>JAHZSR010000025.1:0-589092 GCA_025782845.1 Boletus coccyginus
TGCGATTAAACAGATCTTGGGGTCTAATCTTTCTGAGACCCCTTTCCAATCTCTGTGGATCCTTCCTTGCTGGTGGAACATCCGTGTTCACTGGGTGACCAAATACCCTCTCGGGATCCTTGTTTTTCGCAGTCACTGCCAATCGAAAAGGGTTGGGTTGACGACAAGCGGTAGCAGTGTAGGCAATCCTTGGTCTGGTCACCAGACTAGGCAATCCTGCCAAAAGGTACGTTGAGATTCCATGCATTTCCAAGCCAGTGCATCTTGATTTGTCGTGACCGGACACTGCCTGGCGCTTCGGTCAACTTCTCTGAATTGCAGAATATGACAGACAGTGTTCTGGGAGGATGCTCGAGTTTTATGTACTCCTCGAGCATCTACGCTCCGGCTGAGGAGTAACCCATGACATTGAAAAATATATCGAAATCCACAGGGACGAGAGGATATCTGATGTGTCTCCAAGGAGTTCTGAGCTGAAATCACAGCACCTGGTTCTGAGTAATATTGTGGTCTTGTTGAGAATTCTGGTATTTCTAATCTTATCTTTCATTTCCTGATACCAGATTCTAGATCGGTCTTTGACCTTATTCTTACACTATTCCATATTACTCATCACATATAGATAAGTTCTTTCTTATCTCATGGTCTAGACTATGACATCATCCTTATCTGGTGTTTCATGATGTCATAAGATGTGATACACGTTTTACTATACGTTTCACATTCTCTTACATGTTTCATACTTGAAACATCTTCTATTTCCACCGTGTTTCATATCTGAAACAGGTTTCAGGGTTAGTGTATAACACTATATAAGACCAGGCCTTAAGCCTGTCTTCCCTATTGACTTTACTAGTCATCGACTTTAACAGTCAATCCAATTCTTCGCTCCTTACTCTCACTCAGAACCACTTGAGCATTAGTCTCCCACCTATTGCTCTCCTCTGAAGAACCTTTGTTACCATCCATAACCAATCAGTGAGTTATCTCCCACTGATACCATAATCCCTTCTTGCCCCTGCGTAATCGGGATATCTATCGTCCCGATAGGTTATGAGCCCTGCTTGAACAGAGGACGTCATCATACTAGTACCGATGCCTCTTGAGTTCTTGCGTTATGGTTCATGGATGGTTTCTGGATTCGTCATGGTGATCGCTATGATTGCCACAGCATTTAACTATGCTATGACACCTCCACTGAGAGAGGAAGATGGACTCGTAGAGTTCGCTGCTACTTCTGGAAGGTTGATTCTTCGTCGCGAACGTGATGAGTTTCGATTTCATCTTGGAACATGGATTCCATTGCACTATGCAATGCTTAACGTTGTTCTTCGTTTAGAACCATGTGAGTTAGAATCCGCTCCAGAAGAGCAAGACCCCCATCTTCCTTCTATACCTGCTACCCCTTTGCACGAACGTGCTCGTGCTACGGCACAGTCCAATAACCTGGTACACCCCGGTGTCCCATTCTATCTGCCTTGCCCGGTCTGCTCTCGAGGATTAGAGAGAGGCCAATACTGCGACCACTTGGAGATTGAAAGACGAGTT
Source organism: Boletus coccyginus (assembly GCA_025782845.1). NCBI lineage: Eukaryota > Fungi > Basidiomycota > Agaricomycetes > Boletales > Boletaceae > Boletus > Boletus coccyginus. The sequence goes on from JAHZSR010000025.1 coordinate 1,549, forward strand.
TTGTGACAAGGACCAGATAGACCTTTACAGGATCATCTGCATCGCCCCCTTCGCTTTTTCCAAATAATACGAGGACACGGTATTCTCCCTTCGGATCAGGTTGAACTAGATTCCCTGAACGAAACATCCCTTCCTTCCTACCGACAGTCGACTTCTCCCACTTTCCAATCTCAGTCGACTCTACCTGTGTTCGAGATCACAGAACCAGAAGGTACCTCCTACTTCGAGCTCCTTTCTGGATATCAATCCTCTTCCACACCTCCTACACCTCTGTCCACTCCGGACTTACCACCTCCCTCGTATAACTCCTCTTCATCCTCCAATGCCTACTTTGATGCTCCCGATACCCCAGAACCCTTTGATCTCCGACAGAGAGAACTTCACTTACGCCAAGTTCGTGAATCCCATGGACGTGGAGCTCTTTGAGCTACCCGCGGACCCCGTAATAGAAGAGGGACTCACCCCTCGCGAGATCACGGAACTGCGATTTGCACAGTTCCAGAAGCCTCGGGTTCTAGGAATCACCGAGAAGAGAACGTGGAACGCATACGTGGCTGATGACGAAACAGACGAGGTCACCAACAAGACTCTCATGCACACCTATCAGACGGACAAACTCGTCCCTCTGACAGAAGCTGAGTTGTGCACTGCCGACCGTGTGGTCTTACCTATCCAGATTAGACCATGCGAGACCCGATTGAAGTCTTTGACTTTGATCAATAGTTTCATGTTTAAATGTGAAACTATCGGCTCTGCATATGAAGGCGCCGGTTGGGCTTTCCCCACCAAGCATTATCTAGACGCCCTTCCAACTCGAGTCCATTTTCAAGGATTCGAAACTATTCGTTGTGCCCACTTCCCTCCTACCCATGCTCCTCATCTCGAGCTTGAATGCTCACTCGAGCCAAATTGGCTACCTCCCGCACAAGTCATGGCAGATGACTGGGGTTTTGTTCAGCGAACAGAACCACCGTATTTATCCTCATGGAATAATTCCTTCGATGACCACTTCCATTCTCTCTACCACCGCGACCCTGCTTATAAGGTTCACCGCCGCATACAGAGACTAATCAAGTCCGCTACGTCTAACGATGAACGTGACGCGATTTATGAAGGCCTCAGATCAGGCCCTGGACGAAGAAGGCATCGAAGAGCTGCTCAGGAAGGAGAAGAATATAGAAGGTTTCTCCAACATCGTTGAATACCTTGGACAAACCTTTCTTCCTCCTTCATGGCCACTTTCATATGAAGAACTTTTGTATAACTCTGATTTAAATCCTTGTTTCTTAAACTTTTTAACGCTTAACAGTTTACCTTCCTCTTCATTGCAAGTTCCCTATTTTTCTTGTGATACATCTCATATCTGTGTACAGGAAGGCACCTTTACCAATAAATTTATTGGTAATCCACATTATTTTGTGGAGATGTGTTTCGACTTGTTCGAATCACATGCCTTCTTGCCGATGTCTAAACCGCATCGAGACTATGCACCGATCACTGAGAAACGTACCAAGAAGCAATGAACTGAATACTGGCGTTTACAGAACAAAAGGATTATCAGATCTTCTATGATCATTCCAGGATATCCATTAGGAAATATTGGACTTATTTGCTCCCCTACTTCTTTTTGCCTGCTTTCACATATCATTGAATCTTGTTTTATTGACGATGTCTTTTCAGATCTCCTCTAAATAGATATGGCACTCCCTACCACCGAAGTCAAGTTTGACGCTTCTTTTGTCACCAAAATCCCTACCCTCGTTGGACAGTCGAACTATGACATTTGGAGCATTCGTATCCGATCCACTCTATTCTCATATTCCGTATGGGAATTCATTGACGGCACTCTCACTTATGCCGGTCTACCTGCTGGTGCTGACCTGGCAGAACGCCAAGCAAAGTGACAGTTGCTAGACAAACGTATCTTGGGCCTTATGGCTTCTATGATCAATGACTCCCTCCTCACACATGTCACCTACGAGTGGGCAGATCTTAACACCTTCCCATCTGTCGCTAGAGCTTTATGGGAACATCTCTGAGCTCTCTTTGGGACCGTTGGTCTCACCGGACAATTCCTGCTCTTCAGTCAAGCATCACACTTACATATTCGACCCCAACAAGCCAATGAGGACATTAGCCGCCTCTCATCCCTCTTCGAACAGCTTACCCAAGCTGGTTTGAATCTTCCCCAGAATTTTAGAGCCATGTTGCTCTTATCATCCCTTCCAAACGAATACCACCAACTCGCCTCTACCATTACCCAAACCGTTGAAGTTGCAAACTTCAATATGGAGACCGTTACAACACGAATACTCATGGAAATGAATCTCCGTGCTACGCGCCGACCTCTTCATGCCCGGATTTCTCATGCTGAGTCCTCCAGAAATGCACAGATTAATAGAACCAACGTCATAAAGCACGGTCCTCTACAACAAAACGCTTGGAGAAACCAGACCCCTTCTTATCAGAAACTGCAACAGACATATGGACAATAGTCCTCCAATTCCCAACAACCTTCTGCCAGCTTTACGCCGAGACCATCTGGCTCCAACCAGAATCAGAAAGGTAGAGGAAAAGGTTCTGTTAAATCTAAGCAGCCTGGCCGCAACCAAAAGAAAGAATGGTTCAATGCACGCCATAATGCCAAGGGTAAAGGCAAAGCTGCTAACGAAGTATCCTTTGCAAACGAGTTCATGCTGGATGATGATGATCTCACCCACAGGTTTATAGATCACCTTGGAGAACACAGGATCGGGGAGATTCAGGAAGTTGAAATGGATGACTCCACTTCCACAAAAGCCAATGCTGGCTGGGATGAAGAAAACGGGATGAATGTAGCTGGGCCGTCTCAAACGCCCTTTCGATATGGTTCCTTCAGAGAATGCCCCTTCTGAAGGAACAAACGCTACATCGGGACAGACGAAGAAGAAGAAAGAGAAGAAGAAGAAAGTTTCCTTCACTCTTGGTGGACTCGCCAGTTCATCGTCTCATTTCAACAATGTCGATTTGTTGAATGAGAGTCATATTCAGACCGTACTTCCAATCACGCCTGAGGCGTTGACCGTGGCTATACCACGAGACCCTGGAGTACAGTTACCTTACCCCTCCTGCCAAGTGCTGGACGGATATGACTATGATGACGAGTACTATTTGTATTCTGGCGATGGATATGATGCCTTTTACGATTATCACGGCGCTTTTGCGCTAGGAGGAGATACTGATAAGTCATTCGCCTGACACCACTGGATGATCAACAGTGGTTGCACTGATCACTTATCACCATTTAAAAGTGACTTTGCACATCTAGGCTCCCAGGTTCGATCGGCCGTAGTTGCCAATGGCGAACGGGTTCCTATGTATGGTCCTGGCAAGATTATTGTTAAACAGAAAGCTTCTGGCCAAGAACCTCTTGTTCTTGATGAAGTATGGTATGCTCCGCATGCAGGTCACCGACTCTTATCGGTTCCTACACTTACTAGCCAAGGCTATAAGTGTACCATCAGTGATAAAGAATTCAGAATCTGGGACGCAAGTGATCGTCTGGTGATCCGGGCATCTGCCTCATCTCCGGATAATAACCTTCATTGGTTTTAGTCATCTCCGATTACTCCGATGAAAGGTCGTATCATGTCACTTGTTAAGAATGACTCCTACGATTTATGGCACCACCGTCTTGGACACCCTTCCAAGAATGCTCTTCGCCACGCTCCACTTCATGTTTCCGGTATGCCCACTGTCACACTCCCGGATACCGACTCTCCCTGCAAAGGCTGTGCCCTTGGGAAGATGCATGATTGCCCCTATCCTGCTTCAGGAAAACGTGCTACTCGTCCTCTCGGACTTGTACATTTGGATCTTGTTGGTCCTATGCCGACGGAATCTCGATACCGCGCACGTTATGTTCTCACATTCATTGATGATTACTCTGGTTTTGCAGTTGTTGTGTTTTTACGCACCAAGGATGTTGTCTCATGACACTTCCAATCGATGGTTTCTTGGGCTGAAACCTTTACTGGTCACTCGCTCACCTCTGTACGTTCAGACCGAGGGGGGGAATTTATGGCTGGGATGTTACAATCGTTCTTTCAGTCCAGAGGCATTACGCATCAAACCTCTGTTCCCCACACTCCCCAACAAAATGGTCATGCAGAGAGGTTCAATCGAACTTTGCTTGAAAAAGCTGAAGCCATTCGCCAACATGCATGTATGCCTAGATTGTTCTGGCAAGATGCTGTTGAGACTGCATTACACATCTATAACAGACAACCTATGCGTCGTCATGAATGGAAAACACCTAGTGAACAGTTCACTGGAGACAAACCTGATGTTTCATACTTTAGGATCTTTGGGACTCGTGCCTATGTCTTTATACCTCCAGAACAGCGACAAGACAAACTCTCTCCCAAATCTGAGGAGATGATCTTTATTGGGTATGAACCGAATACCAAAGGCTACCGCTTCTGGTCTAAAGAGCGACGATGAATGTTCATTTCTACGAACGCCATTTTCGATGAAAAAGTCTTTCCTTATTGTTTCAGAGACAATGTGGACGAACCTACCCCTATTCCAATCGACACGGACTATGCCGATGAAGCTGCCAATGAAAATGCCGATGAAGACAACCCACATGACCACTTAAAGGACGATACTCGACCAAGGGATCCGGAACCCTCTCGAGATGTTTTTATACCCGTACCTATAGGATTAGGTCAACAACCCAATCAACCACATCAACCTCATGATGGGCAATCACGAGGATATACCACTCCATCTACTACTCCTTGGGAACCACCTCCAGAACGAGATCCACTTTCACCTCTCTTCTTGGATTCCCCGGATTCTTTTCATGATCCACCATCCTATCATACATCATCTCTTCGACCTGCTTCTAAGCGTGTCACCCCTGACACTGGTCATCGGAGTTCCATTGCTGATCGACATCAACACAAACACTATATGGTCACAGATTCGCCTCCTGAACCGGAGAGACAATCAGGCATTATGCCTCGAGTCTGGTTACCACCTCATCAACACCCTGATGAGTCCCTACCTGAATTTAGATCTCAACCTCACCAGCATCACCCTACTAGGGGTGAATGCTCTTCTACACGAGCACCTGCTGATCAACGACGATCCTCTCGCGTTCCCATATCAAGGATTCTTCCTGATAATGCCTATGGGAATAGACCACCAATCGACATCGAGAGAGATATGTCTAGAGGCCTTGATACTATCCAGGAGGAGATGGATGTCACTCCAACCAACGAAGATGATGATCTTGGACAGATGTATTCTTCCAAGTGGATGAGATCGCTGTTTAATGCTGTAGTTGGATCAGGTTCTATTCCTAAACAATATCGAGATGTGCTAAAGCTCTCGAAACAGGAACAGGAACTATGGTATATTGCGATGAAGGAGGAGATACAGTCACTTCACGATTGCAAGGTATGGACGTTGGTAGACCTACCAAAGGGTCGTAAACCCGTCAAAGGGAGATGGGTATATGCAGTGAAATCCGACGGTCGCAAAAAAGCCCGATTCGTCACTAAAGGATTCACACAGGTCTTCGGAATAGACTACGAAGAAACCTTCTCTCCAGTAGCAAGGTTTGAAACCTTCCGACTTCTTATTGCTCTAGCTGTGCTTCATGATTGGGAAATCAAAGCCCTAGATGTCAAAACTGCCTTTCTCTTTGGCGAGCTGGATGAGGAAATTTACCTCGAACAACCTGAAGGATTTGTAGTAAAGGGTCAGGAGAAAAAGGTTTGTCGCTTGAGAAAAGCGATATATGGTTTGAAGCAAGCTGCGCTTCAATGGAACAAGCAGCTACACAAGTCTCTCCTGGAGATGGGATTTCTCAGATGCAAGTCTGACCCAGGGACTTATTTCAAGATCATTGGTGACAAGATTATTATTCTCCTCATTTATGTTGATGATGCACTTTTTATGGGAAGCAACAAAGCACAAGTCCTCGCTCATAAAGCTTCGTTCATGAAACGATGGGAATCAAGAGATCTTGGTCAAGCCACTGAGTACCTAGGTATGAGGATTACTAGAGATCGCAAAAAGCGAACTATCTCTTTGGACCAAACCCGCTATGCGGAGAAAGTCGTTTTACGATTTGGCCAAGAGAACTGCAAGCCAGTCTCTGTACCTCTTCCTACCAGATATAATCCGAGACCAAACTCTGACCAAAATCAGTCGAACCCCGCTCTTCGCAGTCGCTATCAGTCGGTCATTGGATCACTGTTATACATCATGCTGGGTACCAGACCGGACTTAGCCTACTCCGTCATTAAAATGTCTCAGTTCTCTTCCAACCCTACGGAAGAACATTTGCAAAAGGCACTCTATATCGTGCGCTATCTATTATCCTCCCCGGATCTTTGCATCTCGTATTCTGGACATGGAGATCAAAATGGCTTATGTGCCTATTCTGATACAGATTGGGCTGGAGACGTTGAAACATCACGTTCTACCACCGGCTATGCCATCTTTTTAGGCAATGGTATCATATCCTGGCTATCTAGGCGACAACGTCGAGTTACGCTCTCTTCCACCGAAGCGGAATACTGTGGAATGACCGAGGTTGCTAAACAACTTCGCTGGATCCGTAATGTCTATGAAGAATTACGATTCAAGATAGGTCCACTACCACTCTGTGTCGACAATCAGGGTGCTATGTTCCTTGCTTCCAATCCTACACAAGAAGGTCATACCAAACATGTTCGCATGACCGACCACTATATTCGTGAATCTGTGGAGTTTGGAGAAATCCGACTTTACTACGTTCCCATAGATCAGCAATTCGCTGATATCTTCACGAAGAATCTTGGAAAGCAGAAGTTTGAGGATGGAAGAAAAGCTCTTCGACTCATCACCTTTCGTTCATAACATGGACAGCGAGGAGGAGTGTTGAGAATTCTGATATTTCTAATCTTATCTTTCATTTCCTGATACCAGATTCTAGATCGGTCTTTGACCTTATTCTTACACTATTCCATATTACTCATCACATATAGATAAGTTCTTTCTTATCTCATGGTCTAGACTATGACATCATCCTTATCTGGTGTTTCATGATGTCATAAGATGTGATACACGTTTTACTATACGTTTCACATTCTCTTACATGTTTCATACTTGAAACATCTTCTATTTCCACCGTGTTTCATATCTGAAACAGGTTTCAGGGTTAGTGTATAACACTATATAAGACCAGGCCTTAAGCCTGTCTTCCCTATTGACTTTACTAGTCATCGACTTTAACAGTCAATCCAATTCTTCGCTCCTTACTCTCACTCAGAACCACTTGAGAATTAGTCTCCCACCTATTGCTCTCCTCTGAAGAACCTTTGTTACCATCCATAACCAATCAGTGAGTTATCTCCCACTGATACCATAATCCCTTCTTGCCCTTGCGTAATCAGGATATCTATCGTCCTGATAGGTCTATGTATTTCTATGTATGTATCTGAGCAACATTCACAGTCAGGGAAGTGTCTGGGGATTAGCCAAGAAGAAACTGCTTCAGTTTGTAGTTTCCCCCGGGCCCTCTGCAGTGTCTTCATAGTTGCATCGTCCATTCCGAGTCTCAATAGCAATTGTTCAACAGCGCAACTTGAGTAGCAACTCATGGAGTTCAAGGAGGCGTATTGGAATCTGCAGGGACAATGAGAGGATGATGTATCTTCAAGGAGATCTGAGCTGAGATGACAATGCCAGTTTCTGGGTGTTGTGGCTTACTTGTATATCCACTGGCACTGTGTGAGCAACACTTGTATCAGGGAGGTGTCTAGGAATTAGTCGAGGAGAACTGCACTTTGACCCACATGTCCTTGTACTACCCTAAGTGGAAACTTGACAAAGGCTGCTATTCTGATCATCACGTCTATAGATCTAAGCAGTTTGTCATTACTTTCGAGTCTCAGTAACATCGACATCATGGGAGGTAAATTTCAATCCAACATAGTAGAATGGCGGGAACAACAAATATGGTCTCAAGCCACTACAAGTACAGGAACGACATTTTCCTCACTGGATTACTCGAAGCTTGAAGGTGGTCTAGTCCTCAAGGACAGGAATGAAATTCCAGAGCTGCCCAGACCTTGGGAGCTCATAGACTTTGAGTGTGACCTGCCAGTTGGCATGGTTAGTATCAACATCAATTTGACTTTATCAGTTGGCTTTGCTGACCTTAGTCCCAGGTGCAGTGTTGTCCAAAGTCCAGGCCCTGGTCGGCCAAAAATCTCTGAGTTCCTTGATTCTGATATTTAGTATGAACGTTAGCCATGGCATGCCATCAATCAAGACAGGCACTTATGAATATGTACCGTTCTCCTCCTTCTGGACCATCCACTCTCCTGGAAGTGGCCTGAGGCTCACGAATACCTTGTTTTCGCCTGCCTGCCTGAGCCAACAGGGACCCTTTTGTTTCAAGATTAAAGTGTAATTCCCGTGATCCAACTTCGTGGTAGTCCACTACAAAGGAACACTCAGCACACAAGTCCATCAAGTAGGAAGGCAAGTAAGATCACAAAATTATCATACAGGCACCAATGGTGCTAAATGAGAATGGTGGACTTACAACATTGTCCCTGCCCTCAACGATGACAGGGGATGTGGGTCCTTGCTCATTGGCACCGACTGGGAATGGCGGCGGCACCAAATTGCCAGCAAGCACTATAAGATACTTTCCATCGGGGGGGCCGCTCATTGTAGTGGGGGAGGCATTGTGACTTTTGTGTGCAGTTAGAAATGGGTTCCTAGTTGTAAAAAGCACTGCCTGACCTTGGCATTATATAGTCATCTGCACGGGTTGGACTGGCTGGGATAAGTTATCGTGCATTCTCATCACTTGCCAATCGCAGCACGATATGAAAGCCCTGTGTGGAGCGGAAAATGGGGATAACGAGCATGATGGAAGTCATACCCAAAACACAATGGTGACATTCGATGGTGTTGGCTGCTTTGCAATTTGAAATGCCTCAAACAAGCTAGCTGGTTAATATCGGAGGTATTTGATGCCTCAGGGCGTGAGAGTATCATAAGACTCATTGGATACTTGCATCATGATACTTATTACTGTCTATCATATGATGATTAACTGGATGTTATACAGACCGGAATGAATGAACAGCTTTTGGCCATCTTGTTATAGATTTAGATGGAAGGGGTTCGGCACCATCGTGTTTTTTAGTCTATAATGGGAATAAGGTAAATACCCTCATGTTGGACCCAGGAGAAGAGAAGAGTCTGAGCAAGTTTGGTTCAGGCTAGATCTCAGACTCACCCAGATACCGTCCCATGCAGGCTATATCTTCAGAAATAGCAGACATAGCTACTTCCGAGACACCGAACAACTGGCGGCATGAATCAAAAATTGTGCAGCTGCTAATACAGCTGAAGTTCAAACAATGGTAAATAGCTAACTTCAAGTTGCGCAACACTACTTCTGTTGCTGCCTTTCCGGTTCAAGCTGATGCTGGAACAACCACCCTTGAACAGTTAGGGCACGCACCAACTCCACCATCAAGAGAAGTAAGTCAGGATGGTGGAGCTAACATATCCGTGAGAACCAAGAGATTCTGCAGCAGGAACGGGACCCAGGTGATGGATAATGGGCATCCATGACCAAACTGATCTTATTCATTTCGCAAATATGCATGCAGCTCCAGGACCGATCGATCTATTTTCTCACTTGTGTGACACATGATGCCCACTGCTAAGTGCTAAGCCCCATTCTCTCTATATCACTGTGTTATCTCAGAATCAGTGGGTAACACTTGCCTATCAAGTAACTGCCTTTCATTCCTTTTGCATAGTTTGTACACCATGAAGCAGATCAATGAAAGATGGGGGAGAATATAGTGCTAATGAGTGGAGTGGTGATGCAAGGTGTGCATGATGCGGGGGTGCCAAAGGTCCTTCAGGATCCATGGCCTGAAATTCGAAAATGTTGCCATCCTTCAAGTTGGGGATATTGGGCGAGTCCACAAGCGCAAGGAAGATGTGTACATTGCTACTACTAGTCCACACTTCTTGACTTACACAACGAGTATTTGCAATAATTCGTGAGCATTGTCGCTCTTGGGTCCCCTTCACAACCAAGGTAAATCAGTTCATCATGATAGTTGTACGGTTTAAGTAAAACTTGGAAACTGATGCTGGTATTGGGTCGGGGGATGTGGGATTAAGATGGAGAACTATCTGAAAGCATTGACCGCAACATTTTCGAACGCGACTTGGGAAGATGGTCAGCAGATTACTAAGTAATATCCAGTATCCAATGCGATGGTTCTAATAAACTACTCACAGAGACTTATTGGAACCCATGAGATAAATGTATGGTCTATCGATGAAGAACAACCAATATCGCACACACCCCAGGTTTATGCATAGGCGTATGCATTTTCTTTCTTGTTAGGATCCAATGGTTGTCAGATGGTCGTGAACCCCAGGGCTGTCATACTCAGGTTGCACACAAGTTGCTAACCCTTGTCACCCATAGATCACCATTCATGGTGATCAACAGCCCCACTTAAGCTTGCCACATGGTTGCCAAAATCATATTGTTTGTGAATGCTAACAAGCTACCATCATGACGAGGAATTTCAAACATGAGGATCGAGGCTCAAAAATTCAACGTTCGACAATGTATCCTTAGTACTTCCCTCTCCCTCTCCATTTTCCTTCTTCATCCCCATATGTGAGTATTGCAATAGCTTTGACAATTGTTCCTGTGCCCGTTTGGGCCCATACGTTCCACAATCCCCCATTTTTGTGGTGTCTGTGGACCATACAAACTATATCTGCCCAAATCTGTCAGTGATGGTGAGCAACTCACTTTGTTGTCTAAAATCCAAAATTACCCTCTTCGTCCACACCCAGAGTGGAAAATACATCAAAGCATGTGGTTGGAGGTATGATAAATAGGTCGTCTGCTTGATACCACTTCCGCATCACTTTTGAACATTCATCTACCTTTTGATCCTAAAACTGGACCTACGCAATTCCACTCAGCACAATATGGTTTTACTCACACTTCCCCCCACTATGGACTCCCCCTTGGAATTCTGCTTCTGCGGTCAGAAGACAACCGAATCCCATGAGTTCTGGTTCTGCTCTACTGAGTGCGCCTGTCAGGACTCCCTCCAGTCACTCGGTGGTCCTAATTGTCATTATTGCAACGTTGTGCACAATGCCTACGTTTGAGCAGGCGCCCCTGAACTCCAGCCACGTTGCATAATGTCTACCACTCACCTGCATACCATGCCCTGTGAGCAACGTGATTTTGCAAACCCGCTGCCTCCCTTCCATCTACTGACAAATCCCCCACATCGAAGTAACATGCGAGATCAAAACATGGCAGGACTCCTAACAACTTTCCAGGTGCCAGACAAGGTTCTTACCAGCAATACCATGGGAAGAGGGCCACTCATCATTGAGAGACATGATCGATCAAGATGGGAGGGTTTCCAAAATGCACCCCCGCACGGCCACATTGCCGCCAGGCCCGGCAATCACACCTTTGAGCAGATCTCCCTCAACGCCATCCCCATACCTGAGCACATTCCGGCTCGTTCTCTCAGATGTGTCCCAACGTTGATTAATGGTGCCACGAATGACACCAAGAAATCAGTGGTCACGATGCTACTGAATTTTGGGAGGTCCCAGAAGGGCAAGGAGATCGAGAACTTTGAGAAGGTATTTGGTCATCCCATGAACACGGACATTCCACCAGTGCGGAAGGACACACGGAGATTGGGAAGGGCTCTCTGAAAGCCTCAATCCCAAAGACTCGTTTCACCACGAGGAAACTCATTGATACTGACTCACAATGGATTCATTCACTTTTTTTTCTTAGCATGTACCGATCTCTTACTCTCATTTAGTGTTGTGCATGGCCTAGCTTGAAGCCCCAGGCCAGGCCAAGCCGAGCCCCAATGAGCCAGGCCAAGCCGGGCCAATAGGGAGGGCTTGTGGGGGCTCATGGCCCGGCTTCAATCTATTCACATCAGCTTGGGCCTGGGCTCCATGGCTTGGGCCAACTATTTAACTCATTGAAGCCCAAAGCTTTACCCAGTATTAGTATCTATTTACAAACAATGATGGGGCTATCTAATCCATACTTTTGGAATATTGTGCCTGACATGTCATGTTGTGTGCACATCAGCAAAATAAGGGTTGGCTGTACAGTGCTGGACAGTGCTGGACAGTGTCATAGTGCTCATAGTGAGGGTCCATATAGATAGTACTCTCATAGTACTCTCATAGTCTTTCATAGTGTTGGCTATAATCATAGTGTTTCACAGTGTGTTCATAGACTCTCATAATGATCTCATAGTCTGTCACAGTCTATCATAGTGTGTCATAGTAATCTCATAGTCTATCACAGTCTGTCATAGTGTGTCATAGTGTAATAAAGTTGAGTAAAAAATGAACCAAAAAATTAATGTTTTGATTAATACACCTACTAACCCTAATCCTACTCAACTTGTAGTATACTACTAATCCTAATCCCAATCCTACATTTTTAATATACATTGAAGTCTAATTCTAATCCAACCCCTATAATACACTTTTACACACTTCTAATTTTAATTTCAAGACTACACTCATATTTATTATATTTTTCATGTACTCTTTACTATAAGTTCAAATGATCAAATGGAAATTATAAATATATGTCAGTGGCAAGAGTTGAACTCAAGACTTTCCCAAAATGGCAATTTTCAAACACATTAACCATTAGACCACAAGACCTTGCATAATATAAACTATTAGATGTATATGACTACATCTCTGACCTTTGACACCACACTTTGCTACATTTTTCATTAAATATCTCTGTCCACCCCTGCTACACTTTCTGATACTTACTTTTCACTACACCCTGCCATATTTTTTACCACATTTGGCCACACTTCTTCACCATCCTTTGGATATTGCAATTCTAAGTCTAATTTTAATTCATGCTAATCCTAACCCTACACTTTTTGATTCACTTTTTACTATCATTATTATACTGTGACAAACTATGACACACTATGATAGACTGTAACAGACTATGACAGACTATGGCAATACTCTGGCAAACTGTGACATACTATGACAGACTATGGTAATACTCTAACAAACTGTGACATACTATGATTTTAGCCAACACTATGAAAGACTATGATGATACTATGAGTACTATGATACTGGACAGCACTGGACAGTAACCCTGATTGTGCTAATGAAGTGTGGTAAAGAAAGTGTAGCAAAAGGTATAGTAAAAAGTGTGGCAAAAAGATATAGCAAAGTGTACTAGTTAAAGAGTATTTAAAAAAATGGATTGGGATGAGTATCACTATGAATACTATGAATACTATGGAAATACTATGGATACTATGAGATCACTATGAAAACACTATAAATACTATGAGTACTATGAGTACTATGAACACTATGGAAAAAACCAGGATTTGCTGATGCATCCGGCGTCATGTCCATCAGGATTGGAGGGTGCTAGAGGAGCTGTCCACCCCGGTGCACATCACATGCATCTGGCGTTGTATTTGTTGCCAGTGGGATAGGAGGGAGCTAGGCAGTAACGGCCTGGGGTGTGCATGTCATGTATGTCCATTGAAATGGGATGGTGCTACCAGTGGGCACAGGTTGTGTGCATTCAAGCTGGGTGCAGTGGGTGGCATTGACGCGCCGTGCTGGGTATTGGGCGTCATGCCCATTGGGATGGCCCAGATGGGAGGGTGCTGAGCATGGTGTTGAACGAACTCGTATTACACAGTAGTAGTTCATTTATAGTAGTTAGTTCACACGCACTTCATGTAGCGTATATAGCTTTCGGACTCAGTCATCTGAGTTCTAATTGACTCTTGACCAGCAACCGCTATCATCTCTGAGTTACTACACACAGCAGGTAAGCCAAGTAACTGCGTACTGCATGCTTCCGACAGGTTATGAGCCCTGGTGATCGTGCTGTGCAACTTGCTCGCCACCATCACTTGGTTTTTTCCTGCTCCCGCCCTCAGATGCGCTATGCGCTCTCTGGTGCGGTAAGTCGTGTTCTAATGCGTTTTTACGCTTGAACACATGCGACATGTCGCGTCCTATGCGTCTTTACGCCTGGACATATGCGACCAGATCCTTGGACATATGGGGAGACTATGTCTCACCGGTCCATGGACTCTGAGAGCGTAATGAGCGTACCTACGCCCCTTCCTCCTCTTCTCATTATCTCAGCTGGAAGTTAACTGACGTCTCTTTGTCCCAGACCACCCATTCTCACTATGTCCTCCAAGATCGACACTTCCAACGCCTCTAAGGTCCCCGACCTCAACGGTTCCAACTACCTTCGTTGGTGCCAAACTATGCAGGCTTACCTGCGTACCCTCGACGCTTTCTGGGCCATCACTACGGATTGCCCCAATGAACTTACCGAAGGGGAATCCGACCGGGTCATTAACCAATCTCGTATCGACGACTGGCACTCTGCCAACGAGAAGGCCCTTGGTGCCATGGTCTTGAAGATGTCCCCCACTCTCGCTCATCCCTTCTATGATGCGACCTCCGCCAAGGAAGTCTGGAACGCCCTCAAGGCGAAGTTTTCCACTCCGTCCACTGCCTCCAAACATTTGGAGTTTAAAGCGATGATGGACACTGCCATCCCCGAGGACCAGCACCCCCAGGCTGCGTTCTCGAAGCTGAAGCAGCACTTCGACCTACTCCAGACCTACCAGACCGAGGTCCCCGCCTCCTTACAATCCCTTATCGTACTTGCGAAATTACCGCGGTACATGGACGTGTTCACCCAGCTTCTGAACATGTCCACCTCTGGACCATCCGCCACCTCTGTGAAAGGAAAGGAGAAGGAAGAAGCAGCGGACCCGACGCAGCTCCCCACCCTCGATGAGATCGAGCGTATGACCCTCGTGGCCTGGCAGCAATACGTCTTCAAGCGTAAGCCCAGACATGACGACCACGCGAAGAAAATCTCCGCGGTCAAACTGTAAGCCTGCGGACCCCCAGTTCCAGCAGCAGCAGCAGCAGCGCCCACAGGGGCAGCAGCAGCAGGGGGGGAACCAGCAGCAACAGGGAGGACCACAGCAGAAGAAGAAGAAGACCACTCGTGGTCAGCGTTCCGCACAAGGGCAAGCGAAGCAAGACGCTCGCGCCCAACGTCGCAAAAATACCCATTACAACGACGCCGGCCCCTCCTTCGCCTTCTCTGCCGCCACCATCATCGACCCCGCCATTGTGGAAGCCGGCCCCTCCGTCATCGACCCTCGCCATCACGCTCACACCACAGGTGAAGCCCATTATGGCCCACCTGCCTTTCCTCAGACAAAGAACGCGATTTCCCTCGCTCGCCGTCTGGAGATCACTCCCACCATCGAGACCGTAAGACGTCTTGATAAAGTTGCGAACCGAAAACTCACTCGCACTCCTATCGTCAACCCTGGCGATTACGATTTTGGCGCCCCCGGTCCCTCGCGTCCACCTCAGTACAAGGAACACAAAAAGGACTCTCCAGTCCACCGCCTTTCCCCGTCCTTTTCGGCCACCTTTGGCCTGGACGTTCCCTCCTATGAGGATGCGATGGAAGATGATTCGTCTTCGCTCCTCAACTGGCTCCACCAGCCCATACAGCCCGCCGCCCTCATAGAGATGGATGAAGACACCGTCTCCATCCACTCCGGCCAGGCTGAGGCTGGCGAATTCTATGCCACCCAAAATGACTTCTACGCCCCAGAAGAGGAAGAAGTCGAAATCCCGTTTGAAGATTACTTCAACCTGGATGAAGGACTCGAGGATGACACGTACGTCTCTTCCTCACTCCACTCACATCTCTCAGACACTGATGAGCGACTCCCATATTCGCCACAGCATGTAGATTTCATTCTATCGTCTGTAGTAGATAGTGATGCAATGGACATTGTTTCTACGCTCCCTTACTCCCTGTGTGATGGCTGTGAGAACCACAACACCAAAGGAAAAGGAAAAACGCGTGCACACAAAGAGGATGCAGAAATGTGGCTCCTTGACTCTGGAGCTTCGGCTCATTTCACCAATAACTTCGACGCCTTCGTCGAGTATCAGGCCTACCGCGAACCCCGCTACACCCAAACAGCGAATGGCAAAGCGCTAGTCTTAGGCGAAGGCAGCGTCCTTATCCGCTACAAGGAGAATGTTGTGCGACTATCGCCAACTATTTACATGCCAGATTGTACTATCAATCTCATCTCTCTCGGCACACTCCTTAAGGACAATTGCCTGTACGCTCAAAGCGCTGAAGGCTTTATGCACATCATCGATGATTGCACTAAGCACGACCTGATCAGCTTCCACTCTCATGGAAGCAGTACTATGTACTGGGTGAGAGCCCCTATCGTTCATGAACACACTAAAGCGAATATTAACATGATCGCTGTGGACTATGAATTGCTCCATCGCCGCCTCGGACACCCCTCAAAGGATGTACTAAGAGCTGCGCGAAAACATATATGTAAGAGATTTCCCAAGCGTAACTATTCCGCCCGTGGAACCAGTTTGCCCTGGCTGCCAGCTAGGCAAACAACCCAACCGTCCCTTCGCAGCGAATGATATTCGCGCAAAGAGACCCTTTGAACTCATACACTCTGATCTAAAGTCTTTCGAGACTGAATCTTACCACAGATTGAGGTATATCATCGTCTTTTATGATGATTACACGTCCCAAGGATGGATCAAACCCCTCCGGACTAAGGACCAGGCACTTGGTGCCACCAAAGAGTTCATAAAGTACATCAATAATCAGTACTCCGCCTCCATAAAAGGCTGGATGTCCGATGCAGGGGGAGAATATATGTAAATCAAAAGCCTTTGGGCAACTAATGCGCGACAATGGCATTCATATCTATGAGTCTGCGCCTCACACCCCACAACAGAATGGACGTGCTGAGTGATTCATTCGCACTTTGATGGACAAAGCTCAGGCTATGCGTCTTCACGCTTGCCTACCTGATTCTTACTGGGAGTTTGCTATCCAGCATGCGGTACATGTATACAACCGCACTCCCAAACGAGGTTTAAACTGGAGGACATCTCATGAACTTCTAAACAAAGTTCCTCCAACAATTTCTCATCTACGCGTCTTTGGATGCGCTGCGTATGTTCACCTTCCAGTGGACACTCGTGGGGGCAAGCTGCAGCCCAAATCGCAGCTAATGATTTACCTAGGAATTCCACCAGGTAACGAGCGCAACTATTTATTCATGCGCCCTAACAACGCGCTACATACGTATGCGCATGCCATTTTTGATGAGAACCTATTCCCTCGATGTCCAGGGGCTCGGCCTCACAAGCTGGTAAGTGCGCCCCTACAACCCCATAAACATCCGAGACCACCCTCGCACCCGCACTCTGATGCGGAAAGCGACGATGACGGTTTACCGGGATTTCCTGAGCGAACTTGCCGTGTCCCTCCAAACCCAAGTCCGCTACCTTCTGAGCGAAACCCTTCGCCTGAACCGGTTGTCCCGGAACGAATGCCCTCTCCTCCTCGTACCCCTCCTAGGAGACTCCCTCCTTTGGATGCCCCTCCCGCCTTACCACG
Source organism: Boletus coccyginus (assembly GCA_025782845.1). NCBI lineage: Eukaryota > Fungi > Basidiomycota > Agaricomycetes > Boletales > Boletaceae > Boletus > Boletus coccyginus. The sequence continues at coordinate 19,148 of JAHZSR010000025.1, forward strand.
CCGTTCTGAGTGTATCAGGCAGCCACCCCGCCGCCCAGGCAACATTTATGGAGAACGCCGTAACCCGGTACAACAAATAAAAGAAATTGAGTGCGATTCGCGCTGGAAAGACCTAACCGGTCAATCCACTCCTCCTGTGCCGGAAACACCCAACGTTCCCGGTGCCATGCCTCCATCCCCCACTCCTTCTGAGGACGACGTCGAACGCATGATCCGGGAAGGGGGAGACGCTATGGTATTATACCTATGCGCAAAGGCAGTACCCCTCGATGAAAGGCCCAACAAACCCAATTACCGAGAATGGTCATATAGAGACCTCCTACGCCTACCTGAATCAGAGCAAAAGCAATGGTTCAAAGCGTGCGAAACAGAACTAGACATGCTGAAACAACGCAAAGTCTTTGAAGTCTCTAACCGCCCCACTGGCCGAAAGGTCATTAAAAATCGATGGGTTTTTGATGAAAAATCTGATGGCCGTAAACGTGCCCGACTAGTAGCGAAAGGATTCTCGCAAGTCGAAGGTCTTGATTTTGATCAGATCTTCAGCCCAGTCGTAAGATTTGAAACAGTGCGATGCATGCTCGCCCTAGCCGCCTTAGAGAACTGGCATCTGTCCGGACTCGATGTGCGATCTGCCTATCTATATGGCAAATTAGATGAGGAAATCTACATGGAATTCCCAGAAGGCTTTACGCCTCCTCATCTTAAAAACAAAGTTCTCAGATTACTCCGCGCCCTGTATGGGCTTAAACAAGCAGGTTTAGCTTGGTGGAACGAGCTCAACCAATCAATGAGAGAACTAGGCTTTGAGCGACTCCAAACGGACGCCGGCCTCTTTATATACAGAGAAGCAAACCAAATCGTCATAGCTATAATCTACGTAGACGATGCTCTCTTCTGTGGCCCCTCAAAAGCCTTTGTCGAGAAAGTCAAGGCTACCTTTATGAAGAGGTGGGAATGCCGCGATCTCGGAGATGCACGTGAATTCCTCCGAATGAACATTCATCGAGTTGATCGCTGGTTACATATTGACCAACGCAAATACCTCGAGAAAGTACTAGAGCGATGCGAAATGATCAACGCAAAACCCGCTCGTACACCTTTACCTCAAGGTTACCAACCTGAGAAGAACACAGCCCCTGTCAATGCGGAACTTCAGACGCGATTCCAGACAGTTATCGGCTCATTGTTATACCTTATGCTTGGTACTCGCCCAGACATTGCTTATGCAGTCACCCAGATGGCGTGACAGTCTGCCAACCCATCACAGGAGCACTTAGACAAGGCCCTGTACATTTGCCGTTACCTACTTGGCACTCGCGACTACTCGCTTGTGTATGACGGTTCCTCTGGATGCGGTATCACCGCCTGTACTGACTCTGATTGGGGAGCAGATCCAGAGACTCGCCACTCCCAAACGGGATTCTACTTAAAGTTGGCGAATGGTGTTTTCCTCTGGAACTCACATTTACAAAAGACCACAGCCCTCTCTTCTACAGAGGCTGAATACATGGCCCTGAGCGACTGTTCTCGCCAGGTCATATGGGTTAAACAAATGTTTGAGGAATTAGGGTTTCACCTAAAACCCATTCCTATCTGTGGCGACAATCAAGGTTCTATTTTTATAGCTAACAATCCTGTCACCGAACGTCGCACCAAACACATACCCATTCGCTACCATTTTGTACGCGATGCTGTAACTGACCAGCAAGTAGAGATCTTCTATATCGAAGGGACTGACAATCCTGCCGATATGTTCACCAAGAACCTCGGATATGTCAAATTCGAGCAGTGTAGATCTCAAATTGGTTTAGATATAAAAACCGCAGTTAGCAGGACTAACTAGCGATACATATCACTACCACCTAATGCTTACGCGATCACCATGCGCTTAGCAAGGGGGAGTGTTGAACGAACTCGTATTACACGGTAGTAGTTCATTTATAGTAGTTAGTTCACACGCACTTCATGTAGCGTATATAGCTTTCGGACTCAGTCATCTGAGTTCTAATTGACTCTTGACCAGCAACCGCTATCATCTCTGAGTTACTACACACAGCAGGTAAGCCAAGTAACTGCGTACTGCATGCTTCCGACACATGGTGCACATCACATGCATGCCAGTGAGGTGCTGGTGTTATGTCTGTTAGGATGGGAGGGAGCCAGTGGGTGCACATTGCATGTGTCCAAGTTGGGTGCAGTGGGCAGGCGTTGATGTGTCGTGCTGGGTATTGTGCATCCGAGTCATGCCCATTGGGATGGGAGGGTGCTGGGCGAGATGTACGTCGCGTGCATGCCAGTGAGCTGGGTTGGGTGAGCGATGATGGGCATTACAGTGTCCATTAGAATGGGAAGGCGCTGGGTGCACATCGTGTGCGTCCGAGCTGGGTGTGGTGAGTGGCAACAGGCAGCATTGGTCCAATGTTGGGTGTTGTTGTGATAAGGGAGAGTGACGCTGGGCATTGAGTGTCATGGTGTGCACATTGCATGTATGGCTGTGGCGTCATGGTCAGTGCTACATCGTTGCAGTTGATACTGGATGTTGGACGTTGGGGCGTCGCACCTGTTGGAGTGCAGGGTGTTGGGCGGCGCAGTGAGAAGCCCCGGCTCAGGCCAAGCCAGGCCGGAGCCGAGCCGGGCCCTGCATTCAGGGCCCAGCTTGGATTTTCTGAAGCCAAAGCCCCTTGAAGCCAGGCCAAAGCCCTAGGCTCTGGGCCAAGCCGGGCCGTGCACAACACTACTCTCATTTAGTATCTGTATTCTGGTTTATGTTGTATGCTTGCATGTTTTTGTGTAATTCCAATGCAACTCACTCTCTTCTGCACTTCATGCATGAGCAACCAATGTAAATTTAAGGCTTGTAAGAATATCATCACTGACCAGCTCCTGATTAATGTCATGGCCCGGATCAGAAGGTTAGCATTGCCACGGTATCAGCAGGGCAAAGCATTCGGTGTTACATTCACGAACACTTCAAAAAATGCAGCACAATAGTTATTCATCGCAGTAGTTCACTTTCGCAGCTGCTCCCATTCAATATGACTGGCATTCAGCTCACTGGGGTCACAGACCACAGCCTACAGGTGGCAGTATGAAAGATAGTCTGCGATCTCTGGGCCTATTGGAAAAGGATCCCACCGTCCTCGAGGACATCGTTACTCACTGACCCAATGCTCATTCTCTCCATCCCACATATTGAGGTACCACTGGCACAGTGTAAAAGTTGGCGGAGATTCAATCATGGCCAAGATCAAACTGCTACTTCGATGGCAACCTTTGTAGACTGTATATATTCATTTCATACCAACAACTACCGTGACCATTTCTTCCAACATCCTCGTTCAGTGAATCACTTGTTAATCTTATTTTTGCAGCTGGTCAAATGGAACGAACTTTAGCAAGCTTCTGATCCTAATACGACCAAACAAACCCACAGTGGCTTGAGAATACACTGCGGTGACAAGTGACTCGGTCAGTCCAAGCCCGGCAACAAGTTTTCCACTCAAGCTTGTTCGAGACTTCGAGTAAAAAAGGTTTCCAGTCACACAAAGTTTGAAGCTGATAGTACCCACATTCACGCCAGACTCGCCAAGTCAGATGCTGCCATACCTTCACGTATACAAAAATGACTTCCTCGCGCGCACTGATGCTCAATCTGTGAAGGTCGACCGGGGTCGGGTTATATTCGCTCCCATGGACATGTACTCTGGCCTTCTCCACTAGTTCATCCTCGATTCTTCTTCGCACGGGCCTGGGATCATGAAAACCATCATCTCTGCAGTTGCGTCCCACAGTCTGCCATCGATACGATTCAATCGGCCCCATCACGTTGCCGACTTCTCACTCCACGCGCTAGCAACCTTTCGCTCGGGTCTCTATACCACTTCCTTGGGTCTCCTTGCACACGAAATTTAGCAGTAGCTTAATCAGGGATAGTTCGTCTCCGTCAGTATGGAACTCGACAGCTCGCCAATGAAACAAGTTCACAGCCTGCTGTTCGGGGGGATGACCACTTTGCCCAAAGTGTCTCTTATTCTTCGCACCATACCCATATTCTCAATGTCTCCCCGTCTCTAGATTGGGATGTGCAAGAATATTCAAATTTCTCGATCCGGAATCCAAACATGTCACCATTGACGTCCACCAGAATTGTTGGAGGTACCAGATGATTCTACGAGAGTGTCGGGGCTAGGAAGATGGGTACACCGTAAGTGTTTGCTGGCAGCTCCCCCTTCGCAATCAAGATGGGTAATTAATCATGGTGGTGAACAGCTTAGACGGGGATGACGAGCATGTGATCGTTAAGATGGGGAGTTCAGCCATGGTGACGTTCCAGAACGCCACTCGGGCAGCAGCGGCCTCGCGTAGGGATCTCGCCTCCTAGGGCACAGGGCGGATAATCAGGCGGATGAACCTGAGACCCAGCCTGAACGAAACACGCTCAGCTTCTAGCACGTTCTATATGGGGCATTTGGCACATTCCTGTTTGACTCGACATTGCGATAGTGTCAGACCTTTCCATTCGAACCCATGATAATATGGCCAAAAGCTGTCTATAATGTCCGGTTAATCACCATACGATGATCAACAGTGTCACGGTGGCAAGTATGAACGAATCCATACTCTCACACCACGAGGCATGCAATACCTCCGGCATTAACTAGGCCTTAGTTCGTTCGAGGCATTTCAAATCCGGTATGACTTCCATCATGCTCTTAAACCCCATTTTCTGCTGACGAGTAGGGCTTTCATATCGCGCTACGATTGGCAGGTGACGAGAACACGCGACAACTTATCTCAGCCGGACCAACCCGTGCAAATGGCTCTATAATCCCAAAGTCTGGGTGGGCTTTTTACAGCCAGAAACCCATTTCTAACTGCATACAACAGCCACAACGCTTCCCCTTTTACAGAATGAGCGATCTCAAGGATGGACAATATCTTATAGTGCTCACAACCCCTTCGGCACCCCCGCCTTTCCCGGTCGGTGCAAATGATACAGAAGGACCTACCCGCCCCGTTGTTGCCAGGGGTAAGACCAATGTTGTAAGCCCACCACTCCCATTCAGAACCAATGGCGCCCATCCGACAAACTCCATTCCATGATTTTTTTTTCCTTCCTACAAAATGGACTAGTACTGGTTTGCTGAATGTTGCTTTGTAGTGGACTGCCCGCAGCGTGGAGGGAAACCCCGGGAAATACACTTTAACCTTACAAGAAGGCGGGACTTATTGGCTCAGCCAAGAAGCTGGAGACAATGTAGTGGTGGGCATCATGCCACTTCCAGCGATCTGGAGGATTCAGAAGCATGAGGACAATAGATACTCGTCAGTGCCTATTTTGACACCTTTCATTGATGGCATGCCATGGCTAACGTTCACACCAAAATATACCAGGATCGAGGTACCCAGTGATTTCTGGCCGACCAGGGCTTGGACTCTGGACAACACCGCACCTGGGACTAAGGTCGGCAAAGTCAACTGATAAAGTCAAATTGACGTTGATACTAACCATGCCAACTGGCAGGTCACACTCAGAGTTTATGAGCTCCCGAGGCCTGGGCAGCTCTGGAATTTCATTCCTGTCCTTGAGGACTAGACCACCTTCAAGCTTCGAGTAATCCGGCGAGGAAAATGTCGTTTTCTTGTACTTGTAGTGGCTTGAGACCATGTTTGTTGTCCCGCCGGTGTAATACATTGGATTGAAATGTGTGGGGCAAATGCTACAGTGATCGAATCATAGGAAACATTATGAGTAGCTCAACTTGAAGCTCATAGTCAATGTCATGGACCAGATATTAGTACCCATGATGTCACGGTCAACGTTACCGAGACTGGCAAGGGATGACCGTGCACTGAACGGTTTCTCCTTGGCTATTTCCCCAGACACTTGAAGTTCCCTACAGCTACAGGCTTTAACTTACTGGCAACGCCCAGAAACCCGGGCCGGCGCCATCATCTCCGCTCAGATCTCTTTGAACTGACACATTGTCCTCTCGTCGTCCCTATCAAAGTCGATACACTTCCAACCCCATGGATACATACAATTTAGTACACAAAAGTCAATCATCCTCCACAATGTTGTCTCTCATATTTCGCGATTCAAAGAAGTCGGCCGAAGCACTGGAAAATGTGCGGTCGCAATATATCATGATGCACTGGCTTGCCAATGCATGGAATTACAACGTACCTTTCAGCGACGTTGCTTACATTGCTACTGCTTGTCGTCCTGACAGCTGTCTGTGCGTTCCTGCCATCCCTATAATCTCCTGTTAATCACCACTGTGAGGTAAGAATCACCATACGATAAACAGCAGCATCGTGATGCAAGTATCGAATGGATCATATAATACTCTCCCCCGAGGCACACGATCATGCCTCGGGTATTAACCAGGTACATAGCTGTTCGAGACGTTTCAAATCGATTGACAACTTCCATCATGCTCCTTATCCCCATTTTCTGCGGACAAGATACGTAGGGCTTTCATATCTCGCTGCGATTGGCAAGTAATGAGAACACACGATAGCTTACCCCACCCGGACCAAGCCGTTCAAATGGCTATATAATGCCAAGGTCAGGCTGCACTTTTTACAGCCAGAAACCCATTTCTAACTGCACACAATTTGAAGTCACAACGCCTCCCCCACTACAGAACAATGAGCGGTCCCCCCAATGGAAAATATCTTATAGTGCTTGCCGGCAATTCGGCACCGCCGCCCTTCCCAGTTGGTGCCAATGAGCAAGGAGCTATATCCCCCGTCGTCGTTGGGGGCAGGGACAATGTTGTAAGTCCCACCATTCTCATTTAGCACCATTGGTGCTTGTATGATAATTTCGTGATCTTACTTGCCTTCCTACTTGATGGACTTGTGTGCTGAGTGTTGCTTTGTAGTGGACTGTCACGAAGTTGCCCAACGGGAATTACACTTTAATCTTGGAACAAACCGGGCCTCGTTGGCTCAGCCAGGCAGGCGAAAACGAGGTATTCGTGGGCCTTATGCCACTTCCAGGAGAGTGGACGATTCGGAAGCAAGATGACGATAAATATTCGTCAGTGCCTAGTTTGATGTCTTTCATTGATAGTATGCCATGGCTAACGTTCGGACTGGAATATACCAGGATCGAGGTACCCGGTCATATCTGGCCAGTCAGGGCTTGGTCTTTGCGGGATACCAGGCCTGGGACTGTGGTGCGTAAAGTTAACTGTTGAAATCAAGTTGACGCTGATACCAACTACACCCGGCACTGGCAGGTCACACTCCCACGCGTTGACTTCCCGCCGGGGTGGAGGTTCATTCGTATCGACGAGTAGGCCACCTCTAAGGTTCGAGTAGTCCGGCAAGGAAAATGTGGTTCTTGTATTATGTTGTAATGGCTTAAGACCATGTTTGTTGTTCCCGCCGGTGTACTATGTTGGATTGAAATTTACCTCATATTATCGAGACTCGGAAGCGACGACAAGCTACTTAGATCTATAGACATGACAGTCAGAACGGCAGCCCCCTCGTTGAGTTCCCAGGGTAGTACGAGGACGTGGGTCAAAGTGCAGTTCTCTTTGACTACCTAGACACCTCCCTGACCACAATATTGTAGTGTTGCTCACATCGCAAGTAAACCACTCAGAAACCGGCGCTGTCATCTCGGCTCAGATCTCCTTGAAGACACACCATCCCCCCCATCGTCCTTATGCTTATGGATTCCGATACACTTCCAACTCCATGGGTTGCCACTCGAGTTGCGCTGTTGAACAATTTCGGTGCGGCTGGCTCAAATAGAGCATAGAGGCTCAAGGGGTAGACGAAACTCAAACCATTGTCTTTCGTATCTCGCAATTCAGAGAAGTCGGCCAGACTTGAAGCACTGGAAAATGCCCAGTCGCGATATAGCTAATGATGCGCTGGCCTGTCCGAGTCGATGCGGGGAATCAGCGATGTACCTTTCGACAAGCCGTAGCGGTGTAGGCGATGCCACCGTTGACTCAGCCCTTTCCGATCAGTGGTGACTGCGAGGAACAAGGCCTCAACTACACTTGTCATCCGTGTCGAGACGGGGTTCAGGTGATCCTTCGTGCTCTCTTGATAAACATTCAGTGTTGCCACATCGTGCCGCCCGTGGGAGGAGTTACTTCAAGCCATTGATTGATGACTGCAAACCGCCAATTACGGAGACGAGCTTCACAGCGCGACAACCATTCCTGCATGGCTTACCTGCGAGGATGCAGATTCTGAGGGATTCGCAAACTATTCGAGCAGCTAAGCAAAGAGGAACATGAACAGTCTGGTAGAAGATACTCTGCGGTCTCTGGATCTGTGAGGGCCAATGCGGGTTGGAGAAGGAGAATCTCACATTGGAACCTTCCACTCCATTCGAGAACGTCGTTATTCACCGGTGTACCGACCAACACATATGATGCAAACACCGTAGTACAAAGGTTGGCGGGGATTCATGCGTTAAAGGCGACTCGGAGAGCGATATGGATAGAACCTACTCTGTCGTCAACAATATTGGAAATTTGTGTAGAATTGAAGTTCGTACTAATGCCGTTTCCTTGTTGAGTCACTTCACCTTTGACTAACTTCAGGTCCTAATATGACCAAACAACCTTCCATTTACTGAATGATTACCATCCTTTCTATTTAGGGTAATTATCTTTGTCTTTGTCCTTTTCCCTACTTCGCGTCCTCTTCGTATCTCCATCAGAATCCTACGTGGGCCTTAGGTTGGCAATATAATTCGTATGCAGCTCTGCGATTAGGACCCCCTAACACATAGTCACCGCGGTGCCCGGATTCCCCGCTGCACTCCAACCCCGTATCGATGGATATTCGTCAATGCGCGGTTTCCAGTCATGCTCAATCTGTGAAGGTCTCCTGCTGAGCTATATTCGCACCTGCCGACATGTTCTCTAGCTTTCTCCATCTGGCCATCTTCACATGGGCGTTAAATCATCCTCATCTTTGCAACGTGAACGGCGTCCTGGGATCTGCCCCCGACATGATGACTCGTCCCAATCACGTCGCCGACCTCTCATTTCATGCGCGAGCAACCTTGAGCTCGGGTCTCTATACCCTCTCTTTGGGTCTCCTCGCACATGCGATTTGGGAGTGGTATGAGGGAATAGCTCGTCCCCGTCGGTTTGGAGCCCGACACGACCATCGCCAATGAAGCAAATCCCAGGCCCACTGTTCGGATGCGATTATGCCAAGGCGTCTCTTATTCTTCGCATTGTATCCATTTTCTCAAAACCTTCCCATCTCTAGAACGGATGTGCAAGAAGCCAAGGATATTCGAACGTCTCGAGATGGAATCCAAACATGCCAACATCGACATCCACCAGAATCGTTGAAACTATCAGGCGAGTCTACGATGGTGTCAGGGCTAGGAAGACGGGCACGTCGTGAGCGTTCACTGGCTCCCCTTCGCAACCAAGCTGAGTCATCCATCATGTGGACGGCTTAGACGGGTACTGAAGTACTGACGAGCATGTGACAGCTAAGATAGGTGACATTCCTGAACACGACTCGGGCCACACCGGCTTCTCATGGCTCGCCTAGGTGCACGGGGTGAGGGGTAATTAGATGATCCCGAGACCTGGCCAGAATCAAACATGCTCGGACTTCTCCCAGGTTCTATTCGGAGGCATTTTCCATATTCCCGTCAGAGACCCGAAATCGCGATGGTGCCAAACTTTTTCTGCCCGGTCGATCACCACGGGGCAACAAACACCGTACAATGAGTAAGAGTATCACGATGCAAATATCGAATGAATTCATATACTCTCACGCGCCCTGAGGCATGCAATGCCTTCGATATTAACCAGGTATTTCGTTCGAGGCGTTTCGAATCCCAAAGCGGTCGACGCCATCTGATGTCACCATCACGTCTCATGATCAGGGTGTAACTTCCATCATGCTCTTTATCCCCACTCTCCGCGGACAAGTCGGTCTTTCCTATCGCGCTGCAATTGGCAAGTGACAAGAACACACAACAACTTATCTCAGCCGGACCAACCCGTGCCAATGGCTATATAATGCCAGGGTTGGGCTGCGCATTTTACAGCCAGAAATCCATTTCCAGCTGCGCACCAAAGTCAACGCTTCCTCTACTACAGAGTAATGGGCGATCTCAAGGATGGAAAATATCGTATAATGCGTTCTGGCATTTCAGCACCACCGCCTTTCCCAGTCGGTGCCAATGAGGAAGGAGCTACATCCCCCGTCGTCGCTGGGGGCAGGGACTATATTGTAAGCTCATCATTCTCGTTTAGCACCATTGGTGCCTGTATGATAATTCCGTGATCTTACTTCCCTTTCTACTTGATGGACTTGTATGCTGAGTGTTGCTTTGCAGTGGACTGCCACGAAATTGCCCAACGGGCATTACACTTTAATCTTGGAACAAACCGGGCCACGTTGGCTCAGCAAGGCAGGTGAAAACGAGGTATTCGTGGCCCTCATGCCACTTCCAGGAGAATGGGTGATTCAGAAGCAAGAGAACGATACATATTCGTCAGTGCCTATTTTGATGTCTTTCGTCGATAGTATAGGGCTAACGTTCGAACTGAAATATACCAGGATCGAGGTACCCACTGGGATCTGGCCGGGTTTGTATTGGAACTTGGACAGCAACCTGGCTGGGACTGTGGTGCGCGAAATCATCTGATGAAGTCAACTTGACGCTGATACTGGCAGGTCACACTCGTACGCCGTGACTTCCCACCGCTGTGGAAGTTCACTCCTGTCTACGAGTAGGCCACCTCCAAGGTTCGAGTAGTCCGGCGAGGAAAATGTCGTTTTTGTATGTTGTAATGGCTTGAGACCATGTTTGTTGTCCGCCACTGTATAGTCAAAGTTATGGATCAATGATTATCTCCCATGACGTCACGGTCGACGGTACTGAGACTCAGGATTCCGACGTGTTGGAGAGCAGCCCGCCATACTAGTATACAGTTTCCATACTCTAGGTTAACGGTTATACCCACCAAGTTATGTACCATATTTGGACACCACGCGGTTGACTTTGGTACATCCATTCACACAAGTTCTCGTGTATACTTGACTGGAGGTAAGCTACGCTATGCTCTTTATATGTACCTTTGTTCACATGGAGTAGTCTCATTCTTCTATCTAGTTGTTCCCCTCACTCACACGACACACTGCTACTCTGTCGACGCTGTACACACAAATTTAAAAGTGAAACCTGGCCCTTTCGGGTCCAGGGACTCGACACGTAATAACAATCCCGACAAACTCACGGGTTGCTTCTTGAGTAGCGATGCTCAACAATTCCGGTCCAGTCGTCTCAGCGGAGCATATATGCTCAATGGGTACACAATCCTCTTTCGCAATGCAGCCCGGGAAAAGTCACCCGGAGCACTAGAGGGTGTTCGGTCCCGATATATCATGATGCACTGGCTTGGCGCTGCATGGAATCAGCCTAGTGTACCTTTGGGCAACGTTGCCTGCACTAGTACTGCTATTCCTTGTCGTCCGAAGAGCTGTCTGTACGCACCTGTTCGTGTAACGTCCGGTTAACCGCCACACGGTAGACAGGAGTATCGCGATGAGTATCCACACTCTCACGCCCCGACTCACACAATACCTCCGACGTTAACCAGGAGCTCGTTCCACTGGTCAAAGCGGCGTCAATATCAGGGCTCAGGGTATGACGTCTGTCATCCCCTTTATCCCCATTTTCGGGTGAGAAGCGGGGCTTTCATATCGCACTGGGATTGGCAAGTGACGACAACTTATCTCAGCCGGACCAACCCGTGCAAATGCCAAGGTCAGGCAGCGCTTTTTATAGCCAGTAATCCATTTCTAACTGCGCACAACAGCTTCCCCCACTTCAGAACAATGAGCTATCTACCCGATGGAAGGTATCGTATAGTGCTGGCTTCCCCTTCGGCACCACCGCCCTCCCCAGTTGGTGTTAATGATGATGGTGGACCTACCAGCCCCGTCGTTTCTGGGGGCAAGGACAACATTGTAAGTCCACCATTCCTATTCAGTACCGTACGATAATTCCGTGACCTTACTTACCCTCCCACACGATGAACTGGTGTGCTGAGTGTTGCTTTGTAGTGGACCGCCCGGAATGTGGAGAGTGATCCCGAGAGACAGACCTTAACCTTGGAACAAACTGTGCTTCCTTTGCTCAGCCAACAAGCGGGAGACAATGTCGTGGTGGGCATCACGCCACCAGGAATCTGGAGGATTCAGAAGCAAGGCGACGATACATATTCGTCAGTGTCCATCCTGATGGCTTTCATTGTTTGTATGCCATGGCTAAGGCTGCAGCTGTAATATACCAGGATTGAGGTACATAACAGGTACTGGCCGACCAGGGCGTGGACTTTGAACAGCACCCAACCTGGGACCGAGGTGCGCAAAGTCAATTGGTGAAGTCGAGACGTTGATACTAATCACACCATATTGGCAGGTCACCGTCGAAATCAATGAAGACCCGGGCCCTGAGCAGCTGTGGAATTTCATTCCAGTCCACGAGTAGGCCACCTCCGAAAGTTTCGAGTAGTCCGGCAAGGAAAATATCGTGGTTGTACGTCGTAATGGTTTGAGACTGATTGTTGTCCGGCTGGTGTACGCTAGATCGAAAGTGTGAAACGAATGTTGCGATGATCCAAACGCACGGAGTAGCTCAAGCTTGTAGTAGAAACCTGCTCCGTCACATGCTCAGCTCACACCTTGGAGACACATCATCCCCTCATCGTCCCTATTGATTTCGATACCCTTCTCCGATCGCGCTGCTCAACGATGGCAATTTCGGTACAGTTGGCTCAAGCGGAGCATAGAGGATCAAGGGGTACATAGCACTCGATTATCCTTCCAGACCGATCTTGCGTATTTCGCAATTCAGCGTGAGAGAAGTCAGCCGAAGCACTAGAAAATGACCGGTCGCGATATAGTATAATGCACTCTGGCCACCTTGGTGCTGCACGCAACCAGAGTGTACCTTTCAGCCCTTTTCCGATCGGCGGTGTCTGCGAGGAACAAGGAATAGTCATCATATCTCATGTCGAGCGCTACGAGGTCCAGGTGATCCTTCGGTTCTCTGGGCAAGGGACTGGATAAACATTCAATGCTGCCACACCGTGCCGCCCCAAAAGGACGGTTTCTTTCAAGCAGTGGTGGCTGCCGATCACCAATCGCCGAGAGACTGGAGCAACGAAGCAAGGATGATTCTGAACAACCCGTGTTACGGTCTTCCGCTACGACTGCGTTATGGAGTTTGAACATCCCGATATGTTCGATGTTCGTTTTGTACCTCCCCACCGAGGACATGCTTCCATGCATGTGGTATAGCCCCAGATATGTTCAGTGCAAGGTAACCATATTATTTACGTTGTGACCCGTTTTCTCGTCGTCTCCCCGTCCCGAGAACAAGATGGAAGAAAGCAAGGCTTTGCTAAAAAGGGACGGGGGTGCCTGTGCTATTTCAGCGATGGAAAATGGAGATCCTGGAGAAGACGAGTAGACCAGGTCCCAAAACACACGACATGAGGTACCAGTTTTTTGTATACGTTGAATAATGTTGGTTAATGTCACTGTCATCCGACATGGTTCGGAAAGAACCTACGGGAAATTCCAACAACTACTTGGTTGCATATTTTATATCGAACGCACCACGTCGCATATCTGCCTCCGCGAGAGCGCTCCACACCTCCTAAAGATGTTCGCATTTCCCCTTGATCTCTGCAACGAGATGTTAAAGCCGTTAGGCTTCTTCTTCCAAAATGTCCCAATCCCAGCGGTTGAACAGTGTTGTATCAACCTCGAAATCAGGGTGAAGAGACATGCGGGAAGGAGGGATACGAGTTTGTTTGTCATAAGAATAATAATAACAAGCCGCGTGCTCGAAGGTGCTCACACCGTTAGGAGTATCCAAAGGACAGTAGGGACCAGATAACCACAAGAAAAGGACTGGTTTGTCGTCTGAACTTGAAGCTGTGATGGTGGTGTCGGTCTTGTCTCTTACCACCAGGACCGCCCAACTCGTCGTCTATGTTCCTCACGATGTTGAGCCCACCGTCACAGTCTCTACACGCTTCCATGCACGCCCCAAAGCCTGAGCGCCCGGTGCCCGCCGTACGACCACCTTCGCTCAACCAGCTTGCTGCACGCATCAACCTCAACTCGGCCAACACAACTGCATCGGCCACCAGCTCGCTCGCCCGCCCACGTCTCGCCACTTCCATCCTTCGCACCGGTTCACAGGCATCTCTGTCGACCACTTCTACCAACGACTCCATCGCCGCCAATGCGCCACCCACCCGCTCAAACGTCCCCGGCACTGACGGCCATCACCGCCGCCACGCCTCCCAAATCCATCACACCTTCGATCCCGGAGGAGGCCCTACTAGAGACTGAGCCTCTCACTCTGGAAAACCTAAACGAGCTCAATCAAGAAACCGGCTCCGCTACGAAACCTTCCGAGAAGAAGGTCAGTCGGTATAGGAATATCCCAAGTCTCGATGCTATCACTGCCCGCCTGACCAAGGCGAGATCACTCAGTGTTGACGGATCAGTATGCCCTCCAGAAGCAGAGATGATCATTCCAATTTCGTGTCATGCCAAAGCATTTATGGTCAATGGCCCGAATTCCTTTTGATATCATGACAAGACAGAGAGGTAGAGGATGCTGCAAACAGGCACGCCATGCCACGTCGCCAGTCATGGGGCGCCGTCGATCCCGATCATCAGGGTAGTCCATCGATAAACGCGTCGCCTATCCTTCCCAGAACGTCAGCCTTATAAAGATCTTAGTGTTAGCATGCCAACAATCCTCACAATCTATGGAACATCTTCAAATGAACTGATGATAACATGCTAGCATCTTTCTCGTGACTGTATTCCACCGACATGTAACTATAGTACGTCTTCTCTCGAGATTTTCTACCTGTCTCACATTTCTAGACTTGCTCCGAAACGTTTGGCGTAACCTTGATCCTGTTGGTTGCTTGGCTGGTGGTTTCGGGCACCTCCTAACCCTCTGTCATCTTGGGCTGTTGGATGGGTTGATGTCCTGTCATTGTGTGCTTTCAACTTTTACCGGATACCGACGAATCGTAGTCAATTTCTATGAAGGTCCACTTGTCATCGAATATTCATCGACTCGGATCCTCAACCCGAGGTCACTTCACCCGAAATCCTCTTGAACCTTGAATTTGCGCGTAGAGACGAGGGTTCATGGGCGTGGTATTTTGTCATACCAGATGCGCAAGGGAAAGGCATCGCTAGTGTCAACAGAGCATTTAGGGATTTGAAAGTGAGGTAGAAAACTAACAGAAATCAGGGTTCGCAACCGCCCGATCAACCTCCACAAGGACTCTAGTCGACCCATCCTTCTTGGCTTTAATTCCCAGCCAGTCGAGAGAGACTCACAAAAAAGGACCCCTGTGGATGACTGCAGGACAACGCGCGCGAGTGGGTGTTCTTTTCACCATAGACAAACGGTAGTGGGCTATCTGACAAGCTATCTTAGCGAACGGTCGGGAAACGGGTCGATTGGGTTCGTTCTTTTAGTTTATTTATCAGTGCCGTTATTTATCGTGCGTTGCAGACTAAAGGAAATGTCAAGACCACCGAGGCGAGCCATCAGAACAAGGACGTGGCCAGTAATGGACAGAGTCTGCAGGTGCAAGGGAAGCGGGTACTGCGAGTGTCTTTTTAATGATGGCCGTCCGCACCGTAAACGCTCGAGTCCTATTAGGGGCAACAAGGGCACGAGCCATCCCAACCGTCGGCCGTGCCGGGGGTTCATACATATGTCACGGTGGGAATTGGTCTTTTCGATTCATATCGTTAGACTCACGGATAGAATATGTCAGCAAGAAGCGGGGGATGCAACCGCTTGTTCGTATGCGCGTTCAACCTGAAGTCGTCTCCATGAATATTGTGTTGGCGTTCGGGTACTGAAGACAGGAGGCATTGATCTATGCACTCCCAGTTCGAGTAATGTCGCGGCATTTATGACTGGGAATTCCCTGAAACCCCGTCGATATCATGAACAAAGGAGCCCTCCGAGTCGGACAAGACGTGTCCGTGGCATACGGAACATTGAACAACCGTGCCCGAAAGATGCACGGCCTTGAGCTGAAGCCCTACCTTCTTGGGCATTGGGCGTTGGAGGCTTCACGGCACAAATTATTAGGTAGAGACTCGGTTGACAAGTCTACGAAACCAGTGTGTGTAACATAGATACAGTACATGGACGAAGATCCACAGACGAATTACAAAGTGTAGTCCCGAAGAAGCTGGCCCGGTATCCGACGCGTCAATGGATCGCTCTTGCAAACACCGTGCCCGCACGACCCTCAGAAGTTCGCAGTCCCGTAGACCTCGACCTAGACAGACCAGCCACACATGTGTACTTGAGTTTCGATTCGACGCCGCTGCCAACATCCGGCCGACGCACCTTGAGCTCATTGTCCACCGCGTCGTTCACTTGTCACCCTTCAGCGCTTGAGCACCCAACGCTCGCCCTGTATGCAAGGCGGCGAGAGGCGATACTACCAGCGATCGGGTGCAAAGCGCTCTTGATCACCGACCGGATATATATTCCCGAAGCTGGTCATCGGGCCGCGTTGGGAGCATTGCGCAACTTTGCATAGTCCGTTGAATTCGGCGGTGTCCAGTCTTCCGACTCTTTAGAATTGAGCGCTCGAGCTGTTGTGCCAACGTACAACCGACGGACAGAACTTAAAATACCGCCAACACCTGTACACGATTCGACAATCATACTTCAAAGGTTTACATTTTGTAATTAGCTGTCACTTTATCCCAACTGAAAACCAACATCTGATGGAACCGTATGCACATGTAGACATGCACACTGTGCGCACCCACTGCCCAAATGACAAGTATATCTCAAATACGGGATCTGTGTTTTCTGCTCACCAAGCCTCCTAGCTCACGAAAGATCTGCGGAGCAGACTAAATGATCAGTCACCCTCATCCAGTCGCCCCGATGATAGTGAACTTGGTGGTGTTGGTGAATTGCAACTCTGGAGTATGAATCGTCGCCTTTCACGAGGTGTCAGCGTCTGTGTTCTGCAACCAAGAGATACGGTGAGAGAGATACACACGCCGAGGAGGCAAAAGAACGCAATATTGAGTTCTGCGAGACCGTTGAACCAGTTTGGAGCGGTCACCGTGATGTTTTGGAACGCATTCCCCTCACTGTTGGTCGACTTTGGATCGAAGATACCGGTATAGAGGATGGCACCGAGGCCACCATTGATGCATCCGCCTGCGCAAGCAGACTCGGAGGCACCAATCGCGACAGCAACTACCTCGATAGCGGTTGATGGCCCCTATGTGTCAGTGTCAGTGGGTCAGGAGAGTCTGAGTAGAGGTGGGGAGGGGATAAACGCCCCGAGATGTAGCACGCACAGGTCTTTCAACCTCAACGGTGATGGCCGAACCAGCAGTCACCGTGCTTCCTGCAGCAGGTACAGTGAAGTTGATCCCTTGTGCAAGTACGGCGCTCGTGAGCGCTGCGACGCAGATCAGCTTCCCGAACATGATAAGCAACTAAACTTGGGTAAAGGGGGAGATATGTATGCGGTCCTTCCCAAGTGCCGCCCATTTTATGCGTCGGTGGAGTACCCTAGACAGCCTATCACTCTGTCGCGATCTCGAAAAAAAAAACACTGTCAACTTGGTCACCTACCTTGGACTAAGCAGTTGGGACGCAACCCAAGAAAGCAACATGTGTCAATTAACGCATGGTGAAGCCCCAACAGTATCTTTTTATGCACTCGAGTTGTGGGGGACACTTGGGTCACGAGGGAGATGACACTTTGGAACAGAGTCACTGATGATTGGTGACAAACCTCTGGTGACAAGGACCACATCATCCAAGATCCGGATTGACTGTCTCAATCGTCAACACCCATATACTTATTCAGGTTTGGTGGGTACGAAGAGCACATACCAAGTACTGGATGACCCCATTAATGATCATTCCAAACTACAAAGTTCGGGAATCGGAGGTATGATGCTCTGGCATACGTGTTCGGATCCGGCCAACCCAACCGGTGCTTCGACAGAAGATGACAAATTGGACACGACACGAGTGGTGCAATATGTATAGAATTTGTGGCATGTAGTCTGTCAGATCGTTTCACATTGCATTGCCCAGTGTGACATGAGGACTGGTGCCTGGTACATGCATGCGTGCCGCTGCCTGCCACTATCGTCGCCATAATACACATCGCAACCATATAGACGTGTTTAACCTCCCATAGGGAGATAAAACAAGTTGTTGTGGACTTGAAGGGAAACCGCTGGCCACGTCAGAAACTCCATGTAGGACGGATCCAGCCTGGGGGCGGTCCTAGTCGAGGCAGGAGGTTGTCAGTTCATAATACGGTTCGCGGAAAGTGAGGTGAAACCTGGCAATGTGTGCTGCGTAGAGTGTATGCGCTCAAACGTAAGCCCATCTGTCTTTCTGAAGATAGGTTTACAAAAACGCGCCAAGTAATATAGCTATTCCTACACATGATCGTGAATGATCTTTGAAAGCTTGACCATTGTCTGGGTTTGTGCGAACCATTAAAACGTAATGCTGGTTAGAAGATAGAGCCACTACGAATTTGACTGACATTTGTAGTGTCTCAGCCCAGCTCGTGTGGCTCCTGAATTGAGCGTATAAGCGCCGAGTACTGAGTGGTCGACCTGTCGATGCTTCAACCTTGTGACGCTGCATTACAGGTCTGAAGTAAGTCTGTATATGAAGCCGCGAGGGGCGGTGTAATCTCCGACGTGGACATAATGCTGAAGTTACCCGATTCTTCAACCGACCAGTGGACCAAACGCCACCAATGGTTGACTGCACCGGGCCAAGTTAATGGTGCGTGGCGACTTTGAATAGGTGATAGCAATAGCGTCGAGAAGAGCACATAGTGCCACTGAGTCTGCCTGTTGCTGTAAACAAAATATGAGTGGATGGATGAACATCTTAACATTGTGAATTCAAAGGGCACTTCAGCTTCTCCATGGTGTGCACTGGGAGCCTTCGACAATAGAATTCATCGTGGTCAGCACCATCCATGCCATGGTGCCCCGAGTGCGTTCAGGAAACCGTCAACCAGGAAGTGCAAATAGTTGTAGTCCATAAAAGGTATTGTCGGGGGGGCTTGACCTCTGAATCTGACACTGCCAGAATGTTGCGTAAATTCCCTGGGCTCTGAGTTATCCGGTACTCGTCCCTCCGACGAAGATCATGGCTTTGCAAGTGGCTGCGCTACGTCGGCAAATGGTTGGTGCAACAATAACGGTTCTAAAATGTTAGGGACAGTGGTTGGGCAACCAAAAGATCGATTATCAGGTGGGTTCAATAGATTTGCGCGCCCGGGGTAGGTTCGGTCAGCATCCAGTCGTGGGAACTTGGTCTGAATGCACGTCAAACTCAAATTACTCAATGATGAAATCCACCAAGTTCACAATAGAGAAGGGTTGAGGAGAGAGAGACTGTGGCTTTGAAGACCGAGGAGCCATGTTCTGCCAGATCGAAGGGACATACGCAGGAACGATCTGAATCACGGGTCAGCGTTGTGCAATACTGGTGTTGGAGACAATGACGATCGTTTACATTTCAACCTGACGCCAATTCGTGAGAATTTTCTTCACGGGCCTACTGGCCCTTCAGGCTACGACTCGTCGAGGCAAGTCATTCACCATGATGACTCGAAACACGAATACTGATACCAGAACTAGCCCTACGGCGTGACGGTTAAGGGAGGCATCGACTGCGATGTTTCCGAACGCGACTTCGGGAGCCTAATATTAATAGGCGTACCAATATCCAGTACCGTGATGACTCTTACCTACTCGCAAAGGAGCCTATGAGAGAAACTTGCAGCCTATCGACGCAAGAAGAACGACTGTCACACACATCTGCATAGGCGTATGTGTTTCCTTTCTCGTTAGAATCCAACGATTGTCACTGGACGCTTGTGAACCCCAAGGGTTATAGTAACACCCGGGTCCACAGCATCGCTCAACCTTGGCACTGGTAGATCTCCACATATATGAGATGAACAGCTCTGGTGACCTGAACTCGCCATACGGTTCGCAAGATCAGACTGTCGGTGGACAGTACCAATATACCGTGCACCTCCAGGCATGGCGATCAATAGTCCCAAGGCTTCAGCTCGCCACGCGGTCACCAGGATCGGGTTGTCGGTGAACGCTGCCATGGACGAGCTAGTGCGAGGGATGTCAGACCTGAGGACCGAGGCTCAAAATTTCAACGTTCGACGGTGTATCCTTGGGATTTACCTCCCTCTCCCACGTGTGAGTACTGTAATTGCTTTGACCATTGTTCCTGGCCTGTTTGGGACCATCCGGTCCACAATCCTCGTTTTGGCAGTGTCTGTGGACCCTATAAACTATACTTGTCCAAATTCGTCAGTGATGGTGAGCAACTCGCTTTGTTGTCCAAATCAAAAAGTGCTCTCTTCGTCCACACTAGAGTGGAAAACACGTCAAAGCGAATGGTCGAAGGCATCATAAATAGGCCGTCTGTTTGATGCTTTGCCATCACACTTTCGCATCACTCTTGAACACTCGTCTACCCCTCAATCCTAAGGCTGGGCCTACACAATTCTACTTATCATATTATGAATTTACCCGCGCTTCCCCCCACTGTGGACTGTCCCCCGGAGTTCTGCTTCTGCGGTCGGAAGACGGTCGAATTTCACGAGTTCTGGTTCTGCTCTACCGAGTGCGCTCGTCAGGACTCCCTTCGGTCACTGGGTGGTCCCGATTGTCATTATCGCAACGTAGTGCGTCAAACCTATGTTCAAGCATCCCCGGAACTTCAACTCCGTCGCATGAAGTCTGTTGACAATTTTCGCCTTGGACCCTCCGAGCGACGTGGTTTTGCGAACGCCCCCTCTCGCTTCCTGCCGCAGAGTAACACGACCGTCGCTCGCAGAGCAGCACAGGATCAAAATATGGCAGGGTTCCCTACACTTTCTCAGGTGACAGGCAAGGTTCTTACCAAGAAGGCCAAGACAGGAGAGGCGCTCGTCCTTGAGATACATGATCGTCCAAGATGGGAGGGTTTCCCAAATGCACCGTCGCGCGGCAATCCTGGCCAATGGTCCGGAGATCACTCCTTTGAGAAAAGCTCGCCCCACACCGGTCCCCTTTCCGAACACGTTCCGGCTTGTTCTCTCAGACGCGTCCCCACAGTTGGGACGCTGCTGGCTTTCGGCAGGTCCCGGAAGGACAAGGAGGGCGAGAACCCTAGGATATTAAGTCACGCCATGAACCCCATCATTCCACCAGTAAGAAAAGAATCACTTCCCTCGCATCACCAGATGAGCCCCCCCTACGCCGTCCCGATGCAGACGTCGAAAGCACTCCGTCGATCTGTGTCGCTCTCAGGGGGCAGCACGATCCCGCACAGCGGATGTTCCAACGAACAGGCTTCCCTGATGCACATGATCGAGGAGATGAGGGAAGAGTTTTCTGCTGAGAGTTTTGACCCCAGGTCGTTGTTTGACCAGGAGGGACCTTATTAATACCGAGTCACAATGAATTGTCTCACTCTCTTTTCTCGGCGTGTAATGATCTATCACTCTCGTTTAGTCTGTGTATACTAGCCTACGTCCTAAGCTCGTACATATTTGCCTGTAGTCTCTATTTATGTAACTCGCATTTTTTGCATGAATAGCCACCCGAAAGGGCAGGCGCGGTGTAAGAACGTCATCATTGATCGGCTCCTGTCAGTGAGTTGTTAACGCCGTGGCCCGGGAGCCACCCGCACGGCTTATCTTCCTCCCACTTCCACCCGCCTTTTTCGCCTCGCAAGCAAGCCATGTCCACTGGCACCAACGACGCCGTTCTGGTCCAAATCCTTGCGCAGCTCAATGCACTCCAGGTTTCCCAACAGACACTGCAAGCAAAGGTAACGCAAACCGTTTTTCGTCGATGGGCCTCATGTCATGACACTCACCGTATTCACATTCACGTGGTGTTCAAGTTCGATGCGTTCGCCACACCATCCTCACTATCCTCACCATCCTCCCCACAACGAGGAGATGCAATCTCCGTCTCTGGGTGCAACGGTCCAGAAAGCCTAGGCTCCCCTTCGTCCTCGAACTTGCTCTTATCCCCATCCCCGAGGAAGGCCCATCTCGTGTCGTCCGCCCCGCCCACAAGCACGCCCCCGGATCGTCCATTAACAGATAGGGAACGCGAGAAAGCTCTGTACCCTGGTCGAGTCGTTCTAGCGAGTGAGTTCCCCCCTTCTGGTATTTTAGGATATGCTGCGGACGAATACGTCGTCTGGCATACACCGGGCGGGTTTGGTAGCCGGACAAACGTCGTTTACCCCGCCACCGGATCATAATCGTGCTTGTTTGCGTAACAACACGTACAACCCCTTGCGTTGGTCCGTTTACACGGCATCGAGCTGACAGCGTTTCACGACAGCCTATCCAGACCAGCATGGCATCAAGCCCTATCCCCTCCAATGGGGAGCCTCAGATCCTGCTGTCCGCGGACCTGTCATTTGCTCTCGGCTCCCGACTTCTATCAAACAACGTAATGCTCTCGGCGCACATTCTGGTTCCTATTCAATTTATCGAGCGCTTGCTATCGCCATGGGTACACTTGACCCATCACACAAACCCGATTACTCGAAGACCGAGCCTCCTGTCCCGATTCCTCCCCAGCCTTCCTGGTATGATCCCAAGAAGATCGTCGCGTTTGACCCTTGGGGACATCTCGTTCCTCAAGTTTTCAAAAGAGAGATAGACGAATTGGGCCTGGACATCCGTCCTAGTATCGCAGTGACGAAAGCACATATCAAGTTGAGCGAGCTAGACGAGTCGGCAAGGAAGGGCGAGCTCAACATTGACGGGCGTATGGTCCTGCGAACGAGGCCCCTCAAGAATGCAGACGGCTCGGTGAGCGACGCAGATCCCGGAGTAGAAATCACGACAAGCAAGGCTGCGGTCGAGCCTGTTTGGTACTTGCCTGGGGTCGCAGAACGTTTCGGCATGTGAGTCGATTCTGTGATCTCGTACTTGTCTGTTCTCATCTCGAGACGGGAAGTTCCGAAACATTGCTGCGCCGAGCACTCTTCGAGGACACTGGTGGAATGTATCCGGAGCTAATCACTCGTCCCGATATCTCAGTCTTCCTTCCTCCGATTGGGAACTTGACGGTCTACATCTGTGGGTGTTTGAAATGAGTGCAATGATAGCAACTAACCTTGCACAAGTCGGACCCCCAGAGTATATGTCAGACGAGTCGAAAGAACTCACGCTTCGTGTGCATGACGAATGTATGTCCACGCCACGTGATTTCTACCAGGTTGACCAAGTTTTGTAATTTTGCAGGTAATGGATCCGATGTCTTTGGATCTGATATTTGTACATGCAAGCCCTACCTCGTCTTCGCCATCGAAGAGTGTATCCGCTGCGCTCAACGCGGTGGTGTCGGTGTCGTCGTTTACTTCCGCAAGGAGGGTCGGGCTCTTGGAGAAGTCACCAAGTAGGTCTTTGATCCATGAAGCGATCCTCATCTAGGATGAATCTGTCAGGTACCTGGTATACAACCTCCGTAAACGTGGCGGTGACTCTGCAGACAAGTACTTCAAGTCTACGGAACTCATCGCCGGCGTCAAGGATATGCGTTTCCAAGCGTTGATGCCTGACGTGTTACATTGGCTTGGTATCAAGAAGATCGACAACATGATCTCGATGAGCGATATGTAAGTCACGTTCAGTTCGAAGCGGACGCACCCGCGAATACGGAGCTCATACGTTGCACAGGAAATATAATGCTATCGTGCAATCCGGCATCCCTATCTTGGACCGATATGATCTCCCTGGTAAGCTGCGTTATCCCCACCGCGCAAAACGTCCGAGCGGAACACTCACTTCTCGTTGCACAGACCATCTCATTCCACCTGACTCCAGGGTTGAGATCGACGCCAAGATTGCGGCCGGGTACTTTACGAGCGGCAAGCAGATTGCCGAGGCAGATTTGTTCAAGACCGTTGGAAGGACCTGGGAGGAAACGGAGCACTGACATGATTATTGCACGCACTGTACAGTTATTCTGGTCGTGATGTAGATTAAAAGTGACTTGTGTCGTAATCGTGAACCACTAAATGGGTGGGAGGGACATGACGCGTCAGAATCTCACCAGAGGTCTGTGGTTTGCTGTTTAACTCTCACAAGGTTATTTCTGTGAGTATTTATTCACACCCGAGGCTCACTCTTCACTCCAACGAGAATACTTTGGTACGGAAATACCCCATTGCCCTCAATTGGGAAAGATGGGCGTTAACCGCCCGCTCGGAAGGTATTCGTGTGCCTGATATCTTCTTGTTCTCCCTTCCCTACTACCAGAATGTTTGGGTCCCCGAACTCTATGTATGTGATTGAACGAGGGACCGAAGCACGTTTTGCTTCATTCGTCTCGAGCTTGGTTTTCTCTGCCTCGCCATTCTTTTTTACCCTTCTTTCGTACTGCACAACGCTCATACTTATGTCGGAAAATTCACATGCTGTGCCTTATGTAATCGTCCAAAAGCGGTAATCTCCTGGATTCTGTGGGGGGGTGAGGAGGCGAACACACCGGCGCAGCGACACGGGGACGAAGCTTGCTTGGAGCAGGTGGTCAATAGATTGATAGACACTGACCCAGTATTCTACATGCGAAAAAGGAGGGTTTCTACCAGGGAAATCGAGAAAAAAGTGCAGAAAAGTGGTGTAAAGTGGTGTAAAGTGTCCATTTTGCGGGCGTAAAGTGTGTAAAGTGAGGCGGGCAGGAAAATTTACGGTATATTTTGTAAATTCGGACATTGATTGGCTGTTCCTGTAAAATTTTCCGGCCTGCTGGCACAGGGTAAGCAGGTTCAGACTCAATTTCTGGCAGCACAGCAGGTGTATCGCATATATCTCACCTCCCGAGCTCAGAGATACCATTTTTCCTCCCCGCGCTGTTGCGCGCATGTCAGTCCTTCCGTCAGACAACCTCTCACACCGATCGTGCCCGCTGATACTCGGGCTTCACCCCGGTCGTGGGAATTCTCGTGGCAGTGCCCATTTACAGAGTTTACAGCACAGCATGTGAATTTCTCTCATTAGACATACTTACTCGGGAACTACCGCCTGGCGTCGGCGACAACCTTGCTTGTCACTTGGGAAGGTAAACAGGAACAACGCTCAATTTGATTCTGATCCAAAATCCAAGTCAACGAACGTTACACTACAAAGAAAGTAAGGCGATAGTCGAAAGTGTCCATTACACTCTGGACCACTGTCGTGGTCAGTATAACCCAGTGTCCGACATTACGAACCAAGAATCCAAGATCATGACCAGACTGACTTGTCAGATCTTTCCCGCGCACCAAGAGATTCTGTGCCTACGACATCATTACCTGGCATCTTGATAAGTCATCAGAGGGAAAAGACATGATACACACCGTGTCGACGCTAATTCCCAATGACTGCTGCCTACACCTTCACAGATTACCGCTCACAAGGGCAGACCATTCCGACTGTGCTCGTGGATATCGCAACACCCCCTTCAGGAGGTCTAACATTATTCAATCTTTATGTCGCACTCTCACGGAGTTCGGGGCGTTCAACGATCCGCCTGCTACAAGATTTTGACGACAAGATATTCCAGCAGGGACAGTGTGGAGTTGCTGGCAGAAACGACCGGATTAATGACCTAGACAAGCAAACACTGAGATGGTGGAAGGAAATGTGCACAAGATCTGTGTAGGATCTGTGTAGGGATACGTCGAGGAGGACTGTAGCTTGTAACTAACTACTTGGTTCGTACACAATCTCGAGGAGTGCAGTGGCACAACATATTCAAACTCAGACACGGAAGAATCCGGGACGACAGGGGCTGCCAATTGTCGGGGCGACAGAAACCTTGTCAAGCAAGGTGATTTGTATTTTATCCAACACCCCTGCATATTTTAACCCCCACCGGTTTCTGACGCATGCTTCGCTGCTACATACTGCCTACTTCCATTCTCACGTTTCTCGCATCCCTGATTCTTTCCATTGCATTCGTAGACACTGAGTGATAACCCCCCCCCCCCCTTTGTCTTAATACACCTGTACAGTAAATGCAAATGTAGTGTACAACTTTATAACCTTGTTTTATCATTTCATAAGATTTTGCATGTACACTGAATATCATTTGGATACGGCGGAATCGAGTTACACACGACCCCGATCACATTGTTACAATCCGCTCATACACCGTCGATACATCGAACAAGTTACACCTTTATCCGTAAAAGCCCACAAAATAACCATGAGACCACTACTGAATGTTGATACGCTTAGCCTGTTGTTCGGGGGTCACCTTCGGGAACGTCAACGTTAGGACACCATTCTCCATCTTGGCCTTCACGTCTTCAGGCTACCAATCGGGTTAGCATTCAAGGTCTTTGCGATGACTATCCGTGAGTAACCTACCTTTGTGCCAAAGGGAAGTTTCAACGTCCTGGAGAACTTGCCGTAAGTGACGCTCACGGACTGCATACGCACCCTCCTCATGAGCGTTGGAGGTGGCAGACTCGCCCGAGACCGTCAAGCGGTCATTGTGGAGGTCGATAGTGACATCCTCGGACTTTAATCCGGGCAGCTCGAAAGTTGCCGTCACTGTGTTTGTGTCCTTGGATTCGTGTAGGTCGAGTCTAGAAGAAAAAGGGATGGATATGAGTGAAGGGATTGAGTGGAAAGAGCTCACATTGGACGGAAAGAATCGGGACGCTGCGCCCTGGCACGTTGGGCAAGCACTGGTGAGGGGACAGACGGCCAGAAGTGCGCATTGAACGCGTCATCAAAGAGACCGTCGAATTGAGCAAGGGGATCATAGAAGTTGTGTCGGGTCAATGAAGACATGATTATCGCTATAGAGCAGGAGAGCGGAGCAGAAGAAAGGTGCTTGTGGTTGAGAGGTAGTGTACTTGCGTTGGCGTGTTAGCTGCAAGATTCTTGGGGGATCGGGTCGGGCTTGCTTGGAAGGGGCCATATTTATAGGGTCCATACCCCCCATTCCATGTACCAAAGACGGGAGTTCTGAAGCACTTTCTGGTCCATTCATTGGTAAGCTGCTGCGGGCTGACTGAAGATCCGGTACGTTTCCAGAAGCTTAGAGCAGCATCGAGTTCCTGTTTTGGAAGGCGCGTGATACGTTATTGACATTTGTTTGGAAATTGGCAAGAAAGGAAGTTTGCGCTGACTTGTTTAGGCTACTATCGTTGGCCTAGTTATGCAAAATGACCTAGACATGCAAAAACCTGGAAAAACATAGCAGCACTAGGGCCGATTACCTTCAGAAGAGATAGGATGGTGGGTAGGTGATATAGTATCAAGGCCTGCAAGAATCAGGACCAGAGAGTGAAAAAATGCGAGTTACAGAAAATCACGACTGACCAAATTTAAATCTGCATCTGATTTTGGTCTCGCCTGGGCTTCGAGAATTTTGCTGTGACAATGAACTCCCCAGCCCACATAAAAACTGCATCCAAGGACTTCTGATACTCTACGCTACGCAATCTCATCACTTTCCTGAGTTCTCCTGAGTTGTAAGTGTACAAATGAGCACCCGCATGACAAGAGTGTGATATTTTCAAGCTCCGACCAGTGCACTGCGTTGCTGACCCAGTTATGCAATGGTTCAAATAACTCATGCGATACACACGATCCACATCACAATTTACTGTAAGTACAATGGGCGGTCGTGCCTTCCTAGTCGGACGGTACGCGCATCGCTCCAAGCCACCCACCCTCAAGATCAGTCACAATAAAGCATCAACCGACCTTGCCAACCAACCCAAGGTATCGAAATCTGTCCACCCAAACAATCTATTGCTCACATCGCGCCGAGATTTTCTTTTTCTTCGACCAAGTAGACTTCTAAGACTGAAGGGTATAGGTAGTCATCGTGCAAAAAACAAAATCATGACATCGGATCGGTGTCGTGAAAAATGCAGGGAATCGAGCGTCGTTCCGACAACGAAAAAAAACGGCCTGCAATCTAACAAGGTAGCTCGTGCTCGGCGTCGTAACAAAAAAAGGGGGGGGAGACGAGAGCACAAAAACGACCAACTCGTAGCGTGCATCGAACAAGGAAAACAAGATCAAAAAGGTTTAAAAAATTAACAGCGACTATCACATGCAGGGCGATTAAAACATTTCTTACTACACTATGCATTATACTTGCCATTTTCGCGTGTGAATCAAAGGTGACGAGGGAAGAAGGCCGAGGCTCTGCGTATGCTTGTGTGTCTGGGCGGATACCGAGCGACGATCGCAGGTGTTTCATGTCGCTCGGGACTCTTGGCGGTATCGAGGTACTCGACGGTCGTGACCAAGTACCAAACGAATGCGCGTTAGGAAGGCTCGCCTTCGCGGGAGACCGCGTCAACGAACCCGTAGGTGTCACAGAAGTCGTCGTCGTGGTGGGATGGCGATGAGGATGGCTTTGACTCCAGGATGGAAGCCCCTTACTCGATCGGAACTCTACCGGGTTCGACGACAGTTTCGGGACCCAAGCGCCGACGCTTCCGCGCCCATGTGAACTGCACCGGCGTATAGGAAAAACTCTGTGCGCGCGTCGGCGCGTGCGAGTGAAGATCGATTGGAGAAGCATGGTTGGCCATGGACAACCGAAGATCAACAGAAGCGACGCGGTGACTGGAGGTGTGCTTGTCACCTTTGCGGACGCGATTTGGAAGGTGACTCGGCTCCAGGCGTCGTTGGACAGAAGCGGCGGCGGCGGCGGCGGGGAATGGCTCCCGCGATACAAGGGTGTTCGATATACGAGGGGAATGTGTACGGTGACGCGGGAACGAGATGCCGATGCCTTGTTGGACGCCCATTAGCTTGGGAAGGGGGGGTTCGTTTTCATCGACGCGCGCGCTACGAGAGATAGACTGCGAAGACTTGTGTTTTTCCCGTCTTGCCTTCTTGATCGGAGTGTGATGGACACTGGGCTTCGTATATCTGGGCGGTGGGACACTGGTGTTGTAGAGTTGGTTGACATTGCTGAATGGCACGGATGCCATCTGTGGGTTGGGTGGGGTAGAAGGGCCGGAGAGCCGAAGGTGACGGCACGCCTGAGCATCCACTACGGAACCCAGACATGGAATGGCGTCGTGGTGATACGACAGTGCTAGCGTCCTCGGAATCCGGGGTACCTAGCCTGTCTGCCTGGCAAGATTCGTATCCAGCATCAGAACGGCGTTTGTCTAGATCCGAAAGAGTATGTGCGCACTCCAGCGCCGAATCGAGAACGTCAGACCGAGATGGCGATGACGATGGGGGTGTTGACGAGAATGATTCTCGGTCTTGGCTCTCACTTGGCGAATCTGAGCCAACCCATTTGATCCTGAGGCGGGCGTGAGACGGGCGCGTGAGAGTGGGACTGGTTGAGGCGGAAATCTCGTCTGTGATCCCCGCCAAGTCGAGAGCGAGTCTGTGGATGGCACCACGACTGCACCGATGATCTGGATCGAGAAGTCTCCACTCTCGTAGCTTATTCAACACCGAGGGTAAAACAGACATATCGTTTTGCCCGGCAGAATCATCAGCGCGGTCAAATTGGAGAGCGTCGCAGATGGAAAAGAGGAGCGCAGGTTGGAACGGGGAGACATGAGACGGCGGTTGAGACATGAGACGGGATGGGAGTAGGACGAGCAGACGGTCGAGAATTTGTTTGCCCCTGACAGAAAGCTGAGCGTGGCGAGAAGCAACATTCCCAACGGATTCCTTCTCCAGCGAGGAAAAACCGGCGTGATGTTCGAGTGGGCATTCAGTCATGATGTGCGTAAAAATTGGCGGGGGCTTCATGCGACAGCGGCCATGCGAGTAAGCAAGAGTGAGACCATCGTTCGACGTTCAGTCGTGAAAGGCAAAGAAAAGATGGTATACGTCCGAGACAAATATTCCAATGTCAAATCCAAGTAGAGTAGGAATTTTGATGTGGGGGATGCCAAATATTGAAGAAAGGCTCACCAGGTGTTGAAGACAGCTTTCGCCGACTCTCATGTCGGCTTCCGAGTGCAGGCTTACAAATGTCCAAAGTACTAGTACCTGCCGGTAGTCAGCCAGTGTTTCTGCAAGCTCCGAAACCGCGGTTACCTGAATGCCTTGCTCTACGATCTTTCCATCTCAGAGCCTACGCAAGACAGTGCCGGGTTGACCGAAGAGCAGCCTCGCGAGGACCCTGAACCCGTACGCCGCTTGAGTCATGACAGCCGAGTAGTGTTCGTAAGCTTAGCAATATTGGCCCCGCTCCAGGTCAACGATGGTGACGACAATCTGCCAGTGCCAAGAAGTTGCCAAGTCTGAGCCTCTGACTCGGAGGTGCCGATTCAAAACCTCTGAGCCCCTTGGAGGGGCGTTCAAATTGGACTCTCCTGTTGTGGTCCACACACCATTCATATCCGGCAACATGAAGGATGTCATCCAAAAATGTACGGGCCCGCTCCCGAAATATCTCGTCCATGCCGATGGGTCGTGGCGTATTATAGGTCTTATGACACTTATCAACTTCCAACTTGAAGCTTCAAGCCTCATGATTATCAAGAATTAATCAGTTCCTTATGGGCATTCATCTTACTTTGTCCAAGAAAGCTTTGCTCCCGGTAGTCCTTCCGCTCATGGGGTTTTGGACGTTCATGGTCGGGTGCCCAGCGAATTCCGCGTCCATCCCCGACGGACCAAGTCTACCTTTCATCGGACCGCGTCAGCGCTTCAGCATCTGACTCGGAGGCCGATTGGTCTTCTTTACGAGAGGCCCGTGATCGGCGGTACCTTCGCTCGGCTAGCGACAAGATGTCCCGACCGATTCGGCCGAACAAGTTCCCAGGTCCGGAATTCCCTTCTTTTCTACTACGCTTATCCATCAGTCATTAATATTTGGAATGGACTACAAGTTGATGCGCTCAAGAAACTTTATCAAGGCAGATGGTATCACGCTGCACCATTCTCGGTATCTATCTGGAGCGTGTCAATGCACATGGTAAGCAGTGTTCACATGAACTTACAAGTTATCCATTGAAGGAGGTTGGTCCGTCAATTACGTTCGTTGAGGCCGCTGTTTAAGTGAAAGATGATACCGATTTTGCGAATGCGAGCAAATCGCGTTTCTATTAGTCTTCTAGGGAGCATTGTACGTATCTTTTGTAGGAACGTATCAAGGAGGATGGCTAATGTCGAATGGGTCTCGTCGTGAAACCCATGTGATGTTACTTCGTTTGATCCCGGTATCGTCGGCCAGGTAGTTTTGGGGGGATTCCGAATGTCTCACTGGCACCTTAGTAACTGTCCAGTCAGTGGTTTGCGGACGAAAAAGTTGCTACGACCTCAAGATTGCTTACATAAGCACAAAGAAATTGGCAAGAAGTTCGGGGCCTGCACCGTGCAAGTTGGGTCTGCCACCGATGTTCACTGAGGGCCTCCTCGTTGAGTTTGGAGAATTTCTGCCCACTAGCGGGTAACTGACATTGGCGCTCGCAAAATCGAGAATTGGAGTCCGTCTTCTAGCGCTTCCGATGGTTCGAAGAAGAGGTTGACGTCCACCTAGTGATGGTCTGCATGGCGTTGAACGGTACCGCGGTACGAGCACCAGAAGTCTCTGATGAACATCCGCCACCGGGTTTATCAATCCGGCAGATATGGCGGCCAGGGGCCAAGGTTCATGCGTGAGCGGTGCGTACCCGAGTCCTGTGGATTGATGAGCAGATTGCGAGCCAGGTTCTCAGATAGTGGCCGCTGTGGAGCAAGGCGATCAGACTTCCAGGAATTCTGTAGGCGGGCCTTCTTGGAAATTTTTTGATGTTTATGTCGATGGAGCATTGCGACTTCTGCCCAGGAACCATCGGCGCAACAGATCGCTGACGTGCGCGTATGGTCTATTATGCCCGTCTGCTTTGTGGTGCTCGACTTGAATTCCTCCTCGGTCTGGCCATCGCTGACTTTGGATCAGTTAGGCGCGCAATTTAGTCATGTCATCTCCCTCTGCGTTGACCCCGTATCCAGCTGTGGATGCGCCATTGCCGTTGCACCACGGAGGTGGCTCGCACGAGACGGGAATTACTTCTGACCCTTCGTGTTGCAGAGGAAGCTTGGGATCGGGTGTAATAGCAACTTTGTCTTTGGATGTTATGTAACAGCAGAGGACTAGACTAATCGTCCATTCGAAGTAGCAGAAGATGCAAGAAGCGGAAAGTCTGTCGCTTTCCTCGGGTTCGAGCCCACTATTTTAGTGGCCCTCACTTTTTCGTCCGCACAAATCTGAACCCATCCGATCTCCCCACCCATCATACCATGAGGGCCTTGGCAGTGGATACCGTCGCGAGGTGTGCAACGATTCATTGAGACTGGCGTGTTCACTGATCGATATATTGACAGTTCGCCTCGTGGCGCCATGCCAACCCCTGACCCCAGCATGATCGTACTTCCAGTATTTGCAGGTCAAGGAACAACAAGAGCGAGTTTAAGACAGGCGTCCGATCAGGCCATCCGTGACGCGGACTCTCCCACAGGCTCCCTCCTCCTCTCTTCATGCTTCGATGTCTTGCTCGCAGAACTTGCAGCCCTGTCTCCAGAGGAACTCGATCAGAGTGGCATATGTCCCTCTGATTTTGATGATCCTCGCCGCTTGCTTACGCCCCACCCTAAATACGTTAAAAACCATGTCATCTCTGGAATTTTTCTCTTCCTCGCACAGATACTACGTTTTCAGTCCCACGTCCAAGCCACTTCTCGCTCTCTCCTTGATTTTCTCAAAGCCAACATCGACCACGGCGCCGGAGTCCTCGGTCTATCATCTGGAATATTCCCTGCATGCGTTGTTGCCGTATCCCGTAACCCACTTTCCTATATCACCAACGCGGTCGAAGTCTTTCGCCTAGTATTTTGGATCGCCCTCCGTGTCTTACAATTTACCCGGAAGCTGCTCAAGGAGAGACCTGTGGATACCTCCCTTCCTTGGAGTGTAGCGTGCCTCGGTTTGACGAAAGCCGATGTTGAACACCACATCGCCCGATTCGAACAAAGGGTTAGCTGGGAGTTCCATCTCCTCTTCCTGCCACTAATTTGGTTGCTTCAGAATTGTCGACATCCATCTCTTCGTGTGACGGCGGTCCTTGACGAGAGGAATGTGACCGTTTCGGGTCGACCAGACTTGTTGGTCAGGTTTTCGACCTTTGTATCTCGGCATTGCACTGTGCATCCTACAACGATCGATGCGCTGTATCACTCGGATCTTGCATCTCTCAGATACTCGTGGCCGGGTTTTGGCTGACATTCACAAGCGAAACATCCGATTTCCAGGTTACCAAGATCTCATTTGCCCTCTGAGATCCACAATAGTCTGGGCATGTAGTCCGACCTAGCTCTGACCACCCTTCGCTCGTTGAACTCGTGGTCGACATGGTGCTTGTTTATCCTGTGAACTGGGATCTCGTTGCGAAGAAGGTGGCGTCTGTCGTTCCGGCTGGCGTGGGACTTTGGGCTGTCAATATCGGCCCTGGATCAAGCACTTCTCCGAGCTCTGGAGAGAGTTGTGCCTGAATGCGTACTGTGCTGTACCGACGCGAGTTCGGACACACGCAGAGAAGCCGCTCCCACTCCCTCGAAGCAAGAGCCAATCGCCATCATTGGTATGGCAGCTCATGCACCAGGCGCCGCTAACACTGCTCAGTTATGGGAGTTATTGGAAAAAGGTAGTCAATACCGTATCAAAGGTTAGCAGGGCTGGTACATGCCTTTAGGATAACTGA
Organism: Boletus coccyginus; assembly: GCA_025782845.1. Classification (NCBI taxonomy): domain Eukaryota; kingdom Fungi; phylum Basidiomycota; class Agaricomycetes; order Boletales; family Boletaceae; genus Boletus; species Boletus coccyginus. The sequence goes on from JAHZSR010000025.1 coordinate 52,956, forward strand.
TGGACCTATCTAGATTCCGGGAGATCGTTTTAACCTTCCTTTGCACACTGCGACCGGTGTCGATTCATCTCCTTGCGAGACAAAGGTCGAAACGGGCAATTTCATGACTGACTTCGCTGATTTCGATCACAAATTTTTCAAGATCTCCCCACGAGAGGCAAGAAGCATGGATCCTCAGCAGCGTGTTCTGCTGCACACGGCTTACGAAGCTCTCGAAAGTGCGGGGTACGTTCCTGACGTGACACCCTGTTTTCAACGTGCCACGTTCGGCTGCTATACTGGAGCGGCGACACAAGACTATGCTGAAAATCTTGCTGACAACATCGACATTCACTACAGCACCGGTGTGTCTCTTGTTTAGCGCTTTCCGAGTGAGTGGAGCTAACGCTATCTCAAGGCACGTTGAAGGCGTTCTTGAGCGGTCGGATATCGTATGCCATGCAATTTGGTGGACCGTCGGTCGTGGTGGATACTGCGTGCTCGTCTTCCATCGTGGCCATTCATCAAGCATGCAGAGCTTTGATGGTCAGGGATTGTAATGCGGCCCTCGCAGGTGGCGTTAACATCATAACCAGTCCGAACGTACGTACCTTATGCGTCATTTGGTAGCATCTGAGTAACGCGTGATACAGATGTTCGTTGGCCTGGAACGGGGTCACTTTTTGACTCCCTCGGGTCAGTGCAAAAGCTTCGACGCGTCCGCCGACGGTTATTCCAGAGGAGAGGGTTGCTGCTTGTTCGTCTTGAAGCGATTGAGTGACGCTATAGCGGAGAACGACAACATCATGGGTGTTATTCGAGGCGTCGAAGTCAATCAGAGTGGTCTGGCTCCGTCAATCACACACCCCCACAGCCCTACGCAGGTTGATCTCCTCAAGACACTCCTAAAGAATTCTGGCATTCATCCGACTCGCGTGGGCGTTGTCGAAGCCCACGGTGCTGGAACGGAAGCAGGAGACTCGTGCGAGCTTGCGAGTATCCGTTCGGTTCTTTCTCAGGGACGAATCCGGGACAATCCTCTCCACATCACGTCTATCAAAGCCAATATCGGCCACCTTGAGGCGGCCTCTGGAGCTGCAGGGCTTTGCAAACTTTTGTTGATGTTACGACATAATGTCATTCCGGCCCAGATCTCCTTGAAGACACTCCATCCTCTTATCGCTTCTATGGATGTCGACAACACGGTCATCAATACATTTCCAACGCCATGGGTCAATGAGTCCACTCCTCGGGTTGCTGTGGTCAACAACTTTGGCGCAGCTGGCTCAAATGGAGCATTGATACTCGAAGAGTACATCAAGCCTAAGCATCTTTCCGACACTTCGTCCTTCGTAGTTGGCATCTCGGCGAAGTCGGCCAGAGCACTTGAAACACTCCGGTCGCGATACATGCAGTGGCTTGGCGACGCTCGAAACCATGACGTACCTTTCAGCGATATTGCTTACACTGCTACTGCTCGCCGTCAACTCTACCCTTTCCGGTTGGCGGTTACTGCGAGGGACAAGGACCAGCTTATTCGAGCTCTCCACACCACGCCCATCACTCACGTTGATCGCCTTGGGGGGGTTATCTTCGTTTTCTCTGGACAAGGAAGTCAGTATCTCAACATGGGTGGTTCCCTTTATGCCACGTCGCCGGTCTTCAGGAGCTGCATTGATCGGTGTCAACGTTGCCTACTTTCTCTCGGGTATCCCGGTATCCTTCCCATTATCTCGTCAGAGACTTCTGACTACGCCTTTGGGGCGGACGAGGAGTTCGAGGTTTATCAGTGCGCTGTACTTGCTGTAGAGTTCGCTCTTGCTACTCTGTGGAGGCACTGGGGAGTGGTTCCCGTCGGCGTCATCGGGCAAAGGTAAGTTATCGACTTTCCTATATTGCATGTGAACTTTCGCCGAGTGCTGGTTTCAGTCTAGGAGAGTATGCCGCAATGGTGACAGCCGACGTCCTGTCAATCGAAACCGCACTCTCCATCGTGGCAAAGAGGGCTCGTCTGATGTCCCGGGCATGCGCCACTGGGAAAACAGGGATGATTTCCATCAACCTTTCTTCCGCGCATGTCCAGGATATTCTGACGGCTGATAAGTCGTTTTCGAACGTGACGGTTGCGTGCGTAAACACGGAGTCCTCTTGTGTGGTCTCGGGGCCAGTTGAAGAACTAGGAATTTTGACGACTCATCTAGGGTCCGCTTTCGGTTGCAAGACAGTCGCTCTTCAGGTTCCACTTGGCTTCCATTCTTGCGCCATGGATCCAATTCTGGATGATCTCAGGGATCATGTCGCGACACTCCCGGTCCATCCTCCGTCCATCCCCATCGCATCCAATGTCTACGGGACTGTCGTTCCTGTGGCTGACGGTTCGACGTTCCAAGCTGACTACTTTGCAAAGCATTGTCGCCAGCCTGTTCTGTTCGCCCGGGGTCTGCGAGAACTCGAGCAATATGTCGATCCCTCCCAAATTGATGCGTGGATTGACGTTGGACCGCATGCAATCTGTTTGCCCATGATCGAGGCGACGTTGTCACCGTCCCAGGCGACCTTGTGTCTTCCATCGATACTCAAAGAAACACCGGTATGGGACTCGCTGATGGGTAGCTTGGCTCAATTGTATCGAACCAATGTTCCTGTGGATTGGAGGCGCGTCTTCGATGAACGCTCCGCTTGTTATTGCGTCGATTTGCCATCGTATCCGTTCGACTCGCAAAAGTTCTGGGTGCCTTATGGTAATCGTGCGCTTCACGCTGCGCCGGAGCCGACAATCCAGCGTCAAATTCCTGACCACCCGATGTTGTCCTCTTGGTCTCAATACCCGTCTCGACAAAACGGTAATGCGGCGATCTTTGAAACCCCCATTAGCTGTTTGGCGGGGTACATGGAAGGACACAAAGTTGGTGGTTATTCGCTGTGCCCTGCATCCGTGTACCTGGAACAGGCTCTCGCGGGTGCAGTCATCACGCGACTGTATATGGAATTGGATTTCGGAAGGTGCATGCCCGTTTTACACGCCGTGGAGTTTTCCCGTCCCCTCGTGCTTCGCTGGGAGATCCGTCTGGTCATTTGTACGCACGTTGCCGTCCACGAGGACGGCACAGGTTCGTTCAGTATCACTTCTAGGTTGGAGTCCTCGCGAGAAGAACATGTTCATGTACACGGGGATTTGCGTTTCTCTTCTGTTCGAGGGACGACTTCGAATCTCACTCTCGAATTCCCCGACATCGCTCGGCGTGCAGAGATTCTCACTTGCCAGGATCAAGCACCAGAGGTATTTAGCACGCATGCCGCGTATGAGGTAGTCTTCCCTCGGGTGGTGGAGTACACCAAGGACTATCATACCATCCAATCGCTGAGCGTCAGCGGGGACGGTGCCTCCGGCATCGCCCGTATTATCCTGTCGGGTTCTGGTTCTCTGGGCGTACAACCCGTCTTTCTTGATACGATGCTTCACGTCGCAGGTTTCATGGTCAACTTGCGAGGCGATATCTCAGACGCATATATATGCAGCGGTGTCGGCTTACTCAAAGTACTACGCGATCTGGTCGACGACAAGCAGCGTTATACTGTCTATTGCACCAACAACTGGATTTCTTCCCGCGACTTTGTCACTGCAGATATATTCGCGGTCCAGGAACGTGACCCACCTGTCGTCGTCGCGCAGCTTCGAGGCGCACAGTTCCGTAGGGTCCGGTTGACGAGTCTTCATCGCGGCCTTGCCATTGCAGCTGATCCGGGAGGGATCCGAAGTCGCACGCGCACCGATTCCAATTCGATCGTCACACCCTCGTCTCCTCGTAGCGTCATCTTTGGTCGTTCGCGTTCCAACACGCTCAGTACCATGTTTTGCGGCAATGGTCCCGGTACCAACAAGATGGACGTCGGCGACGCGGAGGATCTCCATACGAGTTGCAGTGTGCCACCGTCGCCGCAAACGTTGGTTTCCGAGGGTGGTGGCAGCTTGTTTGAGGAACGTCTTTTAGGCGCGGACAGGGGAACGCATTCGTAAGATCATTGCCGAGGTGCTAGGGATCGCGGATAGTGAGGAGATCAAAAACGATGTTGATTTTGGGTCTCTCGGTCTGGACTCGTTGGGGTCCATTGAGGCGCAGCAAGCGTTGAGAGTCGCGTTGAACAGACCTATCCCCCATGACGTCTTCACCAGGTATCCCACGCTCCCGGCACTTTGTGGGTTTCTCCTCGACGATCCGGTCTCGGACGTCAAGACGTATGATGGGGAACCTCCGGTCTGTCACCCTCACCCATCCGACGTTGTCGCGCTTGTCTCGTTGCAACAGTGTCCGTGGAGTTTGCACACTCCGCTTTACCTCGTGCATGATGGAAGTGGTCTCGTCAGTCACTACGAACGTCTCTTGCCTTTGAACCGCGACGTGTGGGGACTCAAGCAATCCTCGTTTCTTCTGTGACGAGCCGTGGGAAACGCTCGAGGACATGGCGCAGGCGTATGCGCAAACGATCGAGCAACATGCCAACGCCAACGATGCTGCATTGATGCTTGGAGGTCAAATTTTCTTCGTTTACGTCACTGTGGTGTATCGTCTGATGTAGCGCCCTTTTTCATTGTTTGCAGGCTGGTCATTTGGAGGCGTCGTGGCCTTTGAGATCGCCCGGATTCTCATCTCTCATGGTGTCAAGGTGCAAGGCGTCGTGCTGATCGATTCGCCTTCACCATCAGCGCCACCCATGTTGTCCGACACCCTCATCGATCGTCTCATGCGAGATCAGGAACATGCCGCCGACTCTTCGATAACGGCGTTGGTCATGCGCCAGTTCAAGCAGAATACGACGCTCTTGGACCAGTACGTGCCCAGAGCACGACGCGACGCGACAGTCTCGCTTGCGTTTTTGCGCTTGCACTGCAGGGTTCTGTCCCGACGGCGTGGAAGACGTCCCCGCGTGGTTCCGCGAACGCGACCAAGACACAGGGCAGATCGTCGGACCTTGGGAAGCCTTGGTTGGACGACCGGTTCCGGTTTGGGACGTGCCTGGGCATCACTTTGAGCCCTTTTCACGTGTACATGTGAGCCGTCGTCTTTTTTGGATGGTCACTCCTTTTTTTCTCGTGGTAGTGCTGACGCGAGTGCGTAGGTAAAGGAGACGTCGGTACAGCTTGATGGTGCGTGCCGATACCTGGAGACCCTCTAGAGGTCAACGCTTCGCGTTCAGTCTTTTTTATCTTTTTCGCCTTGCCCCTTTTAAATCGGATCGACCCCTCTATCATTGCATGCACCCCCTGCAAATTGCTCAATTTCGCATTCAGTTCTCTTCTCCCTGGATCGACTCTATTATTGCATCATCTGGAATAGATTGTTCATCGAGTCCTCTTCCTTTCACTTTCGTTTCCTTTGTGGAATGGAGTTTTTGTACATTGCACGTTTCATGCATTGCCGATTGTATCATAAGACTTACAAGGCTTACATAAATCATTGGGAACGCTTTCATAGATGGTTGCAATACGGAGGATTGTTTTGGTACATACCGCATGATGCAGCTTCACGTGGACCCTAACCACTGAGTCAGGATCCAAAGCGCGCTTCTTTGAATGGCCCTGGTTTTCTGTATCCCTCGTCGACGTAACGAGGACCGAAGGGATTGTGAAATGGGCGCCCGGCTCATTCAATGCTCTCATGTTAGCAAACTCCCCGTCCGATCTGGTTGATCTGCTCGCCTTCCTCGACGCTCCGAACCGGGGCAGTTTGCCATCATATCTCCATCACCCCATCATCCTCAGATTCCTGAAGCTCCGCCTGGATGCCTTGCACTGGATCTGGTTGGAACCACCAGAAAGTGCGCCGGTCTCGAGCGATCCAGATGCACCATGCAACCAGCAGGGCTACCATGAACATGGAAGCTCCCGCGCAGGCCCGTAGCGTCGCATGGTCCGGATAACACCACTGGGTTGCAAAAGCTGCAGAGAAAAGACACATACTGGACAAGGATGTGCCCAGGAAAGGATTTATCATCGTGATACTACAACGATCCAGGGACGACTCACCCCCACATTAGGAATGCAGGCGGCAGGCTATAAACGATGGCGAGAGTCTCGAGACCATGCCTTTCATGTCGTAATTTGCTCAAAAATTTGGCCTACTCGGGTTAGAAATCTCACAGATGCCAGTCAAGGACACTTGGTGCACTCACAGCTTTAAATGCAGTACCCCTCGCCTCGGTGCGGCTATGCCCCATAAAGACCAAACTGAGGATGATACTCGCCATGCTTGTTACTAGTGACATATAACTGAGGAATTCCTGAGGTGAAGTCCCTGTGCCCGACGTTTCTGCAACTTGAAGAAAGGAGACGTTGGCGTTCAGGAGCACAGTCGCCTGGAGGTTGGCTAGTTATTCTATTCAGGACTCGGCAATCCGGTATGCTTACCAGCACGCTGGTTTCTTGGAGTTGTGAGTTTAGCTTGGTGACGAACATGTTCCACTTTTCTTTGCTCGCGATCTCGTCAATAAAGATGCTGTGTAATAGCCGCACATTGTCCACAGGTAACATGAATAACAGTGGTGCACAAGTTTTCATGCGTAGCGAAGGGTGGTATCGCCATCCATGGATCGCTTGGTCAGAATTGAGGCGTGCACAATCTTCCCCATGATAGTTTAAAAAGTAGTTCTCATTTGCGAATGTGAAAAGGAATGATTGGAGAGTGTGAAAAAGACATACAGAATATGTGCATGATTCGACCTGAGGGAAGGAGCATGAGTGAACTTTCTGTGAATCAATGAGGGATGTTCAAATCACCTATAATGATCGCGCTGTGTTTAAGCTTTTCTGTCTTTCCGGCTGAGTACACAAGACGTGGGTGGGCATCTACTGCTGAACGTATAACCTACGATCAATTCGCTCGACGAGAGACAAGTGCTCTTTTAGTTCCTCTGTATTTAGAGGGCACGATGACCTATTCCTCGATGTTAAATGATCTGAACTTTGATTATCCAACGCATATACAACAACTGGCCCAGGAAGCACTCACCACATCTAGCATGGAGAATCATGCCCACTACCTCATCTTTTAACTCTTGAGTAATATCACAGAAGTTCGGGTAGACGGCCCAGTGACTCCTGGAGTCGCTTTGGATCAAACAAAGCGTCACGTATGACCGACTGCCAGTGGATGATAGCACGTCAGGCTCATAGATATCTTACAACGCATGACTCACATGTGTGGCGCACCAGTACTCCGCTTGAATGCCCAGACCTAACGGATTCAAATCGTTTGGTGAATCCCTCCAGGGCCAGCAGCCTGGAGCTTACCTTTGTGGGGAGGCGAGAGGATACCTTTACTATACTTGAAGATCGATTCCCCTTCCCACTCACTCAGCCAAAAGATACTCCTGTTTCGTGGGTTCACGAAATAATAATAGCATGCCACTGAACCTAGCTCATCTACCATGGGCTCTAAAACCAGCTGGACTTCGTCAACTTTCAGGCATCCGGAGAGGTTGCGGTTCATGATCTCAGTTTCCAGCTCCGAGTACAAGTAGTCTCTGAAGTACTCGATATCATGGCGGAACTCTTCATCGCGGACGTCCACTTCCGTAAACGTTTTCTACAGAATTATACTTGAGATGCAACAATCATGATACCCGATGTTGTAGATTCACTGACCGACTCGCTGTGCACGAAGTAAAGAGCACCCTCTGGGTGCTGGTACGCTGCCCACCCCCCCTGGGCCGCTCTGGACATGAACATTAGATGAAACGCATACTCCAGACTTAGTAACGAAACGAACGGCGTCTCGGGGAATTGGTACGACATGGCCTCGATCTTGTAATCGCGTCCTGATGGGGGTCTGAGGCGCTACACGAACTCTGCGCTTCACTGACATTCCGTGCACGTTACCTGATGTTGCGATGATCATACCGGCGTAGATCACTAACTGAGAGTGGGCGGAATTTATTTCCGTCATGGACGGGTTCCCCAGGTCGGTTTGGATCATCCGCACTGGGTGGGGCAATAATGGTCAAAGGGATGGCAGAACCACCTGGAACAGCTGTTCCTAAAGTGGGAGAAGCTAGAGAATTGAAGACGGGTGCATCTGCATTGGAAGCCGGGGTCCGAAACCGAGCGAATGTGCCACGGTGCACTCGATATGAGGCACGCCCAGTTGATTTTCGAGAGTTGTGAGTGTTCTGCGAGACGAACGTCCGGGAAGAGCTCATTGATAATGGTGTTCCACTCCGGAGAGGTTCCGAGTTATTTGCATCGAAGTGGAGGTGGGCTGCGCGCGGGGACGATTGAACCCCAGGGGTTCCAGGTAGCGCCTCCGGTGCAAAGCCAATCGTTCGATGAAGCGGACTAAGGGGATGAGATGGGTGGGTAAGAACATCCGAGTTCGATGTGTGACTATCATGATGAGTGAGGATAGTAGTACTAGAACTTGACGGAAGGACAGAGTCGGCCGCTTGTTGTAAAGTGTCGTGATCGATCTCACGGGGTTCGTCGTGGAGTGGGGTCTGGCTACTAGCCATCGGGATATAGTCTCGCGAATAGCGCCTTGCAGGAGGATACGGGGCAAGGTGACCAGATGGGCTTCTTGCACTGGTGTAAGGCGAGCCTACAAGAGGCGGCCGAGCACGTTCGTGAGCATCAGAAGGTCCGGGCGAGGGAATATTCATGGCACAAGCGATGCCATTATCCAATGAAGTATGCGGATTTTGAGGCTGGTAGAGAGTTGGTCTGCATGGGTTTGTGCGTCTGCACCGACGAAGGGAAGCGAAAAAGGCAAATAGGTAGTTTATTAGCCTACGAGATGGTAACCCGCGGATGGACGTCAGAAATTTCAGAAAACGACCGAGCAATTGAGCCATGGATTGTCTGAGCGTCGACGCAGGCATCGGACCAAGCAGAAAAGGAACCTGAACGACTTTCCACTGCGAGTGGAGATAAATCCGACATCGTTCCCCCGAGCCCTGGGCGCAAACCTTATCTAAATCCACTCATAAGACTCTAATATCATAAGACTCTGATCATTCGGTTGCAATATGGATGTCTTTGGAACATAATACTCGGGGATGATCTGTGTGGTATTTGGTACGTAGTAGTGCAGTACGAGCGCAGACACGACGTGCAGCACCATCGCTTGAAGCGATCATCTAAATCCTGACCACATGGACTCCACATATTGTGTAGTCCTAGACAAGGTGATGGGGTCAACGATAGAATGTAAGTGCCTTTGTTGCCCACTCAGTTTGAGATTCGCTGTCCGAGGACTCTATTTGACATGGATAGGCTTGCCGTCACCCGAATGAGCCTGGGTAATGGTAACTGATGAGCGACCAAAGTTTGGACTACGGGCTCTAAGTTGGTGACACACGATTCTATGATCGATATACAGTACACTGTATAGTCAGGCAAAAAGCAAGTGCGCGCTCGCAAATTGATCATTACCCTCTTTGCTTCTTACAACCGATGTTTCAAAGTTCAATCCTTTATCAACACATCCTCCGACCATGACTCCCACTTCTGCGCCGTTTCAAGCAATTCACCCCCTTTCTTTCTCAACGCGACCAAAGCCATAGGGTGGATGGGCAGCCTCAGAGGAGGGTCCTCCAAGTAAGCTACCTTGTACACCGCCTCTGCAAACTTCTCGGGATCACCATTGAATACCAGGTTAGGGTTCGCAAAAACGTTGCGCCACTGCATCGTCGGTAGCGAAGGGTCAGTATAAGCTGGATGGACGGGGTCGCTTATCACGTTGACGGTGGTACCCTTCGTGCGAAATGGTCCCGGTTCGAGGATGGTTACCTGCAAGAGGCCATGACAATGTGTGTAAGCAGGACATTGATGACGGTCCTGGGAATGGTACGGGTGGTTTACCTTAATGTTCCAGTTAGGGTCAAGCTCATCCGCGAGGCCTTCGCTTAGGGCTTCGAGAGCTACCCATCACGAAACCAGTTCCTTCGATGAACTTCCACGATGTTACAACCACATACCAAATTTACTCCAATGCGCATCAGCATCCACGATCAGACATTACCTAGCGATCACTCACCTGGCACAATAGTACACGGCACCCGCAAACGAATGGATGCCAGATGCGGACGACACTTGAAGCAGCCGCCCCCCCCTCGGTTTATTCTCTTCACGGAAGAATCTCACCGCCTCCCTGCTCACATGCGAAGCACCCCAAAAATTCACCTCAAAAACATCTCGCGCAGTGTTATCGGTTGTGCCCTCCACTTCGGCCACAACACCGAACCCAGCGTTGTTGACGACCACGTCCACGCGGCCAAACTTTTCCCGGCTCGCAGTAAATGCAGTAAGCACCTCGGTAGGTTTGGTGACGTCAAGCCTAAGGGCCAGGAGGCTCTCGGGGTACTTTGTTTCTAAATCGGAAAGATCCTCGGGTTCGAGTAGTGTCGCGACGACTTTATCACCCCTTTGCAAGGCATGCTGGGCAATACAAAGACCAAAGCCGGAAGAGCAGCCTGTAACTGAACTTTGGTGAGCGCCGAGGACAGTCCATTTGATAACAAGGCCCTCACCAAACCAGACTTTCGTCTCGGATGACATTATGGAGGGGTAAGAGGGCAAAAGGAAGGAAAATTTCAGTTGATATGGAGCCATCAAATACAATTATGTTTGTATACCGGCAGGTTTCGGGGATCAAACGGTCGCTCTTACCAATGATGAGAATCTAACTAGTGAGAGATTCCGCGGACGCGATACTCCGAGGACCAGCGAATACCATAGTCAGACTGTTTTAGGTGCCGATGGTCCCGACCACTGTCCGAATGTTGTGGGGAATGAGTTACCTTCTGGCAAATCTATACGACATATGACAGCGGAAATAGTTGGTCCAGAAAATCTGTTGCACGCTAGTCCCTTGTCCGCGACCTGCTCCCTTGCAAGAGAATAATGACTGGAGTTTTTTCGACTCGTCAGTTTGCCTTGAGCGGAGCCTTTGCAGAAACGTATGGTAAACGCTGGAACTTGAGAGATCTGCGTTTGTTTGAGTGTTGTCAAGGACAAGAGAAGAGTCGTAGGAGGAAATTTGTGCAGACTGCGTGTTCAAGTCCCGCCACTTCAACTTTTTTGGACAGCCGCGTCTCAGAACTTACACATGGAATCAAATCGATTTTTCCTGGATCTACATAGCCAAGAACTCGGAAGCGGTATTTATACAGACATGCCTCGTCGCTGATTGACGCTACATGGCTTTAGTGTTAGTGAAGGGCCTCAACAGGCTTGGCTCAATCAGACTCACCTGCCATCGCGCGGAACGGTGGATCCCGGGCTGGATGATGCTACTCAAAATTCCTGGAGTTTGTCCACCAAGATCGCCCACTCCAGCAATGTCACACCCTGCTTCAACATCTCTTCTTTCAACTCTCTGTCTCGCGTCTCCTCCCTCAGCCTAGCAAGTGCTCGCAAATGCTCCCTGCTCTGGCACCCAAGATTGGAAAGTACTGGCGCGATATGCAGAAGCGAAGGCTGGCAGGACGCGAGGACCCCCTCAACAGACGAAGTCGACGAGGATCGCCTTCTCACCGGTGCAGGCGGACCTGTCAAGTGCTTGCTCTTCAGGATCTGCGGAGGTGAGCTGCTGTTCATGCTTTTTCTGTATTGGAGCTCCTGTCCCGTGAAGCCATTCCTTCGAGGAGGCGAATACTTGACACCTTGCCCTGTGAGGGCGTTGATCTCGGCAAGAGTATATATCCTCTCCGATCGCGTTGGACTTGGCTCTCTCGCACGTTTTTCACGCTTGACGATATTCCCCGTGGTCTTTTGTGGTTTCGGAGAGTAGTGTGTGTTTAGTCCGACGGGGGTATGCACCCCCTCTGATTTACCCGATTGCGAGGCGCCAGATTGGTTCCTTCGAAGCGTTGCCTGCAAATGCGTATCAGGCTCGCTGTTCAGCATATCAACATGGTCATCGACTCACCTCCGATTCCCTTGATTTGATTGTTCCTTGATCGACGGTGTACATGCTCTCACGACGTCGGGCAGTGTAGTTTCTCCCCGCTCCCGATTCCCCAAATTCGCTCAGCTCGACGTCGTTCCGCGCCACTTCCTCTCGCCACATACTCACTTTACCTTCTCGTTCTCCCTCCCTCGGGGGCTGATGCTGTCTTGCGGCCAATCCGCCATGGGCCCGAACTGTCGTGTCCGCCAAGTCACCGTGTTCGTTAACCCCGACCTCCTGGAGGCGCCTTGTGACCTCTTCGATGTATTCCCCGAAATCAGCGGGCACCGCAGTTTGTCGACGATGAACCTCGTGCTTCTCAGCCCATTCCCCATACACCCTACTATACCGCTGTTCCCCCTCTCCATCTTGTTCCTCTTGACCTTTGATGCTGGTCACCGCCGTGACGCCGTCGTACGGGAACATCTCTGTGGTCACTACAGTTTGGTAATCGTGGGTCACTGCGTCAAAGTCGTCAGGCAGGATCTGCACGGTCGTCGGTGCGCGTGGATGTCGGCGTGGTTGCGCTGAGACAGGGACGATGTCGTGTGACGAGTCTATATTTCCGTAAACCAAGACGACACCAGTCCATCGGTGGGCAAGATCAGCAGATCAGCGCGATTCATTTGCGTTGGAGGCATTCGTGTGCCAGATTAGGACCCACCGGTATTGCAATTGCCTTCCCTATAATGCATCTTTCCTGACCACGCTTCGAGCTTGGGAGACGGGCAGAATGAAGGTTCAGTCCAAGGGCTGTCGATGGGCAAACAAGTGTCGAGGTCGCCTCTCTTGGCCCGATTTCTACGGATGGAGAGGTATGAACGACGGTAGGCACCTCACCTCGAGGTGTATGTCCTTTGTGGCAAGGAATGCCTCGGACACGAGGCTGTGACGCTTTTTAGATAATCGGTGCCCATCCATCGCTCGCTGGCAAAAATGTGTTTCGCACGTGCAGTACGTGAGATGAAGGTGTGGCATTGCTGGAGTGCTGCTTTCGGATCGGTGCGGCCGGGCAAGACTCGCTAATTGATTCTTGCCCCTTGAGGATGTTCTAACCGCATGCAAGGTCTCGTACGTATTACGTTTGATGTGTTTTCATGGATTCTGATAGCAAGTTGCTTCGGAGATTTAGAACGCCAACCTACCACATGCAAGCAATGTCACATCGCTCTTTGGAACGTCGACCTAGCGGCCTTTGACGGTGACACCAATCACAGCACGTTGCTCCGAGAAGCCACTGGGAAAGCCTGGGATATCCCGCTGATAATCCTCATTGGCGAGTTCTCTCCGCACGTCGCACTGATTCGATGTCCAAAATCTAACAGAGCCTAGCTATGGTGCAGTTATTTTTTGTCACGTCGAAATTAATTTCTTTTCTGAACTTCTTGTTCTTGCCCTTCCGGGATGACTGCCCACGGAGAATGTGGACTTTTGGTCCGACTCAATGACACAGACAGGTCGTTGTTTTATCCCATTTTCTTTGCATAACAAATCGCTGGTTTACCGGCTGTATGGAATGATTCTGTCACACCGACATACTCGCGCTATGGATACCCTCTGACCAGTGCCTTACTTGCGGGATGTCACTGTAAGCAAAAACCAGTAAACGACCATGACTTGCGAGATGACGATGGGTGATGATGCGGTTGTTCTAGACGTTCCGAGCAACTGGGAAAAAACCCTCAAAAGATCAGGTCATGCCAGGACTCGAACCTGGGTTTTGGGAATATGGTATCAGAATCCCAAGTGATAACCGCTACACTACAAGACCATCGGGACATCTCGGATCTAATATATATATCAATCGATCGTCAGCGGGTGTCGTTCTCCAACCCCTGTCGGGATAGTAAACAATCAGACCAGCAACATGGCGGTCACGTCGCTCTGGATCCTCCGCGTTGTGACTCGATCTGAGGGTGGCGGAGGACGACAGGACCCACATAGGCTCAGACTCCCAACCGCGATCGCAGGCAAGGAAGCATAGACTGCTATGTAGCACTCCGTCCGGAAAACGGCAATTGGAAGAAAAGCCAGGCGCTGCAGGTAGCTCCCGCCTGATTGGCCTACTATTCACCTACTTTTGCCTCAGAGTCACAACAAAAGACTACATAGGGTGCCCTTTTTCGCGACGTCAGCACCATGCGATAACCGGCCCCGGAAAAGAACACCACCCACCCCGTACAGGAGGTGACGTCTGCTTGTATAATATTCCGCCAGATCCCTCGTGCAAAGTCAACTCTAATTGCTCGTGTTGTTCAACAGGTCAATGAGACTTGAACTGCTGTGCTTGCGACGAATCACGTACCGATGCCGCCAATGTGCGTCACCCTTGTCACCTACACGCCAACCGAAACCCTGTGACGTTGCAGTTCTCCCACTGGCATGTCACCTGTTCTGGTACGTCACGGAGTCTAGTTTTCACGCACCTAAACGTCCTACTCAATGATCAACTTGACGTACTCGGTTGACCTGAACCGGGCGGCGTGCAGTGCTAATTTGAAGGTTTGCACACCACGCCATTCTATCTTACCCAGCATCACACCACACAGGCCAGCGCACCACAATGGCTCCGAACAAGAAACCCAAATCCTCCCCGAATCCCAAGTCGAAGAGCGATCCAGGGGCACGTGATCACGACGCGTCGAGTTCCCCTCGCGTTTTGGCCAATTTCCCAGGGTTGATCAAACCGAGTAGTTCACCTCAAGCACCCGCATCACGAACGCCCTCGACAGCGACGACAACGACAAGGCCATCCCCTCCGACGCCCGCCGCAGCCACCACCAAAACAACAACGTCGGAGACTGAGACTGACGGAACAGCAAGAACGAAGACAAGTCACCATCACATCACCAACAACGAACCCACCCTCGTCACCTCCATGGACACGCCCTCTATATCCAAACTAGCCCGGTTCACCCCATTCACGCCAAAGCGACCCCTCTCTGTCGCCTCTGGCGGCGACCTTGCCACACCTTCCATCTTCAACACTTCTAAAAAATACAAGGCGGCTCTCTCCACCGAGTCTCGGATTCGACCCACTAAAGCACCGGTGCACACACGCCCGGCTCCCGCTCCAGGGACACCGACGAAATCCAACGATGGGTCCCGTCCCAAGACGCCTTCCACACCGAGAGGCGTGAGTCCCGCGCCGACATTATTCATGGGTCCGGGAGATATGTCCATGGATGCGAGTCGGGTTGACCCAGAAGACGCGCTCGTCGACTTTGAGACGCTCGAGCCGGGAGACGTCTCCGGGGACATTGACGAAAGCCAGCTGCCTGAATACGGCAAGGAAGACAAGGTCCTCGTTTCTATTCGGTGCGCTTTTATTCACATTGGTCCGTGAGCGGATACGTGATCAGTCGGGTCTATTATTCTAGGATCCGCCCAACGACCGTGCAGGACGCTTGGGACATTTCTGTTCCCAGTGTTCTTAAATTGTTGCCACAGCATGCCAAAACGGCGCTTACCCCTCCTCCGGAATTCCATTTTGATGAGGTCCTCACAGGCTCTGAGAACAAACCAATATACAACGCTGTCGCAAGAAGTCACGTGTGTGCTGCGATGGAAGGTTATAATGCTGTCATATTTGCGTATGGCCAGACAGCAAGTGGAAAGACCTTCACACTTGTAAGTACCTTCCACCATGATACTTTCTCAAATACTCAGTGTACGTGTTAGTCTGGAAACGAAGACCAACCGGGTATCACCCCCTAGGGCCATGAAGGATGTCTTTTCTCATATCAGGAGAACGCCGACGCGCGAGTATCTGCTTCGTTGCTCCTACCTCGAGATTTACAATGAAACCATTTACGACCTGCTTTCTCCACCTTCGGTGTCGGCAACACAACCTGTACAAATCGTTGGACAGGGTGTTCTAGCACCGCTTCGAGAGGAGGTTGTCACAAGTCTGAAGGGCGTACGTGAAGTAATGGAAAGGGGTGAGAGACACCGCAGGACTGCGAGCACAGACTGGAACGAGAGAAGTAGTCGGAGTCACAGCGTGTTCAGGCTCGTGATTGAAAGTAGAGAAAGAGGTGAGGGGAAAGCGGAGTCGAGTGGTAGGCAAACACCAGGGATGAGGCCACCGACACCGGGAGGGACGAGATTGCAGACGATCTGCGGAAGAAGTGTACAAATGTCAGTTTTGGTGAGGCTACATTCTCCTCAGATATAAAGTATCACTGAGAAAATTTGGCGTCAGAGTTTGATTGATCTTGCGGGGTCTGAAAAGGCAACATCAGACAAGGAGAGAGCGCGGGAAGGAAAGTATATCAACACCAGGTACGTCTCTGACACGCCTTGTGGCAATTGTTGGTTGATGAAGTTCGTCAGTCTTCTCACTCTCGGAAGCGTCATCGGTACTTTGGCAGAGAATGCCGCAAAGAACAAAAAGTATGCACGTGTCCCCCGAAATCGAAACAGAAAACTCATCCATTCCTGCCATCAGCGACCACGTCCCTTACCGTAACTCCAAGCTCACGCGTCTCCTTCAGCCTTCGCTCTCAGGAGATGCTCGTATTAGTGTTGTTTGCACCATGAACCCAGACGCTCAAGCTGTACCAGAAAGCACTAGTACACTGCAGTTTGCATCGCGCATTAAGCGTGTACAGCTCAGTGCGAAGAAGAAGGAGGTCGTGGACACAGACGCCCTAATTGAGAGATACCGCAAGGAGATTGAAGAGCTCAAGGGGAAATTAGCAGACCGGGAAGCTGAGGCACCACAGAGGAATCGGCGGTTGAGTGCACAAGAAGTATGTGGATCCCTGACCGCATTCCCTTGAATTGAAGCAAGTCATCATATCTTATGCTCCTCGGTTTCTAGCAAATCGATGAATCCAAGGCGATGAAGGACCTTAACGCGCGGATACAGCAACTGACGAAGCTTATTTTGACAAGTCAGACCGTGGACGAGACCAAAGGGGACGAATCCCGTCCAGCAAGTCCGTCCAAGGTCGATTTCGATATGTCGCCTTACCAGGTCAGTATCCGAGTCGTACCTACCATGTGGAGCTCACCAACATATTATGCAGCTCCAACAAGAGCTCCTCGCTGCTAGACGTCAAATAGAGTCTCAAGCAAACCAAATTCTCTCACTGGAAGCTGCGCTCCTCGCTCGTCCTGAGCTCCCGCCCGACGCACCAGAAACGGAAAAAGACAAGCTGATCGCGGATCAACAAAAGTCCATCCGAGAACTCGAGATCGTCGTCCGTGGGTATGAAGACAACCTCGGCGAGCCCCTCCGCCAAGTCCGCGAAGACGTCGAACGCGAGTGGGAGACCCGACTGGCTGCAGAGGTGAAACGACGGGAAGAAAAGGAAGTATGGGCAACTGAGCTCGTGAGACAGCTCGAGAAGGAGAAGAAGCTGAGGGTCAAGTTGGAGGAGGAGAGGCGGGCGCTGGCGGCGTTCGTGGGCAAGTTTGATGCATTGGGATTAGGCGCCGGGAGCTTGCTTGCGCCGTCTTCTCTCTCTGTTTCTGGTTCGGCGTCGGCCTCGATGGGATCGGGAAGGGCCAGGTCGTATTTAAGCAAGATTGGGTCGGGTGGGCTGGGAGTCGTGGCAGAAGAGACGGAAAGTCCTATGAGGATCGATTTAAAGAACCAGCCAAGTCTGTTGGACCAGACGCCAGAGGAGGAGTGGAGTCTAATGGAGGATGTCAGCTTCGAGATGGAGGTTAGCGGGAAGGGGAAACTTGTAAGTGGGAAGAGAGCAGAAAGCGTGTTGAAGGATATTCTTGGGCGCAAGGAGAACGTTCCGGTGTAGGACGAATGGATGGCCCGGAGGACACCAATTATGTCGGACTGGATACATTTATAGTGTTGTCTGTGCTAGTGTACTTTCTTTTTCTTTTTCCTGTGTGCTCCGAGTTGTAGCGGGTCTACGTGTAATATCTCGCCATTATCTCGCCATCCTGCATATCCGCAACGTAGGCTTTGTGGTTACCTCGTGCCGACGACTGTGAGGGTACCCCCAGTGGCAGTCGGACCAATATAACGACGAACCTCTGATCCACCACGCCATTTTGCTGTTCTCTTCTTTCCTCGAGCTCACCATGACTGGCGTTTTTTCTCCTCTGGGATGGCCAGGCCAACGACTCGGACTGAGCTCACAACGAACATGGCCCGCCCTTGTCCATGCTAGGATGAGTCTCTGTGACTCTCACCGCGCCTTCCGACTTGTGCCCTCTCTGTTACCCCAATGTTGTCCGGCCCATGCTCTCCAAAAGATATAGCGCAGGTATACGGATCGCATCCTATTGAAGTCTTCTGGGACATTTGTACCATGATCTGGCCATCGACTGTCGCTCTTGACTAGAGCCGACTCCGTCGAAGACGACTATTTTTTGGACTAGACACCGTGATCAATGGCACCCTCGGAGGGGGGAGACGATTTCCCCCCAGTGCGCCTGTGCGTGTGACGCGTGGAACGACAGACTGGCTCCCTTCTATTTCCGGCAGGCTCTGCGCGTGTGCTTTACGCGGCCGACGTGCTATTCATCAAGGGGATCCAACGGAGATGGCCCTGCCATACATTTGTGCCTCGGCCGGGGACGAAATACGGCAATTGTTGGCAAACGTGCCAGGGTACTGTCATCGTGCACGATGCAGTTTTGGGGTTCACGACGGCATTCTACGTCAGCCAAGACCACTCCACATATCTGATGGGCCGCCGCACACATCCCGTGGTGCGCCGCAGCTATCGATAGGCCACCCCATCAATAGCGTGTGATCTGCCACAAGACAGAGTCACAGCAAGAAGACTATACAACCCTTTCGTATTTTCCGTCCGGTGCAGATCCCCCATTGAATCACGCGCCTCTGGTTGCTCAACTGCCTACCTGTTAATCTTACCCAGGGACGTCAGGCCTGTACGAGATCTGATCCCATGGCGACGTGCTGTCGTGGTGTCCTCTTCATCCCCGTTGGTGCTTTTCAGGGGTGCTGACATGTACCCCGTGCATCAGGTGATTTGTCTTGGGCGTTTCCCTAATCGCTCCTTCATCTGCACCCCCTCAAATAGGATTTTGGGTTCAGCAAACGTGGAAGTTTTCCCTGGCTCCGAAACTGGCTACATGAGAAACCTCCCCACCGTTCTAATGCACACAGAACCGAATGACGCGACGGCACGCACGCCGTGCTCATTTATGCATTTCTAATGAAGTGATATTCAGAGGACAGGTCATCAGTTTCTGGCGGACTACTTTTTGGCTTTGGGCTTTGCCACCGCAGTCCAGCTGTACATCCTCAATGCCTCTAAATCACCGTGTGGCAGTGCTTATCGACAGTGTTCCCCAAGAGTGTAGTTTCGTTGCTGTAAGGTTTGATTCATGGTCGGTCCTTCATATCGGTATCACAGTGGCGGACTAGTAAGCTGTAGAACCTTGGCTTCCCTAATCCCCGTTGGACTAACATGTCATCAGAAGGGCTTGATGAAAATAGGAACATATAGCCCGGGACAAGGTATCTAGAGCAACACCGAAACGCGGCCGAAAGTTTGGTTCAGTCGGCTATCAGCTCAACATATGACTTGTGCGCGCGCACACAGGACCATCGATCATCGGCAACCCCTGACCAACGTATCGCGCTGACTCGCCGGGGGTCGCAACACCTCTTCGTCACTTTCACCCTTGTTCTTTTCTTTCTTGTTTTTTGGTTATTCTCGGATCTTTCCGTGAAGAATAACCAAACAAGGTATAGTCGCCACCTAGTTCATCCCGTCTTGTTTCCGGTGAAGTTGTTTGGCGGAACAGGAAAGAGCAAGTCATTGACAGTGACGTTGTGGGAGCGAGATACGCCACAGTTGCCAACCTTCCAGGATTCCTGGACGACAAGATATCACCTTTGGAGAACTGTCGTAAATAACACCAAACTAGGGTCTGCGGGAGGTATAAAATCCCCCTGTGTGCTGGGACGTATTCATTCTCCAGTCCATTCACATCCAAACAACTTGCTCTATCATCCTCTCGAATAGTATCATGCAGACCGTGAGTAACGACTTGTTTCTTACGTGCGCTGTCAACGACGTGATGGCTAATGAACGCGCTGCGCGGCGACCTTGCAGATCATCTCCATCCCCGTTAACGAGGCGTGCTGCTCTGGCACCGATTCCTGCAAGTGCGAGTCTAAGTGTGTCTCTACTTCTTCGCCTTCCAGCGAACCATGTCGTTGACCACCGGTCTTGCCTTTTCTCTCGATCCAGCTGCACCTGCAAGTGCGGTGACTGCAAGCACTAAATCCAAACCCCAATAACCAAGTGCTTTTCTTTCATCCTCGGTTCCCGTCAGTGGTGTATTCGTGTGTGAGTGGGTGGGTGGGGTCAGGTGTTCGCGGAATGGCGGGAATCCGAAGTGTCTGTCCTAAGTGTACGTTGTAAAGGAGGCTTATCCGATATGATTGTGTAACCGTCCTTGTCGTCGTTTGTGAGTCAGTCCGCGTGAGATCCGAGGATCCACTTCCAGCGCGCAAATCGAAGCTCTGAGTCGTCCTACTAAGTAACTGAAACGCGTCTCGGGTGGCAGCAGGGGTGATCGAGAGACATCTGGCCGTGAAGGGTGCGATTGATAGCCGGATGATAGTCGACTTATCTGACGACGCAGGTGATCAGACCAACCAAGGAGCCCGGTCTTATCCATCATCCGAAACATGATCCGATTGACGTGCATCCAGGTTTACATACCTAGGCGCTCGTGAGTCAGACACGAATCCCCTTTGTTGTGTGCGGGGGGTCAACGTTTCAACCTGACGCCAATATCTCGGCAAGTACTAGACTATCGACGACTCTATGTCGCTTATCGAATCCTTCACGGATGGCGAAGAGCGATCCCACAGTGGAATGTTCCACTGTGGGGACCGCATGGCAGCGAAAAAGTGCGCTGGGGATCTCCGAAAGGAGCCTCGGCGCCCGAACGACCTGTGGGTTTTGCCGGCCGTGCCTGGCCTCGTGCCCACCCGGTATATAGGCTTCGCCGAGCAGGAAGCCTCCCCACTCGTTTTACCCGCATCGCAACCAATCTATCCGGGGTCGCGCCCCCGCCGTTGCGGGCCACTTCGTGGTTTGGCCAACTCCCTCGATAGGGCTTAAGATTGGTAGCTGGTACCCTAAACGGTCTCGGAAGGACAGCGGTAGGGGTAGCGGTAGCCCCCTGACGAGAGCTTTCGCAGGCTCGAAACCGCACGCCCGAACCCGCCCCCTCCTTATCCACCTCCGCCTGTACCGTACATGGTTTTCCATGGTCCGGCTCTGATCCTTGGAGAGGAGCGCCCGACGGACAGGCGAGTGGACTGACAGCCCGAGCGTCCCTCTTCGCACATAGATCACACACCATGGCCCTTCGGGCCATGGTTCTTAAAAGAAAGAGCAGCCATAGGTAGCTATTGGTGATATATTTGTATTTTTTATTTTATTTCCTGATATCGGTTCGCTCTTTAACATGACAGACATGTTCTCCGAGTTTCAAAGACTGCTGGATAATCAGTCTAACTCGAGTTTTGGCAATAAATCGCCATAACCCAGCAAATGGAAGCTTCATAGTTACCTCGTGACGACGACTGTGAGGGTGCCCACCACGGTTGAGCCAATATAACGATGGGTTTCGGGTGATCACGTTGTTTCGACGTTGTTTTCTCTCCCCAAACACGCTCGTTGAACTAGTGTTTTCTTTCCTCGAGCTCTGGAATGGCCAGACCCGCGACTGTGATCCAAGGGCGGGTCAATGTAGGACAAGTCCGTGTAGCTCTTACCCTGCGATACGATCCTACGAAACCCCCCTCCCCCCAGAGTCTACCCTGAAGCTGGTTCAGCCTTTATTCTTCAAGGGACAAGGCGCAGTCGTTGTGGTTTCGGCACGACAGGTCTCTTTCCATTTTTGGGTAGCAAGTTTCCTTGTGTACTCTCACGGTGCTGTCGACCCTACCAATGGGTTCAACGAAGATGGCTTGAGCATACCTTGGACCAATGGACCAATGGACCACACCTGGGGCTAGGTACGAACGCGAAGCTTGTTAGAAAGGTACCCAGGGTGTTTTCCTATTACTTCCACGGTCATTAATCTATTCAACGTTGACTCCACAGATGTGACGCTACCTTATCTCTACCTCTTGATCTTGTCCATTGACACCGCAACCATCAACCAGCTATCCCAACAATGGCACATCACCTGCCACAGGACAGGGTCTAGCAGTACAAATATGGAATTCCTTGTCCGCAGCGTACGTACGCGTCGCCGCATTTTCCCCCGGCGCTGATCTTTCATTAAGTCACGCGGCCACTTGGTGATTCAGTGACGTTACGCCTGTGGAGTATCCGACCCGATCACGCTGCCTTGAGACTTCATCGCCGTTGTTACTTCTTCGCTGCAGGGGTTTGGCGTGTAGCTGTATCAGGTGGACTTCCATCTGAGGGTTCCACCACCCCAATCGATCTGACGCAACGCACACAGGACACCGAATGCGTACACTGCTGCATTCATTTACACATTTTTGGTGAAACGATGCTCAGCTTGAGCGGACGGTTCACACGTTTTGCGTGGTGGCAGATAACCCCACTCTCTTGGGTATTTGGTGACATGGGCTTTACCACCGCTGTCTAGCTGTGCATTCCCCCTATTTCTCTCAATCGCCGTGTGGCAGTGCTTCGAATATCCTCTCCCCCCAATAACCCCAAGAACTTGAATTTGGTTCGATGCTCCAAGGTTTCCTGCACGGATAATCTTTAAATATCGATATCACAGTGGAAGATATGTATGTAAGGTATGGACCATTAGTTTGTTCCTTCAGCAAGTCACACAATGCACCGGAATCAGTCCAGGTCTGACGGAAATAGAGGACACGCTGAGGGACCAGGTATCCAGAGGAACACCGAAAAATGGAACATCGATCGTCGATTATCGATCCAAACCGACGTATCGCTTTACTCGGAAGAGATCCCAACGTCTCATTCGCTATCTCCCCGTCGCTATTCTCCCCTTTCCCAGATCGTTCCATGGACAACAATGGAACACGAAACAATTATGGGCATCATCTGGTTCCTGTGAAAATTGGGTTGTTTGATGGCACAGGAAATGTCAAGTCACTGATGGAAACCGTATGTGAGTGACATCGTTGAACTTAGCACCCCAGAATACTAGGACAACAATATATCACCTTTACAAGAGTGACGTAAATAACACCAAACTAGTAGGGTCTGCCAGAGGTATAAATTACCTGCTCTCTGCCATACTCATTCTCCAGCCCATATACATCCAAGCAACTTGTTCTATCATCCTCGCATACAGCATCATGCAAATTGTGAGTGATGACCTATTACGTGCGCTGTCGACGACGTGATGGCTGATGAACGCGTTGTGCGACGACCTTGCAGATCACCTCCATCCCCGTTAACGAGGCGTGCTGTTCCGGCGTCGATACCTGCAAGTGCGAGTCTAAGTACGTCTCCGTTTCCTTGCCAGCCAGCGAACCGTGTCGTTGATTTTTTTTTCTGGATCTAGCTGCACCTGCAAGTGCGGTGACTGCAAGCACTAAACGCCGAGCCTACAGCTGGCGTGATCACCAAATATTTCTCTTCGATTTCTTCTGTCGTCGATACTCGCCATCAGTGTATGCAGGGGCTGGAATCCTTTATGTCTACTATGTACGGTGTATGCAGTTAAGGATGCTCATTCAATCTGATCGTCAACGCCACGTCCTTGTCGTTGTTCGTGGCCTCTTGACGTCTGTCAAGTGAGGCTTTCCTTCTAGTCTACCATTCAACGTACCATTGTCCCACCCCACTGCAACGTGTCTTGAGCGATATTGATTTAGAGACGTCTGGTCACTAGGATCTTGTAGCACACACTATCCCCTCCCCCAGATCGGCACCCACTTTTCAGCACTCCCTCAAATACATGTACCCATGCCCGCGAAGTTGAACGCACAAAAGCGATGCGGCAATTCTCTTGATCGTGAACCATCACGATCATTGAATAAGAGACAATATTAAGTGCGATCCAAATGCAAGCACACCAGGTTACACACCTAGTGTCCGCACTAATCCTCTCTATCCCACCACACACCATGACGACCGACCACACCAGTGATCTTCGATTCGCTCAACGCCGTGAAGACTGCTGACCACGACGGACTCGGATGCTCTATGGTTCACGCATCCCATGTCATGACCCATTTCGAATTCTAGTCTAGCAGCCGTATTACGAGCGCGAGCTCGGAAAGATCCCTAGTACAATAAAGCAAAAAGACTCTCCCGATGCCCCCCATTTGTGACGAGACGGAGGTTCATATTACAAACACCATCCATCACCTTTCCCCGACGAGAGAGTTCTTCATCGAATAATGAACCATTCATCGTCTAGGCAAACTCGACCACGAAAGAGTTGCTCTGAGCGATGACCGTAGCAGAATCGCTGCACGGACAGGACGGGATGGATGATAGTGTCAACGATCGTTTTGTTCTTGGGGCGACAAAACACTTACTCGACATAACAGGCGTCGATCACGTAGTTGCTAGTGATGGATGTCGATCAACGCGCTCGGCACGCGCCCAAAGGAAAATACCCACCCAGAGAAAATATTTCCAGGGATATCAACATAAATGGTCGAGGCGACGGCCACGTCGGCCACCAGTTCGACGTAGACGTCATCGCCGACCAGCGAGAGACCAATGTAGGATGGATCATTTATGTCAATGCCGACGTCGAGCGCGACTGAAGTGCCAGCATAGACCTCGACAGGGGCCGTGATGTCCAACGCAGAGACGAAGGAAAGGCAGAGGGTGAGAGCACTAGACACGCACACCCGTCAATGCGATGACAAAGGGCAAAACGCGAAGAACCATACCTGAGCTTGGCGAACATGTTGAGGGGCAAATGCAAGACAGGTAGATTGGATGAGTGTACGAGTGCTGCTATAGATGAGCCAGCGGTCTGGCTGGCTTTTATATCGGAGAGCTTGCTCGAGTAATGAGGATGATGTTTTTTTTTTTTTTTCATTCTTTCTCTGACAAGCAGTTGGCGTCTCAATCAAGTGACACTTGCCAGAGTCAGACGCGAGCCATGTGGCAAGATCAGGTTAAAATCAGGCAGTGTTCAACTTTCGGAGAAGTCAGTCGTATATGTTTGACATGGGAAGAGACCTACAATTTCAAGCGTTATGTTTCATGTGATATCAACTCGGTCAAAGCTCGGTGGCAAGGATCATTCATGATGCATGTCCAGTGCCCGCCGACGCAGGGCCACCGTGACACCTTCAGCATCCTGTATGGCGTTCGCCTTGGCAATTCTGCCATGCGACTCACCAATGTAGACGAGTGGACCGACTTTGGTCATGGCCCCTCAAGCTGGGCGTCACAGATTGCCACCGTGACTTCGGCTCGAGGGATTATGAAAATGATGCACAATCAATCTTTCCGTGCTCGTCAATCAATAACATACTCTGCCGAGACATGTTTGACACCTTTTGATGCTACGGCTTGATGGCTTTCCCCAAGTCGTCCGGTGTCCCGAGTGAGCGAGACGTTTTCGCAGCCCCGAGTGTCTGCTGGCGGTGGCTATGTATACGGTTGAGCAAGCGGCGGTCTCAAGGAGTGGGTAGTTATCCGCTCGAGCTGACAGATGCGTTCGACAAGCCGTCAAGGTATCCGGCGTGACCCTCTCGCGATTCTGCTTACTGTAACGTTCGTCGGGGGCATCGCTGATCCAATTGCTGTGTTGTCGAGTGCGGTATTGAAAGTGTTCAGTGGGCGACAACATTATAGAATAAAGGCTGGAAAGGAAAATGTGCTGGAACTGTCGCGCAGTGCCATGATCAGTCGACGTGTTGGATTACAGTAAACGGAGTCTTTTGACGACCTTGTCGCACAGTTGGAACGGGCATGTTGACAACTCGCAATTCCACCCGTAATGTCAATCGTTGCCCCACCTGGGGGCATTGTTCGGCTTCAGGTCATGTTTGGCAGGTAGTGGCACTGGAAACGACGTAGGACGCCGACAAAGAACAGAGTTGTTCCACGACGATAAGTCGCGTGTGAAGCAGCACCGCGCTCCTCGCAAGTATTCTGCTAGTGCAGTTGGTGGGGATTCGTGAGGTTAACTGACCAGAATATTGGGTAGGCTCGACGATTTCCGCAGACACTGCGCAGACTCCGCAGAGGGTAAAGAGTCAGCACTGGGCTCGTCTAGCCGAGCGGAGTTCTGTCCATGAGATTGTACTGCATTATGTAAGCAACGTTTGCACCGATCCACGACTTCTGCATCGAGTCACGCGGGGAAACATTTTGCCCTGAAACGGACAACCCGCTGTACAATCTTATAGGATAACCAGAGCCTTCTACACTTGAGTGGCATTTGAAATCAAAACGACTTCCTGACACCTTGACAGTTTGGCATCCGCGAATCAGCACTGTATCGATCAAGACTCAAGACATGACTCTGACAGACCACAAAATGGAAACGTCACAAGTCTACTCGCGGAACAGCGCTACCAAAGTACGTCACCTTCACTAACCCCCTCCCGTCCCAGGCAGGCCAGACCCGATCCCCCTGGTCACCCTCGCCCCCGCAACAGCCCCCACAACTATTACCACTGCCCACAACCATCCTAACTTCCACCGCTTCGCCCACTCCACCCCATTCACCCACGTAAACAGCGTACTCACCATGACAGGTCCCACTGCACGCCCGACGCACATGGCAAATTGCACGAGCCCGTTGCTCCGACCAAGCGACGAGGGCGAAGGAGCGTGCCGTTTTATGAGGAGCATGCTGAGGCTGTGTGGTATGGCCCCGATTTTGGAGAGTGCGAGGAGGGTGAGAAGGCCTGTCCAGACGAGTGCGGATACGGAGTTGGAACTGGAGGATGGATAGGCGCGGGCGAGGACGTTAAGGAATGGAAGGAGTCCAAAAGCGATGGGCCAGATGTACATGCATGCATTGTACGTCTTGGCGTAGTCGAAGCGCCGCAAGATGTACGGCATGGCGAGGAGCCGGAGGAGGACGGCAAGCGCACCTGCGAACGCGAGCAAGGTTCCGATCGTCGAAGGCTGTTTGGAGGTGCATGAAGCCCTGCGCGAACCCAATGGACTTGGACTCGACACTCACCTCCAGTCCCAATCCGCCCGCATCAACAGGTGTGTAGCAGGAGAGCGTAAACACGACGTCGAATGCGAGGCTCAAGGAACTCAGTGCGAATCCAGATATCGTCAGCGCCCGTATAGCAGGTACCGAGAGGAGTGCTCCCGCACTTGTAAATTCATCCCCGTCCGAATTTGTATCTGTGTCCAATCTCGAGGCGGGTGGGGCGTGCGTATCAGCATGGGTATTTTCTCGTTTACTCGGAAGTGTCTGCACCGAAGATAAATTATCAGTGTATGTTCTCTGCATGGCCATCCGGTTCTTTTCGAACTCATACCTCCTCGATGAGTGTATACCCCAACCCTGCTCCAACGAGCGCACATGCAGCGCTGACAATACAAGGAGGGAGATACGGATGTTCCACAAAGACGTCCCAGGAGAAATACTGTGGGTACCGCGTCGCAGCGTTCTCTAACGTCCCACCAATGAGCGGTCTACATCACACCCCCTGTTCTAGCCCACTCAGACTCGAAAACCAAAGACAGAGAGACGAACCCGATGACGGTGCCTACTGGCCACGAGAGGCTGTAGATCGGCACTGCAAGATCTTGATTAGTGTCGTCCGTGATCTCGGCGAGGATCGAGTGGATGACGGCCACATTTCCTGCGACTAATCCGCCTAGAGTTGTCGAGACGTGAACACGGCCATGGATGACAGAAGAGACGAAAGCTGACCGAAAAATCTGGATGCAATGATGCCAGCAAACGACGTAGACAACCCAAACGTGGTGGTCGTCAGCGCGATACCGACGAGACCAGCACACACGACAGGACGTCGGCCGACGACATCTTGCCATCGTCAGCTTGCGCGATGCGAATGAACCAGAGACCGTCTATTGACCTGATATTTTTCCCCACTGATACACAGAAAACACCTGAGCGAGTGAGTAGGCGCTTTCCTATCGTTCCATCGTGGCGCAGGTGTCAACAAAAAGGTCCTCGCATCTGAACAGTCTATACGTACGACCAGTCCACTGTAGAACCCGACCCGTTCTGGTTCAGCGATGTGCAGATCAGCTAGGAGTTGGTTGATATAGGGAAATATCTGTTGGTAGGCGATGGGATCGACGATGCGCACTGCAATGAGGGCACTGAGTTGGGCTTTTGGGAGGGGCGTCGGTGCCAGCTGGAGATTTGGGGTTCTGGAAGAGACGTCTTCTTCGTCACCGCCGACTAGGAGACGTGCCGACTCGTTTGCCACGTCGGGGTCATCGAAGTCATCGATGCGGATGGGACCTGTCTTGGATGTTGAGTGCGCCATTCAGTTCTAGGGTCTAGGGTGCGTGCCATGTCTAGGACAAACTGTCCCAGACACGTTGTCTCATCGTGCTCGCTTCGCAGGTCCTCACGGGGATACACGACTCGCGCGGGTTAGAGCAACACACTCAGGAAGAACTTTACCAACGTAGAAGGGCCTCGGACCAAGTGGATTCAGTATAGATGGCGGATCATGCCAATTCGACCAGTGCACTTGCGACTCTGAATATATGATACCAAGTACATACGTAGCTTGTCAATGCGAGTCAGTAACGAACGCTTTGTCACCCAGCATGACGCCCCGCGCGGTCGGCATACGGAGCCGCATCTGGCGGTTTGCCTGGTGGAGCTTTGAATAAGGACACAATGCTGACATGCATACAGGTTTTGCAATCGAATCAACGTTACATCCAACGCTCATGCATACAACGATAAAAGTACACTCGGACTCAAACATTCAGCGCATGGCACTGCTCCTAGCCAAGTCTCGCTGCAACACGGCAGCCTTCAGCACTTGCATTCTCCGGGCTTGCATTGGCAACTAAGAAAGGAAAAGAGTCAATCATGAGTCTTGTCTAGAGTCCAGACGACACGTACGATGCACCGCAGCTGCAACTACTGTTTCCACAGCCCTCGTGCTGGTTCACAGGGATAGAGGTGATCTGTATTGTCGATGAACCTCCGAATCGCTCAGAGTGGATCTGGGCAAGTACGCACAGTGATCATAATGATGTAGTTGTTGGTGATGATACTCGCGAAAGAGAAACTGAGCAGTGCTCAGGACTGAGCGGGATCCCCTTTATACAGTTCAGGTCTGTTTGGCGTTGTTTTCATGCTTGAGCTGCATACGTCAATGTAGTGGCAGGTGCTGTCTGGGCGCAGTGCCGCCGCCATCAAAGCCCATTTGTTTTCTTTTCATCTCTGCACCCCGCTGTAGGCGGTCAACGGTCCAAAATGAGTCGCGCATGCGATCCCCCACAGAGCCCCACCGCGTTTTCTTGCCTTTCCGGGCACGATATGCCCACGATGTCTGATCGGATCGGCAGTGAGCCATTTTCCAAACGACATGAGGCAATTTTGCTGCGTCCAATTGGTGGCACACAGTGTGGCGCAACAGGCTCCAGCCTGACTAATAAGATGGAGCCTGAGTCATGCAGTATTTGTTGCCGTGCCGGAGAGTTGCCCCTAGCCTGTCGTCGGAAATCACGTCGTTTGAAATAATCGCTCACGACCATGATTCGCCTGTCGGAACTTGTCGCCACACATGTCATTGGACGCAGCAGAATTGCGTCTTGGGTCAGAATACGTCGTTTGAAAAATCGCTCACTGCCGGTCGATCCGATCAGACTGCCAATCCGTGGGACCTGGAAAGGCAAGAAAACAGGGTCACGAGGGCATGATGCGGGTATATGCGTGACTCCTTTGGACTGTTGGGGGTTTACAGCAGGGGGCGGAGATAGGCTTGAAGTGGGGCGTTGATGGCGGCGGACGCCTCATGCTTACCGCACCTCAGCGCGAAAACAATGCCAAACTGGCCTGGGCCATAGATAAAAGGACGCAAAGTCCGGTACACTTGCTTTGACTCTCAAGATCTCATTCGCGAGTATCATCACCAACAACTACATCATCATGAACACCGTGCGTACTTGCCCTCAGTGATCCACTCTGAGCGATCCGGAGGTTCATCGACCATACAGATCACCTCTATCCCTGTGAACCAGCACGAGGGCTGTGGAAACAGTGCTTGCGGCTGTGGTGCATCGTACGTGTCGTCTGGACTTTAGACTAGCCTCTTGATCGACTCTTTCCTTTCTTAGTTGCCAATGCAAGCCTGGACAATGCAAGTGCTGAAGGCTGTTGCGTTGCAGCGAGACTCGGTTAAGCGGTCAAGAGCAGCGTAGTGTCATGCGCTGGTGTTTGAGTCCAAAGTGTACTTTTCTTGTCGTATGGAACGTTGGATGAAATGTTTGTATGCAAACCTTTACAGTGGTGTGTTTTGTCAGCGCCGTGTCCGCCATTTAGCACCCTGAAATGCCCCCCGCGTGGGCTGTCATGCTCGGCGACCAAGTATGGGCGACTGAGATCGTGAGACAGCTCGAGAAGGGGAAACAGCTGAAGGTCAAGTTGGGGGAGAGGCGCTGGCCGCGTTTATGAGCAGGTTTGACGAGTTGGGATTATAGGTGCAGCTTGCTTCCGCCGTCTTCGAGTCAGATCTTTCTGTTTCTGGTCCGGCGTTGGCCCGATCGATCGGGAAGGGCTAACTCTAAGCACTGAACGAGAAAAAACCCGCGTCTCGTTCGCTCCAACGTGGCACTTGACACATACGTTTCTTACTTAAAATAGCTACTGGGATTCGCTAGTGTTGCATCCTCAGTGGCGCATTGAAAAGTGCGACTAACCTGCACAGAAGCTGGACGCGAGGACTTCACTGACAATTTCAGAGGCACCATAAGTCCAAAGGGTGAAGCAGATCGCAACTGAAATGGGTGTCATCAATGAGAGACCAGACGATAGATCTGATCGGCATGCTCGTACTGCACGCGCGTGTTTCCTTCACTTGTTGGAAATTTGATCGAATCACATAGCGCATTGAATGCCATGGTGTTATTCAGTGACATGATGGTGGGAACGATAGAATACTCGGCTGGCAGGTCCTATTAATTTCGATCCATTAGTCGGGGATCAGTGCGAACCCACTGCAGACGAGACCATTTGAAAGGAATGCTGCAGGACTGCTGATGCGGTTATCATGGTGCCAACTTGTTTACAAGGGGACAATTGTGGCACTACTGCACCGCGATTTTGCACATGTGGGAAGAGATTGCTCTATAAATCACTCTCGACCATACGGTAAACAAGGTTTTTGCCGACGAAGTGCGGCAGTATTTCTAGTTAGTAACAGCCTAGGTGTAAAAGCGGAGCAGAAGTTGGGTATATGAATTAACAGCTCTGGAGCGCCAGAAGCATCACGGTCTGTCACACTCATAAAGTGGTGTATATCCACCGTACATCATGGTCTCTGATATCATAAAATCATCACTCTGATACTGACACCCATTGGTAACTCTTGCTCTTGAGACATTTGGTTCTGTTCGTGGCCATGTCCATGCTGAGCAACTTAAACGTTTGAACTTGTAATTACGTGTTGCCGTAACCATTTCGTAATGTCGTTGCGCTCGCTTGACTGGGAAAGTGAATCGCTGGAAGGAAATCCTCACCTGACGATGAGCCTCACATGCACACAAAAACTGACCCACAAGGGACAAGGACAGTAACACAATCAGATGGGTTAAGCCACCCTACGACATACACCATAGATAAACACACGGGATCCCCGCCATCCCACATCTTCCTACTCACACACAAAATACACCACTGGCGGGAACCGAGAAAGGAGAATGAAACATTTGGTTATTGGGATTTAGATTTAGTGCTTGCAGTCACCGCACTTGCAAGTGCAGCTAGATTAAGAACAAAAGGCTCAATGACGCGGTTCACTGGCTGGCGAGGAAACCGAGACGTACTTAGACTCGCACTTGCAGGTGTCGGTGCCGGAGCAGCATGCCTCGTTAACGGGGATGGAGGTGATCTGCAGGGTCAGCGCACAACACGTTCATCAGCCACCGCATTGTCGACAGCGTATGGGTCATTACTCACGGTCTGCATGATGCTATTTGCGAGGATGATAGAGCAAGTTGTTTGGATGTGAATGTACTGGAGAACGAGTACGTCCCAGCACACAGGGGATTTTATACCTCTCGCAGACCCCAGTTTGGTGTTATTTACGACAGTTCTGCAAAGGTGATATTTCGTCGTCTAGATATTCTGGAAGTCAGGTTGGCAACTGTGGCATATCTCTCACCCACCACCTGACTTGCCCTTTCCTGTTCCGTCGAACCGCACCAGGGTAAGCCAAAACGGGATGAACTTGGCGTAGGATCCAAATGGCGACCATGACCGATTGTTTCGTTATTCTTCGCGGAAAGATCCGAGAAAGAGGAAAATAACCAGATATGAAAAAAGAAAGACGAGGGTGAAAGAGGCGAAGAGGTGTTGCGAATACAACGTGGTACGTCAGTTCGAGGATATCGATGATCGAGGATATCTCCTGTGTGTGCGAGCCATTGGACTGACAGCCAGCTGACCTTCGGCCGTTTTTCGGTGTGGCTGTGGATACCTGACCTGTTCACAGGATCGTGTTTGTCCAACAGGCATCAGGGGAATCAAGGGCCCACAGCTTACCAGTTTGCCGCTGCGGTACCAACTTGAAGGACCGACTATGAGTCAAACCTTGCAGCAACGAAACTACACTTATTGGGGGAACATTGGAACGATAAGCACTGCCGCATGGCGGTTTAGAGATATCGGGGGTAGGCTGGAATGGTACATCCGAAATTGGCGACCTGTCCTCTGGGCATCGTTTCACCAGAAATGCGTAAATGAGTACAGCGCGCGTGCCGTCATCTCTTCGGTGTCTGTGTGCGTTAGGTGGGTCGGGGTGGTGGTGACTTCTCATTTAGCCACTTTCGGAGGCTGGCAAAACTGTTCGAGAGGTGCAAATGAATAAGGACCTATGGAAACACCCGAGACAAATCACCTGATGTGATGGCGTGCATAAGACCACACCTGAGAAGCACCAACGGGGATGGAGAAGACCACGACAGCACGTCAATGGGATCAGATCTCGCACAGACCCGACGTCCCTGAGTGGAGTCAACATATGGGCAGCTAGAGGCGCGTGATTCAACTTGAATGAAGAGTCTGCACCGGGCGGGAAATGAACGAAAGACTTGATGATCTTCTTGGTGTGAAATTTGTCCTGTGGGGGATGACATGTCATTGATGGGTGACCTATCGATAGCTGCGGCGTACCCACGAAGTATGTACAGTGGCTCTTCAGACGGGGCGTTCTCGTGGGGTGGGCTTGTCTAGTGGCGATAGGACACCATCATGAACCATTGAACGTCATCGCGCACGATATTTCTCCTGATAGGTCTGCCAAAAATCGCCGTATTGCATTTTGAGGCACAAACGTATGCCCAAGACATCTTCCGAGTCGTTGGATCCCCTTGACGAGTAGCACTTCAAGTTCGAGCGCGCGAATCGAACGTGCAGCACCCCAGCATGTACATGGAGCCTGTCGTCCCACGTGCGACAACACCCTAACGGTGACCCACTGAGGGGATATTATCTTCCCCCCCCCCAGCCTGGAATGGTCGTCCTCGAAGGTGCTAGGAAAAAGGGAGCGAAAGGCCGGATCACGGTCAAATGTTCGAGAAGATTTTGACAGGGCACGATGGGGTACTATACGCCTGCACCATGTCTTTTGGAGGGCATGAGACGAACAAGGATCAGGGTGGCAGAGAGGTCACGGGTAAGTGTCGCAGACTCATCCTGGACACGGTGTTTGCTCTGAGCCCAGTCGCTGGCCCGCCTATTCCAGAGGTGAAAAATACCCCAGTGGGCGCGAGGAAAGAAATGAATGCGAAAAGAGCGTGGTGGAACAGAGGTTCGTCGTTATATTGGTTCCACCGGGGTACCCTCACAGTCGTCGGCAACCATATCATAACGCTTCCATTGGCTATGCATGGTGCGGAAATGGATGTCGAAATAATGGCGACATATTACACGTAGACCATTACAACTCGGAGCACACAGAGAAAAAAAAAAGAGAAAACATACCAGCACAGAAAACACTAAACTTACATGATCCGTAGTACCATAGTGTCTCCATTCGTTCGTCCTACACCGGTGCGGAGTGTTCTCCTTGAGCTCAAGAACTTGAATATCCTTCAACGGGCTTCCAATAGGCTTGGCTGGTCCTTTAAATCGATCTTCGTCAGGCTTTCCGTCTCCCCGGACCCATCGGTGCCGGTGCTGAACCAGACGAACCCGGCGGAAGCAAGCTTCCTGCATCCGAGTCTAATCCCAATGCATCAAACTTGCTAGCGCCCGCCTCCGAGCCAAACTTGACCCTCAGCTTCTTCTCGAGCTGTCTCACGAGTTCCGTCGCCCTTCATGCGTCGTTCCCGACACTAGGTATGGGTGCATTCATCCCTCCACATTGCCCATATCTGACTGGCATATGTGCTCGTACTGCGCGCGCGCTGCCTTCGCTTCTTGGAAGTTTGGTCGAATCGCAGAGCGTACTGACGGTCGTTATTCAGCATGATGGTAGGAACGATATACATTCGCCCGGGTCCTGGTAATTTTGATCCATCTAGTCAATACCCAACGCAAAACCAGACAGGACCAAAGGAACGCTGCAGGACCGCTGATGCGGTTCCCAAAGTGTGGATGGCATCAACGATTCACCTAATCCACGAAGGTGTGTAAAAGCAGAGCGGAACTTGGACATGAATTCAACAGCTCTCATGTGGAACTTATCACGGTCGTCTCATACTGTGTATCCCCCATACAAATCATCGCCTCCGAAAATGTTACCGTACGTCGCGGCCTCATATCATGAGATCCCCACTCCAACGACCCCCATTCAAGTCTGGGCTGATAACTCGTTTGCATTTCGTACTGAACTGGGGAAAACGGGTTCGTCGGAAGGAAAACCTTACCTGACGATGAGCCTAGCTCACAGGTGTATAGACTGACCCACAATCGTCAAGGAGGAAAACACAATCAGATGGGTTGAACCACCTTTACAACATACACCATAGATAAACAAACGAGATCCCCGCCATTCCACCAACACCCATCCACCTAGTCACACAACGAACAAACCACTGGCGAGAACCAAGAAGAAAAGAAAGGGAGAGCGCAACGTTTGGTTATTGGGGTTTGGGTTTAGTGCTTGCAGTCACCGCACTTGCAGGTGCAGCTAGATTGTGAAAAAAAAACCTCAATGATGCGGTTCACTGGCTAGCGATGGAACAGACACGTACTTAGACTCGCACTTGCAGGTATCGGTGCCAGAGCAGCACGCCTCGTTAACGGGGATGGAGGTGATCTGCAAGGTCGCCGCCAAGCGCGTTCATCAGCCATCGCGTCGTCGACAGCGCACGTAAGAAAACAAGTCATCAACTCACGGTCTGCATGATGTTATATGCGAGGATGATAGAACAAGTTGTTTGGATGTGAATGTATTGAATAACGAGTACGTCCCAGCACACAGAGAGACTTTATACCTCTCGCAGACCCCAGTTTGGTGTTATTTACGACAGTTCTGCAAAGGTGATATCCCGTTGTCCAGGTATTCTGGAAGTCATATGCCACAGTTTCCACAGTTGGCAACTGCAGAAACCGTGGCATATCACCCACACCGTCACCATCAATGACTTGCCATTTCCAGTTGCGCCAGGTAACCCCAAGGTAAGCCAAAACAGGAAGAACTTGTCATAGGAACCAAGTGGCGACCATAAGAGTTTCTTGTTTCGTTATTCTTCATGGAAATTTCCGAGAAAACGACGATGATCGATGATCATGCGTACGCGTATACATTGGGACCGACAGCCAGCTGATCCAAACCTTGGGCCGTGTTTCGGTGTTGCTCTTGGTACCTGGGTAAATGCTTTTATTTTGACCTGTTCACAGGACCGAGTGTGTCCAGCGGGCATCAGGGAGACGAGAGGTCCACAGCTTGCCAGTCTGCTCATGTGATACCAATTTGGAGGACCGACTATGAATCAAACCTCGCAGCAACGAAACTACACACTTGGGGAATACTGGAGCGAACGTTGGTAAGCACTACCACATGGTGATTTAGAGACATTGAGGGAATGCGCATCTGCCAGCGGGCTGTGGTGGCAAAGTCCGAAGCCACCAAGTAGTGCCCAAGAGAGAGGAGTCACCTGCCATCCGAAACCGGTGGCCCGTCCTCTGGGCATTCTTTTACCATGAACACGTAAACCAGTACGGTGTGCCTGTCATCATCATCCGGTGTCCGTGTGCTTCAGGTCGGTTGGGGTAGTGGTGACTTCTCATGTAGCCACTTTCGGAGGCTGGCAAAACTTTCGCACATACGTGTGCTGAACCTAATTTAAGTCCTGTTCGAGAGGGTGCAGATGAATAAGGACCTAAGGATACACCCGAGACAAATCACCTGATGACGGCGTGCATAAGAGCACATCTGAGAAGCACCAACGGGGATAGAAAAGACCACGACAGCACGTCACCATGGGATTAGATCTCGCACAGACCCGACGTCCCTGAGTGGAGTCAACAGACGGGCAGCTAGAGGCGCGTGATTCAACTTGAATGAAGAGTCTGCACCGGGCGGGTGGGCTTGTCTAGTGGCGGTGGAACATCATCATGAACCATCGAACGCCATAATCGCCGTGTTGCATTCCCAGTCTGAGGCACAAACGTATGCCCAAGCCATCTTCCGAGTCGTTGGATCCCCTTGATGAGTAGCACTTCACGTTCGAGGGCACCAATCGAACGCGCAGCACCCCAGTGGCACGCACATGGAGCCTGTCGTCCCACGTGCGTCAACACGCTCACGGTGACCCACTGAGGGAATATTATTTCCACCTCGAATAGTGGCAGTGTTCACGGTGCCCAGCCTAGAATGGTCGTCCTCGAAGGTGTTAGGAAAGGGGGAGCGACGTTCCAAGGCCAAATCACGGTCAGATGTTTTGACAGGGTACGATGGGGCGTACGCCTGCGCCATGTCTTTCGGAGGACATGAGCCGAACAAGGATTGGGGTGGCAGAGAGGTCACGGGTAAGTGTCGCAGACATCATCCTGGACACGGTGTTTGCTCTGAGCCCAGTCGCTGGCCCTGCCTATTCCAGAGGTGAAAAATACCCCAGTGGGCGCGAGGAAAGAAATGAATGCGAAAAGAGCGTGGTGGAACCAGAGGTTCGTCGTTATATTGGTTCCACCGGGGTACCCTCACAGTCGTCGGCAACCATATCATAACGCTTCCATTGGCTATGCATGGTGCGGAAATGGATGTCGAAATAATGGCGACATATTACACGTAGACCCATTACAACTCGG
This sequence comes from Boletus coccyginus, assembly GCA_025782845.1. Taxonomy (NCBI): domain Eukaryota; kingdom Fungi; phylum Basidiomycota; class Agaricomycetes; order Boletales; family Boletaceae; genus Boletus; species Boletus coccyginus. The sequence goes on from JAHZSR010000025.1 coordinate 90,212, forward strand.
AGCACACAGAGAAAAAGAAAGAGAAAACATACCAGCACAGAAAACACTATACATGATCCGTAGTACCATAGTGTCTCCATTCGTTCGTCCTACACCGGTGCGGAGTGTTCTCCTTGAGCTCAAGAACTTGAATATCCTTCAACGGGCTTCCAATAGGCTTGGCTGGTCCTTTAAATCGATCTTCGTCAGGCTTTCCGTCTCCCCGGACCCATCGGTGCCAGTGCTGAACCAGACGAACCGGCGGAAGCAAGCTTCCTGCATCCGAGTCTAATCCCAATGCATCAAACTTGCTTACCCACACAGCTGGCAGTGCCCGCCTCTCTGGGTCCCCCTGCGAGCCCAACTTGACCCTCAGCTTCTTCTCAAGCTGTTTCACGAATTCCGTCGCCCTTTATACGTCGCTCCCGACACTAATAGGTATGGGTGCATTCCTCCCTCCACATTGCCCATATCTGAACTTGACATGCTCGTACTGCACGCGCGCTTCCTTCGCTTCTTGGAAGTTTGGTCGAATCGCAGAGCGTACTGACGGTCGTTATTCAGCCTGATGGTAGGAATGATATATATTCGCCCTGGGTCCTGGTGATTTTGATCCATCTAGTCGATGCCCAACGCAAAACCAGACAGGACCAAAGGAACGCTGCAGGACCGCTGATGCGGTTACCAAAGTGTGGATGGCATCAACGATTCACCTAATCCACGAAGGTGTGTAAAAGCAGAGCGGAACTTGGACATGAATTCAACAGCTCTCATGTGGAACTTATCACGGTCGTCTCATACTGTGTATGTATATCCCCCATACAATCGTCGCCTCTGAAAATGTTACCGTACGTCGCGGCCTCTGATATCATGAAATCCCCACTCCAACGACCCCCATTCAAGTCTGGGCTGATAACTCGTTTGCATTTCGTACTGAACTGGGGAAAATTGAGTCGTCGGAAGGAAAACCTTACCTGATGATGAGCCGCTCACTGCGTATAGACTGACCCACAATCGATGACAAGGGCAAAAACACAATCAGATGGGTTGAACCACCTTTACAACATACACCGTAGATAAACACACGAGGTCCCCGCCATTCCACCAACACCCATCCACCTAGTCACACAACGAAGGAACCACTGGCGGGAACCGAGAAGAAAACAAAGGGAGAGCGAAACATTTGGGATTTAGATTTAGTGCTTGCAGTCACCGCACTTGCAGGTGCAGCTAGATTGAGAAAAAAAAGCTCAATGACGCGGTTCACTGGCTGGCGAGGAAACAGAGACGTACTTAGACTCGCACTTGCAGGTGTCAGTGCCAGAGCAGCACGCCTCGTTAACGGGGATGGAGGTGATCTGCAAGGTCACCGCCAAGCGCGTTCATCAGCCATCACGTCGTCAACAGCGCACGTAAGAAAACAAGTCATCACTCACGGTCTGCATGATGTTATATGCGAGGATGATAGAACAAGTTGTTTGGATGTGAAAGTATTGGAGAATGAGTACGTCCCAGCACACAGGGGGACTTTATACCTCTCGCAGACAGTTTGGTGTTATTTACGACAGTCCCGCAAAGGTGGTATCTCGTTGTCCAGGTATTCTGGAAGTCATATGCCGCAGTTTCCGCAGTTGGCAACCACGGAAACTGCAGCATATCACCCCACACTGTCACCATCAATGACTTGCCCTTTCCAGTTGCGCCGAGTAACCCCAAGGTAAGCCAAAACGGGATGAACTTGGCGTTGGAACCAGGTGGCGACCATAATTATTTCTTGTTCCGTTATGCTTCATGGAAATTTCCGAGAAATTTGATGATCCTACTAGTAGGTGCACGTGTACAAGCCACCATTGGGACCGATGGCCAGCTGACACGAACCTTCGGCCGTTGGAGTAGGGTCCCCCACAGAGGTCAGTGAGTACGGTGTGCGTCGTAGAATCATCAGCAAGTAGCAGAGTCTGGTCTCGAGCCAGTCGTCCCTCGGCCGTCTCCACCGTGTTTTGGTACCCTGTCCGGATCCCTGGGTAACTGATTTTATTTTGACCTGTTCACAGGACCGTGTTTGTGGGCATCAGGGAAACGAGGGGTCCATAGCTTACCAGTCTGCTCATGTGGCACCAATTTGAAGGGCCGAGTATGAAAAAAAAAATAGCAGCAACGAAACTGCACTCGACCGAATGTCGTAAGCACTGCCACATGGCGATTTAGAGCCATCGAATGCGCACTTGGGCTGCGGTGGCAAAGCCCGAAGCCATCAAGTAGTGCCCAAGAGAGAGTGGAGTCGGCTGCCATCCCGAAACTGGTGACCCGTCCTCTGGGCATCCTTTCACCATGAACGCGTAAATGAGTACGGTGTGCCTGTCATCATCATCCGGTGTCCGAGTACTTCTGGCCGGTTGGGGTGGTGGTGACTTCTCATGTAGCCACTTTCGGAGGCTGGAAAAACTGTCGCACATACATATGCTGAACCTAAATTCCTGTTTGAGAGGGTGCAGATGAATAAGGACCTATGGAAACATCTGAGACAATCACCTGATGACGGTGTGCATAAGAGCACCCCTGAAAGGCACCAGCAGGGATGAAGAAGCCACAACAGCACGTCGCCATGTGATCAGATCTCGCACAGACCCGACGTCCCTGAGCGGAGTCAACAGGTGGGCAGATAGACAGCTAGAGGCGCGTGATTCATTGAAGGGTCTGCATCGGGCAGAAAATGAACGAACATGAAAGGGTTGTATAATCTTCTTGCAGTGGCGTTGTCCTATGGGGGATGGCATGTCATTGATACGGTGGCCCGTCAGACAGGACGTTTTCACGGGGTGGGCTTGTCTAGTAACGGTGGAAGACCGTCGTTAGACCCCACCGTGCACGATATTTCTCCTGAATGTGTCCGCCAACTTTCGCCATATTGCGTCCCCAGTCTGAGGCACAGATGTACGCCAAAGCCATCTTCGTTGGATCCCCTTGATGAGTAGAAAGCGAACGCGCAGCACCACGACACGCACACAGAACCTGTCGTCCCACGTGCGTCATGTGAACATCCTGACGGTGACCTACTGAAGGGAGATCGTCCATCTCTCCCTCCAATAGTACCGGTGATCAATGTACTTGGTCCAAGGAACGGTCGTCCTCGACAGAGACGGTGCTAAGCAAAGGTAACCATATTACGGTCAGACGTTTCAGACGACCTCGAGAGGATACGCACCATATACTTGGGCCATGTCTTTTGGAGGGCACGATCGGGACCAGCATGGGGGCAGCAGAGAGGGCGCCGGTCGGAAGGCACAGTAAGCCTGAGTCACAGCGACTCATCCTAGACACGGACCAGGCCCATGTTCGCCGTGAGCCCAGGTCGAAGCTGGCCTGGCTATTCCAGGGGAGAAAAAACTGGAACAAACGACCCAGTGAGCTCGAGGGAACAATGAACGGAAAAACAGCGTGGTGGAACAGAGGTTCGTCGTTCTATTGGTTCGACCGGGGTACCCTCACAGTCGTCGGCACCGCGACGGTATTTTATACGCTTCCATTGGCTATGGTGCGGATATGGATGTCGAGATAATGGCGACATATTACACGTAGACCTGATACGACTCGGAGCACACAGAGGAAAAAGAAAGAGAGATCACTAGTTTAGAAGTGCACATAATACATCTTACCGACATGTAGGAAGTTTAGCCGGGAGTGTACCGACTCCTAATATGCAATATTGAGATTTTGATGTCGATTCCCACGGCAGTCTGGGTTAGGTTTTGTTATACAAATAGGCGCTGCGGCGGCGCGCTCGGGCAGTCTGGTCATACTAACCTTCTCCTCGAGCAAGGAGCCTGTTTTCGAGCATTCCCGAAGTGTGGTGAGTAAGCTTGGCGTCCCTCGTCGAGGAGGCTGTATCGGCAGACATGATCCAAAATGATAGTCAGAAACCTTGTCACTGGCGAGCAAGGTGATCGACGAGGATGTCTTTCAAACACGTCTGGTTATCCGTGCAATAATTCGTACATATTCGCAGGCATGTCTCAGTGGTCAATACAAACGATATCATCCTTCCTACCACACTATGCAATCCTGTCTCAGATAAATGCACGACGTCGAGTTCTCCTGCCATTCCAGAGCCTAGTAAATCCGATTTCTGTTTTCGTCACTATCTTGTTAGTCATGGGCTTCACAGAACTTCGCGCCGCAACGGACCATTTTCTGTCATTGTACCTATGGGGAAGAATGAGAAAACGTAGGATGCCAATATCCCCAGGACTGGTTACTTACCTCCTTCACGCTCTGATCACGCTGGCCAGGTCCTTTGGTTAATATTCTGTTGGGTTTCATTAGCCGTGGTGTCAGAGAACATCTGGTGGCGTTACACACCTCGCTCAAGGCCTGAAGTGGGGTCGCCGTTGGTAAATGATAACCCGTTGAAGCACATACAACTTACCATCGAATCGCTTGGGCAGCGTTGGGGCTGCAGGGGTCGTGTTAGATTATAAGATCTAATATGAAATGTCGACTGGACGACAAACGGGGGTCGCTATCGGCGATTGGCACTGCGGAGATGCTGACTGTCATGAGAACCCCGATCAAGTAGACGAGCGTAAGCGATTTGAAAGCGAACATGACTGTGTTTCGCTGGATACTTCCAAGGGAAATGGTGGTCCGTTCTCTTGCGTTGCATTCATTATGTATCCCAACCTGAAAAAAAAAAAATCAATAGGACGGCGCAACAATAATGCTATGTGAGCCAAGCCAAAGACTTGCATTCGAATCGTAAATATCCGCAGCGTTGTGTGACTGGATTCAGAAGTAATCACTGTGAGTGTGAGAGAATGTCAGTGTTACAAGGAACAGATACTACCCATGCGGGAATAAAGAGGGGGTGTGAATGGCGTATGTGCGCCTGGGAGGTCAGCGGGGACGCCGAGGTGATTAAAAAAAGAGAGGCTGAGTAGGGATGCACATGTAGTAAGTCCCTTGATCACTCATGCACCCGAAGTTAATCGCGCGAAACTTTGTGCAACAAGATTTCTGTGGGCTCACTGGGGTTCTCCATGTGAGCCGCATCATTGATGTGGATGGCATTGCTTCTAGTCGGTGGCGCCGTTTTTTTTCCCCTTGGAAATGAGCTTCCGTTGAGCCATCATCCTTGAGCTTGGACTTTGAGAGACAGTATTGTTATCACATTTGACGGGCACAAGCGGCGTCCTGGTGGTTCCGAGCCTGTTCAAACGAGTACGCATGGAGCGGGCTGCGGCGGAGCACAATGCCTACATCAGAGCGGGCTGCGGAGCCACAGTGCCTCATCTGTGGACTTTAGCAAACAGGCACGATCATAAGTCATAGGACCAACTTGCATGCATTTGGTGGAGTATCTGCGTCTTACATCCCATGGTCGCATGTCGCATCATATCGGAAATAAATAAATATACATACCCGCCAGCGCGTGCCCTGAGGTCCAGCTTTCTACCCTTTGCATTATAACCTACGATGCGACAGTTCGTCAGTTGAACCCCCGGAAGCTTGAAGAAGTCGACGGGACTTCCTTCCCTAGAGAGCACTGGGACTCACTAGTCACTGAGCGCATCAAGGTCCTGACAGGATGAAGAACATCACTAATGCAAACAACTCGGATTGATCATTGATGCATGAGGACTTGTCTGAGCTTCCAATACAGCTGAGGGTGTTACAGAAGAGTGTCGGAGGCACCCACCCATTCTGACTGGCTCGCAGAACAGGCTATGATCAGTGTCTTTTTGATTACGTCGCAGACGTGAGGAAAAATTGGTTTCGTTCAGAACTGGGACGTTGCCGTCACCATGATGCGATCGCAAAAAGTTGCTTATGACCCCGTGACTGTTGTTCCCACTAAAGACCGTTGCTCGCACACCACATCGATAGCGCCGCCCATGACCCTCCCCCCCCTTCCCCACGTCATCGCCAAACTACCTGATTCGGATCCACCGATCTCGAGCCCAAGTCATTTCTGCCTGCATACTAAACGCGCCTGGGACACGGAGTCAAACCTCACTGTTTTTCATACGAATTCGATCCTCCGAATAGCAGGAACAGGCTGTTCTTGCAGACGATTGATTTGCTAAATGGACGGACGCTGCCGACGATCCCGATCCCCGGCAAGGTCAGTTTAGTGCCAATCATCATCAACGATTCGTTCTTCGCTCCCTCTTCCATCAATCCTACCTTGGCACGCCATAATACGACTGGTACAGTCGAGGAGAGTCATCTGATGGATCAGGTAAGATCAGGTGAAGGGGGCTTGGCGCGACCTGGGCTGGCGAACAGACTTTTCAAATACATGGTGACGTCGGAGCGCGTCCTGTGAGAGGCTGCAAAGTGACATTGGTTATTCCGTTCTCCGGACCTTTACACATGGACGAAACGGCCCGTCTTGTTTGTTTCAAAGGGGCGACTGACCACTGCAAAGGAACAGCCGGCGTACGGCCCAGCGTCGACGGGGTGTGACGAAAATAAACCACAAAAAATAAAAGAGACATGCGCCTCTAAACGAGTACTGTACACATGCAAGAAGTCGACCGCAATCAGCCCAGATGGGCCAGCCCAAGGCGAGTCACCGCTCCACACCCTTGGAATAGACGCGCCTCGTCCACCGTCGTCGACGGGTCACCCACCCATCGCACGGACGTGCGTCCGGACGCGGATGTATCCACGTGTCGGTGGTGTATGTCCAACCGTCTGTGTCGTACGTTTGGTGTGCGCGATTCCATCCGGTTGGGAGCGACAAGGGAACGGAAGGGAAGACGGGAAAGCGTAAAGCGTTAGAAAGGAGAGTCGGCGCAAGAGAATAGTCTAGAAACGTACCCTCATCTGCACCCACACAGACGCTCGCACTCGGACCAGCACTTTCGACCGCCCAGGAAGCGATCAAATCGGGTCGCCAACCTTCTGTCTCGACGAATGCCCAGCCAGGGGAAAGTGAAAACGTGAGGTTGCTGCTGCGCAAAACACGACGTGAACATCTCAGCGACATGGACGACGTAAGATGGATGAAATGACGACGGAAACGCACCTCACTTCTCCGCCAACGCCGCTCCACCCGTCTCTGCCCCTTGTCCACCCCACCCGTTCGTTTGGCTTCAAATTTACCTTGGACCACGTCCCTCCCGTCGCTGTTCCTTTACCTGCGCCTGCAAGCCCCGTCATTGTGCTCGATGTTGCAGTCGCATTCGAAGTCGTCGACGCCGCGTCGTCCTCGCCACCCTCTTCTTCACCTTCCCGTGCAAACGTCACCACAGACTTACGCTGTTTCACATCGGCCGCGTCCTGGACCCAGCGTTCGTTCTCCCAGAGCTCGACGTGGGCAAGTGGGGCGTTCCAGACGGCATCGGCGAGTCTGTCGTTATCGGTAAAGTGACGGAGGAAGAGGACGATGTCGCGAGGGGTGAGGGTGAGGGTAAATGTGCGCGTGGGTGTGGGTGGGGACGAAAGAACGGAGGGAGGATGTGAAGGCGTGACGGATGTGACGGGTCACGATGGGGAGAACGGAGATGGGATTGGGCAAACGGGGGACGCGGATGGCGAGTTGGAACGAGAGGCCTGGGCCAGAACCTGACGAGGGCAGTCGATACGATGGAGAGAGAGCCCCTAAAACGGGGATGGAGGGCGCACACGGTGCCTGCGCCTGCGAGGAAGAAGAGAAGGCGTAGGGGGAGGAGATCTATCATGAGAATGGGAATGAAGAGGAGGAAGGTGACGAGGGTGATGATCAGGAAGGGGTGGTGTGGTTGGGAGGGGGTCTCATTGACGGGTGTGCATGGGGGTTCGGAGGTGCGTCGAGGGAGCTTTGGAGTGGGTTCATGTGACGGAGTGGGGATGGATGTGGATAGCCTGGAAGTGTGATTTGGGCGGGGATGGGGTCGACGAAGGTGCCACCAACAGGGGAAGAAGGGGCACGATGGTGTCGTGCGCGTCCGAACTGGGGTAGATGCATTTAGCTGAGCGATGGATATGGATGACTGTACTCACAAGGCACCCATGAGGTTTTGAATGGCCTGTATGTTGGCCTGCCAGTCGGCTGTCCCTTCGCCAACGTTGATCGGCACGGGCTGAGCGCCTGGATCAGGGTAATAGCAAAGCATTACACCGAGTAATACGACGTGAGGGATCAACAATGCCATTCGCGGAAAGTGGCCTACACGAGGTGAGTGCTCGCGCGACGGCAGAGGTGAAAGGGACGCACAAAAGAAGCCGTAGGCAGCAAGCCAGACGGTGGTGCGTTTCCAGCCCTTTTTCCATAAGGACGATTTCCTCGACGCGGTCCTGCAGCCAGAAGACAGGACCGACTCTGGACACAAAGCGGCGAAAGTTGGCGGACATGATCTGGACAGAGAGCGGGTCTCGTGAGCTAAGGAGCGAGTGTGGGGTCGCAATGGCGGAGGTTGCAGAGGGCAAGGGCGGGGACGCGGAGAGGAGCATCTGCGGGACGAGCGCAAGGGCGGATTTGGCGGGAGAGAGCGGCTCGAAGGCTGGGCGCGACGACGACGGGGTTGTGTCGGGCAACGACGTCGGGATTTTCGTGGCGGGTTCGAGGGATGCGGGTTTGAGCCGAATGGCGTCGGCGGGGATCTCGACGTAGTCAAACGTCGCCATCGTCGTCGACAACAGCGAGCTCAATTTCATTTATTTATTTAGTTCTATTTTACACGTGATTGACGTTCGCAGCTGCACCGCCACTGCCCATCCTCGTCATCGACGACGGCGGCGACGAGACACTCTTGGACATCGCGTCGCACGATGTCCACGCTCTCCCCGCGCCCGCGCCCGCTCCCGCCCACCCTCCTCCCGTCCCTCAATGCCCTCCTCGCCGCCCTCGCCCTCCCCTTCGCCCTCGACCACCCGACCGACCTCACCCCCTCGCTCCTCCTTGCCATCTTCGAGTCTCTCATCAGCGCACGTCTCCCCATCCCCTCCGCCGTCCGCCAGTCCCGCACACCAGAGGCCAAGGCGCGCGCCATGCTCGTCCTTTTAGGCGTCCTCGAGTGTGACGTCCTTCGCGGTGGTACCATAGCCGATGCAGAACACTCCGTCGCAGCCTCCAACACAGACGACTCGGTCCTAGGCGGAGCAGGGGGTGTCAGCGTCGACGGCTGGGTCGACGAGATCGGTCTTGGCGAGGTCGACCCTGAACAACTCGCCGATGGGGGCTGGGAGGAGACAATCTTTATCGGCGAACTTTTATGCTGGCTTGCCCGTCGAAAGGGCATCCTACCCCGTACTAGGTCCCATCGGTCCTCGCATCCACGCTCGCTGTACTCGAACCATCACTCGTATGGCACCGAGGAGGGCGTCGGTGAGCACGAGGGCGACACCGCCGACTTTTCAACGTCCCTCCTTCTCCGGCCCTCTCTCGCGCAAAAGTCGCGATCCCCTCGAAACCCGTTACCTCTCTCGTCCACAGATCAAGTCGACGCCAACGCCGATCCAGACTTTTCAGTACTCTCATACATCTCAGACGTCCCCCGTCACCCCCTCGTCCACTCCCCCGAACCATCCCTCTCTGTGTCTGCCACGACAGGCACGGAGCTCTCCATCCGCGCACGAAGTGTCTCCTCGCGCACCAGCGTGTCCAACATGCACGACGATCCAGACCAGTTCGAGGGAGCATCGCAGGACACGGTACAAGTGTACGACCCCCGCCGGATGATGCAGGATGCTGAGGAAGACGATGATCAGCCCCCCACGTTCCACCCGCGGTGTATACACGAACTCCAGGACCCTTCGTACATCCGCGCGCTAGCAGGATTCTCTTCGTCCTTTGATCCGTCTGCCTCACACGAGCGCATTTCGGATGAGGACGACCCTTCCGGAGACCAAGACGACGATGCAGACGAGCAGGATAATGACGACCTCTACGAACCCCCCACCCCCACCCCGCGGCGTGTCCGTCTAACCGGGTGGATCGACCCCGTCGACGCCGCCACCGAACTCAGCTACTTTGCTGCATCCCGCGCTCATTCTCGGTCACGCGCATTCAATGTGAGCGCAGGGCTCTGGTTCGGGACCACCGTCTCCATCGCAGCCGCACAAACACACCCGTACAGGCGAGCTCTCCACGTCGACGCCGCGTCTGAAAACAGGTCCAGGCTTGGGTAAGCCCCGCATGCCGCGGCGTACTTCGCCCTCGCCGTCTCCGCCCACGTCACCAAAATACTCGCCGCGTTCGTCCCCAAGTCCCCCACCGTCCCCACCCTCTCCCCCCGCACACTCGGACCCACCGTTCGACGTCTCCTTTTCGGCGCCCAATAATACGAGTACGCCTGCTAAGCCTCGTCCTCCACGGCGGACCCAGTTTCAAGTGATGACGACGCGCCACGAGATTGAATCTGGGACACATTCTGGGGTGGACAGGGATAAATGTCACAACAGGCACGGGTCGTCCCCGACGTCGTTCCCCCTCCTACACGCCCTCCCCGCCCTCCTTCTCGACGCCCGGCAGCCTGCGAAGCGCTGGCTCTGCCGCTCCCTCGGGCACTATGGCTGCACCGGGCGGCTCTACCTGGTGCTCTGGCACAAAAACACTGCCCGAGTGCGCTCACAACGCCCACAGCACCACCACCATCGACGACGACGGCGACGAGAAAGAAGAGCCCGAACAGCACTTGCCCCCCGCCCACGAATACCAAGGGGAAATCCCCACCCCAGATCTCACCCCCGGGCTCGACGGCGACGACGAACATGCTCCTGACGGAGCGCGCCCGGCTGTTGACGGAGTTGGCAGCGCTGAAACGAGCGCGTGCTGCGAGTGGGGGGACAGGGACAGGGACGGGTGCTGGTGCTGGTGCTGGTGCTGGTGTTGGGGTCGTCGGTCGGCGCGTCGGCGTTGGAGTATGATTCCATCACGGTCTTGCAGTTGTACGATCCGATACCATGCCTTGTCTTTACCTATATCATGGACACGACGACCTTGATCCAGCTATAAGTACACAATACAGTGACTTGGACCTGGATGAGTCGGAATGATCCCCACGTACTTGGACGAGACGTACAAGTACAATGGCGCCCTCACAACTCGACAAACGCAAACGATCTCGGTGTCCACGCGCTCTTGACGGGGAGCGACGCACCCGACGTGCCGATGATCGTTTCCGTCCGAGTCGGGCATTGTGCCGATGTTTGAATTCGGCTTTATGAGAGCGGCGCACGCCGCAACGTTATCATGCAGAACGTACGTCGGAAGTTTGCAGGAAATGCTTACCCCTTGCGCGGCAGATCGTCCCCCTCGATCTGATCACAGAGATGACGTCGAGAGCTGATAACAATCCCTTGTGATACTGTAGGTTTCCACAACTGGTAGTGTAAAGCAGACCCAACCAGTCCTTCAAGTTGCCTCATACACCCAAATATACCCATGTCATACATACACACTCCTCTAAAATATTAGCAAGACGGGTCGTTTCGTCCATGTGTCAAGCAGGTCCGGAGAACGGAATAATCATCGTCACTTTGCAGCCTCTCACTGGACGTGCTGTTCCACGTCACGTTGATCAGGATCGATGAACGGTACATCGGGCCTCGGCCGATGTGGAATTAGGCGAGAACAACTCGCCCTGCATCGTTCGCTTCCTCAGCATTCATACACGAGGGACGGACGTTTCTCGTTCAGAGCACACATATGCGTCGCGGGCCCTTGCGTGCAGTCAACTATCAACTTGATCAGCGTCCCAACTATCTTTCTGCGTCGTCTGCCGCCGGTACAGCCCCCTCGGCGAGGGCCTGGCACGCCAAGCTTACTCACCACACTTCGCGAATGGTGGGGAATGCTCGAAAACAGGCCCATTGAAGGCTTGCTCAACTTGGAGGAGGCTAGCACATGACCCCGCCGTCGGAACATCATACGCCGACCCATGGGACGCATCAACGTTACCCCTAGCCCGTCGGATATCACGTCGTTTGAAAAATCGCTCACGAACCATGATTCGCCTGTCGGAACTTGGTGCGCCACATATGCCAAGCATTCAAGTTGGACGCAACAAATTTGCCTCTTTCTAGGGGTCAGAATCACGTCGTTTGAAAAATCGCTCACGACCGATCGATCCGATCAAACTCAGATCCATGGGCACATACCTGGAAAGGGAAGAGAACAGGGTGAGGGACTGCATTGGCAGGGTCGTGATGGGTATATGCGTGATCCCTTTGGACTGTTGACGGTTTACAGCAGGGCGCGGAGATGAAAGAAAACAGGTGGGGCTTGATGGCGGCGGACGCACCTGCCACATTGACGTGCGCAGCTCCAGCGCGAAAACAATGCCAAACAGGCCTGAGCCAATAGATAAAAGGGACGCAAAGTCCAGTACACCTGCTCAGGCTCTCATTCACGAGTATCATCACCAAGAACTACATCATCATGAACACCGTACGTACTTGCCTTGATCCAATCTGAGCGATCCGGAGGTTCATCGACCATACAGATCACCTCTATCCCTGTGAACAACCACGAAGGCTGTGGAAGCACTACGTGCAACTGCGGTGCATCGTACGTGTCGTCTGGACTTCTAGACTCTTGATTAACTCTTTGCTTTCTTAGTTGCCAATGCAAACCCGGACAATGCAAGTGCTGAAGGCTGTCGCGTTGCAGCGAGACTCGGTTAAGCGGTTAAGAGCAGCGTAGTGCCATGTGCTGGTGTTCGAGTCCAAAGTGTACTTTTGTTATCGTATGGAACGTTGGATGAAATGTTTGTATGCAAACCTTTGCAGTAGTGTGTTTTGTCAGCGCCGTGTCCTTGTCATTCAGCACCAAATGCCTCCTGCGTGGACTGTCATGCTCGGCGACGAAGTATGGGGGTCTGAGATCGTGAGAGCAGCCGAGGGTCAAGTTGGAGGAGGAGAGGCGCTGGCGGCGTTTATCAGCAAGTTTGATGCGTTGGGATTAGGTGCAGGGAGCTTGCTCCCGCCGTCTTCTCTTTTGGCCTCAATAGGGAAGGGCTGAGAAAGATTGGGTTGGGCGGGCTTGGAGTCGTGGCAGAGGAGACGGAAAGTCCGATGAGGATCAATTTCTATTGGACCAGACACCAGAGGAAGAGTGGCGCCTAATGGAGGATGTCAGCTTCGAGATGGAAGTTGGGAAGGGGAGACTTGTAAATGGGAAGAGAGCAAAAAGCGTGTTGAAGGAGATTCTTGGACGCAAGGACATTCCGGTCTAGGACGAACGAACGGAGACGCTATAGTAGGATTACGACTGGATATACTTGCGGCTCGCCAGTCCCCGACTCCGATTGGCCCAAAAACCAAACAATCATGCGGGATGGGGAGGATCGGTCCTTGGTACGATTTTGCTCTCATTCACGACACAAACAATAGCACCTATCAAGAGAGACGCGGGTTATGATCTCAGCATCGACTAGTTTTCCAAGTCCGTGTCAAAGACGGTCTCGGGCAAGAGAGCGTGAGCCTTCAAGTTCTTGGAGGGCGACTGGCCGGGCAATTCGTCGACATTCAAAAATAATATTGTATGGGGTGTTGGCAGGACGACTCACCCGCTCGCCCACTCCCACTTGCCCTCCTTGCTGAGCCGCCCTTCAGTCTCAGAGTCAATGGCCCTGCAGTGCACTATCTCCTCGTCAACGTTCCCGGTGTATCCTTCCCTGCGGCAGCATGTGCCACAAGGATCGGGAAAAAAACGGCAGTCGCAGCCATTCCTCTACGCCCCTACGAAACGCCATCTCCTACGCGCGGCTTCCGCAGACGAGGAAGACGGGTGTGACCTGGTTGTCAAAGCATTGTTCGCGATGCACGGGCTGACTGAGTTTTGGCTAATGTAGTTTCGATAGCTGAGGACAAGTCGCCAGGGTCACGTGATCTATGTACAAACAAGACTATCTAGAGCGCTTGCGGGATAGGTCAGCACAGAACGCTTGTACGGAAAGTCAAACACCTGCAACACGTTGAGTCACCGTGCCATCTGTGCTGATGCCCCCACCGCTTCTATATGCATCGTAGAGTCCAACGAAAGCTGCATGATGGCACCGTTGTCGGCTTTTGGTTCTCCCATAGCGTGTTCCGTCCTCGGGTCCGCGAGAAAGATGTAGTGATGGATCGACCGGAGCCAGGCTTGTGCTACCGCAGGGCTTTCAGGAATGTGAACCACATCCGAGTCGCGACACCCACCTCTCTCCCAGCCTCTGAACCGCTCCTCTCCGACGAGTACATGCATGCCTCTATCCCATGCCTTGGCACCGCCAGGAACATAGGTTGCAACATGGTTCTCCTGCGACGACATGTGAGTGCGAGCCCCGAGTCGAACGTACCGCCCCACGTTGACATACACGAGTTCCAAATATTCCATGAGCTCACCATCCCCAGTGTTGTGTCGCTTGTTACCACTCGGGACTTTTATCGGCTCAAGAAACACAAGTACCTGCAATACCGTAAGCAAAGACCCCCGAGACCGGAAAACAAGAATAAATAAAATATTCTTTTTTGCAAGTGGACACGTCATGTGAAGCCCGACGGTCTCCTCGCCGAGTTCTGTGTCGCTTGTTACCACTCGGTGCTTTTACCGGCTAGCAACTTCAAGGTACCTGCATTACCGTAATCAAGAGACCCCAGACACAGTTGGTAAGCACGTCACTTTATTTTTCTTTGTTTGTTGACTAACGTAACTTCCTTCGTTTATATACCGAACCTCTCTCTCCCTTCGACCGCCATCATCCCTTCTCTATGGGTGGTGTTCCCTGCTGCTCGTGATGGGGGTGTTGGGTTGGATTGTACACCTCTCTCTCGTTGTTGCCATTGTCAATGACTATGGTACAGTCATGTACAGTACATAAAAATTTTATTGGATATAAAATTGCGTTCTACAATCTTACTTGCATGTTCACTCGAATCATGTAGTTGAACGAAAACAATTCATTTTACATGTATCTAGACAAAGGATCTAAAAGTTACTATCGACGAGTCAGGACGAGCGAGGGTGAGCCATTGTGGCCTAGGCACCTTGTCTCATCGGCATGTGGCATTGTTGCATCAGAGGGCGGACGAGGGCAAGCGAGCGAAGATGAGGGAGAGGACGAAGATGTGCACGGGCGAGAGGGAGACGGCAGACAAGGGGGAGGGCGAGACGTGCGAGAAGTTCCGGATGGGCAAGAGGGAGGGAGCAGCGGACGAGGATGCGTGCGGGGGCGGCAAGGGCGGACGAGGGCGAGGGCGAGGATGTACACAGACGAGAGGTCGGGCGAGGATGGGCAAGGGCGAGGATGTGCGCGGGCGAGAGGGAGGGAAAGGGAGGACGATGCGTGCGGGTGAGGGAGACGGCGGACAAGGGTGGCCAAGGGCAAGTATGGATGTGGTACCCATTGGAGCATCACGCCCATGGGATAGGAGGAGGGGCATAGTTGGCGTTGGGCGTCGCGCCCGTGGGGTGGAAGGGGTGCGTGCATTCGACATTGCGCCCGTGGGTGGTTTCCTTGCAATCGAATTTCTGGGGGAGATGGGGGAAGGATGACCAAGATCAAGGGAGGGGGGACTCAGATGTGGTGGTGGTGGGGACTTAGCTTTTTTTTTCTTGAGTCCCGACGCGAAAACGGTGCTGTGGGGTGATGGACTCGGGGGCGCTGGGCGTGTGTACTCACTGTGGGTGGGATGCACGCGAGTGAGAAGGCGAGCGAGGACAGCGAGGGCGGTCGAGGGCAAGGATGCACACGGGCATGCAAAAGGACAAGCGAGAGGGACGAGGGCGAGGAGACCGTCGGGCTTCACATGACGTGTCCACTTGCAAAAAAGAATATTTTATTTATTCTTGTTTTCCGGTCTCGGGGGTCTTTGCTTACGGTATTGCAGGTACTTGTGTTTCTTGAGCCGATAAAAGTCCCGAGTGGTAACAAGCGACACAACACTGCGACTGGACAGATGGGAACGGAGAAGCGGCGTGATGGGTCAAAGAAGACAAGGGGGGTAGCCAGCCGCGCGAGTGGTACCCGTGCGTACCAGCCCCCTACCAGAAAGCGGGCCGCAAAAGGAACAAGGCATCCGAGTCCGCCCGCTTGCCGTGCGCAGTCCTCCCGAGCCCCGAGCAGAGAATGTACGCTCCCAGCTCTGCGAGGTTACTGTAACAGTGCCGGGAGAGAACACGATTGAGACCATCTCTTGGTCGTGGTGGCGAACGAAGAGGGTGTAGATGACTGCCCACGCATCCTGCACCGTGATTCGGCGCGTGCTGGGAGGGTGTATTTCCAGCACGGGGTAGGCGGGGGCGTGCGTCGCGGTGTGTTCGTGCGGCGTGCCGACGGCAGATGGAAGCAAGGCTGCTGTGCAGTCCAGAGGGTGCCAGTGATACGTGCACACGGGGACGCCGTCCACGGGTATTTCAGCCTTGCCAGGGCTGCCCAGGCCTGGCGAAAGCTGCACAATGTTGACGCTGGTGCGGTCGGGGAGGAGAAATGCATCGACGGGGTCGTGCGTGCGCGGGCAGACATGAAGACACGCTCCCAATTGCAGCGCAGAATCCAAGCGAGCACACCGCCCATCGTCGCCATCAACCTCGGCAACTTCCATCGCCGTATTCACAAAGGTCTGTCCACCCCGTGAGCGTCCCCGGTGACCCCTTCTGAGCCAGCAAGGCGTCGCAGAATGCATCGCCAACGAAGATGGCGAGTGCCAGATCGCGTGTGCACTCGCGTTCCACCGCGAAGAGATGGTACGCACAAGAGCCGCTTGATCCAGCCCGACGATCACGCTCGATCACAGTACATCGGAAAGCAAGCAAAGCAGCAACGCTACTCACCCGCTTGGAAGGCCTCGGCATGGCCTCGGATCGGATTTCGTTCGACTCGATGTTCCGTTTAGATCATGTCGAGACGGACCCTTGTTTGGCCACTCTGACAACGCAATACAGTTTGTCTGCAAATGTTGGGACGATCCCATGGACAAACCTCTGCACGAATCAACGTGCCCGTTCCCTGTCTGCTCTCTTCATGTCTCACTCCTGGTAAACTCGGTGCTTGGGGTGTGTTTGTTCTGCAAGACAACACGCTTGCGCATATCTAAAGACGCACCTGAAGCTCTCAAAACCTGATAGGATGGCATGTATACCGCTCACCTATAGCTTCCTCCTTTCATTGTCTTTTTGCACCGCAAGTATGTCGCCCTTCGTGTGGGACCCATCCGCGGGGCTCTTGCCCACGTCGGACTGCACGGAACCGTGTTCCACGAGCGGAGACTGAAGACCGGAAGTGGTTTGGCGCCACGTGCATTGAAATGCGCTCCACAGACATTTGGAAGCGGCCGCTCGAATCAACACGATTCCCCCGCATGCGAAGGTGAACTTTTTGGTTCAAGTTGCACTAGTATAAAGTACGGACGAGCTCGCGACCGGCGAGAGTAATAACAGATCGAAGCACACAGGCGCGTAGCCCTACGAATTCTTGGGCAGTTACTTAAATCTGGAGCGTACCTACGGCGAGTATGGATCGTCATCCAGAAAGCCAGCATCCTACCATGGGCACTACCACGAGTGACGGTGTAATCTGAGTCGAGCATGGAAGCAACTCGGGTTGCGAATTGTTACTGCTTTCCAGCAAGGTTAATCGTAACGTCATTTCGTGTTATCGTCGTAGTCGTTCGCGTAGGAGCAACGAGCACTGACAATGAGATTGGCACTGGAATTTCCTCTGTCCAATCGGTTTCCGAGCACTGCAGATACAGGGAAATATAGCCACAGGGCAACAGGAGCCTTGGCCGTGGCTAATTACGCTGAGCTGAATGGTTGACTGAATGGAACGTGACAATGCAAAACTACCAGCGCGGATGGTAGTGCGCTACGACAGGATGTTCAAGGACCGAAGCAAACTGCAGTCCCGTTCTATGCAGTTGAAACTCGCTGTCCGAGTCCCCAGCGTTTCTGGAAACAAGCGAGCGATTCTTCACTCGTACTATTGCGCCAACTTGAACATACAACTCTTCGCAGATACAGCTCTCAAGACAACTACTAGTACATGGATACGAAGAAACAGGAACTAACAAAAGAGAACGACGACACGAAACACGGATCACTAGACGAGGACTGCACTGCCAACATTCTCCCGAGCTACTAGCATTGCAGCTGCAATCGGTGGCATCAAAGAAGTGATTGATTTATTAGTATCAGAAACATACACCAGTATTCTATGCCTCGTTCTTCTTCATCTGATCGATAATCTGGGAGGCAGGGACAAGCCACCCATCAAAGCCCCATTGCACCTGCAATCGGTGACATCAGAGAAGTGATGGGTCTATTGGTATCGGAAACATACACCAGTCTTCTGTGTGGTGTTCTTGTTCACCTCATCGATAATTCGGGAGGCAGAGGTGAGCCAGTGGTCGCCCCACTTTATCTGCAATCGGCGACATCAAAGACTGATAAATTTACTGGTTTCGGAAACATACAGCAGCGTCCCGTGGGATGATCGTCTTCAGCTCATCGACAACTTGAGTGGCATGGATCAACCAGGCGTCGTCCCATCGCAGCTGCAATCGGTGACATCAAAGAAGTGATGGATCTATTGGTATCAGAAACATACAGCAACGTCCTGTCCCTCGTTCTTACTCAGCTCAGCGATAATTTGGGTGGCATTGACAGCCCAGACGCCACCCCATTTCACCTGCAATCAGTGTTATCAAAGAAGGGAAAGAATGAACTGTGTCAGAAGCAAATGAAGATTCACAACAGAGACGCACAGTAGCAAGGAGGGCCTCCATTTGAAGTGGATATAGCAGGATAAGTAGTAGTGTTCGTGTTCGAGGACTGTTGGGTGAGTCGTATCGACTTGCAGCCTTATCTTTATACCCACCCATGGAGCAAACAAGCGGCTACACAGACCTGATCGAAGCAGGCCCAATGGTGGTCACGAGGCTGCATCAGCAAATTAAGTAAATAACAAAGAGCTGATTGATGCGGGAATACACCTGATTGATGGAGGAATGGCGGACAGAAAGCTCTCTAACAGGAAGAGCTATTACGGCTAGCGTGGACTTTATTTATGCTTTCTGGGGCTTTTTGAGCTTACTTTAGACTCATTTGTGTACCCTGTTGGCATTCCAAAGTTGTTCAGCTCCGCTCCCACTCACGAGCAACTTAGAGAGACCGAACGCCCTAACGAAAAATCACACGGGAACCACGGGCCAGCACATCGGAACTAGCCGGTAGCAAATTAGGATTAGCGTGGAACGTGGGATTCAGAAATGGCAAATCTGAGTTGCAACTAGGGATCGTCGGTGCCGACTTAACACCTTGCTTCCACAATATTGCGACGCTACACCACATAATTCAAAGCAAAGGACACGGTTAGCTCCAGATTGAGATTCATGACTCAGAGAGGCAACCGGTTGTCTTTCGGAAATCATGATGGCAAATCTGAGTTGCGATCTGCTGATAGGAACAAGAGTGACTACCCCCGGGCCTGGACCGCAATTATGTTCTTGGCCAGCGCAACCCGACGGCATGATGCATTGTATTGTGACTCCGGGTATACCCCATGTATTGCATGGCAAGCACGTTCTGACTGAACGCCTCGAGTTCGACACCCCGCTCAGACACATGCAATGTCACTAGGCCAACCCTGTGCTCAACAGTACCTCAGTGAGACAATGTGTTCCTAACAGTACCGCACTTTGATAATATATTTCCTGTAGCCTACGCTGCAGGGTGTCGAGGCCGTCAATGCCCTACTCGAAGCTTCCTCTGACACACCTTCGTACACGGTTGGAGTCTGCGAAAAAAAGATAACTCGCGTAGGCCCACCTTTCATGAAAGCTGTTGTGATGGTACGTTTTCATAACCTGCTCGATATATGCTCGTCGACCAGGGCAGTTTCAGACGCGATCACGGATTCACAGAAAAAGACTTCACCAAAGCAATGTCCTTGCGCGAATCGTGATCCCAAAGTTGTGCAGAGCCTGGAAAACCTCCTAACCATGTCGACGCTGTACACTGGGAATCGGTTTCCGGAAGAACAGGTCAATTACGGCATCCTGATGACCGTCTTTGCAGCGAATGCCATCATGCAGTAAGTGCTCTTACCCATCCTTGCGCCATGACACCTACCTCCCATCGTAGCATCAGTGCTCCCGCTGGATGGATGAACGCGGCTGCAACACGTACCGCAGTCCTCTATTGTATCAAACAAAGACACTCCACTCGCTGTGCACAACGGCTTCCGCAGTCCCCTTGACGACAACATCCACGAAGTCTCCCGGGTTGGCGTCAACGGCTAGACCGCCCGTGGTGACTTCGAACTCGGTACAAACCGCGCTCCCCTAGACGTTGACCTAGGTGCTATTGCCTCCCGTTTCCAAGAACACAATCTCACGCCCTCATGCCTATTGGTTGGTTTACAAGTACCGAACACAACGAAAGGAGGTATCGGGGTGACCCAGTATGATGCAAGGTTCTCAGGGGCAGCCCTCCACTAAGGACGTTATCGCTACCTCGTATCACACGCACTTGGGCCTGCACTCAACACCTAGTGTTCCGCCTGGGGACGCCTGGGGGACCGGCGTCGATTTTGCCGTTCCGTTCACTGGCAGGTTCTACTAAGAGTGCGCCTCAGGCGTCTGCGATTTCCAATTCAATGCACAATATTTGCACATGGTACCAAACCCGTTTCCGGTTATTGGTCTCCACTCGCAGACACGAATAGAACATAATCATGGCCGAGGGGTGCGGTTACTTTGAGGAGAGCGAGTAGTTCTGTTCTGAGTAAACGTGTTATGCCGGAAGACATCATTTTGTACCATGGGTACTACCAGGAGTGACCGAAAGTCGCGATCCCTCGACCCCCATCGCCTTTCTCGTCCGTCTATGCTGTCGGCACCGACGCCGGCCGGTCCAGACCTTTCAGCACTCGCACATCTCAGACGTTGGAGCAGAGGGGCTCGTAGTGGCGTGTCACGACAGGGCCAAGGGAAACAGAGACCGAAGTCCAAGCCGGGAGATGCCGGAATAAGTCACAGCACAGATCGAATCGCCTCGTTCGTCGACACAGTTCCATTCAACGTTGTACCGGCTTCTCGCCTTATACTCGCTGTAGGTAAGTTCCAGATTAAAGTTCCCAATGACTGATAGGTCCATGCACCAGCGTGTTTCTTTGATGTGTTATTATTCTCGCCGGTGGCGAGTTTCCCATACCTTATATGAGTGCAACCTACTGGCAGGTTCTACTAAGGATACGCCTCGACCACCGCCAAGTTTTCATGGAGCTCAATTCAATGCACATCGTACCAAACTTGCTTCCAGTTATCGATCTCCACCTGTGGACACGAATAAAAGACAATCTTAGCCGAGTCCCAGTCTGGGAGAACGTGTGAACTCGGAACCGAACCGAACTATCCGTTTCCCCTTCAAGCCGCCGTTCGCAAACGTCATTTTATAATGTGGTGTTCGCGGTTTTGAGTTGTAATCGATTGTCGGCCAGGTAATGCGAGAAAGCCAGCATCCGACCATGGAGTCAAGCATGGAAGCAATTCGGGCGTGCGGATCGTTGCTGCCTTCCAGGAAGGTTAGTGGTACCGTCGTTTCGTGTTATCGTCGTAGTCGCTCGTGTGGGAGCAAGGGCACTGACAATGAGAGTGCTGGCCTGAATTCCTCTGCTTGATCGGTCCCCGAGTTCTGCAGGTACAGCCTAGAGCTGTGGCCACAAGGGTCACAAGGGCCGTGGCTGAGTTACGCTGAGCTAGATGACGCGACAGTTTGGACACAGTCGTGACGATATTTGCAAAACTACCAGCGCGGATGGTGGTGCGCTACGATAACTTCCAATGGATGTTCAAGCTTCAAGGACCGATCCCAAGCACTCAGTCTCGCTCTATGTGGTTGTAACACGCTGTCCTTATCGTTTCTGGAGACAAGGGAGCCGCGATCCTTCACGAGTACTGTTGCACCCTGGCTGGGGCCAAGTTAACATACAACTCTTCGTAGACATAGCACTCAAGACGACTAATAGTACATGGATACGAGGAAATGGGGACTATCAAAAGAGAACGACGACACGAAACACGCTTTAGTGTGCTCAGTAGGCGAGGACTGCACTACTAACACTCTTGTGAGCTTGTTCAAAGGGTTGCTAGAATTCCACCTGCAATCGGCGACATCAGAGAAGCGATGGATCTATTGGCATCAGAAACGTACACCAGCGTTCTATGCGTCGTGCTTCTTCAGCTCATCGAGAGCTTGGGAGGCGGTGACAACCCAGTGGCCGCCCCACTGCACCTGCAATCGGTGACGTCAAAGAAGTGACGGATTTACTGGTACCGGAAACATACTCCAGTGTTCTGTAGGCTGTTCTTCTTCACCTCATCGAAAATTTGAAAGGCAGTGATAACCCAGCCTTCGTCACCCCACTTTATCTGCAATCGAAGACATCGAACAAGTGGAGGATCTGCTGGTATCAGGAACATACATTAGCACCCTGTCCATCGCTCTTCTTCACCTCATCGACCATTTGGAGGGCTTTGAAATGCCAGTCGTTGCCCCATCGCAACTGCAATCGGGAACATCAAAGAAGTGATGGATCTATTGGTATCAGAAACATACACCAGGGTTCTGTCCGTTGTCCTTCCGCAGCCCATCGATAACTTGAGAGGCATGGACATGCCAGCCTTCCGAGCCCCATTTCACCTGCAATCAGTGTTATCAATGAAGGGAAGGATTGTTTTGTACCCGAAACAAATGAAGATGATGTAACGACAGAGACGCACGGAAGGGATGGACATTGGAGGTAGATATAGCAAGATAAGTAGTGTTCGTGTTCGAGGGACCGTTGGATTCGTATCGACTTGCAGCCTTGTCTTAATACCTACTGCACTTGGAGCAAACAAGCGGCTACACAGGCATGATTGGTGCAGGCCCAATGGCGGTCACGAGGCTAGCCGCATCAGCAAATTAAATGACAAAGAACTGATTGATGCAGGAATACGATGCGGGCCAAGTGGCGGTCACGAGACTCTTGAACAAAGAGCTATTACGGCTTTTAGCTTTATTGGTGCTTTTCGGAACCTTTTGACCTTAATTTAGAGTTTGTGTACCCCGTTAGCCATTCCGAAGCTGTTGCCCCCAGTCACGAGCAACTGAAAGAGTCCGAATACATCACACGGGGAGACCCATGGCATGTCGGAAAATCCCATAGTGTCCTTGAAAGGAGGGGGTGCCATACTCGGGACACGGTCCGTAACTTATGCAAAGACTATAAGCAGGTTGTGTCGTAAGGTACTTCATAACCTGAGCATGTGCCAGTGAGTAGGGCCAGCCCTCCCTGGAGTTAGTTAGTGTGTGAAGAGGAGTGACCGACCTGGGCTTTCCGATGGGCCTGTTTACTGGGTCCGTCAGGCGCCCCCCTCCTAAGATCGGGGCTGTGTACAGTATGCACGTGGACAGGTAAAGGGGCAGTGATGGGCGCGGTTTCGAGCCTGCGAAAGCTCTCGTCAGGGGGAGTAACCGCTGCCCCTACTGCCGTCCTTCCAGGATCGTTTAGGGAACTACCAGCTGTAGCAGACGAAAGGAATAGGCGAGAAAGAGACTCGGAACACGAGGCGTGCGCGCACGATAGGCCAGTTGCGTAGGTATGGGTGAAATCGGGTGAGGATAATGAGGCTTTCTATCGGTGAGGCCAGCTACATGGTTCTCCCACGGCCAGCAGGCAAATGGGAGCCCTTTCGGGCACCCGCAGCACTTCGTCGTTCCCACGTGGATGATCCATTGCAGCATCATAGATGAGACGGACGGGCAGTTCAGCAAGGAGGACGAGTGGGGGTGGGGAAGCAGGGTGAATCGAGGAGCAGGGAGTCGAGGAGCGGAACTTGAGCAGCAGCGAGGGGTAGAGGGAGCGGTGTCGGGGCAGAGGCCAAGGCTCAAGAGTAGAGTAGCATGAAGTTGACCGAAACATCCACCACCGACGCTCTTCGATGGTACACCTACGCCATGGACAACGGTGTGAACAGACCCCGAAAGAGACCTTATCGCTCCGACCAGCGCGCCAAACATCACTCGTGTCGTGAAAGCCTCCAAGTCCGTGCATGACACCCACCAGAAGTTCGTCCCAGCGGATTGCACTTTTGAGATGTCTCGTGCAGCAACTTGGCCCGGAACGCGTATTTATTGTGAGTGTCCATCTTGTCCAATGTAGCACTCGCACGATTCTATGTGAGGAGGCTGTTGTGATCGTTCGACGATTCGTTGGTGATGCGAGTGAAAGAGGGGGTGGAAAAAGGGTAGAGACAGTTTACGGGGACTGATATCGACGGTTTGCCTCTCAACGCGGCAACCTCATAGACCGGTCTGGTCACCAGACTAACTATGCACTATGAACGAGTTCCCTTGTACATTTTATGCCACGTTTCAACACCTCCTCTCAAAGCCTCCATAACATCATCCTCGTCCTCGTCCTCGTCCCGAGCACCATCCTTCTTGCTGTCCTTGGCCCTTGCCTTCCCCTTGCCAACGACGAGCGACACAATTGCTCGCCGCTTTTGCACGACGCGTATCCCGTACCCGGATGGCGTCGCACACATTATATGAACTGCATGTTCGAGCTTCTTGGCAGCATCTGCGAGCACGAGTGTCCTACAGCAGGACATGTCGCGTCGGTTATACGACACATTCTGGAATACATACCTGCCTTCCACACTCGTTGGGGCACCTGCGAGGATACTCCAGGCGGTATTATCAGTCGACGCCACGTCGAGGGGAAAGACCTGGTGGAGAGCCTTGCGAAGCGCATTGAACGCGCCCGTTCGTGTTTCAAGCTAGGTATGTGCGCGCGTGAGTGAACGAGTGTGGTACGGACAACGGGAGTAACAAGCACGGGGACTTTACGCGAAAAGCTCGTTTCCACTTCCATTACAACCTCGGGGATAGCCACGTCCATGTCCACTGCGGGAGTATCGTTAGCACACAGTAACAAACTCGAGATCGGGTTTCAGAATGGTTTACTTTGGTCATCTGCTGCGTCGTCGTCGCCGTCGGGTTCTTGTTTAATTAGAACCTCGACGATCTCGACGTCGTCTTCGCTCTCCTCATCCTTCTGTGCGTGCTGGTTCTCGGCTGGCGGGGAGGGGACGCCTGGCCCCGACTGCCGATCTCGATCGTTTCCTCTCGCAACATGATGATGATTCTCGACAGGGGTTTTGAACGGCGTCTTGAACGGCTTCCTCAAACTGTTCGCTGAATCATGTGGTCGTGTGACTGATCCAGCTCCAGGTGAACCACGACGGCGGAGAAAGGAGTTATGCAACAGGCTTACCGAGCGGGCGTGGCATGCTTGCACGAGTATTCGTTCTGGTACTGTTAGTCGAACTGGTGCCCGTCGTGGTTCGTTCATTCGCCGCATGCTCTACCTTGGACCTTTTCGAGTTGGGCAACACTGACTTGTCGCGCCCATGTGCGTTGGGTCGTTTAAATCCTTGAACCGGCGCTGAGTTCAGACAGTCCCAGAGCGTTTGTTGGCCCGCGTTGGCCGCGTTCACGTTCGCGCCCGCCGACACGGGCGCGCGTTGCTGCTGTGGCTGGGGTTTCCGCCCGTCGCACTCGTCATCTTCCTCGTACCCATCATTCCAAGCTGACCTAGAGGTGGCCGCTGCGGCATAATCTTCGTCCGAGAGGTTCGTTTTCCGTTGTCGCGTCTTGTCAGGATACTTGCACACCTATACGATGTAATACACGTCTTGAGATGGGACTTTCGTCGAGCCCGAAGAGGATGTGGCTGTTGATGAGAAAACTACGCACGTCGCACATCTTGTCGCATATGCTCTCCATGACGTCGTCATCCGCCGTATCAATGACCTCACCAAAGTACCTACACATAGACTCGGGACGACTGTCAACAGACTTTTTTCGCAAGCATAAGCTGAGTGAAGGGAACACTTACAACATGTCGGCACGTCGTGACATTTTCTGCGAAACTGACAAGCTAAGAGAAATGAGGATGGCAAAGTTCGAGCGGGGGTAACGGTGCGGTCCATTAGTCGACATACCACTCCTAAACTGTCAATCGACCGTTGACTGGGTTCGGGTCCATTCTTGGTAGAGGCCGCGCCTTGTCGTTTGGCGTGCGCGCTGGACACCAATCGTCGAAGACGGTGGGCGTCCTCACGCGCTATTACCGGTGTGAGCCAATTGCCAGTACCATGAGTGTTATATCCCACAATAATATAGCACACAGCGGGCTGGCTAACAACGAAGCAGTCAATCCAGTCCACGAAAAAATACGAAGGAACTCACCAATCCGTCTCGACCTGCTCTGCCTATTTATCACGGCGGGTTAACTCGCAAATGACTCTGGGGGACAACCAACCTGTTTCTTGGTAGTACCCTGGGATTCGTTAGATATCGGCCACCAGTCTCTGTACATTTCAATCACCTTCCATGCTCTTCGGGAGATCATAGTGAATGATATATCTAGACCAGTGAGACACGTCAAATGCATAGGGAATCGGGAAGCGCACCGAACGTCGCTCTTGTCAATCCCCATTCCGAAAGCGATCGTTGCGCAAACCTAACGGAAAGATATTAATCATTCGAGGACCGCGTATCCGACAACGATGACCCCACCACGTCGACACCACCCTCGCCGGTCCCGCCAATCTCCCACTCCTTTAGTGTCTTACTTAACGTTTTCGGGCTGTTTTCCACCACCAACGTCACCACCAATTCTGCATTTAGTGCCCAACTACTCACCTGATTCCTCGGTGATATGGCCGAGCATTCAACCCCTTTCCACGAAGATAGCTCGAGATCTCGTCGCACATCCCCCGTTTCCGACAATAGATGATGCCAGAGGACGGGCGGTTACGACGCCGATGTAAGGACTCGATGAATTCCAGGATATCTTGCATCAGAGAGAGCGACTCTGGCGCCGACTTGTATCGCACCTAACAAGCACACCTCCCGTCGACTGAGAAGGGAGGATCTATTGGATCGACACACCTCATAGAAGAGGTTTGTACGATTGAAAGGGTGGACAGCTGTAAAAAGCTTGTCTTCGACCATCTTCAGACTCTGAATGATATCTCGTTGGACACTGACAAAAGGTGAGTGTGCGAAAGACAGCTCAGCAGGTCTGCGATCACTTTTTGGTGGCGGTCGCTGTTAAAGCCATGATTGGGACACCCGGAAAACGCTCGCGGAAAGAACCGAGTTTACGATACTCTGCTCTGAAGTCATGCCCCCACTCCTATTGCATGATAAATAACGGTTATAAGACGTGCAGAAGTGAAGCTCACGGAGATACAGTGAGCCTAGGGGAATGTAGAGATCAATTCAACCATGCTCTGACAAAAATCATACCTCGTCGACAACAAGCCTACTCAGTTGACCATTGCTATATACAGTGGCGAGCGTGCGCATGAGGTCTTGTGTACAAAGTTTCTCAGGAGTCGCTAAGAAGGGGAGATGTCAAGGGTAAGTGCGTGCAAACGAAGAGATGTACCGACTATAAAATAGACAATTTTTTGGTTGCTTCGATGCCAGGTCTCTCATAATCTAAGGGAGTTAATCTGCTTTGCCTCCAAAATACGAGAGTATAGATACCTCGCCCTTCTCTCCCTTGCTCGTTTCGGACGTTAGCGAGACCGCAGATATGCCTTTTCTACGAAGATTGGCTACTTCTGCAGGGGTTTTAGTAGGGAACGGGACAGGAAGTAGAACACGCTCACGGTTCTTCATGAGGGCTGCTCAATAGGTGAGCCAATTGAGAAGATATGAGTATCATGACTCCTACCGAGGAGAGGGGAAACGATGATTGAAACACCACTCTGGTTCACAGAGGTTAGTCGATGTCCTCGAAACATCGTGGAACAACTCACGGCCCCGGCAATAGCTGGGACTTGAAAGCAGAGGCTCTGTCAACTATAAGTATACGAGGCAATCAATTAACGTCTATCGAAGTTTGACCTTTCCCATGCCCGTCGGTGCGAGGACGAAGACGTCCGCACCTGCAGGGCGCATTCAACCAGGTTCGGCCACACGGCGCGTTGGAACAAGCTCACCTGAGATCGCAGCCTCAATAATTTCCTTCTGTTTTCCTTTGTATCCGGAGAACTCGAATGCTAGCTTGATAGGTATAGTACTGCAAACGTGCTTGATGCATGATACACACTTTCGGTCAACACCCTAGAATGCATGGTTGAGTTGTGAGCAACCAGAGCGGAACATATATCGACGGACCTGTTACACTTGTCCATCAACGTTGACACTGTCGAACTCGGCTTTGGCTGCTTCTCGTCGCCACCCACCTCTTCACGCGTCGGTGGGCTCGCTGGGACGAGTACGACAGCAGTGTCTGTATGCGTTTGTTCCTCGTCGATGTTATCCAGAACGTCATTATCACTTTCGCCTTCTTCGAGGAGTTCTAAGTCGTCGATAGAGTACAGGTACGCGTCGTAGTCGTCCATGGCGATGAAGCAGGGCACAAGACGCGAAGGTGAGTACGCCGTCACGTGATGCGCAACTTGATCGCCTCTTGCAACAGGGTCTCATGTCATCTCTGCACCGTCAGTGAGATGCCAGGTTAGTCATATTCAATCTCGAGAGAAGTTGACGATTGATAATTTGGATCTCCTCATCACTCTAATACTCTGACTCGTCTTTCTAGTCCGTCGTTGTGGTTCCGGGATTCTGCCAGTGATCCTCAACTTCGTTGGGTTAGATGTAAGCCATTTGGTGAACACGCTCACTGTGATCAGTCAGCTGAGTAAGTTGGGCGTACTGCAGTCTCTCTTTCCTTCGGTTGGATGTCCACACGCATTACACATTTTCCTGGGGCGTGACAACAATGATGACAGGACCAGGCTGGCCAGTCCAGGATATAAGTTCCACCACCTCGGTGGGTCTACGACGCTCTCTTTCCATCCGACACTCTGACCTTCCGAAAAGTATCTTTGCGATGTCGTCATTCATGGCACCGGTGGCTAAGCCAACTTCTCGTCTTGCTCGCTACCGCACAATGTCTCCCAATGCTTCGATTCATGTTTCACCGCTTCAGCTCGGCGGCATGAACATTGGGGATAAGTGGGAGAAGCATGGCTATGGTAGCATGGACAAGGAATCTTCTTTCAAGCTACTCGACGCATTCTATGCAGCCGGTGGAAACTTCATCGACACGGCCAATGTCTAGTGGGTGCTTGTTGGAGAACCCTTTGTACCATTCTTACTATCTCATTGCAGTCAAGACCAGAGCTCAGAAGAGTTTATCGGCGAATGGGCCGAACAGCGTGGCATTCGAGACCAGCTTGTTATCGCAACCAAGGTAAGGATCGTCAGGCTACTGGGGTGGCGGCGTGCTGATCCTAGTGCAAGTACTCCACAAATTACATGCATGGGGACACCGGGACCACGCAGAAGACGTTGTATGTCGGAAACAATGTAAAGTCGATGCATATCAGCGCAGAAGCCAGCTTGAAGAAGCTGAGGACAACGTACATCGATATTCTCTATGTCCACTGGTGGGATTGGGAGACGTCCATCGAGGAAATGATGAATGGACTCCACAACCTCGTACAGCGAGGCAAAGTGCTTTACCTGGTACATGCTAAACGCTTTCATGACTGTTGGATTTCGTAATTTGATCTGTCCTTCCAGGGCGCTTCTGATATGCCCGCCTGGGTGGTATCCCAGGCAAACCAGTACGCTCGCGATCGTGGCAAGACGCCGTTCGTGATCTATCAAGGTCTTTGGAATGTTATAGAACGCTCTTTCGAACGAGATATCATCCCGATGTGCAGAGCACATGGTACGTTTTGATCGCTACGTAGTACACAGAGCTCATGATGGTCTATAGGTATGGCCTTGGCTCCATGGGGTGTCCTGGCGCGAGGCAAGTTCCGCACCGATGAAGAAGAAGAGCGGCGTAATCGGTCGGGCGAGCAAGGCCGGACGCCCTTCAACACCGATTGGAAGCGAAGCGAGCAAGAAAAAGTCGTTAGCGCGGCATTGGAGAAGGTCGCCAAAGAAGTCGGCGCTAAGCACATCACTGCGGTGGCGATTGCATACGTCATGCAAAAGACGCCATATGTGTTCCCCATCATTGGTGGCCGCAAGGTGGAGCACCTGCTGGCCAATCTGGAAGCATTGGAGATCGTCCTCTCCCCCGAGCACATTAAATATCTGGAGAGCATTGTTCCATTTGACCTTGGTTTCCCGACCGCAGCGATCGTCAGCTCCCTGTGCTTAATATCTAGCTCACACCTTCTGACGTTTCTTTTGTCTTGTGTGCAGGGTAACGGCAGTGACTACTTGTATTTGATGAAGAATGCAGCTTACATGGAAAAGCAACCTGGAGTTCGTGCAATTGTGCCGGACCTTTCCTGAAGGCACGTCAGAGGAACGAGTGCGAGTAGTTCAATGAAGAAGAGAAAGGTCACGTCCGTATAATAGTTAAACCACCCAATATCAGCATGACAACGCTCCTATGGCAAGGAGGCGTAATCATGATCAGTGGAGAGTATTCAAATTGTTTCGCTCGATCCTAATTTTCAGATCGTCCTATTTTCCTATATTTCTCACAAAGCTTTTCGAATCGCGCGATTCCACCCAGTGATCGCATGTCGTGTGTTCCCGTCGTCCCAGGTACCAAACGCTTGGATGCCATCCAAGCTGAGACTCTCTTACACAACCCATCGTTGGACTCAATCTCAGGATACGAAGTTGCGCGAACAACCGAAGACAACGAAGACTTTACACAATTTTTTGTGCTCAGTGGAGAGGAACTTCACTAATGGCGTTTTGATTCCTCCAAGGCTTGCTCATTGACGATATCGGAGGTACCATGGGGTCAGATGGTCAAGGGCCACAACTGAAATCGATGTCATCAATGAAGTAGAGGCTCGATGGAAGCACTCGGAGACATGAAAGTGTGTCCTCAGCGTTCGGCACTGAAGGTGCACAGGGGGCTTTCTGCCATACAGTCAAATGATCCGGCGCATGGTGTGCATGTTAGAGAGTGGTGCGGTTCATGCCAGTGGATGGCATGATTGGAGTCGCGACGTGGTGTGGAAGGAAATGGGGGCAGCGGGTTTGGTCAAGGGCAAAGCCTCAACTTGAAAGGAAAGGAAACTTTGGGAGAGTTCAATTAGCAAGGTACAGATGCATAGCGACAGAGCACTGGTACGGCCCGGTCTTTAGGGTGTGGCGCATCGCTTCTTTCCCTCGCGCCACTTCCTGCACTCGTCCGGCCCTTGGAGTCTGTCTCCATTTCCTCCTCGCTTTTTCATGGGCTTCATTGAACCCCTGGTCTAGCCTGCGAGTCGTGTTCCCACCCGCCCTCGCAGCTCACACACAGCCCACAGTTCGTGAAGTCAGACAGCGCTTTGTCGCCATGTTCGGTTCACGTCCTTTACCCTGAATTTTACAAACCTTTTGATCACACTGTTCAGCGTATGATCAGAGTCGGAAAGACGAATCGTTATCGTGCAGATCTGAGGCAGCATCTCGTCCACTACTCGACGCGACTTCAAATTCTTTCCCACTGACAAGCCTTTTGCAAACGGCTGTGAGGTTTCTTGTTTCGTTATGCAATCAAACCAATCAAACCTAGACCGAGGAATGGATGTAACATGACGCGGGGTGATGACGGACACTAATAATAGTATGTAGAGATTCCAGAAAAATGTCACGATTACGGAAGTGCAGGCTCATGTCATAACAGTTTCGGCCGCTCAAGTCCACCCATCTCCCATCATGGTGGATTACTGTAAATGAATTGTCAATTGCTCGTTCCCTCTTGTCTCCCTGCGGTCTTAGAAATACACTGGCGAGTCCAGAGCGTTGTTTAAAGCCAACCCTGGTAGGCCGCTAACCAAGAAGAGATTATTTCCAGCATAATTACCCGCGGTGCTGACAATAAACCAATTCGTCATGATCTAGGTAACTCGATTCGTCAAGTGCGTTTAACATTACGTGTAGCGTTTTTGCTCAAGTACATTTTGCGGACTTGGAACATCATCGATAAGAATCCAAACACTGATGGGCTGGTTCAAGATCGACTTTACATTGATTTCGTGACTGGCATGAAGCGTAGCCATGCGATTCTCACTGCAGTCAACCGTGTTCGGACGTGAACCGAACATGGCCGGTGACCTGGCAATCTGAGCCTGGTGAGCTGCTAACTGGGACTCCTGGAAGGGATCATCATCTCAGATTAATCATGCCCACGAGAACCGAAGAGCACTGTACCGAACAGACGCCACTACGGATTCAGTGGAGCTCCGACTGATAATTTCGCCTCCAATTCAATAACAACGAGGGATCACAGCCTCTTCTTTCTGGTACGTTGTCGTCTTGTTACTCAACCACTTCCGTGATCGTGACTTTTTTTCTTCTGGAATCTCGACATAGTGCGTCA
Organism: Boletus coccyginus; assembly: GCA_025782845.1. Lineage (NCBI taxonomy): Eukaryota > Fungi > Basidiomycota > Agaricomycetes > Boletales > Boletaceae > Boletus > Boletus coccyginus. The sequence continues at coordinate 122,512 of JAHZSR010000025.1, forward strand.
TCACCTTGCGTCGCATTACATCTATTCCTCAGAAGGTTTGATTGCATACCGAAACAATAAACCTTTATGCTTTTTTAGGGTTAGCCCTCTGATCATACCCTGAACAGCGTGATCCAAGGGTTTAATCTCGGGTGAAGGTCGGTAGAAAACAACTTGAAGATCGGTTTGTGGTGTGACTAAATTTGTCCAAGCATTCAATCTTCAACAAAGGTCGGACCGCCATTCCTGCATCAATCAGGCAATGTAGTCGTGTATTTGCTCCACCGGTGAGTATAAATTCAAGGCTGCCATTCGATACAAATTCAACAGTCCCTCGAACACAATCACTGCTTATCTCACCATATCCACCTACAATGTCTCTCTCTCCCGTGCGTCTCCATTTCTATAACGTCTTCATTTCTTTGATAACATCGATTGCAGGTGCAGTGGGGCTTCTTCGAATGGGCCGCGCGTGCTTCCGACATTCTCAATGAGCAGAAAGAGAACAGCGCAGACAACACTGTTGTATGTTTCTGACACCCTTCGATGCTTCTTCCTTGATAACATCAATTGCAGGTGCAGTGGGGCTTCTTATGGGACGAGAGTGCCTCCGACATTCTCAATGAGCAGAAGGAGAACAGTGCAGACAACGCTGTTGTACGTTTCTGATACTGTTTAATGCTTTCTTCCTTGATAACATTGATTACAGGTGCAATGGGGCATCCGCTTTTGGGGCCGTAGTGCCTCCGAAATTCTCAACGAGCAAGCATTTGAACAAGCTCAGAAGAATGCCGGTAACGCAGTCCTCGCCCACTGAGCACACTAGAGCGTGTTTTATGCCGTCGTTGTCTTTCATGATTCCCCTCGCTTTGTATGAGTATCTGTGTAGTCGTGTCAATCCTGTGTCTGCGAGGAGTTGTCTGTTGGCCCCGGCCAGGGTGCAATAGTACTAGTGAAGAATCACTTGCTGTGTCCAGAAACGATATGGGGAGCGTCACGTTTCAGCCGCATAGAGCCTGAGGACTCTCAGAGTAAGTACTACTTGGTGACAATCGTTGCACGTTATCATCCGTTGGAAATTGTAGCGCACCACTGTCTGGCATCCGGTGGTTTTGCATTGTCACCACTACGTCCAGAATTGTCGAGCAGCGTGATTGGTTGGCCGGGGGCCATGCCCCTGTGGCCCCGTGGTTACGACTCTCTGCAGAGCTCGGAACCTAATTGAGCCTAGGAAAGGCGTGTCCATTCTAAGTTGGCGAGTGACTACGACGATAATACGAAATGACGATACAATTAACCTTCCTTGAAAGTAGCCACGATCCACAGCCCAAGTTGTTTCCTAGCTCGACTTGGGTCACTCAGCGTGGTAATACCCAATGGAAGGATGCTGGCTTTCTCGCGTTGCCTGACTCACGATCCCAGTTCAGGTGAACCACAAACACCACTATAATTACTAGCCTGTATAAAATGATGTGTTATTATGTTCGTGTCCGAGCAGAGACCAATGACCGGAGGCGGGTTTGGCACCATGTTGAGCTCCACAAGAACATATAGGCGGCCGAGGTGTACCCTTAGTAGAACCTGCCAGTGAGCGGCAAAATCAACACTGATCCCCAAATGGCCCGCAGGCTCAAGTGTGACACGTTGAAAATAACGGCTACCTTGGTTGGAGGTGTCCCCTGACAACCTCGCCTCCACTCAAATCATGGATCACCTCGATACCTCCTTTCGTTGTGTTCAATACCTGTATGCGGTCCAACTAGCACCCTCATGTCAGCACGATCTCCTCGCATACAAAGTGGACTTTGGAGGCTGTATTAGGGGTTGGCGAGAAACAATAGAACACCTCCAAGAAGCACATGGGTGCATAGACCTATCACTTCTTGGTCGGTGAAATCTAGAACGTACCCACGGTAAGTATAAGCCCGCGCAATGTTGAAGAGAGCCCCGTGTCGTCGACATGCAGTGAGGTAATGAGGGGATTTCTGTGCTTGCGGTTCCGTGCAATTCGACGTAGGTAAGAGCACCAGGAATGAATCCCGCAGGAAGGGCGACACACTTGAGGTGCAAGAGGACAATGAAAGGAAGAAGCTAGAGGTGAGACGGAATACATGCTATGTAGTCTGGGACGTAATCAATTTGAGAGCATCAGGGAGCCTTGCCAAGAATATATGCGCGAGATAAGGCTGAAATTGTTGTCTTGCAGAACAAACGCCCCCAAGAACCAGGTTCACCAGGAGTGGGGCATGGAGAGAGCAGAGAGGGACGTTCGCGCAGAGGTTGTCTACGAGCTTCTCCCAACACGATGTCCGGAGCGCCTGAAAGACAAACCCGATCGCGCCGAGAGATCAATAAAACAAGGATCTGTCTCGCATGATCTAAGCGGAAGATCGACTCAAACCAAGTTCGATCCGCCGATGGCTTCCAAGCGGGTCCGGACTCCGTACACCTTCGCCTGCGCGAAAGCCACTTGCGTGCGTGCAGTCATGCTCCAGACCCTGTCCCGGTGGGATTGCTGGGGTTTCGTAGGGTGGGAGGATGCCCTGCGTCTGACATCTCTTGCTCAATCTTGAGGGCGCGTGCGGCAGCAATGGTTGAGGATGCGCCGGGACCATTGACGAATATGATGAGACAGCACCATAGATGAAGCGGACGGGCGGCTCGGCAAGGAAGGGGGTGATCAGTGGCTTTGCAGAGACTCGGAGAGGGCCGCGCCATCTGAGTAGCAAATCGTGTGCTCGACCCGACCTCGGGTACGAGGCCATGGCCAACATCCGAGGGGGCCCAAAGATACCATGAAAAGGAACACAACCAACAACGTCGGCTGACCACGCATAAGATGGCCGGCAAGTATTCGCCTCCTCGAAGGAATGGCTTCACGGGACAAGAGTTCCAATACAAAAAAAAAGCACGAGCAGCTCACCTCCGCAGATACTGAAAACCAAGCACTTGGCAAGTCCGCCTGCACCGGTGAGAAGGCGATCCTCGTCGACTTCGTCTGCTGAGGGGGCCCTCGCGTCCTGCCAGCCTTTACTTCTGCATATCGCGCCGGTACTTTCCAACCTCGGGTGCCGGGGCAAGGAGTATCTGCGAGCATTTGCTAAGCCAAGGTGACCGAGCCAGAGAGATGAAATGTTGAAACGGTGTGACGTTGCTGGAGTGGGCGAGCTTGGTGGATAAACTCCCGGAATTCTGAGTACATACATCGTCCAGCTCGGGATTCACCGTTCCTTTCGATGGCAGGTGAGTCTGATTGAGCCAAGCCTGTTGAGACTCTTCACTAAAGCTAGTGTCAATCAGCGACCAGGCATGTCCGGATACATACCGCTTCCGAGTTCTTGGCTAGATCCAGGAAAAATCGATTTGATTCTATGTGTAAATTCTGAGACGGCTGTATGATGGAACCAAAAAAAGTTGAAGAGGCGGGACAACCCGGAAGTTGACACACGCAGTCCGAACAAACTTCCTCCTATGCCGGCTCTTCTCTCGTCCTTGACAACACCCGAACAATCGTTCTCTCATGTTCCAACGTTTATCATATATTTCTGCAAGGCTCCCGGGCCAGTCAAGGCAAACTGACAAGTCGAAAGACTCCAGTCATTATTCTCTTGGGGGGGAAGTCGCGGACAAGAGACTAGTGTGCAACGGATTTTCTGGACCAACTTCACCTGCTCTTTTCCTATCTCTGACAGTATGCCACTGATGCCCAATATCGCAGCGTGTTGTCCACAGTGTATCAACATTTCCGCTGTGGTATGCCGTGTAAAGTTTTCCAGAAGGTAACTCATTCTGGACAGTGGGACTGATGATCGGCACCTAAAACAGTCTGACTGTCGTATTCGCTGGTCGGCGGAGTATTGCGTCCACGGAATCTTTCACTACGGCCCAGATTCTCATCGTCGAGAAGAGCGACCGTTTGATCCCCGAAACCTGCCGGTATAAAAACACGATTGTGTTTGATGCTCCATATCAACTGAAATTTTTCCTTTCCTTTTGCCCTCTTACCCCTCCAAAATGTCATCCGAGACGAAAGTCTGGTTTGGTGAGGGCCATGTTATCAAATGGACTACCTCAGCGCTCACCAAAGTTCAGTTACAGGTTGCTCTTCCGGCTTTGGTCTTTGTATTGTCCAGCACGCCTTGCAAAGGGGTGATAAAGTCGTCGCGACACTACGCGAACCCGAGGATCTTTCCGATTTAGAAACAAAGTACCCCGAGAGCCTCCTGGTCCTTAGACTTGACGTCACCAAACCTACCGAGGTGCTTACTGCATTTACTGCGAGCCGGGAAAAATTTGGCCGCGTGGACGTGGTCGTCAACAACGCTGGGTTCGGTGTTGTGGCCGAAGTGGAGGGCACAACCGATAACACTGCGCGAGATGTTTTTGAAGTGAATTTTTGGGGTGCTTCGCATGTGAGCAGGGAGGCGGTGAGATTCTTCCGTGAAGAGAATAAACCGAGGGGGGGACGGCTGCTTCAAGTGTCGTCCGCATCTGGCATCCATTCGTCTGTGGGTGCCGTGTACTATTGTGCCAGGTGAGTGATGGCTAGGTAATGTCTGATCGTGGATGCTGATACGCATTGCAGTAAATTTGGTAAGTTGTTGTAACCTCGTGGAAGTTCATCAAAGAAACTGATTTCGTGATGGGTAGCTCTCGAAGCCCTAAGCGAAGGCCTCGCGGATGAGCTTGACCCTAACTGGAACATTAAGGTAAACCACCCATACCATTCCCAGGACCGTCATCAATGTCCTGCTTACACACATTGTCATGGCCTCTTGCAGGTAACCATCCTCGAACCGGGACCATTTCGCACGAAGGGTACCACCGTCAACGTGATAAGCGACCCCGTCCATCCAGCTTATACTGACCCTTTGCTACCGACGATGCAGTGGCGCAACGTTTTTGCGAACCCTAACCTGGTATTCAATGGTGATCCCAAGAAGTTTGCAGAGGCGGTGTACAAGGTGGCTTACTTAGAGGACCCTCCTCTGAGGCTGCCCATCCACCCTGTGGCTTTGGTCGCGTTGAGAAAGAAAGGTGGTGAATTGCTTGAAACGGCGCAGAAGTGGGAGTCATGGTCGGAGGATGTGTTTATGAAAGATTGAACTTTGAAGCATCAGCAACAAAATGATCAAATCGCGAACGCGTACTTGCCTTTACTATCCACTGGTCGTTTCGAGTATACAGGGTCATTCGTAGAATCGTACGTGTTGAGAGCCATCTACGGTACTATTCCAAAGTACTCTGTCCCGAGCCACCATTATTACATCATCCCGAGTCCACGCTTCCGAGTTGTCTATGTGGAACTTCACCACGCTCCACAGCGTCGGACCAGCGACCCTTCAGAGCCTCTTGCAGAACTATCAAAACGCTTCAATACCTATCACCGACCTTAAGCGAGGCTATTACAGATCCCCATGGATGCGGCAATATCTCCTAATGTACATGGGAAACGCACTGCGATATTTGTCCAAGACGAGTGTCTCAAACACCATTTCATACGTTCGCGCGATACTTCGGGTATCGTCGAGCGTCCCGAACGTCTTCATGCAGTCAAGCTGGGGCTTGCTGCCGCTATCTCACGCATAGAGGACGCGAAGTCCGTCGTAAATGCCCCAACGCCTGAGTCCGCCCCTGCTACAGGCACGGACGAAGGCGACCTTGCGGCTGCGCTTGCGCGCATGGCGATCGCACCTACTACGGGCCCGGCCACTTCGAGTCCAAGTTTCCCCCTCCATCCCTTCTCGGTCACAATCCGAAGAACACCCGCGTCCGTCTCCCTCCTCGACCATGCTGCCGTCAAGTACGTCCACGGCGACATCGAGCGGGACGTCTACCTCGAAAACCTCACCGCATGGGCGCGAGACAGCCAAAAGAATATCACGGAGAAAGGAACGGAGATTCCAGAGGGGATCCCACCCCTCGATTTATACCGTCAGTATTTTTACCCGGTCCTTTGATCTATGATCTTGTCTTCCTCACGCGTTTCGGATGGTACACGTGCATGCCTGCTGTGGTGGTAGTCTGCCCTGGTTCCATTGACGCGATCCAAGGCGCCATCGGAGCCGTGTGCGAAGCAATTGACGCGAGCGTAACGGCCACGCGCGGGCCGCAACATCCGCCAAGCGGACCTGATGGTCCCTGCGAACGAGCGTTTGTAGCAATCAGACCGCCGGGACACCACTGCGGGGAGGACAAACCGTCGGGATTTTGTTTCATCAATAACGTTGCTGTCGGCGCCGCTCACGGTATGTCCCACTCACACAGCCGTTCGTTGTCTCACATCAACACTCTTAGCACATTTAAACCATGGCATTCAAAGGATCGTCATTCTTGATATAGATTTACATCATGGTGTGCTTTCCTCGATCACGATGTCTCTGTGTTTACTATACGGTCACTCGTAGGAAATGGGACCCAGTCGATCGTATGGCAGATAAACGAGGAAACGTATCGACAAACTTTGGAGTCTGAGCTACTCGAGACCGACACATCTCCTGCGAAATCAGGGCCTCGGATATTTTATGGCTCTTTGCACGATATCCTATCATTTCCCTGCGAGGTTTGTAATCTGCCGATGTATGACTCTCCGTTGACTGGATCATAGGATGGTAAACCAGAAATGGTACAAGCAGCTTCTACCTCGATCCACGGGCCCCACGGACAATACATCGAGAACATACACCTTCAAAAATACGATTCGGAGGCTCACTTCTGGGACGTTCTCTATCCACGGTATATCAGCCTCTTACACCGTGCACGCAATTTCTTGGACGAGACTGGTGGCCATGGCGATGATGTCATCGTATTTATTAGGTACAGCACATCCAGATCCATGCGTCAGTCCCCTCACCACTCCCCTTGCCCCGTCTAGTTGCGGGTTCGATGCTTGCGAACATGAATATCAATCCATGTCCCGGCACCACCGCAAAGTACCCGTTGGCTTCTATCACCGATTCACTCAGGAGACGTGCAGGCTGGCCGATATGTACGCCCGTGGCCGGGTTGTCAGTGTACTCGAAGGTGGATATAGCGACCGCGCACTGACGAGCGGTGCTATGGCACATCTTTGTGGACTCGTGGACGTCCCTGGCCAAGGGATCATATCCGACTCAGATGGCTGGGTCGACTACGCGTGGTGGAGCGAGGGCAACCTCGTCAAGGTGCGACGCCTCGTTTATACCTCGTTCGGCGGATAACACCAGCTCACGTTTTATTTGCAGCTCGAAAAAGCTACCAAGCCCCGAAAATCCGCATCTGCTCGCGCGAGCATGGAGAAATGGCTCGCTCGCACTGTCAGTCTCCTCTCAGTACTCAACGGTGGTGGAGCAGACACCAGCGTGAAGGCTTCGTCTGCTATGGGTGCGGGTGCGGGTGCTGGCACGAGTACATGGGTCCCGCCGACGTCCATGACGCTCCGTGAGCGGAAGAAACCTGTTCTTGGCGGCGCCCGAGCTAGCGGCGTTCCCCTAGATCTAGCACGTACCGGAAAGAATGGGAGTCGGAGCGTATCTGCGTCGGGAAAGCTGCCTGCGGAGCGCACCAGTGCTGGCACAAGCAACACATCACGGGCAGCCCTCGCAGGAATATCCACATCAGAATCAGGTGGCGGAGAGGTGGCGCCACAGGGGGAGGTTCCGTCAGGTGGGACGGAGATGAAAAAACTGCCACGGGTCGTTTTGCATGTTCGGCCGCCTGATCTAGTTGGTTGATAAGATCGATGGGTGTGTATATTTCCGGTATGTGTATGAGGAAAATTGCAGCGTAGAGGCTGCAGTGCATGATCATCAATATCATTTTTGCAGTATCTTGCTTTGGTATGGGAGGTGGTATTATTCAAGGGACGAACTCCTCACAAGGTCTCTGCAACCAAAAATCGTGGGAAAGCTACCCCTGTGTCTTACCAGTCTGTAATGCTTTCGCTGCGAGCTCAAGCAGGCCCGGGCTGGCCAGGTTCATCAGGAAATTGACCGCGGCCTTAGCGGTCCCCTACGCCACTTTTTTCTTGGCGGCTATGAGCGCTGGGTTCGGATAAGGCCGCGGTTCAATTGCTGATGGCCGCTCATCGGTGGCGAATGCTCTGCGGGGACGTGGATACGCCGGCATCTGGCCAGACGATGCTCAGACTGCGTCCCTGCCACAACCCACTTATTCTTTGCAGGTCGCTCTTTTCCGACGACCGAGAACTCTGTTACCCTGGCAACTCAGCCTCGGCCTCTGCCGCAACCTCCCCGATGCCAGGTTCGCCTGTTTGTGCGCCCCCTCTTTGTGGTCCGCAAGCGTACCTGGATGCTGATGGGCTCGCGAGATCACCGTGATCGAGACAAATCTTGGCGGCTATGGAGTTTATATCTTCAATTCATACCATGGAGGGCACATCAACCCTGTGCAACTTGCCTTTCTGTTCGATATCGAGGATCTGAATCATTTCATAGGCCAACGAGCACCATCCCAGTGGTGTTACCACGGAAAACTACAGTTTCGGTACACTCCCCGTGGATGTAAGCAACATAGTTTCGCGCTCTGCTATCATGGACCATCCCCACCCTTATCCCTGGCGCGCTCGACTCGACATGAGCACCTTGCAGCCCATGTCCCCTACATACCAACGTAAACTTGCCCTTGAAAAGAGGCTATTCGGAACTGCTAATCACACTACGGATCCTATGCTAGTATGTTCAAGGACACTCTGTTGTGTGATTGTACATCTCTAACGAATACCATGTCCAGAATGATGTCACTCCTGTGACTGAGGAACGTGGTCCTGGCGAGGAAGTCGAAAATGTAAGCAGGCGCTGACAGGTGGCGCAAACTCCAGGCTGCTTAACGACGGTGCCATGTCAGTCAAGGGTAATTCTGAGGCTTGCGGTGCTCAGATCGCATGTAACGGTGTTCTGGCACATTTCAGGCATGACATAATATCAAGAAACTGAAGGCAGACACCCCGATTCGCTGCTGCTGCTGGGGAGGGGGGGTGTCCTAAACAAGTTAAACGCAAATACATTGTTTGGCATATTCGTGAGTGTCACCTGGGCCACTTTAGAGAAACGAAGCACGCCTCCCTGAAACGGAGGTAGGTTGACATTGCACTTGTAAGACGATAGCAAGCAACTGAAGTTTGCATAGTTATCGAATTGGAAAACGCTTACAGCGCTCAAAATAATTTCTTCCATAGCAATGAGAGTATGAGGGCGCAATGTAGGGGACCCCCTAAATAGAAGAGGTGCATACCTATGCCATACCAATACAGTATAGGGCGAAGGAATGTAGCTACCTCTAGTGGATGCGCACGTGCTCTAAGCCACTACGGATCTCGCATGCCGACAGTTAGCACGTCCGACGCCCGGCCATCGCGGTTTCACCATTCCGCCAGCAAGTCATCGTCGCGGCGTAAAAGGGCTCCCAGTTGCGGAAGACTTGCACGCATGGTCCTTGAGGGGATGACGTGGAACAAAAGGCGACCCAACACCACGCGGTCAGCCAACTGAAATGGGTTAGATGGTAAACACCACGAGTCGGACACATCAACGTCGTAGGCGTAAACACTTGATTCAAAAGTGTGAAGAGCTTATCCCCAATGGGATGTGCACGTGTTGGTGACACCATCTGAGTCGGATCTCCTGCCATGGCTGACAGTTTGACATCCAGCCGCATCACCCCACTGGCACCCGATCAATCGTCGGCGCTTCCTTAGATTAGCCACATGTTCCTACCCATGGCGTCAGTTGCAGACTTCCAGGACTCCCACCCTCAACTTGGGGATACGACGACGACCCTGACATCAGGCAAACAGAGACCCGATACCACTTAGCCAGCTGACCGAGATGGTCAAATAAACACCACGAGTCAATCGTGAACGAGGCGTAAACTGGCGACGAAAATCGATGGACATGAACGACCCAGCGCACCGTCTCCGACAAACTCGGAAAGGGACGGTGTTGACATGATACTGGAAATGAGCGATTTTGTCTCAACGCTTGTCACTCGGCCCATTGACGTGAGACCACACGATTACGATCCATGATTCGAAAGCAAGGGTACGTTAGGATGGCGGTCGCGACGATGACAGTGCCCGAGATCTGATTCTCATCCACTGGCAGCTTGAAACATAAACCTTCTTCGCGTTCACCCATGACATGTCGTGGCTCACCCGAATCGCGGCGCATGGAGAACATTGCAGACGACTCTGCAAACGTCTCGCCTAAGGGCCAGATCCCCCCATCACACCGTGTTGGCAGCTAGAAGGAAAATAAAGTCTTGTAGTTCTGTACGCATGCCTGTCTTATACATTACGCAATATCATAGATTGATTTTTTAAAGGCTATAAACGTATGGGCGGAGAAAAACTGGAAACAGACTCTGATCTTCTACGTCGTGTTCACCCCATCGTCGGTGGTGTGAAATGGGTGCTTTGCCGGGACGGCCCGGACGGCCCGGACGATTGTAGCCCTGGATCCAGCGCCAGGCGGAACAATTTTTTCCTTTAATAGCCCGGTCGCGCTACTAGTGACATTAGTGGGCCTCAAAGTTGACACCAAGGTCAACCTTCACACGGTTTCATGACATGGGCCGCATGGCTGTTCGGCTATAATTCAATTCCCGAATCTCCGACTGAAATCTTCAAGTTGGCATCTGCCCTTACCCTACTAGCCTAGGTCCCCCTCCTCCCTGTCCGCCAATACAAGTTCGCAAATGGCCAAGGCTGGATCCTCTCAGGGCGGTAGTTCATCCAACCCCCCCAAAATCTTTTGGGACAAGAGCTACTCCTACCATACAGATCGGTTCATCGAGTGGTGCAACGATAACCCCACACAGTGGATCAAGTTTTTTTCTGATTCAACTCAAGATGCACAGGAAGAACGCTGCACCAAATCCCAACTGGCCTCAGCAAAGAGAGGCATCTTTGAAGTCCTCGCCTGCTATGTCTTTGAAAACGATCTGGAGCTTGCTGTGGAGTGGAAGGAACGGCCACAGATTTTTGTATCTGCAACTCAACGCTGTCATTCCACGTAAGTCTTATCTAACTGTCTTTGTTTGTAAACTGACAGGTACAGTCTTCGATCTAAGTACTACGATCAGATCAAGTGGTTAGGCCAGATGGGTGCTGGCTTGACAATTGAGGACCTCCATGGTACTGACAGCACTAGAAATTTGTTGGGTACGTTGCACAATTTAACTCCTGTGTTTCACATTTACCTAACGACTCCTAGATACCATCCTCAAGGATTTCCCATGGTTCTCCTCACTGCATGGCTGGTGGAGGACGAACTCTGTGTACAACACTGTGTTTAGCACTTGTAATCTGAGTCAAGATTATGCAGCACAGGCCGCTGTGCTGTTCAACATGCAACCCAGGCTGACCACCCACGAAGATCGAATGTCCCTGCTGCCCCCACAGTCAGTCACTGCTCCTGCTGCCACTGTCGCAAGCGGATCTGGATCCTCCCGCACCACTGGATCCTCCCCCACTGGCCATATTCCTAACCCCACCTCTACCGCCATCCCCACCCCTACCTATCTCTTCACGACTACCTCTGTCTCTGTTCTCACTCCTCCCCCTATCTCTGCCACCGGCTCCGTCCTTGTCCCTGTTATCACCACTCATTCCACCACCTCTATCGCTCCCGATCTGGGTGGTTTGGAGGAGGGGGAGCTCAGAGATGAAGAGACACATCGTCCTGGCCCCACACGATGTCTTCTTCTAGATAAGATCAGTAGAAACGCCAAGAAAACGCTTATCAGACAACCAATCTTATCTCCACGGGTAGTAAACCTTTAGCGAGGTGAAGAGAGTACTCTTCCCTGGTCGAGTTGGTACTAGAAATAAGTATCAATCTCGTAGAAAGGGGTTGACTATCAGGCACGTGGTTTGTTCGTCAATCGTCAATGAGGTTGAGGGTGATTGGGGGTTCAGCAAACTGTTGAGGGTCTGGATTTCAGCTGGGGTGGTGTACAAATTGTACACTGGATAGTTGGGGGAATGGTCTAGACAACTTCTTGGGTTGCTAGAAGGGTACTCTGTAGTGACTAGGGTTACTTCCCTAAGATGCCAATTAGCTCCAGTCGATTAGGAATGCTCAATTGGGTAGGTAGCGTAAATATGCTTCACTTTCGCTTACTGATTCACACACGTCACTTAGTCACACAGAACAGCTTTTCCTAAACTGAATCTATTATGTACTAAGGAGTTGGCAATCAGCTTAAATGTGCTCGACTCGACCCTTTCCCAGGGTACTAATGAACTATTAGGTCTCCCTACTAGCTGGGGATCTATTCCCTTTAGTTGCCCGCTCTGGGGCTTTCTCCCTAAAGGTGTCCTAACTGTCCCTATCCTAAGGGATACAGTATACTCCTAACTTGGGTCTAAGTAGTTCTATTTATAGCGTGGGAATTACTCTACACAGCCTCACTGTTTGTTTGTAGAGGGGTGCACTTGTGAGCACTCATTGATTGAGATTTACTCAAGTAGGAACCTTTTTCCTAAAAGAGGGAACCTGCCAAATGGGGCTGAATCGCGCTCCTTATATAGTAGTTTACATGTGGCTGTGCTACCTTCGGTTCCGAGGTGGCTGTGCCAAGATATGACTCATACTGACTCATACTGACTCACTTTGACTCAACCTGTCAGAAAATGACTCGCAATGAGCTAAAAATAGCCTTTGGCTTGGCAATGACTCATACTGACTCATGCCGACTCATTATGACTCATTATGACTCATGCTGTGCAGGTCACATGATCATTCTGCTAGTCTAGGGGCAGTGCTTTGGCTAGTCCTCATCTGACTCACTTTGACTCATTATGACTCATTATGACTCATGCTGTGCAAGGTCACATGATCTGAGTCAGGTGATTCGCAACTGAGGTCACATGCTCCAATTGCTTCTCTGACACTTGGCTAAGTACTCAAGGATAAAAGAGATATTAAGAAAATGGTTTGCTAAGTAGTTGTAGGTAGTAATAAAAGTATGTTGGGAGAAATCATTTTGTTTCTCCACAACATGTGAATGAACAAATAAGAAAAAAAAATAGTGATACATACTAGACAGTATGGTCCATATGTCCCTCAATTAGCTAAGCATTTGGACCGTGGGAATATAGTAAAAACTCAAATCTCGGGTCAAATGTCTAACATCACATATACAATAACTATGTATCCGCATCCAAACAGTTTGGTGCAGGTCAACGCTGCATTGATCAAAACAATGGTTACGTGCTTGGCTACCAATACAACCACCCTCCCCGCCTACATACCAACGTATCCTTATACTCACACCCTGGACAGTGCCCTGAAATAGTCAGGCACATGACATGCATCCTCCGACATTGGAAGAATTGTATAAACATTGAGATTCAGCCATCCCTCATCTACTATAGCAAAGAATTCCACCCCAAGCCATACCACCTGCGTATACCAATTGGATGGTTAGGACTTTCCCCTCTTCGATCTTTTGTACATCAGTTATATCTTTACAGTCACCCCACACACTGTGTCAAAAAGCTTGACACCAGTGACTCCCCACACTATCTTTCGTATGTTGCTATAGTTCCCCTTTGGAGGGAGAACACAAATACTCTGTCCCCATACAAACATCCTCTCCCAAACACATCGATACCATTACTACCTTATACTTAGGTAGTATTGCAGTATAGAAATGGCCTCCTCCTGAACTAGAATGGCTGAACTTGAAGCAAAGGAATGAAGTATTCTGAATCTAATGAAGCATCGCAATCTTTGTGATGCAATGATTGAACTACTACATAGTCGATTGGTTGATCACGCACTCAGTCATGTGGATCATCCAGATCTGCATTACCATGCAACAGTACATATCCATACTGAAGCAGGACGAGAGCAAGGCACCCCATGGGCTGAGTGGCACTGTGACCATTGCCAACTCATATTCCAATACGCCCAAGGATTTAACCACAACTACAACCGAGTGTATGCCTTAATGCACCAACTCGATCCTATACTATTCCCTCCATGTGAGGATCGCACCCAGCTGATCAACATGCTAGAGGACCCATTTCCCCAAGTTGAGTCAGCAACTCTCACAGGAGTCCTTCGTGAATTGAGTCAGAGACAAGCATCCCCTGAATTGGTTGAGAGAGTACTATTACCCCTTACTGAGCCACAAAGAGAAGTTAATGGGACTACCCTCACTGACATCACCAACTTTATTGATCCTCCCAGCCTCTAAACACATGGACAATCAGGGATGATTGTTTTCCGTTTCCTGCAGATGACCTGCATGAAACTTGTTTCATGCATGTACATAGCAAAGCAGTGACCCAAGAAGTGGAATTTCCACAGCCTCCTGTGGACCACACCCTTTGATACCATAGGGAAGGATAGCCCGCTACATACCCCTATTTTTCCAGATTTTTCCACCTACTGGTTATTGAGATATTGATTAATCTCTGTAGTCAAATCCTTACACTTGCATATTTGTACATAGCAAACTATTTCTTTGATTTCTCTTTATTTATCTGATTACTTAGCTAAGTGCCAGTGAGACAAAGTGATCATGTGACCCTTAGCTACCATGTCACCTTGTCCCCATTAGTCTGTACAGCCCTGCACAGCATAGCCAGTCTCTTTGGCAAAGCATTCCAGATTTGGACTCCTTTGCTCAAAGTGCTTTCCCTTAGTGTGCCTGGGTTTGACAGCTTGTGCCTGGCATTAGTAAGCGATTGTGCCTTAATTTATAAGCCACCAAGCCCTCTGATTGGCTAGCACAGTCTCCTGTATTTATATATATAAAGAGAAATATTTTGGCCTGCAAAGGGAATCTCATCTTCTACCTCAGATAATCTCATCTGATAAGAGATCCCCTGGGAAACCTAATAAGACCTAATAATGCAGGGTACCCCAGAGCGAAGTAAATAGGAGTTTAGAACTACTACTAGGCTATTAGAACTTGTAACTAAATAAAGGACAAGTACCTAAGACTATCCTTTTGGGAGAAACCCCTTTTTTGGGGCAACAAAAGGCATCTGGTCCCTATTAGTAAGCAACCTAAGCATCCTGTAGTACCAAATAAGGGCTACACTTCGCCTTTCTAAGCCAAACTTGCCTGCTCCTTAGATAAGACAATAAGATTGAGTCACATAACCTTTCTGAGTCTACTAAGTGTACCGTCAAGTTAACTACCAACCAAGAACTAAGCATCTTGACATCTCGACATCCCAGCATATTGCTGGATTACTCCACCATCTTGACATCTAAACTTCTTGCCATCTAGATGTCATATTCCTAGGGCAAGCTGTTATCCATTTGATTAGCATGCCTAAGCAAATCCTTGCTAGGGCATGTTAGGACTACCTCCCTATAGGCGTCCTACTACACATTTGTTACAGTTACTACCCTAAGGGGTTTTGCAAGTTTCCTATACACAAATCATTAGCGTTAGGCAAGATATAGGCCAAGTTCTTAAATCGCCCACCTTTCGTACTATCCAAGTACAAGCTTTCATGGTTGCTAGCCAACCTATTGCCATTAACTTGACCCCATTAGGTGTGTGATTCACCTAGGATCACCTTTACTAACCAGACTTTAGGCTGAAACCATCTTTAACAACCAATCTGTAAACTTACATGGAGGATTGGCGAACAAACCATGGCTTCTGGTACATTATGTATATCTCCCCTTTTACCTGGAATTATTTCCATTACCTCTAACTCCGCCAAGGGTAGACTTCTTGTACTTCCCTTGAGCAAAGTGTTCTAGCCCGTGGAGACAAAACATGTTGTCTGGGGACCACTGTTTCTTTTTTTTTGGTTAGTTCTTCGTTGTCTTGTCTAAAAGGAAGACAACGTGCCTGTATGACTTCATCTTCCAGTGCTTCAATCATCCCATGGGAGGATAAAAGCCAAATCATTGGGAGATCAAGTGGGCCAGACAGATCGGAGCTGATGACAGAGTGATTATCCATATCAGAGTTGGATGTCTCTGAATTGAATGGCGAATGCATAATACTAGATGAGGGGTTATCAGATGAGTTGATATCATGGGGGCTAGAGGATTCTGCATCCAAAATTGCATCATGAAGGATTTTGATATAGACTGCAAGCTCCAGCTTCTCCTTTGCTGTGGAGAGTGCATCAAGCAGCCTCTGGTGCTCAGAGACCCGGGGCATGGTGGTTGTGGATCATTTGATTGCCATGCCAGCCCTTATATCTTATTTCTTACTCTGGGCGCTGAGACACAGAGTTTGCTTTAATAGTTCCCCTATTACCCAAGTGATTGGCATTGCCCGATGTTACACTGACACCTAGACCTGTTTCCCACTCCTCGTGATGCACCCAGATCTCTGGATCCCTGGATTACCATATACAGGACCTTTCAAAGGACTTCCACCACTAGAATGTCCAAACAATAACGAACACCATCCCATCTCTCATGCATGTGCTTGCCGACCAGCGATGGACACCATTCCTTGCATCAAGCAAAGGGCTAACTGGGTTGCATGCATGCACTTGCCGTCCGCTATTGCTCACCCACCTTCACCCACCCTGCTTTCTGAGCATGCTCCTCACACCATCTCGACAATCCTAGCAAACATCCCACCCCACCCACTTTTCCTACCTGTCGCACAATGCACCTCCTCTGTCACTACACATCCCCCTTTGGTTGCAGCACCCTGCCCGACTGGCACAGTACATCTCCATGTGCATGCATCTGTCATTTTGTCCCATTTGCTCCCAACTTCCTTCTCACCAAGCTTACCCAGGACTTGGAAAAGAGAACCGGCATCCTTGGGACCTTTGAGCTGTCCTCAGACTGTCACGCACATATATACTGATGGTGTGGCTGTCATCTCAGAGACCACCATGGCTTTTGCTGATCCACTCAAGAATTCTAGCCATGATCCCTCCAGGTTATCCATTGTCATCTATCTAGTTTTAGTATGACCGGGACTCAGTAAGTACTTAGTGTTTAAAAAATAGGTATTATTCTAATGAGTTCGCTGCAGTACCGGGGGCATCTACAACCCCACCGATGTTTCTGTTTTGGAGAGGTTAACATTCCAAATTTGGGATGTGATATGTGCATCATCAGTCCCGAGGACGGCATACCATCCATTGTCGGGTATAGAAGGGAGTGGTACTGGCACTGGGCCAACTCAGGTCAGTATCTCATGATATGAGTCAGAGTGAATGAATAGACTGCTCATGCGGTGATTCGCTGCTGTTCAGAAGGCACACAATGCTGATGTGTTCGGCCCAGGTATTCTCTTGGTGTCATGTGAGCAGAGAGCTTCAAGTTCATGGACCTATGGTGTTCATTTGGCGCTATAACAACATTCAAGTGACTGGGTTCTCGTTCGTAGAGGGCTGTTGGTACCACATGGGTGAGTTGAGAATCATCTGGCCAATAGAATGGGACCACCTCTCCATCTTTCACCTGTTCTAACCACACACAGGTCCAGACTCGGATGTGGAGATCGCCCCCCATGTTTGCTGACCGACCGACCAACTAACCAACCCATCCATCCATCCCCCTGGATATACAAGAGCCTCCGATCAAGTTCCACTCTCCTATATGCAGCGCGTACACACATGTGCAGATGATGCCAGCAGCGGAGCACCCCTGTCAACAAAGCAAATGATTGGTTTGGTGTAGGTACAACTTATAGAACTATCATATATGGACTGCGGATCACCCTTTGTTTTCTTTGCCGCCTCGTGTACCTTGTATGTAGAACAAGCATGGAGTCTGGCCCAGTGCCACCATGATTTAATTGGAGTTCAAACAATGTGGCTGTGGCTGTGGTTGAATCGGAGATTAAAATCTTCATTCATGACCAAGCTTTAAGTTTTCTTCTCTCATCTTATATACTTTAGTACCGACTTTAATACCAACTTTGAGACTCACTATTGATCCATTTGGTGGGTAGCACTAGCAGGGAACATCCCGATACAAACTTCCATGGCCCCCTTCACAGCCACAATACCAATGCTAGTCTAACCTCTGAACTGTTTCAATGCACTTTGCAGAGTTTCTCACCAGCCAAATGACTCTAAGCAGCTCCGCAGAGTCCACATACTGTCCGAGTCTGTTTTGTACAGCAAAATACAGTGCTTGCCAGTGCTCAAAAATTGTAGAAGGCACATCCTAGATAATTCATTATCAGTTTATAATGGCTCTGGACGTAGGTTCCAAAAACAGTGTATGTACCTGAACTTTCTATATGGGGAACCATTATGGAGCTGCATCTTGGCTCGCTTGAACTGTAGATCAGCCCTTGTTGCCCTCAAGCTCCTGACTCGGCCTTGGAGGCCAACCACAGTTATGCTCGAATCCGTGTAACCGATGGGTGGCTTCATTCCTATTGGCTTGCGTGTGGCTGATCGGACAAGATGTCCATCCATACCACAGAGAGCATGCCAACCCTGCACAAGCTCCAACCTCATGGTATATAAAACACAGCAACACCAAGAACCTGATACGTCATATCTCTTTACACCACGATCACATGTCCATGCCATATGAATTTGAACAGTGCCATGAACTGGACTCAATGGACAAGATGGTGAGCAGCACTTCTGTATGTTCCAAGATGCCTTTCTACTTGGTACTGGAGTGCTCAATCATTTCACAGGCCAATGAGCACAATGCCAGTGGTGCTACCAAGGAAGACCATGGTCTTAGTATACAAGCTGAGAATGTAAGCAAGATACCTTCATGCTCTGCTATCACACATGCTGAACATGCATGATAAATCATACAAAATTCTTCAGGCACACAATTGGCCAAGGCAGATTCAAATGTGCCCTGGATCTTTGTATCCTACAGTGAGGTGCAAAACCGTTGCAATGTCTAACCTCAAACTGGGGCGCGAAGCGCCCCGCAATCACTTGTGGGAATTTCACTTTGCTTTGGTGGAAACAAATAAAGTACAAACCCTTAGCTACAACTTTGTCCCCAGGGTCATGTGATTTCGCTTACATACTGCAAAGATACATCCATTTCAAAACACCAATACCATTGCAACAGTTTTGCACCTTTTGCTTTCCAGGGTATATTAGTACTTGGTATAGCCTCCCTTTGCCTTGATAACTGCTTCAATCCTTCTAGGCATGCTCTCTATCAACTTCTGACACTCTTCAACTGCTATCCCCTCCCAATCAACCTGAACTCTCTCCCACAATTCATGAATTCCCTTAGGAGAGGAATCATGATCTGCTAGTCTTCTTTTGAGATAACCCCAGAGGTGCTCAATGGGATTGAGGTCAGGAGACTGTGCAGGCCATACCATAGTATGAAAATCCTGCTCCTGAAGCCAATCCTTCACCTTTTTGCAAGTATGTTTGGGGTCATTGTCCTGCTGAAAGATGATGTCAGGAGGATCAAGACCATAAAACTGCAAAGAATTGAGCAGTTCATCCTTCAAAATCTGAAGGTAAAGGTCCCCATCCATCCTACCATCAATCTTGGTAGCATAGCCAACTCCCTGCCAAGTCATACAGCCCCACATCATCAAAGAACCTCCTCCAAACTTCACTGTACCTTCCACCAGCCTATCACTTAGCCCTTCCCCTGCCTTTTTCCACACCCACTTGCGCCCATCTGACCCTAGGCGATTGATTTTGGTCTCATCAGACCATACTACCTTCTTCCAGTCCTCCAGAGTCCAATCTTTATGAGCATAAGCAAAGTCTCGACGAGCCCTACGATGCTTGGCTGAAAGGAGAGGCCGTTTGGACTTGACCACAGCTTTCATACCTGTCTTCCTCAACTGTCTGCGCACTGTGGAGGTAGAGAGAGGCTGGTTGACTATATTGGTGAGTGCCTTGGTCACCTGAACAGCATTCTCTGCCTTTCCAGAGGAGATAAGACGAACGGCATGCCGGATATTGGCAGAGGAAAGCTTGGATGGACGACCTCCAGTAACTTTTTGAAGCTCAGAACGCTCTTTGGAGCGTAATCTGGATATGGTAGACACATTAAGACCAGTAGTGGATGCAATAGAGTGAGCAGATTGGCCAGCATCAAGCATAGAGAGGATGGTTTGTTTTTGAGTAGAAGAGATGGTTCTCATGATGGTTGTGGTTGGAAACAAAGATGCGTGTGAACTATTTTAAACTCAGACATGCTTCTAATATGTGTATGTTTGTTTGTATGACCAAACATAACCAAATAACACTTGATTTCAATGTAATGAGCAAAGGGTGCAAAACTGTTGCAATAGTATTGATGTTTTGAAATGGATGTATCTTTGCAGTATGTAAGCGAAATCACATGACCCTGGGGACAAAGTTGTAGCTAAGGGTTTGTACTTTATTTGTTCCCACCAAAGCAAAGTGAAATTCCCACAAGTGATTGCGGGGCGCTTCGCGCCCCGGTTTGGGGTTAGACATTGCAACGGTTTTGCACCTCACTGTATATCAACATGACATTCAGAGGAATACTTGACTGTGAAGTGAAGATGCTATTCAGCACTCCCAATGATGCCACAGGTTCCATTCAAGTGGTATGGCCAAGGGCACTCCTTGTTGTGATCATGTCCATGTCTGATGAATACCATGCACAGAATGATATCACTAATGTGGCGGAGCCAAAAAATATAAGAGAGATATGCAACTGCTTTCTAAGTACACCACTCATGTTAAGCACATTGTCTTCTTTCTAGATAAGATCAGTAGAAATGCTAAGAAATGCTTACCAGACAACCAATCTTATCTCCATGGATAGTAAACCTGAAGCAAGGTGAAGAGAGTACTCTTCCCTGGTCAAGTTGGTACTAGAAACAAGTATCAATCTTGTAGAAAGGGGTTAACTATCAGACACGTGGTTTGTTCATTAATCTTCAACAAGGTTGAGGGGATTGGGATTCAGCAACATGTTGAGGGTCTGGTTTTCTGTTGGGATGGTGTACGAAATGTACTATAGTTAGTTGGAGAATGGTCTAGACAACTCTTGGGTTACTAAAAGGATACTTTGTAGCAACTAGGGTTACTTCCCTAATATGTGCTCTCAATGACTTCCAATTAGCTCCAGTCGATTAGGAATGCTCAATTGGATAGGTAGCATTAATACACTTCACTCTCGCTACTGATTCTCACACATCACTTAGACACACAGAATAGTCTTTCCTAAACTGATTCTATTATGCACTAAGGAGTTGGCAATCAGCTTAAATGCTTGACTTGACCCTTTCCCAAGGTACTAATGAACTATTAGGTCTTCCTACTAGCTGGGGATCTATTCTCTTTAGTTGCCTGCTCTGGAGTTTTCTCCCTAAAGGTGTCCTAACTGACCCTATCCTAAGGGATTCAGTATACTCCTAACTATGGGTCTAAGTAGTTCTATTTATAGCGTGGGAACTTCTCTACACAGCCTCACTGTCTGTTTGTAAAGGGGTGCACTTGTGAGTACTCGTTGGTTGAGTTCAATTCAAGTAGAAAC
Organism: Boletus coccyginus; assembly: GCA_025782845.1. Taxonomy (NCBI): domain Eukaryota; kingdom Fungi; phylum Basidiomycota; class Agaricomycetes; order Boletales; family Boletaceae; genus Boletus; species Boletus coccyginus. The sequence goes on from JAHZSR010000025.1 coordinate 143,904, forward strand.
TTTTTTTTTCTAAAAGAGGGAACTGTCCAAATGGGGCTGAATCGCGCTCTTTATATAGTAATTTACATGTGGCTGTGCTACCTTCGGTTCCAAGGTGGCTGTGCCAAAATATGACTCATACTGACTCACTTTGACTTATCCTGTTAGAAAATGACTTGCAATGAGCTAAAAATAGCCTTTGGCTTGGCAATGACTCATCATGACTCATGCTGTGCAGGTCACATGACCATTTTGCTAGTCTAGGGGCAGTGCTTTGATTAGTCCTCATTTGACTCACTTTGACTCATTATGACTCATGCTGTGCAAGGTCACATGATCTGAGTCAGGTGATTTACAACTGAGGTCACATGCTCCAATTGCTTCTCTGACACTTGGCTAAGTACTTAAGGGTAAAAGAGATATTAAGAAAATGGTTTGCTATGTACTTGTAGGTAGTAATAAAAATATGTTGGGAGAAATCATTTTGTTTCTCCACAACCTGTGAATGAACAAATAAGAAAAAATAGAGGTATATTCTAGACACTATGGTCTATATGTCCCTCAACTAGCTAAGCATTTGGACCGTGGGAATATAGTAAAAACTCAAATCTCGGGTCAAATGTCTAGCATCACATATACAATAACTATATATCTGCATCCAAACATTTTGGTGCAGGTCAGCATGACAGGGGACACAAACTCCAGGCAGTGTGCACTCCTACTTGGGAATGGTGCCATGTCAGTGGCCTGTCTAGGGTAGTTCTGAGGCTTGCAGCGATCAGATTACATGCAGGGGTGTTCCAAAACACTTTAGGGATGTACATCATGTCAAGAAACTGGTGGCAGACACTCCGATTCATTGCTGGTGGGAGGGGTGTCATACACAGCTTACATGCAAATACTTTGTTCAGCATGTTTGCAAGTGTTATTTGGACCACATTAGAGCAAAGAAGCACACTTCCCTAAAACCAAGGTAGGTTCAAACTTGTAAGGTGATGGTAGGAAACAACTGAATTGTTTTGCACAGCTATTAAGTTGGAAAACGCCAGCAGTGCCCAAAATAATTTCTTCTACTATAGCAACAAGGTATGAGGGTACATGAAAGGTGCCCTAAATGGATCAGGGGAATACCTCCTGTCAGGTATGTACAAGACTGGACTGTGTAGCTAGATAAATCTAAAAGGTTAACGGACAACACCTGGAAAAGTGGGACAAATGAGCCAAGGCTGACACCTATCTCAGGTGTTTCGACAAAGTTGCAGTCGGTCAGATGCATTGAGTGTGTCAAGTGCATCGGGTGCAGGTGGGATGCTGGGTCCATTGCATACCGCGTATTTTGCCACATGTATTTCCTTTTTTATCGATGAAAACCATGTGGCTTGGCTGCCACCAAAACCATTGCCCATTGGGTGCACAGCTGTATTCCTTTTTGGGAGTTCACTCTCATGCAGTTGCCACACTGCACACGCATGCGATTATGTAATCAAGTCCTCACCCATTTTCCTACTACTCCCTGCTGCAATCAGCTCCACTCGATGTACAGCCTTCAAAAAAATCTGAAAAAATCTGAAAAAATTGGGTTTCAATTGCAATCAAGTTTTGAGTCAATTAGGGTGAGTTCAGTTCAACTGAATGGATCATTTTATGCACAAAATTCATTGATCTGATAGTGATCTGATAACTAATCAAAATCTATATCCTAGTGCTGAGGTGTGTTCTGCTCTTTCTTTTCTCACATGTTCATACTTACATTTACAACAAGCAACCCTATTCCTGGTATTTCATATATTTATTTCATTGTTTTCATGTGCATGCATAACTGACAACACTACTTCTTTTTTTTAGGATTATCTTCACTTCCTGAGTATTTGTTGGCTTTCACACACTCATGTCTTGCTGGAAAAGTGGGACGAACGAGCCAAGGCCGATGCCTATCTCAGGTGGATTGGATGGGTCGAATGGGTCAAGTGGGTCAGATGGGATGAGTGGGTTGAATATGTCGGGGCTGTCATTTCTGTCAGGTACAGCATATTTTGCCATGTATATTTCCTTTTTTATCCTTGAAAATCATGTGGCTTGGCTAGCATGAAAACTGTTGTCTGTTCATACAGCACAGCACACTTGATCAGCATAGCCACCTCCCACTTTGGGAAAGCTGCTCCCACACAAGCCTGTTCTTTTTGAAAACATCAGTCACACATTGGATAGCTTATGACTCTAGACGTTAACAAACACCCAGAGCTAGGATTAAAGCATTGCCCTTGGTGGAGAATGGTGGGAAACCCTGACTGTTGCAACACTTTTCTTGGGTGTTTCACTCTGTTCACTCTGTTCGTTCTTTTCGTTCTTTTCACTTGATTCACTTGATTTGTTTGTTTCAGGTATTTGGGTGTAGATAGCCACGTGTATTTCCTTTTTAATCCTGGAAAACCATGTGGCTTGGCTGCCACCAAATCCTTTGTCCATTAATACAGCACAGCATACTTCATCAGCACAGCTACCTCCCATTTCGAACAAAGCACAGCCACAGTCCGCATTTGGAACAATCAGCACAGCCACCTCCCATTTCGAACAAAGCACAGCCACAGTCCGCGTTTGGAACAATCAGCCACAACAGTCTGCATTTAGCACTCTCAGCCACAATAGTCCACATTTAGGACTTTCAGCCACACCAGTGATTTAGCATTTTCAGCCACAATATTCTGCATTTAGCATGTTCAGCCACAATATATATTTAGCCACAATAGTCCACATTTAGCACTTTCAGCCACAATCCAACATTATAGCATTTTGAGCCACAACAGTCCACATTTAGCTACAATAATCCACATTTAGCACTTTCAAACACAGTTCAACATTTAGCATTTTGAGCAACAATAGTCCACATTTGGCATGTTCAGCCACAATTCACATTTAGCTATAATAGTCCACATTTAGCATTTTCAGCCAATTTAGCACTTTTAGCCACATCAGTAATTTGGCATTTTCAGCCAAAATAATCCACATTTAGCATGTTCAGCCACAACCCACATTTAGCCACAATAGTTCTGCATTTAGTACTTTCAGCCACAATAGTCCACATTTAGCATTTTCAACTACAAATGTCAGTTTAGTCTCTTACATTAGTCTCTCAGGATTTAATAGTCATAGTCAGTGACACCATTAGTCAGCCATGGCACAGCTGTCTGTTTAATCTGTCACCATTAGTGTATCATGCCACAATTGTTTGTTTAGTTTGTCAGATTAGTTTGAAGTTGTCACTATTAGTTTGTGATGCCACAAGTGTCAATTTAATCTATCATGCCACAATTATTTATAGAATATTGAATTAAAGAAAATGAAAGGAAGCAGGAGGTTTTGAATTGAGAGAAGTGGAGGGTGTGTTTGCAAGCTGACCTGGCATTGGCTGAGGAACAAGGGCAATGGCAATGATCAGCTTGCAAACACACCCTCCACTTCTCTCAATTCAAAGTCTCCTGCAGATCCTGGTTTAAAAAATTTGTTTGCCTCACTTACCTTCACCTACCCTGGGCCAACAGCCCAAACTTGAGTCCTGCCTACTAGTATTGTTAATCAAAGAAACTTACATGCAGTGCTCATATGTCCGTATGTGAGGTTCCCTCCAATGGGAAACCCCGAGGTTGTGCTCGCCTACTGCATTTGGAAGGCAGGGCAAGCACAGCCTACACTTTGACACCCACACCTCCACAGATCTCGCACGTGGGCTCACAGTTTGATACCCGCTGTCACAATCTCACGATGATTGATGCATCGGGTCATCCTCGTCTGCCACAACATGTGCCCAACTAACGCGTAACTCAGAAAAGGCACTCATTGCAAACTCTGACTCGAGGACTCACACACATGAGCCCCAAGGGGAGACGACAACCACCTTGACATCAAACAAAAAAGAGACCCAACACTACAGACCGAAATGTCAAATAAACACCACGAGTCGATCATGCACGAGGAATGAATACTCGACGAAAACCGACGGACATGACCGACCCAGCGCAGGGTCTCCGACAAACTCGGAAAGGTTCGAGAAGGGGCAGCATTGACGTGATACTGGAAAATGAACGACTTTTTCTTGGCGCTTGTCACTCGGCCAATTGAGGTAAGACCAAGGGTACGTTAGGATGACGGTCACGACGACGACAGTGTCTGAGATCCGATTCCTGTCGTCCAAACGCAAACGCCTTGTTCTTGTTCATGACATGTAACAATCCGGGTTCGGCGCATGGAGAACATTGCAGACGACCCTGCAAATGTCTTGCCTAAAGCGAAATGAACGCGCGTTCAGGCCATCTTGGAAACGAATTGACGCACCTCGTTCGTTCCCACATCGATTGCACACGACGACGATCACCTCTCGCTCGTCGTTTGCGTGCGCTGCCACGTCCATCTGCCGAGGGACATCCGGCTCCTCGTCGCCACCCTTGGAGGGCTTGGCCCACAAAGGTCGCAAACGCATCGCCCAATAATTCAGAACCTCCCAATTCGGTTCCAACCCATCCTCTCCGCCCTCTTGATGATGGGAACCGTCTGCCTCCTCTCCGTTCTCGCCGGCACTGACAACCTGGTCACAATCACCCCGATTCCCCTCGACACCCTCCATCCCCCATCCTCGGGCTTCAACCACGCATTCAACAACACCAACACCCTCACACCCTCCCTCTGACACCACCACGCAAGCTCATACGGCCCCCGCTCGATCGACTCCCATCCACCCCCTGCACGCACGTCCACGTTCAGGTCGTTGCAGATCGCCACCGCCGAACGGCCAAACGGCAACGGTAGATCGACCGCGGTAAAGCCGGGTCCGGGGCGGGCCCAGGTGCGGTCGGTGGGGAAGAGGTTGGATTTATGGTAGGTGTGCACGAGGTGGCCTGTGGCGTCGTAGACGGCGGCGGCGTTGGCACCGATGAGCATGTCTGGGTCCGAGGTGAGGATGGAGGTGATCGGCATGGACGGGGACGGGGATGGAGACTCGAGACGCTCTGGGTACCCAGCGACAACGAAATACTCTAGCCGCCTCGCCAGCTCCGCACAGAACGACGCCGTCAGACCTGTCTTGGGGTGTTCGAGGTAGGGCTTGATCGACAGCGCGTCGGGGAACACGTAACCTTGATCGCGATGTAGCGCATGGACACGTTTGCATCAGCACGTGCGCGACGAATCGAGGGTTTAAGAATCGTTTACACGAGACGCGCGCATACCTGTAAAGATCATCTCGGGGAAACACACCAAGTCGACCGATCGTGGTGTCAATCTGTTCAACGAGTGCCAGGACCGAAATCAATGCGCCTTTCGAGTGAACGCGTGTTAGAGAACGAGAATGTACTGTACCCTCGACACAAGTCGCACACTTTCGCAATGTTTGCATGCACTTCGCCGATCTGTGGCATCTGCGTTATCATTTTGACCTCCACCACCGTTTGACCGGCTCACCTTGGGCGCAAACTGAACCACAGCGATTCTCAGCCACGAAGAAGTTGCCATGAATGTTATCGTCCGAATCACATCGATGTACAAACATAAAAAGGCCCTTGTCTTAAGTAATAACTGAACGACAAAAAATGTCCGCCTCACATACTACCCCATTAAAAAATAGCCCGGCACGATCCTCGCCACGGCATGGAGTCCCCACAGAGGCGTGCAAACATTTCGAAAACCACTGTGTCGTCGAGTTTGCATGTGGCTGCGTCGATCTGCTCGGCGGGGACGCCGAGTTGGAATGCGCGTGTGATACTGCGTTCATGTGAGAGGTGCTACTGCTGGTATTGCTACTATTCTGGCACTTTGGCTCGGGTTCCTGGACAGGCGGCGGCAGATACTCAGGTATGCTCAACGTATCAACTTGTGTAGGTGATGGAAGTAAGTAAGATGGTGGGAGGGCAGGAATGACGGCCGCGTACTTACCGCCTAAATGTGTGTCACATCATGCCATATTTAGGAAATGAGATACGTGCAAAAGATAACGGGTCACAAAGAGTTGATATGATCACGAGAGAGAACAAACGCTCAAGGGATCCATGGGCATGGGTCATACAAGAAAACAGCGAACATGACTCGCCCTCCCCTCTACAAAGTTTTTCCAGACGTAATCGCGCAACCGATCGGCATTGGGAAATTCTTGGATCAGATGCTTGACGCTGTTCTGTCCGAGCCCGAAAAAGTCGGGTCCAGAGACAAAGTTGGAATGTTGGCGATTGCGGATCGCATTCGCTTGTTTGACGATCGATGACCATGCTCCTGTGGCTGTCCCAGCAATCATCGGCCGATCAGGAACATCTGAGGCGACTATCTGAAACTTGGGCCCATCCCCTCCGTCGAGGATGGAACTTCGATATTAGGGTCCACCGTCGAATGGTAGCGTCTAAATATAGCGTCAGCGGATGGGTGCCAATGACAACAAGATGGGGATGGGCTCACCGAGTGACTTCGTACCCAACAGGAAAGATGTACCGTTCTGTGTGAAAGTGCTCTCGCATGCAGACCTCGCCAAGACTGGCGGCGGTCATAATGCCCACGGTGGATGGCAAGAAAGGACGGCCCTTCTTATCGCGAGGCACCGTTGGAATGCTAAAGCTCTTGGAGGTGACTGTATGCGCCTTGAGGCATTTCGGCTTGGCATGACGTTGGATATCAGACGGCTGGGATGCGTATGTGGCAGGTGAAGCAGTAAGCAACGGTGATTGACCGTGGAGTGGTGGGGAGTTGGCGGGAGGCGGCGCAGGAATAGAGGGCGGTGCACCGTTACGGCGTACGAACCCAACTGATGAGGGTGCTCTTCTGCAGGAGTCACGACGGGACAAGGGCGATCACGGACGATGATTCGCTGAGGAGCCAGGATTGGACTCGGTAGGGGGTTTTACGGGTGGTTTGAGGCGTAAGAGAGTCCCTTTATTAGAGACGGGGAAGGGCGAGGCGGGTGCTGTCGGACAGGAGCGAGGGCGAGAATGGGGTGGGAAGGATGGGGTTGCACGATGACTTCCTTCCCTTGGCGGCTGGGCGGGATCGCTTGGTCTGTCGACGGGCAGGGCAGGTATCGTCGAATTGTTCGCGATTTTGGTCGTCTGCGCGTTTACGAGCGAGCGGGCCAGGATACCGTGAGGATCGAGGTTGTGGTCCTCTGCCTCGTCTTTGGCCGTGGCCTGGCGTAAACTGCCACGGGTCAGAAAGGAGGGAGTGAAAAAATGCGCCGGATGGCGGAATGGGTAGGCGGGCGTGTTGGGGTCTCGAGTTCATGTACCCGTTGCAAGATGTGGCTGGACCAAATTGAGCGCAACGGCAGTGAAACGGAAACACTGGGACGTACTCTCTCCCCTCTTGGAGCCTGACATTTCGTTCTCCAGAGGGCCTGGGTTCAGCCTTTGTTTCCTGGTGTTTTTGATGAGATGTCGGTTAGGCATCATGTAAGAGTGATGAATTGACGGTCTTCCGGCCCAAGGCACCATCGCTTGAGTTTTCTGTACCTTTCGAGGACGTATGCGGGGGAGGTGCGGGGAGGGCCCACAATACGTGTGACAAGCGGGGAAAATTTAGCCCGGTGACATATCAACCAATCCGCCAGATCTTCGGGATGGATGCGGCACACCATGGGTACTCCCTTCCTTTTTGGCCCTGAGGCTGGCGGTCGCACGAAGGTAGTCAAATTGTATGACCTGTATTAACAATGGCGTCTCCGACGCGCTATCGATGGCTTCCTGTGCCTGTCATGGTTCGTACATGACCGACGCATAGCCCTGACTTTGGTGGGTGTCAGTGGCTGCGCCGCAATTGTGATGCACTCATCGCACACGTTGATAATGATTAAATTAGCCTGTGCGGTGATCGAGGTTGAGTTGCAAGTTTTTATCTTCGCCAAATTCAGCGAACTTGTCAGTGACATCCTTCTCCGTTGCCTCTTGATGAACGTTTGTAATCAAGACGATCCAGTCTTCTTCTACAGCTGTGCACGGTCAACACTTCTGCTGCGAGACAGTGGATGGTAAGACGTACAATGCGCTGCCCTGATCCCGAGGCTTTGACATGGGAATATTTGATTCCAACGCGTGTGCATCACTCCCACCTAATGCAGCCGAGATAGGTTGTGATTGGATCGAACAAGGAGCTTGGCGGAGGTAACCTGCTGCGGAAGCCCATCCCGAGTTGACAACTGAAGGGAATGGTGAACAAACACGCGGGGAAAAAATGTAAATAGACCCTGATCTTCGATGTTCTTTTCATCATTGGGATGTTTTGCCGGATAGGCGGAACGGGAAAAGCCGGAAATCTGAAAAGATGTCTTACCACATCGGTCGACAATTAACCTTGAATAATAGAAATTGTAGCCCTGAAGGAATCACGTGGTTGGTGCCAGCCCCGTTTCCACAAGGATAACTTCCGCTCCTGGTGCTCTATGGGAAAATTGCCTGACATATGCCAGAAAATCGCAGCCAAAGGGTTCCAAAAAACTGTTCGGTGGCGCTTATAAGGTTGAACCCGATCGTTCACTTACGCAAGTTCAACTTGGCCTCCCACTAAATGCCACTGCACATCCGTTCCAAGGGAAGGGCCCATCAGCAACTTGGAACGCCACAAAACAGCACATTTTGTGGAAGGTACGCGGTTGGCATGACCTAAATGCACTTTTTTGGGTCGCTTAGAGCTCACCAGCCAATGAGAGGGCTTCAAAATCACCACATAGGCTGTCGGAGAGACTTCAAGCGATAACGTTACTCGTCTGCTTTGCAGATGAACGTTCCGGGGTATAGTGATAACCTTTCACCTCGGCAGACCATTATTGCAGGCTCCTGACTCGACCTCTGAGGAGTGGTTATTCCGATTGGCTCGCGCGCGGCTGAGACGAGATGTATACCACGGAGAGCACACCAACCCAGCACATGCTCCAGTGGCAACCCATGCGTATATAAGGTAGGGCCACACATTAACACCATGTCGCGAAAAACCTGGTACGTTGTACCTCTTTACATTACGATCGCATGTCCATGCCATATGGATTTGAACCGTGCCATGAACTAGAATCAATGGACGGGACGGTGGGCCACACTTCTGTGTGTTCTACGACGCCTTTCTGCTTGGCACTGGAGTGCTCAATCATTTCATAGGCCAACGAGTACAATGCTAGCGGTATTACGAGGGAAGACCACGGTCTCGGTATACGGGCCGAGGATGTAAGCAAGATACTTTCATGCTCTGCTATCACACACGCTGAACATAATGATAGATCATACAAAATTGTTCAAGCCCACAATTGGCCAACGCAGATATGCCCTGGTTCTTTGAACCTTATATCGACACGACATTCCAAAGGATACTCGACCTTGAAATGAAGACGCTGTTCGGCACTCCCAATGACACCACAGGTTCTGTCCGAGCGGTATGCCCAAGGACACTCACTTCTCGTTGTGATCATGTCTGATGAATACCATATGATATGCAGAATGATGTCACCAACATGGCGGAACCCAAAAATGTAAGAGAGACATGCAACCGCTTTCCGAGCACACTACTTATATTAAGCGCGTGACAGGGGACACAAACCTCAGGCAGTGCGCACTCCTGCTCGAGAACGGCGTCATGTCAGTGGCTCGTCGGGGGTAGCTCTGAGGCTTGCAGTGCTCAGATTACATGCAAGAGTGTTCCGTCACATTTCAGGGATGCACATCATGTCAGGAAACTGACGGCAGACACCTTGATCCGTTGCTGGTGGGAGGGCTGTCCTAAACAGCTCAAACGCAAATACTTTGTTCGACACGTTCGCGAGTGTCATTTAGGCCATATTAGAGCAACGAAGCACATCTCCCTGAAACGAGGTAGGTATCAACTTGTAAGACGATAGTAGGGAGCAACTGAATTATTTGGCATAGTTATCGAGTTGGAAAACGCTGGCAGCGCCTAACATAATCTTTTGTAGCAACGAGAGTATGAGAGTGCATGCGAAAGGTGCCCTAAATGAATCAGGCGAATGCCCCCTGTCGAGCATGTACGAGACTGGACTGTGCAGCTAAATAGATTGGGTGAATTCCTCTGCTATTTCAGTACGGCATGCATGTGGAGATAAGCACAGCCTACACTTTGACACACCCCACGCGGAGAGCATTGTCTTGACTCAGGGACTCAACGGGGAGCCTCGTAGATTCCCCCGAGCCCTCCATTTGTGGTACTCCGGCCGCCTTGTCACGCGGTGCTCCCATTAACCGTGCCATCTATCACATCACCTCTGGTGCGGCTGCCCAGTGCGTGGTGCGGAACGGTCGTCGTCCTCAAGTTCAATGGTTCACGAACGCAGGGATAGTCTGATCAACTGCCTGCCTTGTCCGCCTATTTTCTGGGTTACAAGTACATAAACGGATAATGCGTCCCAAAGGAGACACGACGACCCTGACATCAAGCCACCACTTGACCAACTGACCGAAATGGTCAAATAAACACCACAAGTCGATCGTGAACGAGAACGACGAAAACCGACGGACGACCCAGCGCAGCGTCTCCGACAAAGTCGAAAAGGATCGAGGAGGGGCGGCGTTGACGTGATACTGGAAAATGAATCAACCCTTGTCACTCGGCCGATGATTCGAAAGAGAGGGTACGTTTGGAAGACGGTCACGATGACAGTGTCTGAGATCCAATTCTCGTCGTCCAAACGCAAACACCTTGTTCCTGCTCACCCATGACATGTAACAATCCAGGTTTGCCCGATCCTCGGCGCATGGAGAACATTGCAGACGACCCTGCAAATGTCTTGCCTAAAGCGAAATGAACGCGCGTTCGGGCCAAAAATGAATCGATGCTGTGATGACGCACCTCGTTCGTTCCCACATCGATTGCACACAGCGACGATCACCTCTCGCTCGTCGTTTGCCTGCGCTGCCACGTCCGTTGACGTCTCGGACTGCCGAGGGACTTCCGGCTTCTCGTTGCCACCCTTGGAAGGCTTGGCCCACAAGGGTCGCAAACGCATCGCCCAATAATTCAGAACCTCCCAATTCGGTTCCAACGCATCCTCTCCGTTCTCGCCAGCACTGACAACCTGGTCACGATCACCCCGATTATTCCCCTCGACGCCCTCCATCCCCCCATCCTCGGGCTTCAACCACGCATTCAACAACACCAACACCCTCACACCCTCCCTCTGACACCACCACGCAAGCTCATACGGCCCCCGCTCGATCGACTCCCATCCACCCCCCGCACGCACGTCCACGTTCAGGTCGTTGCAGATCGCCACCGCCGTCCGGCCAAACGGCAACGGTAGATCGAGCGCGGTAAAGCCGGGTCCGGGGCGGGCCCAGGTGCGGTCTGTGGGGAAGAGGTTGGATTTGTGGTAGGTGTGCACGAGGTGGCCCGTGGCGTCGTAGACGGCGGCGGCGTTGGCACCGATGAGCGGGTCTGGGTCCGAGGTGAGGACGGAGGTGATCAGCGTGGACGGGGACGGGGATGGGGACTCGAGACGCTCTGGGTACCCAGCGACGACGAAACACTCTAGCCGCCTCGCCAGCGCCGCACAAAACGACGCCGTCGGGCCTGTCTTGGGGTGTTCGAGGTAGGGCTTGATCGACAGCGCGTCGGGGAACACGTAACCTTGATCGCGATGTAGCGCATGGACACGTTTGCATCAGCACGTGCGCGACGAATCGAGGGTTTAAGAATCGTTTACACGAGACGCGCGCATACCTGTAAAGATCATCTCAGGGAAACACACCAAGTCGACCGATCGTGGTGTCAATCTGTTCAACGAGTGCCAGGACCAACATCAATGCGCCTTTCGGGTGAACGCGTGTGAGAGAACGAGAATGTACTGTACCCTCGACACAAGTCGCGCGCTTTCGCAATGTTTGCATGCACTTCGCCGATCTGTGGCATCTGCGTCATCATTTTGACCTCCACCACCGTTTGACCGGCTCACCTTGGGCGCAAACTGAACCACAGCGATTCTCAGCCACGAAGAAGCTGCCATGAATGTTATCGTCCAAATCACATCGATGTACGAACATAAAATGGCCCTAGTCTTAAATAGGTAATGACTGAACGACGAAAAAATGTCCGCCTCACATACTACCCCATTAAAAAATAGCCCAGCACGATCCTCGCCACGGCACGGAGTCCCCACAGAGGCACGCAAACATTTTGAAAACCACTCGTTTGCGCTGGTTCGTTATTGCCCCCCTCACCCGATCGTCCGGTCTGCACACATAGCGTGCCTCATCCCAGACGACGACGGGCATCGTGACGTCTTACAGAGTTGGAGGGTACCATCCCACGATGGGGATAGAGGCTCTGCAAGACGCCATCGAGGGGCTATTATAAAAGAGCATCACCCGTTGTACCAAACCCAATCGCGGTGGTAGAAATGATACAAGAAACGATAGAAGATAATCGATAATAAAGAAGCCAAAACAAGGAAACAATTATACGAGATGTAATGCCCCACTCAAGTAAGCTCTGAGCGAGGGCGTACTGATAGTAGACAACCAGGAATGAATGATAAACAAATGAGAAAAGAGCGGAGGCGAGAACCAAACAGGTTGGGGGGTCAAAAAAGTTGGCCAGACACATGCAATCGAAACCAACAAGACCAGGACAGGACAACCAAGACGAACGGGTCACCAGTAACGTACACATCGAACAACATGGGCACAAGACAACAACAAGATCGCCACAGGTCTACTCGCGAACCGGCCGCTCCACCGGTTCCTCTCTCGACCCCGGACGTGACAGTACCCGCGACTCCTCACGCCCCGACGACGGCTGCGACGGATACGCATTCATGATATTCGCAAACGTGGCCGGAACTGCCAGGGGTTGTTGCTGTGGTGGTAATGGTGTCGTCGAGTTTGCATGATGTGGCGGCGTCGATCTGCTCGGCGGGGACGCCGAGTTGGAATGCGCGTGTGATCTTGCGTTCATGTGAGAGGTGCTACTGCTGGTATTGCTACTATTCTGGCGCTTTGGCTCGGGTTCCTTGACAGGCGGCGGCCGATACTCATGTATGCTCAACGTATCAGCTGGCGTAGGTGGTGGAAGTAAGATGGTTGTAAATGGTTGCGATTGCGATGGTGGCAGTGGATGTGAATAGGGAGTGGCCATGTTGTCCTCGACATGGCCATCATTGGGATCCTCTGGGAGGGCAGGAATGACGGCCGCGTGCCTACCGCCTAAATGTCTGTGTCACATCATGTCATGATTAGGAAGTGAGATACGTGCAAAAGAGAACGGGCCACAAAGAGTTGATGATCACGAGAGAACAAACGCTCAAGGGATCCTTGGGCCTTGGGCCATACGAGAAAACAGCGCCAGGTCTCATTTACCCCGCAAAACAGCGAACGTGACTCACCCTCCCTCTACAAAGTGTTGCCAGACGTAATCGCGCAACAGATCGGCATTGGGAAGTTCTTGGATCAGGTGTTTGATGGTGTTCTGACCGAGCCCGAAAAAGTCGGGTCCCGAGACAGAGTTGGAGTGCTGGCGATTGCGGATCGCATTCGCTTGTTTGACGATCGATGACCATGCTCCTGTCGCCGTCCCAGCAATCATCGGCCGATCAGGAACATCAGAAGCGACTATCTGGAACTTGGGCCCATCTCCTCCGTCGAGGATGGAACAGTGATATACAGCTTCGATGTTAGGATCCACCGTCGAATGGTAGCGCCTAGATCGTGGGGTCAGCGGATGGGTGTCAATGACAACAAGATGGGGATGGGCTCACCGAGTGACTTCGTATCCGACGGGAAAGATGTACCGCTCTGTGTGAAAGTGCTCTCGCATGCAGACCTCGCCAAGATTGATGACGGTCATGATGCCTACGGTGAGTGGCAAGAGGGGACGGCCCTTCTTATCGCGAGGCACCGTTGGAATGCTATAGCTCTTGGAGGTGACTGTGTGCGCCTTGAGGCGTTTTGGCTTGGCATGGCGTTGGATATCAGACGGCCGGGATGCGGATATGGCAGGTGAAGCAGTAAGCAATGGGGATTGGCCGTGGAGTGGTGGGGAGTTGGCGGGAGGCGGCGCAGAAACAGAGGGCGGTGCACCGTTTACGGCATACGAGCCCGAGTGATGAGGATGATCATCTGGAGGAGTCACGACGGGGGACAAGGGCGATGGTGGACGATGATTCGCTGAGGAGCCCGCATCGAACTCGGTGGGGGGTTTCACGGGTGGTTTGAGGCGCAAGCGAGCCCCCTTATTAGAGACGAGGAGGGGCGGGGTGCCTGTTTCGGCGGGGTGCTGCGGGACCGGAGCGAGAGCGAGAACGGGGTGGGAAGGAGGGGGAGGCACGACGGATTCCTTGCCCTTGGCGGTTGGGCGGGATCGCTTGGTCTGTCGACGAGCATGGCGGGCATCGTCGTCGATTTGTTCGCGGTTTTGGTCGTCTGCGCGCTTGCGAGCGAGCGGGCCGAGATACCGAGAGCTGAGGAGGGGATCGATGTTGTGGTCCTCTGCCTCGTCTTCGGCCATGGCCTGGCGTAAGTTGCTCACGAAAACCGCACGGGACCGGTGGGAGAGAAGGGAACGAGGAAATGCGCTGGATGGCGGAAAGGGCTGGGCTGGCGTGTTGGGCTCTGAACGGGTCTCGAGTTCGTGTACTCGCTGTAGGATGAGGCTGGGCCAAATGAGCGACAGGGCAGCGAAACGGAAACGCTGGGACGTACTCTCTCTCCTCTCGGAGCCTGACATTTCGCTCTCCAGAATGCCTGAGTTCTGCCTGAGTTTCCTGGTGTTTCTGGTGGGATGTCAGTTCAGCATCGTGCAAAAGTGACGAGTTGGCGCTCGACGCACCTCTTCGAGCTCAAAGTACCGTCGCTTGAGCTTTCTGTACTTTTCGAGGACGTCCTGGTTGTCGTTGGGCGGTGGGGGGGGGGGAGGGCCCATGGCGACGTCTCTGTCCTGTGGTGGGCCCATTGTTGTTGACGTGAGAGAAGTCGTTCAGGCGCGCGACTCGCAACCAAGTTCAAACACGACTACACAGCCAAGGGCCATGCCAACTGCAACTCGGCTACGCTGCCATGGCTTGGACGACAAGTAGGTCGCTCTACACCCATCCCCGGCACCACACGACCACACCCACACCCAAAAGTACTCCCTTCTTTCCCTCCTTCTCTTTCCCCAAGGACCACCCAAAATGCGCGGAATCTGCCACGGCGTTGAGTCTTCCGTCACCGCCAGTTTTTCACATTCCAAAAACACCCGATCGCGGCTCGTTATTTCTATTTATGGAAACAGTCCACAGGTTTGTGCGACCATGCGGAGAAAGCCACTCTCGCGCCAACCAAACTCGGGACCCAAGACGCTAGAATCACACGTAAAATCCAGGTCCGGGGCTGGGCATCACAGTCTCAAGGAACAGTGTGCACACACACCCGCGCAGCGCGGTAGGTCAACCAGCTCGGGCCCGGGTTGTCACTCGTGCGCATGGGGAAATCGACTTCGAGGACCCCCATACGTTGGACGTTGCGCAAAAAGCCCGGCCAAGTGACACCAACCGATCAATCCTGCATTCACGCCACAACCCCACTTGTATATTCCATGCCATCCGAATGACGGGTCTGCATACAGCCACGGTCACGTTCGAATGGACAAACGCAGCGCACCGCAACCCCTCTCGTCGCCAGGCCTTGGTCCTGGTCCTGGTCCTGGATAATAATGACGGAATCCCTCACTCTCTGCCCTGCAGGGCGATGCCCATGCACCGCAAATTTCCGCGCAAGAGGGTCGCGGGAGGGTGATGGAATACCCTTTTGGGCATCTGTACATATGGATACACACGGCTCATTGTGCCCTGGACCAATTATACCCAGGCTCACACTGTGGTCTGCTCGCAAGGCAGCGCGTTTGGATCAGATTAGCAGCAACATTACACATCCCCATGCCGCCGAGCTCTGACTTCCAAACAGATTCCGACGCCAAGAGCTCCACATGCACTAGCGACGCCTTCTCTACCGTCGCCACTCGCACAGGTTTCTCCAGCCTGAGAGGCTCGTCGTATGGGTGGCGACTCACATAAACAATTCCGAGCCGAGTGTGAGTGTGTCACCGCTCGGACTCGGAAGCGGAGAGAGGCACCCTTACACGCTTCGGACATCAATCTCCGCATTTCTCCCTCCAGACCTTGGAAACCGTCTGGCCCGTGGTGAGTCGCCTGCGGCTACTTCCATGAAATCGAGGGGACTTACGGGGAAGGGAGGAAAAAAAAACAGAGGAATTGGAAATTCCGGAGCTATTTCTGCGCCAACTAAACGCAAGCTCGGCGATCCGCGTAGCACGCGCGTCAACCTTGCACTTTTCCCCCCTATGCTCACGATGGCAGGCACGAGGACCAATCATCATCAACCTTGAAAGCATGTATGTCAACGTGGACACGGACGGACAGGAAGCCACGTTTGTTGGACAGATCGGATACGGAGACGTCCGACAATCGTCACCGATCCTCGAGTCATGCATATGCGAGGCAGCTTAGCCGCAGAGGGGTCGTCGACCGATCACGTTACAGTGTGGACACGACGTTTCCGGGACGGCTCATCAATAACCACGGTACGCAGTACAGTGCAGTGCAGTGTAGGGACCCCCCCTTCTCGAAGCGCCAAGCTCACGCGTCTCGGGTCCAAATGGAGAAAGGGAAACCCATCCACATGTGGCAGTGGAGTGCACATGTGACCCCTCCCAAACGGAACACAAACTCGGTCCGAATCGACGTGCCCGTCATGTCTCCAACTTGGGAATACGGATAATCAACAGCGCCTGTGACAGTAAATTTAAAACCTGTCGAAACAAACTCGCCTCTATAAGGTGCGGAGATCTCATTACGCCTATGTGTTAACCGGCCCTGCAGGAGCGTCCATAATGACTTGAGTGTGTGACACTATCGGATTTGGTGTAGTGCAAATGTGGCTTGGTTTTACGTGTCGAGGTATATGGAAGCCAATCTGGATCGAACCAAAAAAAATCTTGTTTCAATTGGCGCTACCTCCGGAAAAGGACCGAAAAAAGGTCAGTGCCTCGCTACTGCACAAGATACGCGCATCGACGTGGATCGCCAATACTGACGCGGACGTGCCAACTGTAGAACGCGACGTTCCTTGTTTTCCTATGGTACAACAACACATTACTTTGGATCGATCGGTGGACTACAGTCGTGCAGAAGAAAGAACGGCCAAAGGAGAAAAAGAAGAAAGGAGAAAAAGAAGAAAAGAGAGGAAGAGAGGGCGAGAACAAACTCGGACAGTGTATAACATATCCATCAAAAGAAGAGACGCGGCGGAGAACGCCACCCTATCCACGCAACACTATCACTGGCGGGGTGATGTCGTACGGAGGATGACCAAGATACCATCAGAGTGGCCCGAAAAGATGGCATCGACCAAGATCTCTTGGTCGGACGACGTTGGATTGCTTGAGAGCCCCGACGAGGCGTGTATTCTTGAACGCGCGGACGCATTGGCGATTGGGGTTTGTGATCGGCCGTGACTCCTCGACATCAATGCCGTCAAATCGCGGCGACGACTCGGAGGGGGAACATCAGGCATCCTATCGGTCCCGGGTAAACGATGAGTGGGGGGAGAAACCAAGTGAAAGGAAGAAGGTCCGTTGAAACGAAAAAAAAAGGGGGGGGGGGGGGGGGGGAAAGTGGAAAAGAGGAGCGAGGTGACCCTACCTAGAATCTCTGCCCTTCGGAAGTAGCAAGAATTTCCCATACCCGAATCCACCGTCGCTCGGCTGACCACGTTCGTTGACACCCCATGCCTTGATCACGTCAATCCAGCTGCGGACTACCTTGTCACTCCGAGCGGCCACGAAATCGAAGAAGCTGCGCCCCATCACGGTCGTGGTGGATAGAAGATGGTCATTAGAGCAATACTGAACGGAGCAGTGTATCGAGAATCGGTCGAGTATGAGTGCCGAACGTGATGATTGTGAAGGGAGAGGTTTGAAACTGAGAATCGGGGGTGGCGTGAGCTTGGGTTGGTCCCCGTCCGGATTAGGGTCGTCGAGGATGTCCGCGAGACCGGGTATGAGCGGAAGCGGACTTGGAGGCATTGGCGATGGGTCACCCCAGCGCTGTTTCGATGGTAAGCGCTGCGATGAACGGGGGAAGATCCGACTGAGAACCTACGCGAAATTCGAAGTCCGTTGCGGTGGGTGTTACGACGACGACTTCTTGCGCTGTCGAGGCATTTTGGAACGCCTTGGGACCAGGCACTGCGAGGGAGATACTCCCGACGATCACGTTATGAACGACAGTGCGTGACTGAAGCGCGGTCAATACCTGATGATACATGAGGGATGCGAACGACTGACGACGGAACAAAGGAGGTAACCCTTGAAAGGGTCTTTGTGTTTGAGGCGAAGATACGCGATGACTGCCGCCTTGTCTTGGCGGATAGTGTCGCTGTGTAATTCAAGAGATGATTATGACGAAGGTTCGACCATGATACCCGCACCCACTAGTGAAGCCTTCTTACGGCCGGGAATTCTTCGGGGTGTACGAGCTCGAGCGCAGGCCGCCCGATGACATCGCGAGGCTCGTAACCTGAAAATGGGAGACGTGAGCGCTTCAGAAAGGCACAACGCAAGCGACGGACCCAAAAGCTCGGTGATAGACTCGGTGACGAAGAGCCAGCGAGCCTGTGAGGGAGCTGAGTAGTTGAACGTATGCAAGAGAGCGACGCACGTCCTCTGAAAAGTCAACAATGGCGACTTGGCGAGTTCATCAGTGGCATCGAAATGCGTTGGAACTTGAAGAGAAGGACATACTGCAAGAGACGCGGGGGGTGGTGCTGGCGGAATCCATTCACACTGTGGCCGCGAGCGGGAAATCGGAGTCGGTGTGGAGAGGAGGAGAAAGAGTGCTGGAGGAGTGCCTAGTGTAGGCGACCCGAGGGTGGACTTTTTATCAACATGGCAAGATTCCAGGGATGAATTAAATAATAGGCTCTCGGGACCCGAAGTTGTGAACCCGACATGGCATCACGGGGGTGCGTTTTACTCCGCAATTACTAGGGATACGAGAAGAAGGTTGAGGAAGCAATCGTGATGCTGGCAGGGACGCACCTATGAAAGAGATGGGCCTGCGCCACCATCAGGGCTGGCGATGTGCAATGCCTACATAGTATGCAACGCGGTCAGCGATGAGAACGGGTTAATTAAAGTGTACGATTCGCGAGATCTTCGCATCGGCGAGAGGCCATCTCAATCTTTATCATACCCGTTTTAGTAGTAGCTACTACCACGGTCACTCCTTTCAATAGCACGATGTGGTCAAACGCCCCCGAGATCGCTCCCGGCGACCTCGTGATCATATGGCAGGTGCAAACAGCCCAGCAGGTCCTCTTCACCGTCACTCACCGCTCTGTAGACCAGAGAACTCGTCCAACCGCTGCTCATCACCCCAGGAAAGGACTTCAACAGCCGTTTTGGCCACTACAAGCACAACGATCTCATCGGCATTCCCTATGGTTCCAAGGTCGGATCGCGCAACGGCAAGGGCTTCATTCACGTCCTCCGGCCCACGCCGGAGCTCTGGACGATGGCACTACCCCACCGCACCCAAATTCTTTACCTCGCCGATATCGCTTTCATCACCTCGTGGCTCGACATCCGGCGCGGGAGCCGCGTTATTGAAGCAGGTGCGCTCTCCCTTTCACCACCCGTCGTGGCATTCCCCGTCACCACTCCCCACCTCCATGACGAGATTCGCATAAACCAAGCCTATCTTTCGGTCTTTTTTTCCCGGTTCCCATCTTCCATTTCCCTTCGTCTCGGCTCTGCCCGCCCCTTTCATTAACATGGCTCGGATACACACGGCCGCCACATATTGCTCACCGTCGTACCGGTCTCCCGCAGGTACCGGCTCAGGTTCCTTTTCGCACTCCGTCGCCAGAACGATCGGCACATCCGGCCATCTCTATTCCTACGAGTTTCATGAAGCGCGTGCTGACAAGGCGAGGTGAGTCTTCCATTTTCCTCCACCCAACTCCACCATCGTGACCACGTGTGTGTGGCCATCTTCAGAGAAGAGTTTGTCCGTCATGGCATGGAGGACATGGTCACGCTGACGCATCGAAACGTATGCAAGGACGGCTTTACGGTAGAGAACCTCGTCGATTCAGGTATGTATCCCCCTCCCCCTCTCTTTCGCTCCTCCATTCCATCATACCGGCCCGTCACGCTCACCGTCGTCGATACTTCGTTTTCCTCCAGTTTTCCTCGACCTCCCTGCACCCTGGGATGCCATACAGCACGCGAAGAAAGCACTGCGGGTACGTCCCTCCCCGCATGGATTGCTTACGACGATCGATGCTGACGCTCTCTTCATTATTTATTTATTTATTTTTGGGGGGGCCAGAAAGATTGTCCGACGCGGATATGTTGTTTCAGTCCGTGCATGGAACAAGTCCTGCGCACCGTCAGCGCACTCAATGAGGCCGGTTTCACGGGTACGTTCCCCCCCATCCATCGTACCGTCTGTACCATCATGACCAACGTGTCCCCGCCGACCTACCGACCCCGTCGTGACGACGACGACGACCGACGCCAACCTCGCTGCTCCCACGAACCAACTCGACGCCAACTTTTGAATAGACATCACCATGTACGAAACCCTCCTCCGTCCGCACGAAGTCCAACAACTCCCACCACCCCGTCCGCTGGCCCAGGTCATCGACAAGCTGAAACGCATGGAGCACTATCGGGAGGAAAAACGGCAACGTCAGATCGCCAACGCTGGGAAGCGCAAACGGGACGAGGACGATCGGACGACAGGGATGGAGATGGAGATGGAAGGAGGGACGGAAAAGAGGGCGAGGGTAGCCACCGAGTCGATCACGTCCGTGCTCGTCGTTGCCGAGGAGAGTGACGAGAGAGTGGGGTCGAGGCGTGAAGTCGTACCACCCCCCGCACAGCCTGAGGAAGCGACGACGAGCGCCATCGCGGGGCGAGATCAGGTGGACTTCCCTGCGAAGCTCAACCTTTCAAAAGTATCTCCGGATGTACGGGGGCATTCGTCCTACCTGACCTTCGCACGCCTGGTACCCTTTCCCCTCTCCCTAACCCCACCCGACCCAAGCATTCAGGGACAAGACCATCCCCTACCCACAAAGGCTTCCTAGCACGAGCGCACTCGACGAAGCGATGTGTTCATATCCACTAAGGCGGTAGTATTAGGAGATTGTATACAAAATATACAAAATAGATTACAGCGTCCAGGGTGAAATTGTATAGGTGTGGGGCGAGATACCAAAGGAGAGCGAGTGGATGCGCCTATCCCGCGACAGCTCTTCTATACGCCTCTTCCATCGCATGTTCTTCTTGAAGTCTCGCTGCGCTCTTTTGGGGTCGTGGCCGAAGCACACGGCCCGATCCAGGACTGGAATCCGTGGTCGATGCAAGGGTAGGGGCAGGGGCAGGGGGAACGGATGTCTCGAGGTGACGACGCTTGGGAGGCGTGTCATCTACTTCTTCCCCATCGACATCAGAAGCACCCCCGCTCTCGCGCCGTCCTCGCGGTCTCTTCTTTGATATCCGCGCCGTTCTGGTCCCCACTCGTCTCTTTGTGGTACGACGTCCTGGCCCCTCACTTCCCCTTCCCGAAGCCCCCGAAGCCCCCCCTTCCGGGACACGCTCTCGTCGAGCCTCTGGGTCTGTCATAGTGGGATCTTCTGGCGGCGGCGTTACCTCCCCCTGTCCCTGTGTATACGACTCGGCGAGTTCACGCATCGTCTTTGGCACGCCTTGAAGAGGAGGCTCGAGATCCGCCTCTTCACCTTCCATTCCTATGTCCACACTGACATCGTCGTCTCCGGTTGAGACAAGTACCCGGTCTCGAGAAGCCGATGCCGCCACGACGTTCGTGTCCTCGCCCAAGCGAGGGTGAGCATGGGGACGAGCGTGATCGTCGTCCCCGTTCACGCGTGCTGTAGACGTCGTTGCTACCATCGCGGTGTCGTACAGGCGGACGTCGCGCGGGAGATGGAATGGCTCTACAACATCGTCTGCAGTAGTGAGGTGTCCTCCCGCTTGCTGCTATAGCGGGGGAGAAATTCATGAGCCAACCCAGCTCGACTCAACCCAAACCGTCCGATGGACTCACCTCACTTTCGTTCGTGTCGAGCCACGGTTCTCGTTGTTGCGAGGGCTCCCGTGATTGATGTGGTTGTGATCCAAGAGTTGCATTCTGCTTGTCCGCCTCGCCCGATGCATACTGTCTCTGAAGTCGTTCCCGAATACGAAGGCCGTGCACGAGTCGTATCCATCGCTTACATGCCCGCTCTAACCTCTTCGCACGGGCCCTCTCTTCCGCATCTTGTTCCGCTTCTAAGCAGGCCTAGATCGCCACCAACAAAGGTCAGGTCAGCCACAAACGGAAGCGGGAACGGCAAAACAGGAGACCACGGATGAGATGGAAAGTAGTGTCATGCGAACCCAACAGTGACACATACCTCCACCATCACGCTTTCATTCTCGGCGGCGACGACTATACCTTGGATGACGGGCACCGCTCTTCGTTTTCTGAATTCAAATCCCGTCTAGATCGATAAATGGAAACACGTCACGCGAACGAAAAATGTTCGATCAGAAAAAATGGCACTTACCACCGCCTCCGCATGATCGAACCCCAGTTTCTTGGCTATTTTCGCAGCCCCCTTATCTGCCCATCCACGATAAGTCGACCCTCAGACTCGGCAGACAGGCAAAGAAGCAATTCGGGTACACGTACATGGGATATGTGCCGCGCCTTCCGGCAACATGGAAGGCACGTACAAGTCGATGTTGCCGAAATCGTTCTTTGGGATTTTCCCCTGTTCGAAAAAGGAAACGTTTCGTCAACCCCCAAGACAGAAGAGAGCGGGGGAACGAAACAAGAAAAAAGGAAATAATAAACAAGGGGTCCAGACGCACGTCTTTGATAGGATCTGGTGTGTATACCTCCGTTTGCGAAAGTGCATACATCCCTTGCATCACTTCTTCATCACCGCCAGCGTGCCCATCTGCTTTGGCCCGTTCGAGCGCGAGTTCCATCTCCCGTTGTCGACTGACGGTCACCGCGCGTTGCTTGACCATTTTCATGGGTTGACAGCCTTGACGTATTATGCGTCCCTGTCGCATCCAGTTCTCCGCAGTCTTTAGGGAAATCACCGACGAACGTGGATATACAGGCTCCCCTCTGAACTTGCCAAGCTCCGTGGGAGGATCAATGACTTGGTCGCGTCTAAGATGACGAGTCAAGGCGTACCTAAAAAAATGGGCACGATAAGGATAAGTGGAGAGAAAAAAAATGGAAACTCATGCACGCACAAAAAATGGTTCTTGAAGCCCGCGATCGTGGTTGGCATGCCTTCGGTCAATTGATGGTTGTGTAATTCATCGTCCTCAAGGTCGTCCCTTTGCTGTGGACAAAAAGAAGACACGATCAGAATGCGTTCATCTCCGTTCCACCCACGGAGCTCGGGTTATACATACGAGGCGATAGGGTCTCGTGATGGATTGCACGACTCTGGCCCACCATTCTCTACGCCCTCCGGCGGGACCTGCACCGACAGCCTGTACTTTGGATATCTTGGCTGTATATTCACGGGCATACCGTGCAGTGATATCGCGACCAAAGCCATCCTCTTCTAGACCGATGACATACAGTATCCGGTTGTCTTGCCTGATGGGGGTTTTGCTTGTGCCTATGTTCTGAACATGACTCGGATCGAAAAGGTGGCGCTTATTGACAATACCGCGGATGGGATCCACGGGTAACCAGCACGAGTCCGCACGGGAAAATACTTCCGTCCAAAAGACAGGTGGTGTGGTCGTCGGATCCGGCGATTCTGAACACAATTGACATAATCGCTTAAACAGAACGCGAAGCGGCAACGTGTTCCACGTACTCAATGACCTTGCCCCCATGGCAGGTGATCCACTCCGGCTAGTAGATTGACTTTTCTGTTTGCGAAGCCTAATGATTGGGTTGGCTATCTCCTTGCCCTTTCCTGTAAACGAAAATGTGAGTCCAGACTGACGGCATTGTTCTTTGAAGGAGTTCGGCAAACGTGATCCGGTCCAGGTGTACCTTTGTACTTAGAGGGCGATACGGCGATGTCCGCCCCAATTTGATCACCGGGCTCAAGGTCTTCGCGATCATCGGCGGATCTCTGTTCTCTGCATTTGGTTCCATCTCCCTTTGGAGTCGGTTTCCCAACTCTTGATTTCCAAGGAACGCTTTGTAAGCTGACGACAAGCCTCGCGGGGATATCGAGTGCGCGACACAGTGCAGTGAAGAGCTGCGCGCTGGTGTCTCTAGACCCACGCTGCATCAGCGCGTGTTTCATGAGAGATTCAACACTCCGGATGCGTTCATAACCGCTGTCGTCGGACTCCGACCCACCGGGCTCGCTGGCCAGAGCGATCTCGTCCTCGACTTCCTCAAAAGTCCTGCTCCTGATGTGCCCGGTGGGCGTCACAGAAAAGAAGGTCTCACACCACCAAGTAACAAGGCGATCGACGGCCGCTTCGAAAAGGCGGCCACGTTTGTTCTGATCTGGGATACGAGATTTGTGTATCATTGCAAACCCATTCTGGAGCGCGAGCGGGACGATGGAGAGGAGTCGAGCCTAGTGCGATGAGTCAGCCGTCACAATGGTGAGATGTGGGCATGAAGAAGGAAAAGGGAAGCCACTCACATGGAGCAAGGGGTCGTTGACCCACTGGTTTCGTATCCGAGCGTTGGCGAGGAGGGCAACTGTATGGATCTTGTGACTGGTTGTTCGGAGAACTCGTTGCGCGTGCAGGGCAGCGGCCGCCTTTTTCCTTTTCACATTTACGCCGGATCGGACAAGTCCACGAGGGAGAGAAATAAAGAGTACTCACTTGGTGTCGTCCTTCTTAGGCCGTGCTTGGAGCGTGATTTCAATGTTTTGCCGCGGGGGAGGGGGAGAGAGCTCGGGCTCGAGGTGTACGTCGAGCTGCCGCTGCTGCTCTGGGACGTGTACCTCCTCCCAGTCGAGTTCGTCATCACTTGTATCTCCTCCCACCGAGGCAGTCATGATGGCGTTGGTCGTCGTCTGAGACGGTGAGGACGACAAGGCTCATTACTAAATCAGTGACACACGCGTGAGTCACGGTTCCGCGTCCGTCACGCCCGTCACTCTCACATGACTTTGTGACGGATCCAGTACTGTGTCACGTCCATTAAATCCTCAATACGCTGGCAGTAGTCTATGATTATTTAGAACGGGAATTTGAGTTGGTTGCAGTGACTCGTGAGTCACTGGGGCGTACTCCCTTCCACAGCAAATTGAACCTTTTTTCCTTGTTATGTGGACCATGTCTGACGGTCACCTCAAGACATAGGACGGAGTACTGACTCGGAATGAACGCGTACTTGGAATAGGACAAAACCACGCATCGTCATACTAATGGCCGATCGATGATCATGCACGCAAACCCACCGCAAGTTCCGCCTCCTAGTTCTGTACCGCTACATCTAGCAAAACGCCCGGTATCCACGCCGGCTCGGCCTTTTAAAATGTACCTCTGCGTTATTTCAAATGAATGGAAAGGGATTATGCTCGAGAAGAACAGTCTTGAGCGGTGCCCGATACTCGAATCTGCATTCTATCAGTGGCAAAACACCTTTCGTGTCGATCCTCCTGCAAGTCAGCTCCATACCAGACTCCACCCGCCCCTGCGTGATTCGCATAAAGATGCAAAAGTGGCTCTTCTCCGGTAAGAGACAACCCTTGTCGGGGCCCCCTGCTTCAGATGATCTATCGACTTTGAAATCTACCACGCCAACCGCATAGGAATGTTCTGGTTTGAGTTCGGCTTGTGGATTACGTGTAAAACGACCATCTATCTTCAGGTTCCGTTCCGGGTCGATGTCCATGGGATGAAGTGTGTAGTGACGGGCTAAAGGGATAATGCGCACCCGTATGACAAGTAGCTTGAGTTGAATGCCACGCTTTTGGATGGCGTAATCGTGGTCACTGTAAGGCCTAGAGATCCCCGCTTGGTAGGATGCTGGGGAGCTAGGCAAGGCCAAGGAATATCGGGAACACGGCCCGGCCCAAGCAAAGAAGCTTGGGTCACCGGAGCGCTGTGCGATGGCCTCGAGTAGTCTCTGGAAAGCCCTTTCTCCCTCGCCATATGCAATTGGCATCATAACGTCGAAGATGCCGAGGAGGGAGTAGGCGATATCTTCGATACGTGTGGTTTTTCGTTTTGATGCCCATCTCATCTTCGTGGACACCGTGAGATTTGATGACCTTGAATCGAAGTCTCGAATGTTAACAGAGTAGATATGTGTGACTTTGCTGATGGAATGAAGCATGAACTCGCTGAGTTTGTCGTTGGGGAAAGGAAAATTGTTGCCTCCTCGTACGTTCTCTGTCTCTGGACAGATCGGGCTCCAATCCTTGCCATACATTCTAAGCTTCTCCGGCGCTAAAAGTTCCTGTAGCGTCCACCCCCTTGTAAACCAGGGCTCCCGGGAAAAGTCCTTGACAGAAGAAGACTTGGCCAGGTATATGATGCATACGAATGCATCTCTGTACCACCCGTACATCGACCGTATTGCCTCCTCCAATTCCGAGCTGCTTTCCTTGTTTATGCAGCAGGTATCCGACCACACGTACTCGCAGCCGTGCTCCTTCGCCTTTTCGCAAAAACGCTGGAGTTTCTCGTACCCCAAACCCTCCGGAGTGGGTCGTTGGCCGTGAACCTTGCTCGACATGTCCCTGAACTCTGGCTCTTCTTCACCCCAGCGATGCGAGAATATAGCGTATTTGAGGAGCCGCTTGATGTCTTCCTACTTACAATCTGGATCAGGATTCGGAAAGCGCAGACAAGCAACAGATTGAATGACCTTGCAATTTTTCTTTAATTGCGATTCACCTGCGTACTCCATCGTATCCCTTGCCTTCTCCAAATCAACATTTATGGTGTCCAGGAGTGACCGGGAGTTCTTCCAGAGTTCCGATCGGCTGTAGAGTCTCATATCACTGATACGGACGAGGTATTGCGGCAAGTCATTGTAGACACATTCGTCGTAGCACTCCAGATGCAGTTTTTGCAGTGACGATCTGGATAAAAGACTATCGATGTCTTCCGATCCAACGGGTTCTGGCTCCTCCGATGGAAAATACGGCTGAGGTGATGACGGTCGTGGGGTACCACCGGGCAGCCTACGGCTCATACCGGATGCGTGGTCGGTGGGGTGCAATCTGATGGTGTGATGATAAGTTCAGCTATCTGAAACCAACATCACCTTTGGGCATTCCAGAACTTGACCCGCTTCGGCATAGAGCACGTGCGGCCTTGATAGGATTCCTTTCGTGAATTTTTTCCCTTACAGTGCGGCGACACGACACTTGCCAAAAAGTTATGCGTTGGTGGGGATTGAAACCAATTGTACTACCGTAGGCTGGTCTCAATGATGAAAGCAACTTGTAAATTTGCCGATGCTTTTGACGTCGAGTGCGCAAACACGGCTTCCACGAGAACGTCAAGTTTGGGGGTAAAATGCATTACGTAATAATACCGAAAGCGACATACCCCCTGAAGAGTCGAGAGCTCCCGAACTCGCCCTGCGGCAGCGCTTTGAGTTCAGCGTTAGATTCCCAATAGTTTACAAGTCAACAAACCAACGATAATCCATTCAGTGATACCTTGCGAGGGCCCTCCATGTTTGGATTAACCAGTGAACCCCATTTCCGTCTCCGTTTGCCCTACCGCATCAAGATCAACGAGCATTTGTTTTCGATGACTAATAAAGCCAGAGTACCGTAAGGCGGAGCTTCGAAGGGAACCAATTTCAATCTGCTAGAGGCGTAAAGAAACGCGAATTACCAAGGCATTGTCTGGGAGGGAGAATTCGTTGGTATTAAGGACTGCAAGCAGTTTATGTAGTACGTTGCTCACTGGCAGAATCTAAAGTGCACCGACCAGTCCAGTAAGAGTCTGCAAATCATCGAAAGAAGCATCATCGTGAGTTATGTGGTGCCAAGGAATAAGAGGAGATAGCTCGAGTCGACCGTCGTTCTCCTTGCTGCCATATCGCCAGTGTGGGCCGATTACGCCAATCCAATATAGCTTCCCGCGTGTGGTCCGAGAGAATGTGAAATTTGCTTGCTTGCAAAGTTGCATAAACAGTCGCTCTACGCCGTTTGGCCAGTGCTGACTGTTCTTGACTTTTACAATAAGAACAAGTTGGAAATTAAGACCCCCGGGCTCTGTGGCTCTCGAAACCTCGAAGATGAAATCTGGGGTTGTAGACTCGTTATCATCTTCATCAACGAGCTTGCGTTGAGGAGTGACCTGAAAGCCGTCGGAAGCAGGGAACAGTGTGGTAAGGATAGTGTTCCAGGGCCCATACCACACGCTCTCGATCGGCGCCGTATGAGTGGTGTAGTATTGCAATACTTGGCAAGTAAGGGTGGGAAAGGGGCATCTGGCTAGACGTCCTTGGAATCTGGGCTCGAAAGATGGTGGTAGGCTTACTTGCAAGATGCAACTTTAACAGGGAGATAACACAGCAACAGACAACGGTGGGGCGAATATCAGTATGCGCGTCAAAACGGTTAATTTGATGAATGGTATGCGGTCGCGTGTGACGCAAGATCTTTGTCAGCTCTTGGGCTGCTATCTCCTCGCCATTCCCAGCAACAGTCCATACTCTTTTATGAACAGTCGCGGTTCTCGTTTACTAAGGGAACGATCGTGCGAGAGTCCCTTGGCGCAACCGAGTTTACCACGCTCACATGTCCACCTGGTTGATCCCTAGATACGTTGTGCTGCGTGCTTGATCCATGAACACGACTCCTCGAGCTGAACGTCATCGACGAGGCCTCTGTCTTTATGGCGCATAGAGAAACAGGGAGCATCCTTCGTTCACGCGATCTATACTATTTGATCAACAATGCAGGCGTCGTCCGTATTTCAGAGTCTCTAGGTGCCCAAGCACCATGGACATTGCGGATGTCATACGCACCGTAGGGACAACATCTGGGGTCCGAGCACTCGTCTTCCGCACGTTCATCTTTTTCCTGGAACGAAGCACGCGAAAAGTGATTGTCAACATCTCAAGTGCGCTTGAAGATGATCTCGGCAGTCAACACACGACATACAGTATAAGCAAGATGGGGTTGAACATACTAGTAGGCACTTTGCGGGAATTGGCCAATGGCTTACAGTGATACTTAGACGGTGCAGACATATAAACAACTCAAAGAGTGGCCGGATCTGATCACATTTGCCATCTGGTGCAAGACGATAGCGCTCTCCAATAGACATGTGCGGTGGGGTCTGTAAGGACGTGGCTCTGGAAGTGTGGGCAAAGTGCTTCCAGACGCGAGAGATGCGACGCCTGATTCCGATGAGGACCTCGGTAATCTACTAGTAGTAGTCCTGTGGTGAAATCCAGTTGGTTGGCATTCATTATCTTATCTCGATCATATCATCGAGCCATTTTACGGCCGCGTGCGAGTTTCGACCCGACACTGGAGCCACCGCTCCCACCCAGCCCAGCATTTCAGCCCGTTACAACCCGCACGCCGTCGTCAAAATGCGACCACCACATCAAAGCCTCTCCGATGCCGAGTTTGATGCAAGTTCCAAGGCCATGATAACGGTTATTTCACTCATATGACCCACACAGGCACTCATCAACGGCGCGATTAAACATTCCATCCAAACATTCTCCAAACTTACCGGTTTCGCCGCCGACGGCGCATGCGTACCCACTCAATATCTCCGCATCGTATCCATGATGTACGACCAGCTCGCCGCGAACAAGATCCCGCGCGGTCCCGTCGGGGAAAACATCCCAACCCCAGACCTCGACCTCGCGACTACTTCGCTGGTCGGCCTCGGCGTCACCCTCCCCATATGGCTCAGTCACAAAGACCTCTCGCAACAGCTACCCAAGGTACTCTGCACTCATTGGCCTGATATCCGGCGCTGGTTGCTCTTCTTGTATCGGAACATCATCGTTCAGGAAGGTCTCGACATGAACTTGCGGTTAACCTGCAAGACCGCCGTCCTAGAGTTCCTCGGGCTTATCCGCGACAGACTCCTCATGCCCTGGTCCAGATCCATCCCTGCCGACCGTGAGGTCATGAAGATGATCTGCGATCTCTGGTTCATGGAAACCCGGGATCCCGGATTCTCCAGCTGGTCCCCCAAGGCAGACACCCAACGTGAATCCGCCGTCCTCAACTCATGTTTTCTCATTGCGCACGAGCTCGGCACCACCATCGACTGGTCAAATCTGCTCAGCCTATTCCATGGCGAACCAGAACTCATCGCGACCGTCTCTCTTTGTCATCTCGATCATGAAATATCGCGTGAGAACGAGCTGGATTTGAATTGTATCGCCTGGGACTTGCATATCATTACCGTTCTCTCTTTACAGGAAAATATCTGCCTCGCGATCATGCGCCAAGGCGCAATCAAGGCTGCTTCTGAAATCCTTGCGCTCATCGTTGATCGCGAATGGGAAGGCGAAATGCGGGTGCTGGCCGCGCGATGTATGACCAATGCGATCGTATTACTGAAGTCACGAATCGAAGAGATGGATGCACTCCCCTTTCTAATACAGGCACTCGAACGTGGGCTGGTCGCTTCGCTTCTCAAGTGTGAAGCGTTGTTGCCGTTTACGGAACAGCCTGGAGCACCTCGGCAGCCGGTCGTGTTACTCGGAGTCCTTCCCGGGTATACGGTGTACCGCTCCATCTTGTATCCGCTTGTGCTTGCTGTCGACTTCGCGATAGTACACAGGTTAGATGCCAGACTCTCGGAAGGCGGGGAGCTTTACAAGGCTTGGAAGAGACTCAAAGACACGGTCGACGAGCGACGCCGGTTAGTGAGGCGCGACGTTGCCAACGGGCACATTCAGACATGTCAAAACGACAAGGTGAACAGCATTATTTCTTGTCAAGTACCGTGATACGCCGAACTGACGCGCTGTGTTGCACGCAGTGCTCGAAAGCGAGCCATATGGGCAGGTTTAAACGGTGCGGAGGGTGTCTCCATGCCTACTACTGCAGTAGGAAGTGTCAGCGGTACGATTGGCAAAACGGAAAGCACAAGCAGTATTGCACACGAATTCATCAGCGGTTCGTTCGGACGCGTACGTGGAATTTCGTCCCCTCCTCGACCGTTGGCACGCATCAATGACTGAATGATCGATCACACATGCAGGCGGACAAATGTCGACCGTCCACAGCAAGGATCTCAAATTCTTGGACCAAATCATCCTCGCCGAGTTGAAGAAACACCGCGAACGGCTCAACGCCGAGCCTTCCAAGCTCACCCTCGCCGAAATCAATCTCATCGGTGGACAGGTCAACGTCGTCTTTGACGCCCGAGGGTCGAACGCGAATCCGTTTGGGACCAGGTGCAGGTGTGAGATGTTTGCAAATGCGCGGTGGAAACGCATGGCGGAAGTGGTGAGGGAGGGAAAGAGACAGATGGTGTTGGTGAGGGCGTTTATCCCCGGGGGAGCGTCGAGGAAAATTGTACTTCAAGCTATTCCGTTGAGTGCGGTGGTGGATGGGGGACAGGGCGAGCGACGAAAAGGTCGGGTAGTGGAAAAGTATCAGTTTAACCTGATCTTTACGTGTTGTGGGAGTGAAAGGAACGACCCAATGGGACTGAAGTAGCGTTGTCTGTATATATTCTTGTCGGCTGTAGAACAGTGTTGTATGAATGTACCATTGAGTGATGCAGTAAAATTAGGTGTACCATGCTCGAAAAGCGAACAAGGCACTCCAGTACACCTGCACGCGGTAAGGATGTTTTGTATGTTATGGAGGGAAAAGGTGGCTTGGGTGCATTCAATGGAAACCAGCGAACCTAGGCGAGTCGGCTGAGCTTGCTCAAAGTCGAATCATTGGTCGTGTGTAGTAGTAGCACGGGCAATCAGGATCATTCTGGAACTACAAGTACATCGAAAAATTAGCGTCGAGGCGTGTTGGAGAACACCCGGTAGATACTATACAGTTACTTAGACTACGTCTCGTACCCTCACCACATTTTCTTCTTCGGACATCGGCGTGTTTACTTGTGCGATGCGCGTCTCCTTGCTTCCCTCCAGTCGAGGTATTCACCGCGTCTATTTTAGTCGCCCCGAAGACGCTATCCTGAGTGCGACCACCCACCTACGGGCGCTGCCCACCTCCAAGACTATGAAAGATAATTCAGTTGTTCGCTATCGTCTTACAAGTACAACTTTGACTTACCTCCGTTTCCGAGAGGTGTACTTCGTTTCTCTAAGATGGCCCAAATGGCACTCGCAAATGTGCCGAACAAAGTTTTTGCGTTTAATCTGTTTAGGGCATCCCTTCCACTGGCAGCGAATCAGCGTGTCCGCCCTCAGTCTCCTAATATTATGTGTGTTCTTGAAATGTGCCGAAACGCTCTTGCATGTGATGTGATCACTGCAAGCCTCAGAGCCACCCCCGACGGTCCACTGACAAGGAGCCACCGCCAAGCAGGAGTGCACACTCCTTGGAGTTCGCGTCACCTGTCACACATTGAATGTGAGGTCCGGTTGTAAAGCGTAAGCATATGCCGCTTACAGCTTTGGGCACCGCGCCAAGACTATGTTCCTCCATCACAGGAATGACGTCGTTCTGTGTGTGGAATTCATCAGAGATACACGATTGCAGAACAGAGGTATCTTTGGGCATACCAAAGGAACTAGGGTGGAATGTGTGGCGTGATTAGCAGCACCAAATAGCATCTCCACTTCACGGTCAAGTATAATTCGGTATATAGGGGACATGGGTGGTGAGGTGCTCGTGTTGATAGAAGGTACAGGGTACCGGTGGGTATTTGCATTAGTCAACTGTGGGCCTGGAGGATTTTGAATGAACTATCACACATGTTCAGCATGGACGATAACAGGGCGCAAGAGTGTCTTGCTTACATCCTCAACCCGTGCACCGAGACCGTGGTCTTCCGTGGTAACAACACTGGAATGGTGCTCGTTGCTCTATGAAATAGTTCAGAACCAGTTCCGAACAGAAAAGCATCCTAGAACACACAGTAGTGAGGTTCACTGTCTCGTACATTGAGTCCAGTTCATGGGAGGGTTCGAATCCGTATGGAGTAAACATACGATCTTAGTGCTGAGAGGTGCGAGTACGGGATCCTTTATATGCCAGCGGATGGCGGTTGTGCAGGGTTGACGTACCCTCCATGGAGTGGACGAAAGATTGAACCTCACGGGTTACGTCACCCCTGGCAGGTAGAGTAACAGACTCGGAGGAGCTATAACGCAGAGCCGAGGATCAGCAGGGTCGTAGAGAGACCCGTTTAACGGACATATCCATATCTAAGACTGACCTGAACGATTTCTCACTTTTTGGAGGGTCCAAATATTGATCCAGCCCTTGTGAGAGAGCACGATGAGCATAGGGCGGGTTGCAGCCAAGGCACAGTAGCGCCGTCACACATTCCGGCCTATTCACCGCAGAGTATCTGCCACCGAGAGCGCCCTGATCGAGGAGTGGGTGTAGATCAGTTCGCCGTCGACCAGTGTCGGATGTAAGCGACTCGGACGCACCCACACAATTATTTGTTCACATGCTGAGAGTCTGGTCTGCCATTGGCGGACCAGCGAGGGATATTAAGTGGACGATCAAAAAAAAAAAACATTATCTTACATATGAGGTCACTTATCGTGATAGACATGCATGCGATCCCGCTATTTCGCATGCCAGTCACTAAATGAACTAGGGTCGGGCTGCTTGCCACCTGGAGTGGTTTAGTATTTATGTAGGGAGACTTTTAAAATGCTGACATACCCGGTGAGCCGTGGTTTGGTGCAATGAGTGTCAAGGTTGTGAAGCAGGTATGGAGACAGATCTCGGGTTCGGCGAGTATACCATACTAAACACAGATACAAAGAAAAGTGGGGAAATGGTAGTACTGGCCCCGACACGGAGTTAGCCGAGCCGACTCTCGAACACCTGCCACAATCACGAGATAATGATCTGGTCTCCATGATCGGGCGAACCTGACCAAGTGGCCCCAGGGGCACGATCAAGAAGTTCGTCACTCTCTCGTAGGCGCCAGAACGTCCCTATCATCTTCCCCAAGTCAGTGAAATCTGAAAGCCAAGCATCTCTGGGCCGCCACCGCGCTTTTTCTCCCTCCATGCGCTCCCTGGGCACCCTGAATTCGAGCGTTCTCTTTTTGTGTCCTCTCAAGTCACTCATGCCCTCTCCAACTCCAACCGTAGTCTTTTTTAAAAACTACCTGCTCTCAACTCCAGGAGACATTGCTTCCCGTCTGACCGGATTTACGTCGGAAGGGTGTAGCATGCGGGTGTGAAAATCACCCCGCGGCCCGCTGACCTGCACCAAAATGATTGGATGCGGATACATAGTTAATGTATGTTTGATGTTAGACATTTGACCCGAGATTTGAGTTTTTACTATATTCCCACGGTCCAAATGCTTAGCTAATTGAGGGACATATGGACCATAGTGTCTAGTATGTATCCCTATTTTTCCTTATTTGTTCATTCACAAGTTGTGGAGAAACAAAATGATTTCTTCCAACATACTTTTATTACTACCTACAACTACTTAGCAAACCATTTTCTTAATATCTCTTTTATCCTTGAGTACTTAGCCAAGTGTCAGAGAAGCAATTGGAGCATGTGACCTCAGTTGCGAATCACCTGACTCAGATCATGTGACCTTGCATAGCATGAGTCATAATGAGTCAATATGAGTCAGAGTGAGTCAGATGAGGATTAGCCAAAGCACTGCCCCTAGACTAGCAGAATGATCATGTGACCTGCACAGCATGAGTCATAATGAGTCATAATGAGTCATAATGAGTCGGCATGAGTCAGCATGAGTCATTGCCAAGCCAAAGGCTATTTTTAGCTCATTGCAAGTCATTTTCTGACAGGTTGAGTCAAAGTGAGTCAATATGAGTCAGTATGAGTCATATCTTGGCACAGCCACCTCGGAACCGAAGGTAGCACAGCCACATGTAAACTACTATATAAGGAGCGCGATTCAGCCCCATTTGGCAGGTTCCCTCTTTTAGGAAAAAGGTTCCTACTTGAGTAAATCTCAACCAACGAGTGCTCACAAGAGTACCCCTCTACAAACAAACAGTGAGGCTGTGTAGAGAAGTTTCCCACGCTATAAATAGAACTACTTAGACCCAAGTTAGGAGTATACTGTATCCCTTAGGATAGGGACAGTTAGGACACCTTTAGGGAGAAAACCCCAGAGCGGGCAACTAAAGGGAATAGATCCCCAGCTAGTAGGGAGACCTAATAGTTCATTAGTACCCTGGGAAAGGGTCGAGTCGAGCACATTTAAGCTGATTGCCAACTCCTTAGTGCATAATAGAATCAGTTTAGGAAAAGCTGTTCTGTGTGACTAAGTGACGTGTGTGAATCAGTAAGCGAAAGTGAAGCGTATTTACGCTACCTACCCAATTGAGCATTCCTAATCGACTGGAGCCAATTGGCATCTTAGGGAAGTACCCCTAGTCACTACCAAGTACCCCCCCCCCCCCTAGCAACCTGAGAGTTGTCTAGACCATCTCCCCAACCATCCAGTGTACAATTCGTACACCACCCCAACTGAAAGCCAGACCCTCAACAGTTTTGCTGAACCCCCAATCACCCTCAACCTCGTTGACGATTGACGAACAAACCACGTACCTGATAGTCAACCCCTTTCTACGAGATTGATACTTATTTCTAGTACCAACTCGACCAGGGAAGAGTACTCTCTTCACCTCGCTAAAGGTTTACTACCCGTGGAGATAAGATTGGTTGTCTGGTAAGCGTTTTCTTAGCGTTTCTACTGATCTTATCTAGAAGAAGACACCGCGGGTGGGCGTAAGGGTACGGGGGATAACCAAGTATGGCATTCTTCTTCAGAACTCCCCTCGCTTGTTCAGAAGCTGTATCAACCTGCACTCGGGCTCCACTCCAGGACCACAAACACGGACTAAGCATGTGCCTTGTTTCCGGAA
Source organism: Boletus coccyginus (assembly GCA_025782845.1). NCBI lineage: Eukaryota > Fungi > Basidiomycota > Agaricomycetes > Boletales > Boletaceae > Boletus > Boletus coccyginus. The sequence goes on from JAHZSR010000025.1 coordinate 179,880, forward strand.
GACACGGGGTGGCGCCAGGCCGCTAGCACCCCGATCGAGCGTTTGGATCGCAGGAAACTTTATGTAAGTCTCCGTTCACTCCCTTGCATCCGTCGTCAAACTCTCCTCACCGAACATCCACTGAGTGTTGTCGTAGCGCACCACCGTCCGCGCCGGTAGTTTTTGCATCCTCACGACTACTGTCCAGAACTGTCTAGTCCAGCACATTCCATTCGGTCAATCATTCAGCTCAGCGAAATTAGCCATAGCGTCTGTTGTCCTGTGGTTCCCACTCTTTCTCACTCTATCTGCGCAGCTCGGAAACCAACTAATTGAGCGGGAGAACTGGTGTCTTATTGTAGATGTACATTGCACCCGGGGGAGTGACTACGATGATGATACGCAATGACGGTACGATTAGCCTTCCTTGAAAGCAGCGACGATTCCAACCAAAATTGCTTCCAAGCTCGACTGAGAGTCTGAGACTACACTGTTACTGGTACCTATGGCAGGATGCTGGCTAATTTAGGAGGCTCGCATTACCTGGCTGACGATCCAGGTGCGAACACGACATTATTACTACAAGCCCGATGTCCTGCGCCACGTGTTCACAAGTTTGGCAAATCAAATCAGTTCCTTGGTTACGCATCCTGAGGTCGAGGGACGCCAAAACGACTAGGTGTTTGTACCCGTTTTAAGTAATACTACCCGACCACCCGACATGCAGGAGTGAGTCAGGTGGCAGAGCGAGCAGCTGGCTCCCTCGCATCGAGTGCCTCGCCCGCACCCACCCGGTGACCACTCCCTCCTGCAGGTCTGACGTCCAACCTGCGTTTGTCCGTCGTACTTCACTCATGGGCGCGCTCAGTGACCTGCTTGGTGCCCTTCCCACCTTCGCAGCTCGCTCGCCCTCAGCGCTTCGGGCCTTTGCTCATACCCTCACTCCTGCCATGTATATACCTGCTCCTACCTACGAGCCACTATTGCGATCGAACGTCGCAGACTTGAGTTCGTCATGCTGGTCGGGTGAATGGCCCAGATAAACTGCGTGACATCAACATGGTACGGGCCCACAGGGCCAACGTTGGGTCCCAACTAGTACGTTCCATCTCCATACACCAACCCCAGCTCGTTCGCAATGAAATCACACTGCGCCACTCGATATCCGTGCCTCACGCTGTCCGTCACGTTCACGACCACCTCGTTCCCTCCCTCATACCCCTCCCATACCACCTCCGCCCCCACATAATTCGGACTCCCCGTCCACGCCATCTCTGTCCAGCGTTTCATCACCTCGCGTGTCACCTCAACTTGTTCAGCGGTCAACGGTTGATATAGACCGTCTGTCTCCGCCGTTCCGAATAACCAATAAAGCTCGTCAGCATGACAAACCCGGCCGCGACACATGCCCGGGTTTGGGGTCAATGGGGAACCAAGGCCAACGGCAAACACGGCATGGTACGCGTTCCTCGGGTTGGTCGTGTTCGACTCCAGCGCAGCGAGGTACGTCGACGGACATAAGACCACCCAGTCGGTCAACAATTGTGCGAGCGTCAACACCGCACCCGACATCCCCCCCTCTGCCTGGGCTGTCTCGTAGGGGTAGAGTGTCGTCTCGTTCAAGATCTTGGCAACCTGGGTTTGGTTGAAGTACTGTGGGAGCATCTGGACGTATGCCGAAGGCGGCGCGGTGGGGGACAGCGTACTGGGGAGGAAGTAACAGAGGTCGCATTCAGTCGTTGACCAGAGGGTGGGGATGCGGGCGTATACACCATCTCGGATGCTGCTCACGATGTCGTTGAGGACGTAGTCCCCATCGACGACGATGTCCCAAGAAATCCCGAGATGGTAAGATGCTAGTGCTAGGTCCCTAGCGGGCATGTCCTGAACGCATGAAGCGTCTATGTTGGAAAGCATGGTCGATGTGTTTGATGCACAACCTAGGTACTTTGCGAGGGTCAATGACGTGTTCAATGCAAGCTCGCGAGAGTAGAACGGATTGCTCGTGCTGAAATCAGACACCAGGATCGCAGCACCTAGATGTGCATCAGGATGAAGCAAGAATATAATGAAATGCGGTCTCACTGAAGAGTCCTTGCGTATACTTTGGGCTCATTCCAAGGAGGTATCTAGTCAATATTCCACCTGCCGACTCGCCAAAGATCAGAACTTTTGTTCGCTAAGCATTTAATCAGCGACCGAACTCCCGGACAACTCGGAAACCCACGTCTCCACCAAAAGCCTCAATATTGTCTTGTACCCAGTGCAATGCAAGGAGGGTATCCTTAAGTGCAGCATTTGATGCGTTGAACCATCCAAATGCAGTGAGACGGTAGTTGATCGTGACAAGCACAACGCCTCCATACGATACCAAGTTAGTGCCATCATATATGTTCGAAATCGAGTTTCCAACATATCCATCGGTCGTCATGTTGTATTGGAATGGTCCACTATTCCCCGTGTTAAGTCCACCCCCATGCACTAGAGAACAGCGTTGAGAAGAGGACGAAAGCTAAATACTAATGGTCACTTACTGTAGAACATCACAGGGAGTTTTGGGACAGCATCCATAGGACACCCACCAGCGGCGATAGGAGAATAAATATTGAGGGATAGACAATCTTCTTCACTATACAACACGTGACCGTTATCGACATCGGGAGGCTGTGGAAACGTTTCGCGACAATGGATGGAGCACGTAGTGGACAAGTCTTACCTGGGCGCAAAAGGGACCATAGGAAAGAGCGGTGCGTATAGTGTTCGAGGGGACATCGAGAGGCGTTGGTGGCTGAAAACGATCTTGGCCAGCCGTTGATCCCGCGTACTTGATACCCAAGAAACGCCACGTGAATTTGTCACGGAAGCCACGAAGAATACCAGCTGTGGGTGTCGACACATCAATTTGTCGGGTGGTGTCGTAGGACGTCACGTTTGAACGCGTCAACGGGGCAGAGTTGGTACAGAGAGCGGGCAAGCGGGAGGAAAGGTCGGGCGTGTCGTCGTGTGGGGATGGACCGCCCACAGTGAATGGCGCACAGCCAACTGGGGAGAGTTTGACGACGGATGCAAGGGAGTGAACGGAGACTTACGGTTTCCTGCGATCCAAACGCTCGAGCCGGGTGCTAGCGCTGCCCCGTGTCTGCCGGAAGCGAGGACAGATGTTAGATTTTCCGACGTAAATCCGGTGCCCGTTGGAAGGAGAAATAATGTCTCCTGGAGCTGAGTGCAGGTCGACACAGCTTCTGAACAAGGGAGTGGGGTTCTCAACAAGAGTGCGCCAGCACGGTTCGGGTTGGACGGGTCGAGATCATTGTTCGAGACAATAACCACGTCAGTGCCAAGCAAGAGAGCATGAGTGACTTGAGAGTATACAAAGAGATTGATGCTCAGAACCACTAGGGAGCGCATGGAGGGAGAAAACGCGCGGTGGCCCAGAGATGCTCGGCTCTCAACTTGGGGGAGATGACAGGGAAGTTCTGGTGCCTACGAGAAGACCTCACAGAGTAACGCTTCTTGATCGTGCCTCTCGGGTCCCTCGCGAGCGCCTGGTCAGGTTCACTGGATGAAACCAGATCATCTCGCGAGTATGGTAGGAAACAAATCAGCCAGAAATGGGTGTTGGACCAGCCAGGATGAGACAGGGACAGGAAATGCAGGCCCGAACTCTAAGGACAAGGCCAAAACCGACGGTCGTGCTACTCCGGCATCTCCCGACCCGGACCCCTGGCACTAAGGGTAACGGTCGACGAACAAAGTTTCTGCCTGTTCAGTGTTCACCATGTGTTTTGCTTTTTCGCATCTGTGTTTACTCATCGTACTAGCTTCTGTCTTCATACCAGCCTCGACTTTACTCTCCACTATTATTATTAACAAACTAAACCACAGATTACCGGGTATACCAGCATTTCAAAAGTCTTGTTACACAAGTACTAAAACGACTCCAGCCTGAGGCAAGCAGATCCTAGTTCATTTAGTGGCTGGCGAGTGAAATAACATGGCATGACTTAGAGTGGCAGGGGCTGGCAGGGGTATGATTACATCTCATCTATGTATGTGAGATACATAATAAGTCTTTGGATCGTCCGCCCCGTGTCCTTGTCCGCCTGATGGCGGCCAGATCATCATCGGGTGATCTTGGCATGTGAACAAAGTCGTTCAAGTGAGTCCAAGTTGCTTGCGTGCAACCCACTCCCCCATGGAGGCACCCGTTGGCGAAAATTCTCAACCCAGGCGCGCCTTTTCACAAGCTGCATTGACCTGCGCTGAACTCCAGCAGGGCGGCCGTCGGCTTTACACCGGAAGAACCAAACTTCTATCCCCGACTTTGACAGATATGAGCACCACCATTGGTGCCCGGGCTGAGCGTTTATATCACAGGAAACTTCCAAGTCTTCGTTCGCTTTCGTGCAGCTATGCTCAAGCATTCCTCAGTTAGCTGCATTACATCCCATGTGGGTAGTTCATCTCTTTCCTCGCGTTTTTTCTAAGTTTCTGTACAAACTGTTGACACATTCCAACGTGACGTCCTATGACACCATCTGACCAATCGACGTGTCGACACCCGAAGGTGATATACTTCATGGCTTCTGTGACAAGTGCGCATTGGCCCTTATCAGTATCAAGTATGCGGAATCGACTGCCGAACAGGCCTACGGTAGTCATATTTAGTCAATGAAACGTGCTGGAACGGTAATGCTGCGGTGCGGCGACTTGGACAGGCTAAGTGATCACTTATCAACATGCTATGCTTGTTTCAAATGGCCACAGTTCACTTTATCATTCCGAAGTTTGGAAGTTGATACAGAGCTGATTAGCTGCACAGGGTGGGTGGGAGGGTATCCATGACATCGAAAAGCTAGTTTTCCCAGCCCTTTCGATTTTCAGAGAACTCCAGTTTCCGCCAGGCCTTAACTCGCTCTTAGGCTGCGCTGCCTTGCGGCAACGCAGGCAACGAAAATTAACGGCCGACCCTACAAGTTTTCAAATCCTTATGCATGGCGTCTCGCCCGGGCATTCGCTCGTTTGAGCTCTCCCCAGACTTTCAATTCCTGATCCTCACTACACTTTGCGTCGCTCAACCATTCAACACGGACGTTCTTCGTTTCTAGCAATAATCTCAATCCTCCAAACCCGAATCGTGCTGGTGCGTTGTAATCTTGAAGACGCCTATCATAGAAGCACTCATGTAGTAGTGATCTCCAAGAGTTCGTACTTCCGGCCCTTACCACCACTGATTACACACGTCAAATCGACGTGTCAACGCCAACTGCTGGAATACTGTGCAGATTCCGCGACAAGTTTGCCTTCCGTCTCGTCAGGATCAAGTGCGCCAAATCGCCTGCTGGAGCGAACAGGTTCCAACCTCCGACTTCACTTCAAGTCTTACTGGGTACCGTGCGCCCCGCTCTCGAGTACTTTGTGCTCAGGTATACAGTTCTCTTTCCGTGGTCTTCTGCATTCTCACAGCCTATCGGCCCCGGATGCTGACATGCATTGAGCAAGAAAGCGTTGACGAACATCCTTTCGCAGGTGCTACTATCCTCGAGTCGGACTTTGAGACCAGCCCCTTCTATTCACCCACATTTTGCCCTGAACATGTCACTCACGGTTACCAAGTATCTCAGGTGCGCAACCAGATTTTTCCACTGTCTTGACAGAAGCCGACGTCCCGTGCGTTCAGCAGCAACCCTTTTTATGGCATCATGCTATAAACTTGGCCTTTCCTGGGACATCGTTTTCAACGACAACTACGTACTTGACGACATACAGGGCAGCATCAAGGACGGCGTATAACCGCGTCCCCGCCATTTGGTCGACCGACCAGCGTGGGATCTGTTATTCCCTCCCAGTAACCGTGACCCTCGCTCCAAATTCACTACCCTCGTACGTCACCGAGCTCTCCATCCATCTCAACAGCACCAACGTCCAGACAATCCTGAACCAAACGACGCTCTATCCGTACGACGCCGTGTCGTCTGAGGACCGGATCTCCGGCGCTGTCCTGTCCTCACCTTTGTTTAACCGATGGCAGATTACTACGTCCATTGTCCCCCGATCTACCTCGCCTCGCTCGAGACGAACACGACCAACCCAGTCTGGGAACGCCTACATGATCCTGTTTACTGTCAACAGCGAAAACCTGATGACGGCGAACCTAGCGATATGTCCCGTCCAAGTCTGATCGTGTCGTACCAATCGCTGACGCTGGAGTAGGCGACGACGACGCGATACGTTCTGTCGCGGTGGACCGAGTTCGCGTGGGCGAGTAAACGCGAATTACGCTGGGTGGGTGGTCAAGCTTCAAGTGGAGGGCGTATATGGAGGACAATGAGTTTGTGGTCCACGTGGTGGAGAGAGAGCGTAGCCGCATCATATTGCGCTGCTGCTGCGCAGTGTGAAAATTTCACCGGCCAGCTCAGGCTCATGTTGGGTGACAACGTGTATTCACTCGCGGGGCCGTCGCACGAGTGTGGTATCACCTTAATTAATGTGCAATGTAGATATGAAACAGGGGAACTGTTACCCCGTAGAGTGTGCGAATTTACCTAGACAGGTTATCAGTTGAGCCTCCATGGCAAAGAAATCCATGACAACGAGCGTGTAGGAAATAGGGTATGTTGTGCTACAAGTATGAAGTCCCCCGGAAGTAATTCCCTGAAGAGAGAAAATAAAACTTATCGGCGAGGGTGGTAAGGGTAACAGTGACAATACAAGGACGCTGGAGAACAAACCCAAATGTGACAAGAGTACATCCATAAACAGGAGGCTGCTTCGAACCAACATGCGAAGAAGGATCAAGGGCTGCCAGTGAGCGAATATGAGGTAGGAACGGAAAGGTTAAAACGAGGGAAGAGTGGCCTGTAACTCTGAATCTTTATGATTGCAGACAGAACCAAGACACAAATGTTTACAAATAAAAATGGTGAGACTCGAACGTGGGAGCGAGTCGTCAAGTCGGTTCTAAAACGTGTTGTAAATAAGATTAGACGAGGATGAGTGGAGGCGACGACCGTCGTTTTAGCACCACGCACGGGACATAGTCTGTCCAACCAACATTAGCGCCATGCGTGGAGAAATGCGATCGATCGAGACGCACGTCGTGCGGAGAAATTTTGGCTCCCTTCTACAGTGCAACCGCTATCAGCTGGTCCGATCCACATTTATTTTTTTCACTGAGGAAGGCAGGGAGAGCCTGATCGACTTCGCGGAAGCAGTCGACGGGTATTAACCCCCGTTCATGCCGTCCCCCTTCAGTACCTCCCAGCTTCTGAACGAATGCCCAGCCATCATCAAAGATCCGGAGCAGGCGCGTACGATCACCCGGACGAACTGCTAGTTCATCATCCAATGAGGGAGCGAACGGACGACGGATGACCTCGACGTCGGCAAATTCGGATTTCACAGGATCAACAAAGGGGTCGGTAGATCGATTAGCTGCTATAATGCGAGGTGGGAGCGTAACATTGGGCGTCAATATTTGGGGGTGGAGAGAGGTCGGGACTGGTGCCGGAGGGAGGTCAGTAATAAGTGCACGAGGAGGGGTGCTGAGATGGACAAGAGTAGTCGCAGAAGATTGAGGAGACGGAAATCCTTGGGTCTCAGAGATGAAGAAAGTGTCCACGTTGGACGATGGGGGTGCAGGTGGCTTGGGGAACGCAAAGGATTCCGAGGGTGAAAATGGATGGACGGACATGGGTGAAGTGGACTCCAGGTTGTTGTGATGAGTGGAAACCGTCAGGTACTGTGCATCTGGGTTGCTGCCATTGCTCAGCATGCTGTTCATGGACTCTCTGAGCGCTACTGCACCCCCAGTAGAAATCAAGAGAGAATTACGATCGCGAACTTCGGCCATGGGAGGGAGGCCGGGGACAACGCCTAGAGAAGACCTTGAAGGGGAATCGACGCGGACCATCAACCCTTGATCAAAGTTGGTAGCGAAACTGCTGCGAGCACTCAGTCGACTGCCTGGGACCTCCACACTCGACCCCACGGGAGTTCCACTGTTACCGGGGGAGAGGTTGCGACCTGAAGAACTGCGGCCGAACCACCATTGCCGGCGAAGTTCTATACGACGCGCAATCGAGCGGCGGCGAACGACCAGGAGAATGAGAGTGGACAAGAAAAACAAGCACACGATGGTGATTCCTGCGATCGCACCCCCAGAAAGTTGCTTTCCAGACGAGACGGTTGCGACTGTGGAGATGGTTTGCAACGGAGTAGCTGTGCCAAGAGTATCGGAGCCAGAGCTCAGCGAATACTGTGAAGGTGACAAAGAGCCTGTTACTAGAGCAACAGGAGTAGGCATGCCGAGAGCCGCAGCAGTTGTGATGGATAACCCAGACACAACATTGACTGGTAACGTTTGGCCACCACCTCCGCTACTGCCGCCATTGCTTGCGTAATTTGGGCTAGATGAACCAGGGGGGTTTCCGGGAACGATACCTGAGGACGCTGGGCTTGGAATGGACACCAGCGGTACCACAGTCCCTCCATTACTTGTGGGTGAGGTGGCGGGCGGTAGAGCATTTCCCCCACCACCCCCACCATTTCCGCCTCCGCCTCCGCCATTGCCATTGCCATTGCCACCCCCACCATTACCGCCTCCACCATTGCCAGGAGCTGGCTGAGGACCAGGGGGGGAGAAGGTTGCGTGCCGCCACCATTCCCATTGTCGAGAAGAGGACTCGCGAGAGGAGAAACAATGGGAATAGAACCGACAGAGAGAGAGAGATTGCTATCTGGCTTCTTGCGTGCTTCGAGCTCAGCGATAGACCGTCCTAAAACAAGATGTTTCGTTGATACCTTCCGCATGTTGAGAAGGATGGCACAACTTCAATACACGTTAGGGAGGTTAAGGGAATTGTACAGCGAGCACCTGAGCCCAAGATGTCGAAACCGAGCGAAAGGATGAAATGAGTGTAGGTGTCGTCGTTCTCCCTGCACCGATGACGAAAGGGGTAAGACTTTGGGATATTCGGGGGTGGGTCACAAGAAGAGAGTTGCGGCAAACGCAGAAGCAACGGAGATATGGAGGGAAAGACACTGAATTAATTCTGGACACAAGGTTTCTGAGTTCGTCATGGCTACAGAGGTGATCATTAACCCTACCCAATTAGGTGAGATGGTAGGCATTCGAGTGAACCGAGCGAACTGATTGGGGCAGGTCGTCACTGAGATCCAAGGATTGAGATGGGCCGATACTTTACCGACTCTCGGATTTTCCACTCCGCCTGGGTGCCCAATGAGAAATCTCGCAAACGAGAAAGAGATATTCTCACCTGCAAGTTCCTTGTCGCTATGATGGATTAAAGCGGCTTCGCTGGAACCCGAGTACTACGACCCTACGACCCTTGAAACTCCCAGACCCCCAACGGGTAAGCGAGGGACCCGAATTTACACATATGCAATCGCTTGTTATCAATGGTGCGTATCGCCAAAAGTATCAAAGAGTGCCATCCTAGTGTGAAAACGTTTAGCATAGCTGCTTCAAATCGAAAGGACATACGAGCCCACTCCTTCTCGCCGAGTCCCGGCATGTCAGTCTTCGTACACGTGCCATTCAATGTACCTGTTCACTTCGAAATGCAGAATGTGCAAGTCTTTTCGAATGTTCGGGCCGCATGCGTCAGAGATGGTCGTGGCTCATTTTCCCAGTGCGTTTCCGTTTAGTGGTGTCCACAAGGACTTTGGAGATGCGTCTCCGATTAGAAATTGGTATTGCAGCAGGAGCGGGAGACGACACGGCGAGACCTCGCTGCTAGACGGTTTGAACTCACCATTCAAACTCCGTGCGCCAACAGGTGTTAGGCACTCTCCCATGCCAAATTAATTCTGTTCACGCGCTTGTACATGGTCATATGATGTTATTCGACCTGAAAGCCCCCCCTTTTACGGGAGATATGTTACGTGAAATTCACTTCGTTCGGCCCCGAATGGGAGTCCAATGGGGGTGCTGTGCCTGCCGTCAGATTTCCAGCTCATATCCTCCTTTATAGCTACAGTCGACTTCCTCCTAACACATACCCCACGTCTCTCTAGAACCCCCTTTTTTTTTCCTTTGCCCGAGTTGGTTTGCGGTAAAATTGTATATACCCCATACCCCCATAACCCGTGGCTATTTTTAAGAGTGATAACCCATACCCTGGAGACCGAAAATAATTTTTGAACCACCCCAGGATGGCAATAGTGACCCGAAACACCAAGTAATCGTGGGACAACCTTGATACGACTTGAATAATGATCCAACATTGCTCATCTACGTCGCTTATCGAATCCTTTGTGGATGGCGAAGAGCGATCCCGCAGTGGGGACCGCATGGCAGCGAGAAAGTGCGCAGGGGATCTCCGAAAGGAGCCTTGACGCCCGAACGACTGTGGGGTTTTGCCGGACGTGCCTGCTGGTGGCTTCGTGCCCACCCGGTATATAGGCTTCGCCGAGCAGGAAGCCTCCCCCTCCCCACTCGTTTTACCCGCATCGCAACCAATCTATCTGGGGTCGCGCTCCCGCCGTTGCGGGCCACTTCGTGGTTTGGCCAACTCCCTCGATAGGGCTTAATGTTGGTAGCTGGTACCTTAAACGGTCTCGGAAGGACAGCGGTAGGGGTAGCGGCAACCCCCTGACGAGAGCTTTCGCAGGCTCGAAACCGCACGCCCGAACCCGCCCCTCCTTATCCACCTCCGCCTGTGCATGGTTTTCCATGGTCCGGCTCTGATCCTCGGAGAGGAGCGCCTGACGGACAGGCGAGTGGACTGACAGCCCGAGCGTCCGTCTTCGCACATAGATCCCACACCATGGCCGCGGCAGCCCCCTGGCGAGAGCTTTCGCAGGCCTAAAACCGCATGCCCGAACCCGCCCCTCCTTATTAACCTCTGCCTCTATTGTACATGGTTATCCATGATCCGGCTCTGATCCTCGGAGAGGAGCGCCCGACGGACAGGCGAGTGGACTGACAGCCCGAGCGTCCCTCTCCGCACATACTAGATCGCACACCATGGCTCTTCGGACCATGGTCTTTATATTTCTTGTCCACACTGCTAACTCGGCAACTCCCAACGATCCCATCACACGAGCCGAGAACCGTGTCCAAGGTCCCTGGCATGATTTACAGTCAATCGGAGCCCCGCAAAGGTCGAATCAGATGACAATTGACGAGCTCCTCGACCCAGCTGCCAAGTTGCACAAAATCTCTCGTGCAACAGACGAAGACATCTATGAGGCCATCATGGATGCAAAGAAAGCACGGGAAATGGATCAGGTGACGATGTGGACTTGAACGATGCACCGGACTCAGATAATGAACCAGTTTAGCTCGTTGCGAAGCACTCCAGGCAGTTCCGACACTGCAAAAATTCACGAAGACCCTCAATGATCCCTTCTTCAGGAAGGCTGAGGTGATTCCTGGATTTTTGGAACAGCAGGCATGAGCCATTGAGATGCAGAACATGAAGGAAATTCAATTGACAGACTATTTTACTCATACATAGTAAACTCGGCGCGGCGGCTCATATGCTTCAACGAGCTCGAGTTTTTTAGCCCGCCATTTTCCTAAACGTTTCTTCATCCTCAAGTCGCTGACACGGGTAGGTCCACTGCATTATCTCCGAAGCTGCCACGCAGCATAGTTGATGATCATAGTATGACTTGGACCTCAGCGTTGAACGTGGTGTGTGGGTAACCCAGAAGCACAATTAGATCAGGTTTTTCGAACGAGCAGGGAAGTCATTTTAGTATTCAGCGTGAATAGGAGTGGCGAATTCTATGGATACGCTCGGTGTGTTCCTCCGTGGCCTCGCCCGACATACCACGCTGATTCCCAGTGTCACAGGATGGCGAGTGGCATCTCTCGTGGCAACAGTAGTATTTCGTGGGCACCGCGCGCAAATTCATCTTCCAGTACGCCATCGTCATCATCTGGTCGGGTGGCCACCCATAGTACGTCGCGGCAGCGCCAAAGTCCACTCCGCCAAAGCCCAGAAATGTATACCCTCCCCACTGAACGCCGATTGATTGAAGCGTCCCCCTCTCCATTCGTGCCTTCTTCAGACGAAACCAAAGGTACTTCAAGTGCAGTCAGCTCCCCTCGGCACGACGGTCATTGCCGCCTACGCTTGATCGCGATTGCGAAGACCCCGTTAATCCCGATCTACCCCCGGGGTCAAGTTTCAGCTCTCATCGTCAGGGACGGCCGCAAGCGTCGCAAAATCTGGGTCCAGAGTTAACTCTGCGTCGTGAGTTAGGAGTGCGAGCGGGGACTAGAAGCAATGGTGGTGGTGGTACGGATGACCCGGGCGATCTCGGATTGTCCTTGTCTGTCGTGGGGGAGGCGCATAGTGAGAGAGGTACCGAAGTCTGAAGAAGACCAACCAGCATCGATGGTTGTACTATCTGCAGGTGTGCACCGCCATTTAGAGGGTCGGGAACAAGAGGCAGGTTGGGGGAAAACGTTCAAAATTGAATGGTTGTGCACCAAGCGAGTTCAATTCCATCGCACACGACATTTGCGGAACCCGTGGAATCACGGCCGAGAGATCAAAGTGTCGCGAGATGGCACGGAGCTTGAACCTGGCGTTGGGCAACAACTGGTCGAAGCATGGTCGACTCTTGTCAGCGAACCGGCCGGTAGCTGGGTGTACCGGTGGCTTGGCAGGCAAGTGTGCGAAATTCCCAGTGACTCTGGCCCTTCGTGGGACAAACTAAAACGCAAGCTCACTCAGCAAGTTTAGATCATGCAGCCACACTGCGTAGCTTTCCGATCATTCGCGCGCATTCTTTTATTTCGACCGTTGTTCGGAATCTTGGTGTACTGACGAGACTCGTTGTGTCTCAGATACATCGTGATGCTGTGTAACTATAGGTAGATATTGTTTTATTCATTCCTTATGGAACTTGTAAGTTCGTGGAACCTTGGCAGCGGATAACCGGTCACCCCGAGCCTTGTGGTTGCGGCTCAACGCTCAAGCACTCAACTTCGGAACATTCCACGCATTACTTTGCCCCTACCATCGCCCGTAATAGAATGGTGGGCCCATACCTTTGGTACGCGGTAGTTAAAAGTGTTCACACATTCAAAGTGAAATAATTTTTTTCGAACCACTGCCATTCTTTGCCCCGCGGTTTCAACAATGCCTCCAGGAGTATTTATTTAAGTAATACACCAGGGGACTTGGCCCCACTTAAACACCTCTCGGTGTTGATCTCGTCTCGCATTCTGTGGTACCAGCAGCTTCGGGCCCACGTTTCAGGAAATGATTCTCCTCGCAGACTTGTCGCTCGAAATCATCGATCGCATCTTATTCACACTCGACCCGCTCGATATTGCACACATCTCTCAGACCTCTCGTTTTTTCTACGAGATCATCTATGGTCCTCTCAACCGGCAATTCTGGCGTGGGCTCTACCTCGCACAACCGCTCGACGACCCCCGGCGCACAGTGACTCGCCTTGGCTGTCCCCGAGATGACATTGACTGGAGGGGAGAGTTGCAGCGGATTATGAGGGCGCGCACGGTGCTGAAACATCCAGCCGTGTGTCGACGAGAAGAACGATGTCAGGTGCTGCGCACCTGCATCGACCTCATCACCAATATACTCCCCATTCCTTCCCCCGACGGTATCGGAGAGATGTCGCGCAACGTGCGGTGGATGCAATATCTTATCGGGGACGGTACGTTCTTGGAACGTGACTCCTGGAATACGCTGTCCGAGGAGGAAGAACAGCTACTATCAAGGCTGCATGCATTGTACGGGCTCACACGGAGAGACCTCGATCCGGAACGACGTCGAGCGTCTCAAGCGTTCGTGTACAGTCTGCGCCACCACACTGCCCAGCGCAACTACGGCCCGTTCATGCCGGACAGAAGCAGGCGCGTCGATTGGACATTCATCTCGACGTTTGTGCATGACCTCGGAATGCTATTGGTAGACGACGACGATGCAGAGTGTGCAGATTTCTGCCCGCTGGGCCTATTGTTTTGTCAGAGTATCATCCCTCGGGGGTTGAATCTTGACAAGGAAGACGACTGGGCTGGCGTGGAGGGATTGTGGTCCGTGAGATACGGGTTCATAGATCACCGTGAATTCATACGTAAGTGCTCTGTTTGTCCGATCATGTGTGTTGCTGATTTGAACGACGCCACGCGGCGTTGGCCAGTTTACAATGATCCGTCGGTAAGTGTGCCTCATTCCTGGCTATCTCCGCGTGGCTCATGCACGTGGGCCATTGTCAGGTACCAGATCACGAACCTCAGGACACATCGATTTTCGATGGCGTTGGAGAAACGCTGGCCACGATAGATATATACTTTCGTGTTGCGAGCGTCGAACCCGATCCTTCTCATCCGACTCGTCCAAAGATAAACATCGTCGGTGAAGTGGACGGGAAGTTCAACATGGTTGGCTTTGTCAAGCTTACGGATGATGATCAAGTATGGTGGCATTATGTGGGTATAACGTCCCTCGCCACAGCAGAAACGTGCATTCTGACAAGTTTGTGTGTGCCTGTGTGCTTCAGGGTGCAGGCAATGATAACCAAATGGTGTGGAAGTAGGTCGAGATGGTTGTCAAGGTGGCGCGTTGGCCCTAACTTTTTTTCTCTTTTCTGCTCTAGTTGTGACGCGATAGGACTTGGTAGTATTCGGTCGCGGTGTGGTAATATAGGCGTTTGGTCCACCGTCTTTCATGATCTCGAGGATCCAATTGGTTTGTCCACATCCTTTCTCTGCCATTTGGATGTCCATTTGATACGTACTTGAATCAGGGCCGTTCTGGATGCAACGCGAACTCCTCGTCGATGAGGATGAGTAAGACAACCGCGACTCGGCTCTTCTGCTCTCGCTCGACTCCAAAACTGTAGGGCCGGTGCTCATCTGCCCACACAAAGTAAATAACTAATCACCTAGTAAGTAGCCTGGCGCATGTTCGAGCCATTACGCTGAGATTAGTTATCTACATGTCCTTTGCGCTCATTCCCCTTACTGTAATACCGTATGTACCACATCTCTGGGCTATGTTCCCCTTTTACGATCCGATAAGCTTTGCCTTCCCGATCACCTTGATACAAGATCTCGTATGTTCGTCTATTTGTGGCAGCGGATGTACATATGTGCAAGGAACTGAAAAGTACAGTGACTGAAAGGGTAAAACAGATGTGTTACAATATCGCCGTTCGCAAGTTCTCTTAGAGCTGTACTGTAAACCTGAGCCGACCATCTCCACAGGGCTCACACCTGACGCTCTCCATGTTCTCTACCACAAAGTGAGCACCGATATGTTCGATTTGCTTCCGCTCGTGGCTGGTGCAGACGGCGATCACGGTTGCACCGCTAGCGAGCCCGGCCCGGATCCCGCTTGGGGAGTCTTCAAAGACGACACAATTGGATGCGGAGAAGCCCAGCTCGCGCGCTGCAAGGAGGAATGGATCGGGCGCAGGCTTTCCCGCTTTCAAGCGCTTGTCATCTGCGGTGATCGTCACCTTGGGAGGCACGATGCCGACGCGCGTCATGCATCCGTACGCTGCAGACGAACAGGACAACACCCCGTTAATCCCTTTGGTCAGGTTTGAAACGAGACCACGTACCGTATGTTTTGGCGCCGGAGGTGGCAACGGCGTATCGGCCCTCGGGGATGGAGTCTATCATCTTCTTGACGCCAGGGAGAATACGGACGGAGCGATCTACGCTGGCGGCCTCGATCTGCCAGGCCTCCAAACAGCGCTTCTTGGGATCGGGCCCAAAGATGAGGACTTCTTCGTCTTCTTCGAGGATCAAGCCGTCGGAGTAGCGTGCAGTGTAGATAGATGCTTCCGGTACCGCTGACATGGCCAGCATGCCGTTCAAGCGGGACGCGAACGAAGGGCGACGACTGCCGAGTGCAACAAAAGACGACGCACGAGACGACGGCAGTGAATTCGCAGAAGGCGTGACGAGCTCGGGGGTAGCCTCTCCAGAGCTGATAGGGCTGAGCGAGGAAGGGGAAAAGGCAGGGGTGTGGACAACTGAGCCGAGACCGTGTTTACGGTACGCATCGGCATAGAAGAGGATGCTCTCTTCGAATTTTTGGACTTCTGCGTCCATCTCGTGGGCCATGATAGCTGGCTTGAACTGGGCGAGGTTGTCGACAGCACGCTTGCCGTGGGTGGCAGCGATCACGTAGGCCGGGTCCTGCCCGATGTCCTTTGCGACCTTTCCCCACGCGGCCTCGACAGCAGCGATAGAATCGGTGAGCGTGCCATCCTATCAACACACTGGGAGAGTTAGATTTGGCAAACACGAATAGAATATACGCACCATGTCAAACAGGACAGCGTCAGCGTAAAAAGTATGGACGTTTGACTGCATGGTGAAGATACTGGGAGGAAGGTGAGAAGGGTGGAATTCGAATCTCGTCTGGCACAACCATGGTACGGTGTCTCGCCTTGTTTATATACGGACCGGTGTGTCCACCCTTTCTCGCGATACCCACAGCCTGACGTCAAGGGTTGCAACTTTTTAGCCGGCGATGAGAGTTCGAAGGAGAGTAACGAGGTTGAGCAAGCGGTTGAATAGAAAGCTCCACCTGTCTCGATGGCACTTTTCCGTAGATGGAAGGAGTGGGAGATATTTTATGGCTGAAGAAGTTCTTGGGGCAAAGTATTGCAAAAATGGTGACGAGATAATGCGACATGCCGACTATCATGGCTCGGCTGCGATGCTTTAAGAGCATTGGAGTATGTGGAGCTGTGAGACCATCTCATTCGGCGGGTCGAATCAGATCGATGCTCTGGGCCTCGGGATGGTTACTCCCTAAAGAGGCAACTCCTTGCGATCGCCAGTGATCCATAACCATTTCCGCTGTCGCCACTTCATTCACGATCTAGGGGTGCTCCATTGATGCGGTGCGATGGAGCGAGCGTGTGTCGGCGCAAGGCTGAAACGTCTTCTCCAAAGCTTTTGTTGTCCAGACCATCACGTATCTCTATCTTTGTCTCTCGCGCTCTGGCACTTGGCGTGCACGAGTCATGCTCTGCTTCTGCTTTGTAACCCTCGCCCTCTACGTCATATCGAATTGCGGCGCATTCCGGATGGACTTATGAAAGGCACTTACCAAACGATACTCGGCAAAGCTGGTTTTACACGTACGATTATGGTCGGCTCCCAAAACCATGGCGTCAAGATAAGGATAAGGCCAAATCACCGTCGGGGACGCTATGCCCCGTAACCAAACCGTATCTGATGCTTGAAGCCACGTCTATAGTTAGCTGCGCTTTAATCATCAACGGGCGTCAACCCTGGGATATCGGTCCGACTGCGGTCTCATGACAACAAATCGACGCGGTCGTGGAGTGTTTGAGCTATAAACGAACACGTCAGACCGTTCTTGACAGAACATGGTTCAATTTTCTCACCGTCGCTTAGACCCTCCCCGTCGACCTTGTTCGACCCATCAACACCCGAGTCTCAGGACACCTTACAAGAGTGCTCTCCATGGAAACATTGAACATTGAAGGTGCTCGTTTGCTCCTGTTTTTGGAGGACATACAGTTGGGTATCTCATAATGCATAAGGTCGCAGTGCATGTTACCTTATAGTGCATAGACCTTTGCGGGGACAGAATGTACTTCACCACCCAAAATATCATCTCATGATGCATAAAACATCATAATGCATGATCAAAGTAGGGGACCAACGCTATGCATTATGAGATACTCAACTGTATATCTATGGTGATTGTGATCCAACGGTGCCACACTTAGCATCAGCTCCCGCAAAACGCCGCCGGGTGGAGTGCATAAACAACGTCCCAATGGAAGCCTGCCGTGGTCGACGGTGGGAAACACAGAGACGCGGTCGAACAGAACAGAACTACGCTCTATACGCGAGGGCGACGTATGGATACAAGAAGTGACTCCGAGTCCTTAGGTGAGGCTATCGTGCACGTGACTGGTATGCCAGTTACATATTTCTTGACGACCAAGCAACAAGTGAAAGACGGTCGCTTGTATCCATCCGAAACTTGGTGTTCAACACTTCGAGCTACACGAGCCTCTGTGGCAACAGCCCACGAAACGGCGCGAAACTTTCCACTCAGTGCACAAGGGTATGCATATTGTGTTTGATTGACTTCCTTGGGTAGAGTGCTGGGAACTGACAAGATCGTCTCCCTGCCTCTATGACCATGCGAATGCCAACCGCAATGTTCATGGCGTGTGGCAGATTTTGCGTGCCTACCCACGCGTTGGCGGTGGGTCTTCAATTTACACTGTTCCGAGAGGATCGATCATCGATGTCGAAGAACTCGCTGCCTCTCCGATGACCGACTCGAGTCGCTTGACAGTTTGCAGCTACGACTTTGCAGACGCAGATGAGTATATAGCTCTGTCCCACTCTCAATCAACCAATCGCAAAATCATGCACGACCCACATTGACACCTGGAAACTTGGTTTGATCATCTCGGGATGAGTGAAACAATCGCATTATGATGGTGCTACCATAATCGTTCAAGAGTACTTGTAGTGTTTCGATCGAGTGTTGATCATATTCCCCTTACCTGCATAAAGAAAAACCTACGTGCTGTGCGAGAACACCTCGTATAGCGATAGAACAGGAACACAAAGACGAAGAGAGAGAGAGCTGACATGACCAAAGTATGTGCATGGCCAGCCAAGATAACAAAAAAATAATGAGATCAAAAAAAGGAAATAATTTAAAGACATGAGTGCGTCGGACTCAATCATCGTGATGGTATTGCCCGCTCAAAAGCCAAGGTCCAGAGTTGGAGATGCAATGCGGAATATAACGAACAAAGGCAATGAAAGGACAGAAAGCCAGTATACATCCTGGTATTCTGGGTAACTCATGAGCGCGGGAGACTGGCTGCCAGGATATTCTTGACACGCACTTTGGAAAGTGATGAATAATGCAACTCACACGCTCTCCGGTCTCTGTTCAGCCGAATATTTCCGTGACAGTGCGTCGACGCTCCCGCCTTTGCGATGGGAACGCGATTGTCCTGGGTTGAGGATTTCCGCCCGCCGAGTCACGCTCGTCAACGGCAGCTTCAAGTGACATGCGGGCTGCACGAACACCGAGGGTTCGGCGACGAATGTCCCTCTCAGTTTCCGAGCCAGAGAGTGACGAACGAATCTGGTTGAGACCAGAGGCATCCTCTTCCACAGTCGGACCCGCACGCCTTCGGGCCTCGTCACGACTTTGCTGGTGCTGGAGAGTTGATACTGACACTCCCGATGGACGGGAAAAGGTTACAGAAGAATGCACTGAGTCGCGGGAGCCTGTGCGCTCCATAGGAAACGTGGAGGTCTCGGGAGAGGCTGACACTGTGTGTGTTGAGATTGCGGTCGTGGGATTGGGTGTGGATAAAGCGAAAGGTGGATTCGGATTGCGAACTGTGGTTATGGAAGTCAAGGAAACGTTGCGACGAGTGCCTTTGTCGACTGTGGTGTTAGATCTTTGAAGTAGGGATTCGGACGGGACAGTCGGGAGGGGAGGCGGAGTAGAGTACAAGGGAAACCTCGACCTTTCCGCCAGAGAGTATCGAGACACGGGAGTTGGAGAGGGTTCGTGGTCCACTGATAAGTCAAGGGCGTCGGACGATGTATTGTGAATTGCTGACCCGCCCATCGCAATTTGCTGCTCACGATGCTCACGCGGCGTGAACAACCGTCGGGAGGCTGAAGGTGGATTCAAACCATTTCTTGAGAAAGTTGATCGATCTTGATCGCTTACACTGTCCCGGTCTCGCGAAGACGGAGGGCGGGCAAGGCTAAGGTCGCTACGAGAGGAAAGCCTGCGAGACACATCAGCCCCACCGGTGGAGGTCATTGGTTCCCAGCTCAATCGTGACTCGACGCTTCGTCTACCATCTTGACTCAGCCGGCTACTGGCCCTCTCAGGACCTGAGTCGGATGGGGGCCTCCTATTGATTTCATCATCCAGGCTCATTGATCTCAGATGAGCAGAATCAGACGCTCCAGCTGCCTCCTTCAACAACTTTCCGACACCAAGAATGAATCCGGTGAGCGAGCGCACTACATCATCGCTCTCCCGCAAGCTCTCCCGAAAGTCAGAGCCAACATCTCTCCAGATCTGTGCAGGGTGATTGGGCCCGTCCGCGTCGTAGTACTCGTCATCTACCTCGATTGCGATCTGTTGTTGGACAGCGTTGGTTGTCGCGGCCCTCAAAATCCTGTTGAGCCTCTCCGACGAACGTATGATTGCACCTGAGTGATCGGATAGATCACGGACTGTTTGGGATTGATATGGAAGTCGAGAGAGTTGTGCTTTGAACATCGAGAGTGACTCCAGCATAAGGCGGGTGTGTTCGGCACTCTGAGGATTATTAACGAGTGACAACGAGCCATTACCACCTGGAGTTACGCTCGTGCCGCGGCGGGAGAAAGTGCTTGCACGAGGATCGCCGGGCATTTGTGGCAGGGAAGGAGTGCGCGCGGTCGGTGAATGTCGAGACTCTGGTCTATCCGAAAGGTCATACGTCATCCTCCCGGACCGTATTGGGTGACCTCCATTCCTGGAATCGTTTTCTCTGTGGTAAAAGTCTGCCATCGACGTAGCGGGCCGGGACGAGATGCCGCGTCCCGCACTTCTCGTGTCCCGTTCCACAACCAAGGCGGCGGGTGCCCGAGGTGGATCTGAGTACACATGCGGCCGAGGAACAGGCGGGCCAACGGTTTCGCCCACGCGGGCGCCGGATCCAATGGTTGGACTCCTGTCATCAGCATCAGATCGACGCTGTCTTTCCTCGCTCTCCCACTCCACTGTGCGGCCAGTTCTTGGGCCAGCTACAGCTGAGCGTGCCGCGCGCGCGGACACGTTAAGATCACGTTCATCACCGAAGACATCCTCGTTCAAGGGTGCCCCTTGTCTCCCGCCTCCGCGCATACCAATCCCCGCCGCACGTAAGCTCTCGCCTGCAAGTCTCCCTGTTACTCCCGCGCCACCATTCAGAGCAGCTTCCGCACTTCCTCCTCGCTGATTCTGCTTCCGTCCGCTATCTAGCGCGTTTCCAGATAGATCGTCGGAAAGCCAGCGCGTCTGATGTCGCCGCGTCAGATCCCTTACGGTGGAAAACCGGGTGGACCGAGCACCGCGAGGAGAGTGATGAATATTGCTTGTTGCGTTGACAGCTGTATGCGCCGCAGTCCTTGGTGAATGATCGTCCTCATACGCATCATCTCGAAAGGATGCCCGATGAGGTGTCATGGGCTCGATTAAAGGCTATGGGAAATGCGATTTTAGCGGACAGCAAAGGACTACAACCATGCCACCAACCCGTCCGTCCACGCTCCGCCGTTCTCCACCCCTGAATTCTCTCGGGAGCGGCTGCCGTGACTTTTTGTTGCTTGTGGGGCTCCTCCTTGAAGAAGCTACAGCGGCCAGCGCTGCCTCAGTAACGTCATGGTCATTTCTACTGTATCTCCCGCTCTCCACGCCGTGAACAGAGATGGCACCCGCCATGGACACTCGTTTGCGAGGAGTGCGCGACGGGCCGGGAGACGCCTGACGCGTCTTCCTTGGAGACGATGGCGCAGATATAAGCCTTGGTCGTTGATTGGAGTTGGATACGGACAGCGGTGTCGATGAACGTTCAGGAGATGATGAGCGATAGGAATTGGAATTGGAATCAGAACGGGAGGGAGTTGGTGCACGTAGACTCTCTCGCTCGGTTTCAGATCCCGAGAGGGTATCACTACGCTGAACCTGTGGTGCGGACTGCGAGTGCGAATGGGATGAGAGGCGAGATGTTGATGTTGTGGAAGTAGATGAAGAGGGGGCATTAGGCGAACGAGAAGTATGGGTCGGTGATGGAGTGCTGAGGCGGGAAGAAAGTTTATCTAGTGCCTGCCCATCATACGTTAGTTCGGCGGGCAAGACGGTTTGAATAGCATATAGGCATAAAAAATACGATTTGGCATCGAAATGCCGAAACCACAACAAATTTAAAGAAACCCGTGGTTCCGAAGGTTGCCAGGAATATACAAATCACGTGAAGAGGAACAAGGGCATGCAATGAGTATAGGTCGAGGGAGAAGCGCAGCAGGCTCACCATGCGGTTGCGTTGAGTAAGGCTCTTGACCCGCTGGAGCGCAGCGATATTCTCGCTGGGACTTTTGGCTCCGATTCTGCGGTCAAGCCTGGCGGTTATATCTTCTTCACCCACATGGTCGTTTTCGTCATCTTCGTCATCGGAATTTGGTCTTGAAGTCTTGCATATAGCGATGGGCTGGTCATATGTTTCTGTGGGCATCGTTGCGAATGGTGAACCTGAATACGAAACTGGACGCTGTCTGATGCTGCCCGAGTTCGCGCTGTTGTTGTCGCCGGTTGAACCGCTGCCGGTAGAATTGGATGCTGGAGGAGAGGGCAATCCAGAAGGGGAAACAGCGGCGGGGCTATCTGGGGGCTCAGGAAGAACTGGTATATTGGCTTCCTTGGGATCCTTGGGCGGTAACGATCCTAGGAATATTGCGGACAAAGGACGCCTCGAGGAAGCAACGAGTGAGCGCGGCGGCATCAGAGTCAGAACAGCAGGTCATCAACCACGGCGTACGTGAAAAAAAGGTGTCGTCGTTGTCGTGCACGGCGAGCAAGCGTTGGGACGACGACGAGCTCAACGCCGAGCAATGAAGGAAGGGCAAGTATCGTGGGAACTCGAGCACCCGCTCCTCGACGCATGCATTCAGCCTCTCCGAATTCCGACTCCGAGTGCTCGTCTCTGGCAACCAGGTGGTCGTCAGGAAACACAAATACTAAACTCTGTCGCTTGGAGGAATCACCCGGCCTATTGTTCCACAACAGCGTGGCCTTTTGGAATTAAATGTTATCAGATGCAGCTCTCCTAGTCTCACTCGATCCGTTATGGGCAAGTGCTTGCTTTGACAGAGTACTGTGCAGCATTCCATCAAGCATATCAAGGAGCTCTTGCCTACCCTACAGCAGTCGTTAATAAGGTAGCTCGACGACTACCGCTCGTCAGACGCTATCCATGATGTGGTAGAGAAGCTTACATCCAATTCTCACTCAGAACACGACCCGGTTGGACGGGAGCTTAGGCTGGGTCAGTTACTCCGGCAAGAGGATTCTCCTTCGAGATCCCCTGTTTTTGACCGTTTAATTACCTTCCCGGGTGGCTGTCCGAGGCGTGGAGCCCTTCAACCATCGACGTTTACATTCCGACGTCCGTTTATGGTGTGTACTATGTTCTTTGACATCAGGGACCAGACCCTGCAACCAGATCATTTCCGTTGGGGTCCAGTAAGCGTTCATATTTGGTCGGTGATTTTGAATGCGTGATCGTTGAGGGTATCGCTAATCCCGTGGTAAATCAAACCATCTCACAACGCACTTATTCTTATTAGGATGTCAGGAATCGTGTGGGACGGTCTCTGGGTGAAAACCGGATCATAGTCCTGTCTCGCCCTGATTACAGTTTGTCCCTTTCTCATAGGTCATTCTTCCATCGCGATACGTTACTTGCCAGAAAAGCAATGGGTGCAATCCACGCAAAGAGACCGCCGTTGCAGAAAAAAAAAACGTCGCCACCCGGATCAATCTTTACACTCACAACCCCGTTCTAACTCGCGAATGCAGAACCTCGAGCTCCTGTCGCTGCAACTCCTTCAGCCCCCAAAACCGGGTGGCGCCATCTGGTCATGGTTTGTTCTGGGGTGTCACTGATCACAGGATACCTCAAAGAGTGGGGCTTACCCACTCCAAGGCGCTTTGATCATGGCATATGAAACCCGGATTGTGCACCAAGGTATTAGCGAAACACTGCTCTGAGCACCATCCCCAGGACATGAGAAGATGTACTGTGGACCTCTAAATATCTGATCATCCGCCCGTCCACCAACTGCGCTAGCAGAATACTTGTAAGGAGCGTTGTTTCTTCAAACGCGGCCAAGTTTTCGAATTATGGATACTTATCGTCAGGGAGGATCTCTGTATTTGCCGCTCAATGTCGTTTCTACCACTCCTGCAGGACACGACCCCAGTGGTATGATGGCCGACGTTTGAAATGTATGCTGTCGCTGACTCAACATCACGAAGCAGGGCACCCGAAACCAGCAGTATTTGGATAGCAAAAAATAATAACCCACGGTCGCACGATTGTCATCGCGCATGGAGGGGCAACGGATATTCGTGTGGATTAACGTTGGTGGCCCGCTGACATACCGGTTTTGACAAGGACAGAAGAATTTCGCTTATTCCAACACGTAGGGTCACTGATGGGCTGACACTGACAGTAATCTAGCACATTTACCCTTCCAGCGTTTGTCTTACAAGATTGGCGACCGCTGAACACTTTGTACCGCACTCACGATACTGGGGTTGGGCCGACGATGCACATGCTAAAAATTAGCGGGTTGCGCCAGGGAGCTCGAAAGCGCACTGACAAGCCAGTCCGCTCGAGTAAACTACCGACTCCTCGAGACAGCTGCTTACTCAACCGCAGTCAGTAAGTACCTAGGCAGTGCTTAGTGGATGCGCTGGTAGGGGCGAAAACACGTAATTTTTCTTCGTCGCTCGGAATAGCACGGGGACTCCGAGCCCGAACGATAGCTCGATTTCGGGCGCCTTTCTGAAGGCTCGGATGCTTCCGGGGACCAAAACCACACCCACTTGGTGCTTCGCCAGGTACTTGAAACTTCCTAGAAGTTCCGTCCCGTTCGGCTACGTTGTTGATTGACGAGCACGAAAAAGAACAGACATTAACTGTGGGTCGTTTTCATAATTCCCTGAGTCGAAGTGACCATAACTAACGTAGATACAATGGTCTCCATAGATTCCTCACATGGCAGGATTGCAAGGGGTGAGCGGCTTATAAGATGCAGAAGGCGTTCGAGGGCGTTACAGTCCTGGGTCGTCGGGGCCGACCTGGTGATGCGGCCGGTCCCTACCAGGCTCTCGGCTACTGATTTGAACCACATGAAACGCTAGACTTCAAGTTGTCAGGTCTAAGGTCTTCATCATGTCAATATGTATGACTAACTTCTCCGCACTTCGAACACTCTCGTAATCTAGGAAATGACTCGCGTGTCGGGTGTCACTCGATTGAGCGCCCGGAAAAATGATGAAAAAAAAACTCATTACAGAGCAAACATCACCAGGTCCCTTCTTAAATGGAACCAATTAGATGAAATTTTCGATGTTCTATGGCAAAACATCTTAATGCACCCAATCAAGAGCGCTTGGATCGAGATGTTTGATTGAAAAATACTTCAAATGAGTCTTAGCAAAAAACATAATATAGAATACAGTTTACGTTTTCTGAATGCTTAATCAGAAGATATCGGATGGTGCTTGCGGTGTTCCTCGAACAGCCTCGGATTCCTATATGAAAGTAAGCTAGGTCCTCCGTTCATCCCCCCAGGAGCACTCGCACACTTTCATCCAGTCTACTTGCCTTGCACTCGTCACTCGACATGTTCGTCAAGCTCAGGTATATTTCCTTGGGTCATGCACTTCCTCGTCACATTGACCGGTGTGCGCATCCAGTGTCACTCTCGCCCTCTGCCTTTCCTTCGCCTCTGCGTTGTCAATCACGGCTCCTTCTACCGTCGAAGTCGGGGGTTCGGCAGAACTCCACCTTGGCATCGAGGCAGGCGACCCGAGCTACATTCAACTCAAGTTGATTGGGGACAACGTCAACATGGTCCTCGAGACCGACGAGCCCGTCGCCGAGACCATGTATGCCTCTATCCCTTCTCACATCTCCGAGGGGTAGGTGTTCTCTTTAGAGTGTGACCAGCCTTGAGCGCGTTGATTGACATCCATCGCCAGCTACTACGTGATCGATGCGGTCGACCCTGAGTAAGTGAAATTCTTGTCGGTTGGAGGTCCACGAAACAAATGATCGTTAACATGAACCGGATCCTGCAGGAACTCTGATAACGAATACGCTGAGAGTAACGTTTTCTACATGGAGGCATAGACTCGAGTATTCGGAGGAAGACTCGTCGAGAAAATGATGGACGCTCCTGATGAGTCTGTGGGCTTGGTAGAATTCGCTCTTCTGAGTGGCTGGTTGAATCAGACCCGTATGGCGTGATCCCGAGCTCGTCCCCTTGTACGGCAAGCCCAGGCACATTACCAGCGGCTACCCAATAATTTAGTCCAAGCTCACGGTCGAAGCAGGAACGATATAACTGACTGATTGATCGTTGCATTAGCACTGCCCCACTCCACAGCGCCTCGCTAGCCTGTTGTTACCTCGTGCTGCTTTTTACTACGGAATTGAAGCCTTCAAGGTGAGCAAGGTTTAGTAAAAATAAATTCACCTTCATCGGATCAGAGACGTGGGATAACCACGACCCCCAGTGAGAAATTGAGAATTGGACATGTCGGGTTGACGTCTGCTGACGTGTGCGCGAGCATAGTACCTTTCGTGCTCAGCATGCCAGTGTGACTAGATATAATTAGCATGTGTTATGCATCGTGGCGGACTGTAATGTAATGACAACATCTAAGCTCAAGAAGTGTAGAGTAATAATCGTGTAAACTGGGGCGCTGCCAGCATCTGCGGAAACATTGGATCAGTCTGTCGGGTCCTGAGGCCCATCTGACTTTCTGATACGAAGGAGAGAACTAGTATCCAACCATGGCTCTGCCAGAAAGAAAGAGTTTGGCATCCAACATATCACAGAACTCGTCGGAGGCCATGAAGAGACGATAACATCCATCGTCATCCGCATGGTCCTTCCACTCCAAGATAATATTAGCAGCACCACTCATCTTCAGAACTCGAGCAACGGCCAGCCGAAGGTTACAAAGTCTTGGGATGGGTCCATTGTCGAGCTTCTTACCTTCAGGTCCTCTTCCGAACTGAATTTCGTCGCCTTCCCTCAAAGTGATGTACCCGGGGGCGTAAGTATTAGGATCGGTCGGGACCATTCGAAACAAGTATTTGACCTAATCATTTGAATGGGTCAGTAATGATGATGAGGTATCAATGGAATCACACCTCTCCAACCTCTTCCTTCGCCTCGATTCCCCACTCCAACTCGTCATACGAGGTACGAGCATCGTGCTGCATATTCATGACATTGCCGACGTTGTTCAGATGGCTCACAATGTCGTCTCTTGCGGCAGCACCGGCAAACATAGCTATACACTTCAGAGTTTCTGGCTAAATGAAAGTTACGAGGAAACAAGTGGCGATTGCAATAACTCGATGCAAACCTTTCCGTGTACGGAATGCGGGATGATGTGCGCGAGAGCAGGACGAATTCCATGACGATTGAAAGGCACAAACCCCGTGCCGGTCAGCAGACAGGAATTCCCATCATGTTTAAATGACTGCTCGGTACGGCAATAAAGAGGGTGGTATGGCTCCAAGCTAAATATATACGCACCAATGTCTTCAAGGACTCTTGCTTTCGTTTTCCAAATTTTCCTCGTCTTCTCGTGGACGACATCACTGACGGAAAGCGCAGTACTTGTCCAGGACTTTCGTCCTCCTGGATTCATGACTGCCATGTTGATGATCGCCAAACGTTTAAACGGAATTGGGCAGTTTTACTCACATGCGATACCAAGATGAGTAAAGAACTCCGCTGCCATGTCTAACACAGGCTGGGAGTTGATGTTTTTGTGATCTAATCCTCGAAACAACACCTCCAAAGACTTCTGCGATGACACAAAATCCTCGTCCTTCAGACTTTCGACTGCGGCAAAGAAATGTGAGCCTGTACGATGAAGTGATTAAAGTTTTTTGACAGACTATTTTCCTTTAGCTTTTCATCACAGGTCCCGAGTTGTTTCCAGAAATGATCTAGTACTTCACCGAGTCTTTGTGATTCCACGATGAGGAAGTACAAAAGCTTAGGAGTGGCGGCATGTAATTTACCACCTTGTACTTGGATCCGTTTCGTATTACGCCAATTCCATAGATCGTTCAGTTCGAGGATTGCCAGAGCGTGATGATACATTGTTACTGCAGACATGATGTCGCAGTTGTTTAGTATGGTATTACCTATGGACGCATGACTAATCTGCCGAATCGTTGATGAGTCCGTGTGACGCGTGACGCGTCACAGACGAATCGATACAGTAACCCCCAAATCCCATACTAGACAACTGCAACATCGTCTGCAGTAACAATGGAGCAACACGCTCTGGCGGTCCTCGAACTGAACGATCTATGGAATTGGCCTAATACGAAACGGATCCCAGTACAAGGTGGTAAATTACATGCCGCCATTCCTAAGTTTTTGTACTTCCTCATCGTGGAATCACAAAGACTCGGTGGTGGGGTGCTAGATCATTTCTGAAAACAACTCGGGACCTGCGATGAAAAGCTAAAGGAAAATAGTCTGTCAAAAAACTTTAATCACTTTATCATACAGGCTCACATTTCTTTGCTGCAGTCGAAAGTCTGAAGGAGGAGGATTTCGTGTCGGCGCAGAGGTCTTTGGAGGTGTTGTTTCGAGGATTAGATCACAAAAACGTCAACTCCCAGCCTGTGTTAGACATGGCAGTGGAGTTCTTTACTCATCTTGGTATCGCATGTGAGTAAAACTGCCCAATCGCTTTTAGACGTTTGACGATCATCAACATGGCGGTCATGAATCCAGGAGGACGAAAGTCCGGGACTAGTACCGAGTTTTCCGTCAATGATGTCGTCGACGAGGAGACGGACAAGCTCCTTCAGCGAGTCAACGAAGGAGGGCAATTTGGAAAACGAAAGCAAGAGTCCTTGAAGGCATTGGTGCGTATATATTCAGCTTGGAGCCATACCACCCTCTTTATTGCCGTACCGAGCAGTCATTTAAACGTGATGGGAATTCCTGTCTGTTGACCGGCACGGGCTTTGTGCCTTTCAATTGTCGTGGAATTCGTCCTGCTCTCGCGCACATCATCCCACATTCTGTACACGAAAAGGTTTGCATCGAGTTGTTATTGCAATCGCCACTTGTTTCCTCGTAACTTTCATCTAGCCAGAAACTCTGAAGTGTATAGCTATGTTTGCCGGTGCTGCCGCAAGAGACGACATTGTGAGCCATCTGAACAACATCGGCAATGTCATGAATATGGAGCAGAATGCTCATGCATCGTACGACGAGTTGGAGTGGGGAATCGAGGCGAAGGAAGAGGTTGGAGAGGTGTGATTCCATTGATACCTCATCATCATTACTGAACCATTCAAATGATTAGGTCAAATACTTGTTTCGAATGGTCCCGACCGATCCTAATACTTGCGCCCCCGGGTACATCACTTTGAGGGAGGGCGACGAAATTCAGTTCGGAAAAGGACCTGAAGGTAAGAAGCTCGACAATGGACCCATCCCAAGACTTTGTAACCTTCGGCTGGCCGTTGTTCGAGTTCTGAAGATGAGTGGTGCTGCTGATATTATCTTGGAGTGGAAGGACCATGCGGATGACGATGGATGCTATCGTCTCTTCATTGCCTCCGAAGAGTTCTGTGATATGTTGGATGCCAAACTCTTCCTTTCTGGCAGAGCCACGGTTGCATACTACGATGGAGATCAATCAACGCGCTCCCCGTCACGCTCTAACGAGAACACCCACCCCTCGGAGATGTGACAAGGGATAGAGGCATACATGGTCTCGGCGACAGGCACGTCGGTCTCGAGGACCATGTCGACACTTTCCCCAATCAACACGAGTTGAATGTGGCTCGGGTCGCCTACCCCAATGCCAACCTGGAGTTCGGCCGAACCCCCGACCCCGACGGAGGAGGGAGCCATGATTGTCAACGCAGACGTGAAGGAAAGGCAGAGGGCGAAAGCACCCAGATAGATTGGTTGTGATGCGGGTAAAATGAGTGGGGAGGGGGGTGGCCTCCTGCTCGGTGAAGCCTAAATGCCGGGTGGGCACGAGGGCCAGGCACGGCCGGCAAAACCCACAGGTCGTTCGGGCGCCGAGGCTCCTTTCGGAGATCCCTATGGAGTATGCATAACTTGGCTCCACTGTGATGAACGTACGCATACACGCAGAATCCCACCGCACATGAAAGCTGCCAACTTCCTTATCTCCAATGCCGGATCGCTACATCCAGCGGATTTTGATCTCATGCCTGCATTCGATGGCTCTATGAGTCATTCCCCCATCGACGGATGGCGACTCACAAAGCAACGGTGACAATCCCCCGACAGGAATGAAAAGATGTATAAATTGCGTTGTGACAAGGTGGCATAGACTTCCTGAGTTGCTCCTTGGAGCAAGGCGGTATAGAGGCGAGGTTGATATATGAGGCATTGGGTGAGCCTTCTCTTTTTCATTCTCGACAGTCTTCAGAAACGTCATCACGCGGGATTGAGACGCGTCGACCTAAGACGGTGGAATTCACGGATCGAGCACATAGACCCACGACATGACCTGGGAGACGACACGGTTGCGACGGACGACAACCACAGTGACCCAGAATGGCACGGTGGCGATGGCGGCGACGCATCTTGTCCATCCTAGCAGGTTCTCCACCTCTCTTGTGGCTGTTGCCATCACATCAATGCTCCTGGTGACCGCCCTCCCAACTCGCCTCGCTTGCTTCAGCCTGGTATTTCCACTCTGCGTTCGTCGCACTGTGGCATTGTCGTTCGTCTCACCTCCCAACGCAAGCAGCAAGATGGCAGGCATACCTAGGTCACCCACACCACCTACAATGATTGGGAAACGCAGCAATGATATGAGGACGAGGCTCTTTCAGAATATTAGATCTGCACCCTACATAAGTTGTTCATTCACTTCAGGTCCCCCTTATTTCCACCAGTTTCCCCGTCTCGCTTGAAACTTCGAGGTCAGAAGAGGGCACTCATTCTGATCATAGGATCAGTATTCCATATTTATTGCTCATCTGCGGTTGGGACTTGGTACACACACAGGCTTGGATACACTAATGAACATCGTACCAGTAGTCCTATGATGGTTCGGTGTCCCCTTGTCCTCATGAAACCAAGTAGCGTCAAGGGGGGTGGAATGGAATAAAGGTAATAAGGGATAATAATGTAATCCGGATCATTGAGCTGATGGGTCATCAAAAGTCATAAGTGGGTGTCAGTAAAGAAGGGCGTAACGAATTGGCTCCGTATGGAAGAAATAGGGAATTGGACTCCAACAAGGACCGAGGTCATAGTTGTAGATATCCAAAGAAAGTCCAATTGCTAGGGATTGCGTCCAATCCGTCCGAGTACAAGATGATACAATATGCATGGCGAGGCTATAGCGACGAAAGGATCGCTGAGCAGGCTAGCACGAGGGGTATCCAATATAGTATCAGGGGTCTAGATGACCCCTCCGCACTATCCACGAATTGCGTCAGCTGCAGTCCCGTGACACCGAGACAGAAATAGAAATGAAATGATCGTGCCCTCGTCGGCCCTCCACCCACTTCTCCTCCAACTGCAGATCAAGAGAGACGTACCTGCTGGGTGATGGCTGACCCGTGATCTTGACGGTCAGCACGGCTACGAGCCCATCGATTGCATTCGATTCGTTGACGGCGACACTCTCGAAATGATTGATGCCAACGCTAGAGTTCTGGAGCAGTCCAGAGACGTAGTTGACAGAGGTGTGATACGTATATCCGTTGAACGATGTCTGTCCGGAGTACGTGCTCGCGTTCGTGAGCTTGGAGGTGGGTATAATACTCGATTGTGCTGTCGCGTTGCCAACGAGCCAGTCGCGCCCGAGGTCATATCTACCACGTTGGCTCAGCAGAGAAATTCGGGTGCTGACACAAACACTGACCCATCTACGATGATGTTGTGTTGGTCTATGGGGGGTTAAGTGACTTCAATGGGAGCATTCGGAAAAGAATAGCCAAAAACGTACTGGCGATCGGCATCTCGTACGAAACCGCCATGAAGATCGCGCCGGAGTTCGCATTGGGACCGTTCTGGATCCAATAGCGATGGTGATTACCGCCCTCAAGCGTCTCTTGGCAAGTGCCGAGTTCAACATTGCCATAGGCCCATCTTATGACCGCCGTTTGATTAACTACGACCGGAACACGTAAGCGAAGAAGACGATGGTCATTGAAATGAAACAGATTGCATACGATATCCGTTCCCATCACCGAGGTCTGCGGCTTGATTGTCACCGGAATGCTGACCCAAGCATTCAGTCGAGAATCCGAAAGACCTATAGGGGCAACACCAGTTAATGGCGGACGTGGCGGTGGAACTGTTGACAACTGACTGGTAATAGTTGATCAATCCTCCGTTGTTCACGGTACTCTGAAGGACTGGTGAATCAGAGTAGGCGGATATGATGGCATTGATGGGCTCGCCCAATCCTGCGGGGTATGTATTCTGGACTTGCTACGGAAGTAAAAGGTGACATCACCCAACGTTCTGACAAGGATGGTGAAATGCAGGACAAACTGTTAGCATGCTCCCGCCTCCGTCTATTGGGATATAGTAGCCGAAGTTCGTCTCACGCCGCTGAGGTGGTACCGCAGGACTTGGTGAGCGTACAGCTGAGACGAGTAATGGCGCCGACAAGGTAAGAACCATGCAAGGCAGCAAGGCATAGGATCCTGGGCGGGGGGTATACATGCTGGGCGTCCGTAAGGGTGGGATGGATGGGGGGGGCCCAGTCAGCGGGTGATTTGGCAGGAGGAAGAGGAAGGGTGTGAAAGGGCAGTTCTTCAGTAAAGACCGTCTTGAAGGAGAATCAAAACTCAAAATCCAGTTAGTAGAGCTATGGTTGACGAATCTGGTTTCTTTTCATTTTTCTTCTCGCCTAAACCAGCAACGTGGGCGTGACGCGAGGGACAATGTCCTTTTATGTCACTCCGGCACTCCCGAGATTTACGGAACGCGTCGATCCCTCAAAACAAGCACTTGAGGTTCTCATACACATCATTCTTACCTGATCACTCACCGTGGTGAGCAGCCCTGCGACCAAGTCACCATTGGAACCGTCCAGCGCAATCGTAATTATTCCGCTCTTGGAGTTGTAATATGTGCATTGCCAGCAATTGGGCTGTGTATTAGTTGTGGTACAGTTTTCTCAGCCGGTGCCGCTCCAGGATGGCTCCAGATGCAAGCTGGCTGCAACCGTGAGTCAACAGATTAACGCCCCGCTCGCGCTCATGATCCCAAGCGTTTAAGCTGGTTCGGGAAGGTGCACAATGTGCCTCAGTGCCTGACGAGCCTCATGGTCCAGACCTAGTGTTGTCTCTTGGCCAGACTCGCCCTTTCGGGAGCTAGTCGGACCTTATAGCCTATGATAATCGCGCTGACCCATCCGACCCACTCTCCTCGGCTCCAGAGAGGGCCGTTCGATCTGTTCTTCCCGCTGCTTTGGGAATAACCCCCCCTTCCGTCCGCTGTAGGCAAATTACCTACAGAGGACAGAAAGGAGGCAAGGTCGCTCAACATGCTACCTAATGACCCACTAGACCTGTGCACAGCCGCGATCGAGACCGCCCTCAAGTGAAACAATGAACGCTCGAGGCGGCCAGTGATCTCGCAAGCTACGCGAGATCGTACCGTTCGAATACTCGTATGAGACACTGAGACGCAACTGTAACATGGCCGGGCGATGGATGACTTGGCATTGTTGGTGTGACCGTCTGGGCTGCAGCCCGCGTGTGGGTTCACTGAGTAGTGGGTTTACATCTAGTGTGATTCACGGTACTCCAGGGCAAACCAAGTTACCGTTAAAGCGGTAGTGCTACTGACTACTACTTCAAGGATACCCTCGGGTATACGATGACAGCTAGTACAGTTCGAGGATGCCGAATGTCTGATGGACTGAATCAATACTGGTCCTTGTAGTGCTCCTCAGCTACGCATGGTAATCAGGGTCTGAACTTTCTGCACTCCTATTGATCACTCACCTTGTTTCTTGGCCTTGTGCTTGTCAAGCGCATCGAGACCCTTGGTTTCAACCATGCGGTCGATGAAAAAACCAGCGGCACCGGCCCTGATCACACTCATAAGTTGTTGTACCTAGCCAGGCATGTATGGACGCACAAAATTTCCTTTGCCGTTGAATGAGAGACCTCTTCACCCTTATTCTCTTTGTGGTCGTTCCACGCCTTCATCGCCTGCAAGAAAGTCAGCGTGTTTCGTGCCAAGAGGAGAGCAGCGGACCTCGTAGGAGGCGGCAGCAGCGATAAGCTCATGGGAGAGCTTGGCCTCGCGGGGTGCGTTGACAACCTTTGAAACGAGACATTAATAACCGATTTGTGAGGGATGCTCAGATCGATCTACTCACTTCATCGTATGCCTCCTTGGTCATTGTAAGAGTCGCGCTCGAGAGTAGATGGGTGAGTTGGAATGGGTGTGCGATAAAGATCAGAGATGGTACGACCACTATTTATACCCCGATCTGCCATTTCCGGGATATTCCGCGTTTCGAATTGGGTTGCACTGCTCCCCGCTGCGGCTGCACCGAGAGTCGCTTCCACAGGTCCAAGGGAGTCCACAGCGCAGCATCAAAATACTTGTATTATCATGCTATCTACGCAGTGGTCGTTGTGGTCGTCGTAACCCTGTCCTTATCTTATCGAACTTTCGTACAAATATTATATTTGATCCGATTGACACAGTATTAGTCATCATATTCAGGCTGTTGAATTCATTACTCACTGTCTCTCTCTTCATGATGGAGTCCTGCCGCCAGTGGTTCAAATCAATTATCTCGGAAACCTTCGTAAATCTCCAGTGATTAGACCCGTCCTTGCGAAATGGCAGTGCGGACCCAGGGATGTGGCAGGTGGGTCTTGACCATCCTCCCCCGCATTCACGCCTGCCGGTAAATGACTTTCTCGTCACGGTTGGGCTATCCACCGTTTCAAAGTAGGAAACGCCGAGAGCTCATGAACAGCCTTGGCAGCCGATTGCTGCGCCTCTCGGAAATACGCCAGTCTTTCCCAATCTTCCCACGGAGAAGTCGAATTGAAGGATCCCTGGTCGAGTGTGCACCTAAGTATGGTCGTCGCCTCCACTTGGGGCGCGATAACCGTTGTCTTGCGCACGGTCGCTATCTGGTTACGTCAACGAATGTGATACACGACCACCATTGGGTTAGCTTGCTCAGTATCAATCGCATGGTTCAGTGTCACATCCAGTCCACGGAGAATGAAGGTCGGTATGACACCATTCTATTGTCCGATGTGTATAATCCGACTGAGGCAGTGGTCTTCTGATTGGAACAGCCACGGGTACGGCATTACACTTAGTAAGTCAGTCCGGTGAACTTGCTGGACACCGATGCCACGTAATTGCTGACGGTCCGCCATCAGTTCAGTGGGGAATCGTTGGGCAAGGCACGTCGGCGATCCGAGTTCAAGGGGCGCCGTGTCCAATGGTGCTGCGGGGTGTGGTGCTCTTCCGGTGCGGGATCGATCTGTCCTGGGGCAGAGCTGGACTGCCATGGATGCCAGGTGTTCGTTCTGCATGCCGTCGGCTATCTCGGCTCTCAGCTCCCGGTGGCCCAAGTTTCCGCCTGCGCAGAGTTAGACTCGGCAGTCCCACGAGGGCTGCATGGTGATGCGGCTGTTCAGGGCCTTCCGTAGTCGTCGGGGACCTGCATGTTCTGCAGTCTCGTTCTAGCGTATGACTTTTCTTCAGTGGGCCTGAACTGACCTCGATGGCCTATTTCATGTCATGTGTTTTTCTCGCTATTTTTTTTTCGTCCTACAATGCTACAGCACTGAATAACGGTATTTGATCGGCATCGAGTTTAGTTGGCTGTGCCTGAGGCCGGAATTCCCGCCACTCGGGAACACGCGTTCTGAGCCTGAAAAGCTTTGAAAATGGTTATATAAGATGACCGAGTCAGATTTGCGCGCCATCCCACCCTTCTTTCTTACCCCCATCTACCGACCCTTGGAGCAGCTAGGGCTCTGCTCCCGAGTCGTTGTCGAGTCACTTGTACTTTCCCCAACCCCATCCGTGAGTGATTCAGTTCGATCTCCACTTGTTTCATCGTGTCCTACGTGTGCTCTGTCTGCCCCGGCACCGCTGCGCAAAATACGCTCCTGTGTCGATTTCTGTCTATCGACTGAAATCAGGTTCTGCGCTGCATTCATGGCGTCGGCATCTTCTCATGACCATACGTCGATCCCGAGGTCGCCCGATTTGTCTCGTCCGTCCCCTCCAGGGCACTCACGAACATCATCGGCGCGACCTTCGGGGTCACGGCCGTCTCAGTGCTCATCGAGCCACGTTGAACCCGTGTCGCACGCGGATGCGCACAATACTCCTTGTGCTGAGAATGAGGCGCTGATTACATCGTCTCATGGTTCCAGAACTGCCAGGCCTTCCACGTTGTCGCCTGGCCCCAGCTCTCTTCCAATAACCCCTCTCCACTCCGCAATTTCAGATCAATATCTACCGTATACTCCAAACCAAGATGTCCTGCATCCCCAGCAACTGCTGAATCAACGGCCGATCTCGTATCATCCCGGTCTCTCACCCAACCCCGGTCATCATGTCTCGTTGCCCACTCGCCATGTTGCAATAAACAGCCACTCTGCACGTCCACGGACGTCAAACCAGGTCTTTAACAACATCTCGGATCTTGCAGCCCATTATGGGATACCCCAGTTTTTACCAGTTGCCCCTCGTACGACACCACGTAGAACAACAGACCTCGAAGAAGAAACCTTGTTGTCTTCACCCGATTTCTCAAATCTTTGCTCCAACTACTTGACCATGTTGTCTCAAAATCCAGGCGATGATGGCGCGAGTGGTGTCCCAACCCAGGACACTGCGCGGGTGGCGGCCGGCGCAGAAGTGACGGACGCGGACGCTCTCCGGTCACTCATGGACGTACTGAGTGGTTCGTTTTCTTTGGCGACGCACTCGAACAGATTGGACTCACCTTGTTCCGTAGCTACAACGCCAGAGCTTCAGATGTCCAATGATCTGAACGAGTTTCTAACATCCCCGCTTATCGATTCGCCTCTTGATGATGACTTGCTCTCTACCCCTGCTGTCGGATCAGACATGCAGGCGGACATAATGACAAGTCCTCTGATGGGTGATTTTGGGAATGACTCATTTGGCGAATTCCCGTCTCTGTTCAGCGAGTTCAATGATGCCATGTGCCTTGGATCGAAGCCGCCACAGGATGAGCCGCCCGTCTTCCCCCACCTACCCAACCTAGACAATATGTTCAGCCTAGAGACTCCCAACACCCCATTCATCGACTCCCCTAGTTTCTCTCCGTTCGACAGAAAGGTGGCGCCGCTTCCACCGGCCAAGCGGAAGTCCAATGCTACTGGTACTCGCAAGAACGTTATGCCTGAATCGCTTGTTCCAATTGACGCTCCCACCCAATCGCGCAAGTATGTAATCCCTTCCGCTACATCTCGGAAGGAGCTTCCTGCCACCTGGCGCCGTAAGCGGCTTCGCACTACTGGCCCAGGTGAAGAAGAAGACCAACTTGTCGAGGAGGCTTTGAATCCCTCGCTCTCAGAGCAGGAGCAGATTGAGGCCAAGCGACGTCAAAACACGGTGGCAGCTCGCCGTAGCCGGAAGCGTAAGCTAGAGTACCAGCGGGAGCTGGAGCAGAATCTGGAACAATACAAGCGGGAGAGCGAGATGTGGAAGCAGCGAGCAATGACCTACCAGGCTTTACTTCGCAGCCACCATATCGAGTGCCCTGAGTTTCCAGATTCATGAACGCTGTTCTTTTCTGCCCTCTTCATACCCGTTCCATGTGTTCTCCCTCTTTTTCCTTCTTTGCAAACGATTCATGCCTAACCCAAGCCTCGTAATCTTCGATGCTCCGTGTATTGCTACATCTATCCACTTCTCCCCCTTCCATTGGTTAGGAGCATTGTCGTAACCCCCATCCCCTCCATTTTCGTGCTTTCTCACTAATCGTCGCTGTCTTGAAACCAACAGTCCCCATTCTTTACTCGATACATGTCATGTGCTTTGTTACACCAGACAAATGAAAGATGTCGCGTGTACATTATATTGTGAGGTGTGCTTTGAGGTCTTGCAGGCGCGGTTATCAGAAGCGGTTGTCGGAAAGTGCCTTGGTTTATGGCGTTTGCGTCGAACAAAAAACTTGACTGTGTGACTTTGGTCTGAATCCTTCTTTCCATCAGCCAGCATTCCGCGTGAATACCACTCGGCGTTCTCCACCTCTGTTGACCTGGGCGGCGAGCCTCGTGGTCTAAGTTCTACGCGCTCCACTCCCCGCTCCTCTATGTTTGCCACGTCCACGAGGAACACCACCTACGAGCGTCTCGAAGGTGGAATGGGTCCTGGCAGACCGAGCAGAAAACTCGCATGGAAAAAGATAGCGATCGGGTGTGGCGTGCTCATGGGGCTCGTCTGGTTTTTTGGTCCCCGTGGTGACGCCCTCTCAGCGGGTACGCCATTCTGATTCCACCAAACGCACGTTTGTACAC
Organism: Boletus coccyginus; assembly: GCA_025782845.1. NCBI lineage: Eukaryota > Fungi > Basidiomycota > Agaricomycetes > Boletales > Boletaceae > Boletus > Boletus coccyginus. The sequence continues at coordinate 218,211 of JAHZSR010000025.1, forward strand.
GTAACCCCCTCTTCCAGATCTTCCAGCACCTGGACTCGAAGACATCTACCCACTACAAGGAAAGATGCCCTTTCCGACGCAGGCGAGTGCGTCCTCTAGCGCCGCGCTCCATCCGACCTCACCCCCCTCCTCGACGGTTTCCACCCCCTCTCAAATACCCACCTCCCCCGAAACCGACCCCGACCCACTCAAAACGGTTCATTGCACCGCCTCGTATGCCCCGCACCTCCCGCTCGTGCAATACGCGCTCATGATCGACGCCGGCTCGACTGGTTCCCGTATCCACATCTACAAGTTCAACTACTGCGGACCCTCTCCGTCGTACGAATACGAAGTGTTCAAGATGATTCAACCGGGGTTGTCCGATCGGACTAAGACGCCGGAGGGTGCTGCGGAGAGTCTGGACGTCCTCCTGGATGAAGCTCTCCGTGTCGTACCGGTGTCGTTGCACGCGTGTACGCCGCTGGCGGTGAAAGCGACGGCGGGGCTACGTTTTCTCGGCGTCGAGGAGAGCCAGGCGATCTTGGTGGCGGTGGAGAAGCGGTTGAGGGAGAAGTATCCGTTCGCGGTGCCGGAGAAGGATGGAGTGGTGATCATGGATGGGAAAGACGAAGGTGTGTATGCGTGGATCACAGTGAATTATTTGCTGGACGTGATTCGGGCGGATTCGCCCAAGGACGCACCGACGTATGCGGTGCTTGATTTGGGGGGTGGGTCGACACAGATCGTGTTCGAGCCGGAAAAAGGTGCGAAGGATGTGGGTGGGGCGCTCAAGGACGGGGAGCACAAGTATGAGTTGGTGTTTGGGGGGGAGGAGAGGGTGCTGTATCAGCATTCGTATTTGGGGTATGGGCTGAAGAGCGCGAGGGAGAGCGTGCATAGGGTGGTGGAGTTTATGGATGCACTGAGGACTACGTGGGCGAGTGGGCAAGGCGGGCCGCGGCGGGTAGCGAATCCGTGTCTTGCACAGAGGACGGAGAAGGAGGTGGAAGTACCTTTGGCGGAGGGCGACAAGGTCAAGGTATTGATGACGGGGGCGGACGTTGGGAACTTCGAGGCGTGTAATCGGGTTTTGGAATTGGTCATGGCCAAGGATGCGTGAGTTGCCGTTCCCCCTTTTCCCTACAAAACTGACGTCAGGCGGTTTAATTGGATGAATTGTAGCGTATGTGAGGTCAAGCCGTGTTCGTTCGATGGTGTCTACCAGCCTTCGCTGCTGGATGCATTCCCGTCGGGAAAGATCCTCCTTTTGTCGTATTTCTACGATCGGATCACACCCCTGATACCCCCAACACTCAACGGCGTCCAACCGCGCACTACCGTCTCGACGATCGCTACTCTTGCGCGTCGGGTCTGCGCCGGTCCTAGCAGCTGGATCGACCACTGGGGCGCCTACCCCGACGTGATCGAGGAGCTAGAAGACAGGCCCGAGTGGTGTCTCGATCTGACGTTCATGCACGCCTTGTTGGGACTTGGGTACGAGTTTTCGGTCGCGCGAGACGTGGAGCTTGGGAAGCGGATCGAGGGGACGGAGTTGGGGTGGTGTCTCGGCGCGGCGATCGCGATGGTAGGTGGGGAAGTGAGGTGTCAGGCATGAGGCCCCTCGGGGCTGGCGTTGGCGTTGGATCCATCGAACTGTATAGAATACGAGTAGAGCGAGGTTTGTTATCTAAACGAGAGACGGTACTTTGCACGTACAAGGTAGTATTGCTTAAAGCAACTATGTTCACTTCTAATGACTCGACCTTGTAACCTGCGCTTAGCACAAATATAATATTGTAGTTCTCATCATATCTATGATGCTACAAACGCACATTTATTCCCACCGCGTTTTCTGTCCGCCGCGCGCCGCGCCTCGTCGTCTCGCGCCGCGTTTTTTTTGTATACCGCGCCGCACTTGAGCAATTCACGCCTCGTTCTTTGGCATACCGCGCCGCACTGCAATTCAAATGTTCATGCCGCGTGCTATCTGCCCCTGCACCTGCAACTGGATTTATCCTATGTCAATTCTCGTGCCAATTACAAGTAACATGTACAGTGGTTAGAGCTACTAATCGACCGACTCAGTGTAACTATCGCAAGCTGTAATCGCCTTCATAGAGATAATGGCGCTCAACATGAACGCTTCATCCGGCCGAACCACTTGAGGAAAATAGACGGTATCCACCAGGTTAAGAGCCAGCAGAGCAGGACCCAGCGCCGACGCGCCGACGTCTCCTTGACAACCTCGGTCGTTTCGTTCTCCATGATCTCGCCTGCCAGAGCCTCTTTAGCAACCAATCCTTCCTTATCGGCGTTTTGGAACATGTTCCTCGAGGGCGCATAGGACTCGGAGCCGTAATTCGAGTTGGTCTCCTCCCGATTGGATGTCAGCCGACTCCGGTTGTCGAAATCGTCGGAACGGAACGATTTACGGTCCTCAAATTCGTCGTCGTAGAAATCACCGCGTTGGAACGGAGGCGTTGGCCACGAGCGGGGCGTGTGCCTGGGAAGACGCTTGGTTGAAGGGATCTGCGTAGTCATCTGGCGGGAGTCCTGGGGATGCGTAGGGAGCATATGGGTCGCCTATAGAGCGAACATCGATGCCCGCTTCTGCTTCTGCATCGCGGAGGCAGTTTCGTTTCTGCTCCTCCGCATCAAGGGCACGAATGCGGTCCTCGGGGGAGTAGAATGCAGCTTGAGACAGGAAGACCTAAGTGATGAGTAACATGATGAGAATCTTAGTCCGTTGACAGATAGGCACTCGAAATTTACCTTGTATTGCCCGAGAACCATATCAATATCCAGTAAGCCCAAGGTGTCCTTTGTCTGCTCGACCTTCTCCTTCGCCGAGGCATCTCCAACACCCATCTTTGCCAATGGCTCCTTGTACCGGTGCAAAACTCGTCCGGAGTCAGCCCCACCTCAAAGACGTTTACATTTCGCTTTGAAACCTCGGTCAACCCTAAGTTCCGAATTTGGCCTTTCACACTCCGTCCCTCCAACTGATTGGGTAGCTGCGAATCGTTGGGATTGATCCAGAAGACAAACCAACACTGCGTTTCTGATAACGTCCCGAACAAGGTATCCAATGCGGCTCTGAGCTCGCCAGCGATACATGGCATTGGACCGGAAGAAGGGTTTGGTGCGTCTTCTTCCTCCCGGTCTTGTTCTTCGTCACCGGCATCCTCGCGCAGCGCTGGCATTCGCTTGCTAGTACCCCTACGACGCGTTGCAGACACGATAGTGTCCCCATCCTTAGGATGTGCTTGGGTCGCGATGGCCTTGCCAGAGAAGAGACCCTTGACGAAGGGATTGACTGATCCGGCTCCTTCTGCACCGTCCGCCGCACTGACGGTAGAACCGCGGAGAAGCGAAACGAAGTCGGGGTTAAAGGAATCAAGGTTGCGATCGAGGAAACCCTCGGAAGAATAGGTAACGGGCCCGTTGAAGTAGTTGACTGTGAAAGTTGGGTACCCTGAGCGATCAATCGGCCCGACCTTGAAGGACGAATAATTACCCCAACGCTTGGTGAACCCTTCCACCATCGTATGGTCCGTCTTCTTGTGTGATCGGCGAGCCTGGTCATCCATGATGTGGACGAGGCCCCCAGGCTTGTTTTGGAGAAGGCGAACATACTCAGCGTTGTCAAAGTAAGGTACCGACGGGACAAAGCGAGAGATGCCTTCTGTCTGGTACTCGTCAACGTGTGACTCGAAGATACGTTTCTGAATGAAGCCCTGCAACCGCTCGTTGGTGCAGAACTGATCCAGGGAGTTTGGTCGACTCGTCATGTTTTAGGGACCGGGAAGATCAAAAAGTCCGATGAAGGTGTCGAAGTGGTCATGGCAGAGGCGTTGGTTGATGTATTCGTTGAGCTAGGCGAAAAGGAGAGAGTAGAGCGTCTTAGAAAGGTCGTCATGGTTGTCAGAGGCACCACCAGAGTCCATGAAGACGGTGCAAAGCTCTTTCTTGACGAGCTTCGTCTTGTAAGAAAGCGTGCACTCAAGTGCGGTTGGTTGTACACCAAGGAATTCGGCAACGATGCCGCCAAGAACATCTACGTTGCAAACAACAGCAGCACCAACGTCACTACGGCGGTCGACGGCGAACTTGATGTTACCCAAGTGGAGGGTAGCCGTTAGGAGCTGGCATGTTTGGGCGACATGTCGCTTAGAGAGCCTGACGGATTCGGATTTGAAGGGTAGCTTGAGCTGTTCAAAGCGAGTGGTGTCGTCCCGAACGCCATTGGAGCGAGCGCCTTTGGTGGCACGCTGACTGGAATAATGGTTCTTGTCGGTGAGGTGAAGATGATGCGCCAGGTAATAGAAAATGTGAAAGTACGGTGGCGGGACTCTTGGAAGGATCGACGTTTAGCTCTCACTCGAGGTACTGGCACATCCCTCTCTCCATCTGGTTCAGCGAGGGTATTCCTTATCACACTCGAAAATTGCAATAAAGACAACAAAGACCGCTCGTCTCAGTTTACAACGCAGCGCACAAAAAGTAGATGGGTATACAGTAGTTTAGTATACAGAGGCCTCGTCAAGTTGCATATCGTTCGCCAGACCCTGACAGACATTTTCAATAAATGTTTCTACATACCGGAAGCCAAGCCCATCATCGATGACCTTCAACATAAGAGCTCGGCATCCAATCCCCATCCGTCCGAACTGCAATTGCTTGAAGCGTCTGACTGCATCTGAATATGGCTGGGGATTCCTGCCATCCAGTAGGAAGCGGCCCATGCCATTCCACCAAACGGCATGCCAGTCCTCCGAACATTCCTTCGGGTTTGGACAATCATCTGTGTGAGACAATATGATGGGCTCCTCTGCGGCGATGATGCGGCAGTGCTTGTCGATGACCGATTTCGTGTAGACAAGCGCAACGAATACATCGCCTCCCATCATTAGTCGATGTTGCTTGCTAATATCCTCGATTGGCATCTCGAGAAGACGCTTGAAACCCCATTTAAAGGCCTTCTCCATTTTGAATGTGGTTCCCAAACCAACGATCTCTGCGGGATGAAGGTCGTATCTTGTTCCCCAAATGTGGTCAACAACGAAAGTGCGCGTGTCAGGACAACGGTACTTCTCTGCGAACGTAAGCAGGTCCTGGAGTTCGTCGACTGAATAGGAATGTGAACCCCTGCGTCCACTATGGTTTTCGAGACCTTCAGTAAACCTGTAGTTAAATTAGAGAAAGACTTACTGGCCGTGGATATAGCCAAGAAACAGGTCAAATACGTCTGCTCGTTCACCTTCCAAGACAATGGGGTTTTCGTCACTCCCACCCTGAGCTAAAGTGGCATCGCCAATGGCGAACATGTCGTCAAAAAGTCCGGAATGATGCGTGAGCAGATCTTCGTGTAGCTTGTACAGCGTGTGTTCAACCTAATGAAGGTGAATCACGACGAAAGGCTGGATTAGGCACTCAAATAGCGGTAAAGAGAGTATACGCACACGAAAAATGTGGTTTGCCTTTGGGAAATAGTATATGGGATGGTGCTGCAGGGATTGCACATCTGACGACCCAGGAACTGAGTATTCGGCGGGCATGATGAGCGCTGAGGGTACTGATGATGAAAATTTGAAGGCAAGGCAGCAACGTTGAACAAGTACCAGCCACTTTCCCACACTTTGATACTCGCTCAACGCCAACAGCGTTGATAATGACCCCAATGGCGGGGACGCTGCCATCATTTCCTGGGGAAGTTTTATGGCCACCCAATGTTCTGCTGGCACACGATACACTCAGCGATATCTATCGGCATGCTACAAGAGTTCTCAACCAAGAGGACATGGACCCGCTCCAACTTTCTTATCATCTCAATGTGATCGAAAACGACGCCATTCCACTCCTTGAGGCCGTCAGGCAGACTCACTCCGCATTGGAACTACAACAATGGGTCATGGACGTTGCAACCCAGCTCGGCGGGTTGTTCCGTGCACTCTCAACGTATCGTGACAGCGTGCAGTGCCAGTGAGTCTCATTCATAAATGTACCATAGCTGGCCATTAATTGTATTTCCAACTATAGAGTAGAGAGTAATGTTTTTATCCCCCAGCCTGTCAGCGTCCTCCATACCGGAAAGCGTGGCCGTCCAAAGAAGATAATCGATCTTGACGTCCTTCGCGAGGCGACTTCCGTTACACGACAAATTCGGCTCTCCGAGCTAGCCAGTGCTTTAGGGGTGCACAGGAATACACTTCGGCTGTACATGAAGAAGCACGGCATCGATCGACGTTACTCGTCCTTGAGCAACTCTGAGTTGGACCGACTCGTCACGCAATTCAAGACAAGGTGCCCAGAGTCAGGTGTCCGCTATGTTATGGGGTTTTTGCGATGTCAGGGTTATCGAGTACAATATCACCGAGTAGTGCATTCACTGCGCAGGCTCGATCGTCTAGGTCAGGTACTACGAAGCCGTCGGATAAAGCGGAGACGCAAGTATTTCGTAAAGCGGCCGAACGCCCTTTGGCACATTGATGGACACCACAAGCTGATCCGTTGGGGGATCGTAATTCATGGTATGATCGATGGATTCTGTCGCACGGTAAGCAATCTATAGTTTCTGAATACCCCCATTAATTAGCTCCCTATGGTAGATAACTGCGCTACAGGCGAGCAACAATAACCGCTCATCGACTGTTCTAGAACTTTTCAAGCGTACGATTACACAATACGGAATGCCATCTAGGGTCAGAGGTGACCGAGGTGGAGAAAACATCGACGTCGCTACTTATGTTGTAATGAGGAATGGTCCTCGCCGTGCATCTTTCCTTTGGGGCTCGTGAGTCATTTATTACAACACTACGGAAATTACCACAAGCAACCAACATTACAATCAGGTCGACGCACAACACTCGCATCGAACGTGTGTGGGTTGAGGTTGGAACCCAATTCGCGCGTCGTTGGCGGGCATTCTTCACACGACTCGAGGGGCTTCACATGCTGAATCCCTGTGACCCAAACCATCTCTGGCTGTTACACGCGCTCTTTTTGGATGCGATCAATGACGACTGTCAAAGATTTCGGGATGAGTGGAACCACCACCCAATATCAGGTCCCGACACGAATAACAAGAGTCCGTGTGTAAGTCAATGTCAATGCTCAAGTCGCTGTTAACAAATCTCTGCCGACACAACAGGATCTTCGATTCTTGGGCCAGATGTGCCATGGGATATATCGTGATGACTGTGAAGGCGTTCATCCTGATCTTATCCATGAGTTCTATGGTGTAGAGGGGGCACCTTTGCAACGTAGTTCTGGAGCTGGTAATCCAACGGACGAAGAAAGCGGAGATGACGAGAGTGACGGAGACGATAACCAAATGCCGGAAGACCGCATAGCCGATTTCATCAACCGCCAGCAGCAGGAACATGTGCACCATGAAGCGGTACATGTTCCAACTCTTAAAAGTCCCTTTACCGATGGGGATGAAGCTCGATTTTTCACCATGCTGCGTGAGGTCGTATCACAGAAAATTCTTCCGAGTGGCTTCGGGCTCATGCCGGCTGAATGGGACACAGATCATTATCCGGTTTTCGGATCCATCCACGTTGGACGGAGGGGAAGCAAACAACTCAATATTTCACTTGCGGATCCAATTTGGTATAATCGGGCATGCCTTTGGTGCCAGGGATTGATCTCGTTGCAGTGCTTTTTAGAGAACCAGCCGGTCTGATACACCATATATAACCTTGTGTTCGCCCGTAGGTAATCTTTGGACTCGTCTCCCCTTCCTATCCTTGTCATCTACCTCAGCCTTTTGGATTCGGTTCACGTATTCACTCATTTGGCTCTCGTTGCATTCTGGCTTCATGGTACTCGATAGGTCAACGTTCTGTCGGGGTAACAATGGTACTTGCAAATGTGAACACTTCTGTCCACAGGCTGACAGCAGCCCGCACTGCTGGGAGTGCAAGCACGGAATCAGCAAGCACCCCGGTGCTGTGCTTCCACCTGTGCCCAGTCTGCCACCCGCCACGAGTAGTTCCGTTGCTACTTCTTCAGTACTGGATATTTTTCACGACGTCTCTGCATGCAAACAGGAGCCCGCACTGCTAGACGATACAGACGGGGTCCCAAAGTCCGAGTCCCTCAGGCTTGTGTCAGCTGCAAAAGCGAAGGCTGAGGTGCTCGCATCTTTTGGATCCAAAAAACTGGCAGATTACTCTAAGCTGGCGAAACGGTCCACTATCGCACCAACCTCTGGGTTCCCGAAGGTATTGTCAGCATCTTTTGTATCGTACGGGCTCACTCAGATATTTATGTGCCAGCAGAGCCGTGTCCCGACCACCCGATCCATTGCAGCACGTGCTTCCGGCTCCTCCCGGCCTTCCAGCGTCTTTCATGTTTCCTCTGTGGCGATGGTCGTCTGCGGCATTGATGTACGTACAGTGCTACTTTCCTGATGCCCATTCCACGACGCTAATAAACTGTTTGATAGGTTCATGGATACCTTCGGAATGCCAAAGCACCCAGTGGAAGAACCTACGCAAGTGATGTGCAAGCAATGCGTAACCGAGGATGTTTCATTACAGCAGACTCCGACAAAGGTATTGCAATCGACTCTGCGTGGACGCATTTGGACGTCACTGCACAACTCCGTGCATGGTTCCCACAAGTATTCCAGCAGACTGGCATCAGCAAGTACAAGAAGAATTCCAAGCACCCTAAGCTGAAAGAAGACCAACCGGACTGGCGTCTTCTCACACGCCATGGAGCGGTTTTCATGATTGTTGACGTGAAGGCCCCGAACGGATCGACTCTCCATGAAAACAAGGGACGGGGCAAATCTGGTATTTCTGAGAGTCAGCTATGGTTTGGTATGTATATGTTGACCGTGATTCAGTGCACGACAACTTAGAGTCTACCGTCACACAGTCACGAGGAACCCTATTCCAGACGATGTTTACGAATCTTGGAACACCCAGCCGATTGTCGTTGGCTCCGATACTGACTCGAATGCTGATGCTGATGAAGCAGATGAAAATGAGAATGACGATTCCGGTGACAAATTTGGGGATGATCTAATCTCGAGTCCCATGGAGGTGCTCGAGATTGTTGACAATGACCACACCCCACCTCAGCGCCACCAGAAGACCCCTCCTCGTCCTTATGGTAACTCCACTTTCATCCGAGTCATGATGCACCCTTGATATATGCTAATGGTCGTGCACAGGAAAGAGACCCCGTGCGCTACGTTCTCCAGAGTCACCATTGGACGCCGCCCCAAAGAAGATGAAAGAAGGTACACCGTGACACCATCCCATTTTCGTCTCGGGTGCCATGCTAATCATTTTACTTCCAGCATCTGCAAATCCAAATCCGCTCGTTTTCAAGTCTGGCAAGTCCTCCACGACATTCCCTTACTACAGCGTGCCTACCCCAAAGATCTCTCTACCCCCCGCCATCATTACTGTAAGTGAGGACGATGAACTCTTTCGGGATCGATACATGAAGCCCATCATCAACTTATGGGATCCCAGTCATTCTCCGGTGTCCTCCTATTCCTCCGTTGTCTCGTTCACCAAGATTACCAATTTCACTGACCTTCAACAATACATTTAATGCCGCTTCCCACTTCGTATACATCTTGACGAGTCAATTATCCATGCTCCAAAGTCCCCTTTAATTAGCAGTTGCTAGGATGTATACATTGTAATAGCGGTATCTAGGGTGATCAGTACTTGTCGTTTTCATTACAGTTTCAAGTGTGATAAGGAATTTACATGAAGGTAGATGTACATGGCAGCTAGTCTAAGGTGCGGTGCACAACAGGCACAAAACGCGGCGCGAGACGACGAAGCGCGGCGCGCGGCGGACAGAAAACGCGGTGGGAATAAATGTGCGTTTGTAGCAGCATACATATCAACCAACACCCCCCGGGGTTGTACTAGAACCGGACTCGGAGTACTCGCACCCCTCCATACTAGTACATTTTGGGAATTCTGCTAGCTTCAGGTTTGCTGATTGAACGATTACACCTTTTTTGTCTACCTACTGTGCCGCTACAAACTGGCCCAGAGCCTATGAGCAATGAGCTGTTAGTCATCAAAACTCTGCGCGAATATTGTCTGGCTGGGGTCGCATGTCACGACGTTAGCCCCTGAGGTCTGTGCGCGGGCTTACCTAAGGCCCTGAGTCTTACTTAGTCATCCGTCGAATAGCGTAGCTCTCTGGTCCCGTTTCCGTTTCTCCTCCTGACGTTGTACTTCTCTCTTCTAGGTACAATTCCGTTGTCGCCCTGTGTCTTATCGCTCAGTATTTTCTCTCTTCTGCCGAGATCGTGCGACGAGTGCTTGCGAACCTGACATCGCGCTTGGCATCACCTACATGTAGTATGAACGTCACAGGCCGTGAGATGTCCTCTAACAGCCATACATAAACCCACCTAGTTCCTGTTGATGAGTTCCGCACCACACAGTAATGTCTCTTCCTGATAGCACCACCGTTCTCATTGTAGGGGCGGGCCCAACGGGCCTCGCCGTCGCTTCGTCTCTCCTCCATCAGGGCTTTCGTGACTTCGTCATCGTAGACGCCGTGCAGCATGGTGAGAACACTTCTCGTGCTATCGTCGTTCACGCTGCGACCCTCGAGGTGAGGCTATTCGACTGCACTAGAAACCAGTGTTTGAGCTAACCGTAAAAGGCCCTGGACACCATCGAATGCGGAGACGACGTTCTGTCGCATGGAACGAAAGTAACTGGGCTCGAGATAGGGACGCGCTCAGGTTGCCTGGCTAGCGCTGATATCACATATCTCAAACGATACACCCGCCACGCATATGCCGTTATCATTCCTCAAAACCTAACGGAACATGCACTCGGGGCAAAGCTAGCTAGTTATGGTGTGTCTGTTGTCCGTCCTGTAAAGCTAGTCGGAATGAAGCGCAACACGGGGAATATGCACATGACGGACGTTACATTCGAAGACGGCACAGTGATGACGGCGAGATATGTAGTAGGTGCAGATGGTGCACGCTCAGTCGTAAGCCCCGTTTTTCAAAGTCGATAACATGACGCTCACTGTTGCACCCAGGTTCGTACCATCGCTGGCATCGGTTTTACTGATCCGATGAGTAAAAAGGTGGAACGGGCAGACACCCTCGCTCAGATGGTCCTTGCAGACGTCACCTTCGACGCTCCGATTGAGGATATTCCCTTGGCAGGCACCTTGTCCTCGAACAACTTATTCCTTTGTGTTCCCATGCCTTCCACCTTCAACGAGTACCTCGTCGCCAACGGTTACCCCTCTCTTACTGGCCAACTCTATCGCATCGGCTCTGGCGTCCCCTTGGAAGATGGAGAGATTCCACGCTCGCCCTCAAAGGAATATCTCCAAGACCTTGTAGATCGATTTGGGCCGTACGGTCTGTCGTCCGATCCTTCCGTGAACCCCAAGTCCAAGTCCATACGTATCAAGGACGCCGTCTGGGCGACCCGATTCCGCAACCATGCTGCGATTGCCGATACATTTTTTACGCGCCTCGGTTCTCCAGCGTCGTCACAGCCAGGGGAACCCGAAGGCGGCGTTATTCTCATCGTAGGCGACGCGGCCCACATTCATTCTCCCGCCGGCGGGCAGGGTATGAATCTCGGTTTGCGCGATGCTATCTTTTTGGGCGAAGCCCTGATGAAACACATCCACGCTACCGAGACCAAGCCCCTTTCTGAAGCGGACACGATCCTTCGCGACTTTGCTACGGTGCGACGTGCACGTGCGCTCGAAGTGATCGAGTTCACCAAGGGGCTGTTGTCGATCATGGGTTCGAAGGCTGGGGAGTGGATGTATTGGTGGTTGCCTGTGAGCGCGGAGACGGTTCGGAATTGGGCGCTGTGGGTGGCAGGGAAGTTGCCGTTTATGAAGCGCAAGATGGCTTGGGAGTTGAGTGGATTGGGTCGGAGGTGATTTTAGCGCTGGCTTTTTTCCTTTTCCTTTTCTTTTGGGATGTATTTGCATGATAACGACTGTCACGATACTACATGTATACTACAATTTTCTTGAGGTACATAGTATATTGGAAGATTTCTGTTCTTCCATCTCATAAGGATCGATATTGCCACAAATCGGGAGGGCGCCGAGTTCCAAGCTTAAGTGCCACCTTTGACTGATTGCGAGACCACTGGCAGTGCCACAAAGAGCCCCGGGAAGGCCAAGGCTGTCGCTGTTTACGACACTTCTGGCATCGTATACACACATGTCGTGCAAAGCGTCACCGTGATGGCACGATCGGCGATAGTACGGTCTGGAAGATGCGGCATCCTTCATTGCGATGGGGTGAATGGCCGGTGTGTACACGTATGAGCGAAATTCCCCCATTCTCATCGTGGGGTTTTCTTCTGAAATAGGATGCTCAGGTCACCGGCCGCGATCGAGGAAAATGATGATGATGATTCCGAGCAGGTTTCGCGAGTACTACTAGTATAGCTTGCAGTCAGCTGCTTTTCCGCTCATACTCCAGGGGGAACGACTCGGACTGAACATGAAAACACACAGGAGATGGAGCGGTGGGGCATTATGCACAAACTCTCTTCACCGACATCCACTTATGGTGCGTGATGATCTACTCACTCAATGAACTGGATTACATTAGATCTTCACCCTACCACTTGGCATTGTTCCTTTGTAAAGTCCGACGATGTTTTTGTGGGTGTCTAGGATCGTGGGCATGCCTCGGGTGAGTCGGGTCCCAGGCATGGCAGATGAGAACGATCATCTTCTGATCTCGAAGTATTTGGCCTGTCACAATGGTTTGGGGGACTATGCAATGCTCACAATATTACACACTGAGACTTGATGTACCAGACTAGGTGCAACCAGGTGCGGCTCGAGGCAAAGCGTATGATTGTACAAGTACTGAACGCATCGAAAACCGCTACCACTACCCCGAGTCGCGAGATCTCCTGATCAGTGCTCAATTAATAGTGATAGTGTTGCTAACGTCATATGGTAGATCCTGAGGGTTGCTGAGGGATGGCAAGCGATATCAGCTATCACACGTCCGAAAGCTACTGAGATTGACAGAAACAGAAGGAGTACCCACGTGCTAACGTTCAGGCCGAATTGATATTGCCTAGTGAGTAATGTCAATGAGTACCCTCGTTAAAAGGGTGAAAAAGGGGGTGACGCACTGGCCTAGGTCAGCGACATAGGGAAGTACCACCATACTTTCCTGCTGGACAGTAAAGTAGTAATCGATGGCGTACGTCCTTTGTACTGTCACACCGGACAAGTAGAGCACGCCATTGCTCGGATAATTACTATCTGTAGGGAACTTAATGGACACAACGGTGCCCCAATTGCCCTGGTCTGGTACCACGATGTCCGCAGAGACACCGGCAAGGAAAAAGGCAAGAGCACTATTGGATAAACACGTCAGATCATCAGCGTCACGTTGATGAATGACGCAGAGTAAGGATTTTATACCTGAGCTTGGCAAACATATCGAGTGATGTGCAGGACTCTGGAGGATGACTGCCGGTAGGAAAACTCAACTGGCTTTTATATTTGAGAGCTTGCTCGTAAGTACGTATTTCATTCAATTAGGCAACTAGTAGAACGGCTCAGGTAAATCCTGCGTAAATGCGCACTTCAAGTTCGTGTGGCTAAGCGTCGCCTACCTTTTTTTTAGAGTCGCTTACGGGCATTCAATTTGGCCACATTGATGGGAGACTCGCATTTGGTGCTGTAGCAGGTCAACATTATGTGCAGCCCGAGTTTTGTCTCTCTGAGAAGTGAGCTCAAGAACCTGGACTTTCATCAATCTGGGTTAATTATGTCCAAGAGCCTAAAGACCAAACAGAACTGTACCGATCAGATTACGCTATGCACCTTCGTCTGAAAGTTTCGTCTCCACTTCAAGAATGTTTAAACGGTGGGATCACGGCAAAAGCAGCCTCTTCTTTTCGCTTGACTAAAAAGGATTGCCGACGATCAATCACCACGCGTCGCGTGAAGTCCATTCCCCAGAGGGTTTAATTACATACTTACATACCGAAACATGAAACCTATTCTAATAGCATCAGTGAAACGGTTAGCCGATAGGACTGCAGGACCTCGGGTAACAGCAAGACTCGATGAGGTCATCCTCAAGAGTTGGTCAATGAATAAATCTTATCGGCAAAATAAATATACCTATATATCTGGTCGGTGTGACTTGAAGGTAATATTTGGGTGTTTGCCGCCATGCTCAGAGATCATCGATTATCAATGATTAAACTGCAAACAATACAGAATTCCTGAAAAAGCTACTGGATGCTACTGGATATTAAGAATGGCGTGGAACGTCTCCTTGTCTGCAAAGGAATTGACATAGAACTCCCCACCAAGCTCCAAACTGTTGTCGCATGTCATATTTGGTGGCACCGCAGAGCCGAACTTGGGAATTAGCTGGATGACCTGGCGAACATCGTCGAAGGGGATAATATCGCCCAAACGTTGGCCATCGCTGCGAAGCCGGCGTCGTACAAGAAACATTTCCAAATCTGGGGCAGGTGCAGTAACACGAATACCATCCACAACCACAAAGTGAGCATTTGAGAAGTTGAAAAATTCAACATACAAGAGAGGTGAAGAAGGGGGATCGGTGATGGGCTCCAATATTGCTCGTACTTGGGCAACAAGGTAACCTAGCAGCATGTAAGGAAGGGAAGGAGTAAACATTTGTGGATACGTACGTTCACTGTCTATATTGGAGGAAATTAGATCACCGCTCTCATGAATGACAAGGACTGTATTCGCACGACCACAAGGTAAAAGAGGGCCTGGAGGTTCTGCTTGAACGGTCTGAGGTGGTGAGAAAGCAAGGGGGTTTTGTACTGAACGGAGTTGAATGTGGAACTTATCCCATGCATGGAGGGAATAGAATGGGAGGGGACAATTAGATGCAGCAAGACGACGACCGTTTCGGCTGGTGTATGAACGGCCAGAGGAGAAATCACCCAATGCAGGGCATAGATCATTAATCCCAAACAATCTCGAAGCATTGTCGACAGAAAGGTTGGGAAAGCGAGGACGGATGGTGACGAGAAGGGCACACTTGGCATTAGCGGAAATACGGGAGCGAGGGTTCTCGAAAAGTGACTTGCTTGATCCTGGAATGGCTGTGGGCTGCTCGTTGGTTGGGACATGACACCATGGTGACCCTCCTATCAGCCGTTCCTCGTTGTTATGGTTTTTCTCCTTTCCACTCGTCTTTACCTTTTCTGTTTTCCTCGCCGAGTACTTCATTTCCTAGGACTCTCACAGACAGCATGAGACGTAGCGTTACTCATCATTAGCCCTTTTCATTCTTCTTTCCTTCTCCTTTGATTTCCCTCTCGTTTTTACGAACACTTATCTCCTCGGCCGATTCTCTTGTATCGGCCTCGTAATTCCTATCTTTCCCCTCGTGTTACTGCGGATGACGTGTATGCTTACTTCATCGTTCTCTTACCTTCTTCTTCTTTCTACGATGACGCGTCCCCGAGTACTTATACCCACTTGTCGTGTACTTGTATTCTCTATTCTCGTTCTACGCAATCATAGCGTACTCTTGATTCCTGAAGTCCGATCGACTCAGTCCTTCGTCCCTCGTCTTCCTCGTAAATCCCTGAAGTCCGATTGACTCAGGCTTTTGTCCCAAGACCTTCGAGTAACCTTGACCTTAGTACTTGCTCTGACGTTGAGTCTCTTCGTGAGTACCTCCAGAGAAGTAATCCCTCGAGTCTCCACTTTGTGTACGCTTCGCGTAACACTCATAGACCAATTCGTCGATCAATGCTGTATGAGTCAGTTTGAGACTGGTATAAAGGCGGAAGAATCGTTGTTTCTCTTGGCGATCGAGGAACTGACAACATTGCTCATGAAAGTTGCGGTGATTGGAAAGGTGGAAAGGGGTTTTAACATGCGTGATATGGCACCGCTCCGTGATGTCACTGGTCCACTGATATGGCGCACCCATTGCACGTGTACTCCGCACGACATGCTGAGCTAGCTCCAGCTTGGGAATATGAAAGTGATTGAGGGGGCCATTTTTTCCTCGACGACCTCCAGCCTCAATGATACTCTGTTTATAGTAGTGGAATTCTCGCAGAGCTTCGGAAAGTGAATGCAAGGTTTCCTCATCATGATATGCATGCTGAGCTACAAAGATAAATTCCGTAATGGCACGGAGCGCATATAGGACATTAGGATGGATTGCGCCTGCAGCAACGGCAGGCAGTAGCCTCTCGAGGTCCCGGTGTTCCTTCCCACCAGTTTGCTTGGCAGTGGAAATGCCGTTCGGCCAGTGCCGTGTCCCAGTTCGTGGCTGGAGGACAGAGAGACGTCGATCGAGCTCTGCACCTCCAATCATGTTGATAACCCATTGCACACAGTGGTCGAAGAAGAATTTGTGCCATTGGTGGAGAGCGTCGGGGGTGAGGAAAGAGGATGGGCAGGCATCCCCCCAGTCGGCCCAAAATGGAGCGACAACACTGTTAAGACGATGCATAAGACAGACTTTGTGAAAAGCTACAATATCGCAAGGGTCGCATACATTACATGCTGCTCAAATGGCGTCGAGTGTCTGTTGTCGAAGACGGGGAGGGGAGGGTTCTGAATTGCCGAAATGTTCAGTGGTGGCAGTGGAGATGGGAGAATTTCTAGATGATACGCCAGCAATTAAGAGTTGTTCTGGGTAATCGGCGATCCAAGCAACAAGCGGAGTGTGGACGACCTGAAGGTCACCGTTCGGATCTGACATGACTTCACCCCGGTGTTCTGCCATCTTCAAATTTTGCATCACAACGGAGACTGCAAAATGGTATATGCGCACAGATAGGACTGATTGAACAGCAGGAGGAACGTTGAGGAATTTGGGGATAGGAAGATATGCGACCAACGCGAAGGCATGGGAGGTGGCCTTCATTCAGACACCGGCATGAATGTTAGCGAGTGACAGTAATACCGGGTGCATTTCTTTGTCGCCAGATATCCTCGTCAATGGTGTTTTATCAGAAGCTCCGATTACGCCCACAAAGGAATGGCCAGAAGGCAAGCCGCTCTAATCAAAAAGTCAGTTCACCAAATTAGAGACTTGGATCGTCGGTTATATGCACCTGTATTTCCCAAGCGTGATTGGAACTCATAAATTCGCCGTAGACTGGTTCTCGACCATGGGGGGTTTCCTCGAATTCATGATATGGATCAAAATCCATACATGACACAAATAGTGGGTTGCTAAAAAGGTGTTTGACCACCTCGAGCCCATCTCGCCAATACAACATCAAAGGTTCTTTCGTCCGATATCGCCCCACTTTGATCTCCTGGAATTGCCAGCGTGGCACGTCCGGCAGAGACTCGATCCGTGCACGCAAATCTTTTGCTGTCTTGAACGATAATGGATTGACCATATTCTGTAGGCCGGTCAGCATCGGACCAATATGTCAGTATGTAAATATATACATACGCATTCCAGATGCAAGTAGGTATCAATCTCGCTCTGAGATAGGGAACTGGATGAGAGCCAGTCAGCAACTTCCCATTCACTCTTGGATGCAAAAAGGAAAAATATGTTCTCTGAGTTACGGACTTCTGTGAATCCATCTTCGTCCATGCGCTGGAGGAGATTCCTACCCCCAGGGAGGGTTCGGCACCCGTTTGAGTGATAAACTCGGTCACGATGGGATGGGTTCGAAGGAATCGAATTAGAAGGCAATGTGTCGGGATCCCATTCCTCTGCCATATTTGTGAGTTCGACACCCTGAGAGTTGAGAAGATCATTATCAAATACATCTGTGGAGCGGTGAAATAAAATCACAATGAAGTGCGGAATATGACTTACTGTCTCGCACGAAAGAGGCGTCATCATAATCGTCTCTGTCTTCAAAGTGCGACTCCTGATCACAGTGAACCGACAATCTGCAAGGACATTCTGTCGACAGGTGTTGTATCACATCGTCCCCACTGGGAAAATTGACGGAACAATTGGGACATTGAAGGAATATCGAGTCTTGAGATGAAGCCATGCCCTTGCAGTGGGCCCGCAGGACATATAGTAGTAACCGCTGACCTGCAATCAGAGTGTTCATTGCTGTGTGACTCCACCTTCTTATCCCACGGTTGAAACACTTAAGGTAGGGGTTGCCACATCATATGCGTCATATTGAATTGCCCCGCTCACTGCTCAGTGTTGACCAAGCAGCCAATGCTCAAGTCACCATTCTCGAGCCCAGTCAAGATTCCGAATCTTCCGGCATCTCCAGTGTCATCGAAAGATTCGAGCCTACTATCAAATCAAAACAGCATGCAATCCTGTCTGCCAATGTCCTCTCCGCCAACGTCCTTCCCTTCCGAGCCCATCGGAAAGCGTACTCATCTTGAGTTAGGGCTACCTTCATGTGGTGATCTCTTGCCTCGAAAAAGGGCTAAGAAGATGTTCACCATGGTTAGAAACTTTTGTTGATTCTTTCGCTTGCTGACCTTGTGTATATGCAAGAATCGGCAAAGGAATCTAAAGAAGTGGAAAATCTCCATTCTTTCCGCATGTTGCAACTTGCACATGCATCCCGTGATGCTTTCGCAGCATCCGTATGGTACCATCGCCTGCGCCTCAAGGAGCTCGAGATCATGCGCACAATAGCCACGGACCGATGCGACCAAGCAAAGGTGTGGTTGAAGCAGGCAGATTGGCAGATTGGCGAGATCAAACACATCCTTGACCGTGACAGAACAGGACTACATGAGCCAGAAGATTTGATGCTTGGACTGAGTGGGAGAGCCTTTTGGTGATCACAGCGCATCTCCTTCTGATGAACGTCCCTCCAGCCCATGTTCAGATGTTTCAAAATAAGTTTATGGATTATGCGGACTGCGTTGTACATAGTAATGTAGTTTTGCACATATCACGATGAGTCTCGATGGCCGTGGCCTTAGTAAGAAGTGGCGTGAGAGTACTCCTGTGCGCAGGGTTTCACCCGACAGTGCTCGAGTCATCCTGCCTTGATCAGTGACGGTAACTGACTCAGAATCCCCAATCCACCGCTGATCAGAATGTACGGCGACATGCAAGCAACATGCTTCCAGTGTAGTAAGTACCCCTTTTTTAGACTCAACGGTGCTCGAGTCACACCCTGCCTGATGGCAACTGAATTCTCAATTCAAAGTTGAATCACAGCGACATGCATGCTTCTGCCAGCATAGTAAGTACCCCTTTTCCTTACAGCACCTCGCAGTGACTCACCTTGTTGGAGATCAGACCGCCGCCAATCTGAACTTATCCCCAGGCACAAAGAAGCTGGAAATTAAAGACGTTGTGCAAGCACTCTGCAAAGTGTTGCCAAATGACTCATTCAGAGGCGACCATCGAACAAACCGCATTATGCACAAGTCTAGAATGTTAAAAGACTTCTCTCGCACCCGGACTACCTCGTCCAATCCCCCATGCCTCCTTGTAAGTCGTCAAGTCACTGATCACTATATTCAAAAACTGACTTTTCATGTTTATTAGGTGGTGGGATTTCAGCCCAAGGGCGTGCGCATGGTCGAGGTTCCTCCCTTCCCGCCCCCTTACCTGTAACATCGATTTCTCCCTTCATTGGAAATCCATACCCTGGTGCGAATCCAACATCTGCCATTTCATCAGGATCGCACTCGACATCGTATCCAACCATCACTCTTCCACCCAGTTCTGTCCCTAACAACGAAGTGGCCAATTCCTACAGCCAATCGTTTCCGGTTCTCCCCGCTGTTCCTTCTGAGGAAAATGATGCATCCATCTCAGTTGATGAACAACTCCATGCTGCCACAGCCATGATCGAGGTATGGTACTCCCTACAACACTTCAGACCGCAACACTGATAAGCAAAATAGGTGTCAGGCAGTCAAACGGATGTCCTAGAGCGATCTCAGCAACGACGTGGAGCATCCAACCTTCCTTCTCAACAGCGCCTTCGTACATTTGCCCAACCATACCCACCTGTGTCACTAGCAGCATCCTCGACCTCAGCGTCTCTGTACTCAACTAGTCAACTCTCATTCAAGGCAGGATTCGACGCCGGAATTATGCATGGCTCTCGCAGCCAGCGAGACAATAAACGTGACCAGGTCACCAAGTATGCCAGGTCACCAAGTATGCCAGTATCACACTGGTCAATGAAATGGTCCTCAACAGCGGTTGGCGGCACGTCAGTATGCATCACCCGCATACCGACGCTCATGAACTATGGAAGGACAAAGTCGCAGAGAGCCTGAACTTAGCATGTGTCACCCTTGGTCACGGTACATATAACTATTCACTCAACGTGTTTCTGTCTAATAAGTAATGTTCTCAGATCAGTTACCTGCAGATTCCTGTCTCGAAAAGAAAATCGTTAGAGGGCTGTCATCTTTTCAATCAAAGTTAGCTGCATTTGCTGAGAGCTTTGCCAATGATTATCTACAAGATCTATACTTGCCCATATCCGATCAGCCGCTGGACGATCTCCAGATCCGGCTCGAAGAGCGGGTTGTGCAGATTACAGATGCTTCCGTCCCCTCACATTTTTTCCTTCACAAACAGAACGAGGAAGTGGGTTGATTTCTGAATTATCTGAATGCTATCTAATGTATTGTGCAGGGTGGAGTCGAACGACTTTTCAGACACCCCACCCTCGAACAGTTTCATATCGAATGTTGGTATAAACGTGATGTCTCCCCGGTTAATACATTTCGTAGTAGCTACCAGACAACACTGGTGTGCATGCTAGCGTTTTCAGCCGTTGCAGTACGTATTTCTTCATATTAATTTTGCTTGTCAGTGCTTACTTTTCCATTGTTAGCTCCTGTGCGGCCTTCACCGGGTGTCACAAGGTCGGTGTTCAAATCAAAGGAACACACTGAAATTTTCCACTGAAAACTATGCTGAACATTTCGACAACTACCGAAATGGCATTTTAAACGGTCTCCAACATGAGTCTTTTGGCGAGTTACTCTGCAATCGTCTTGCCTGGTTGAACCAGCGTGGATTGTAAGTCTTCTAACTGTACTTTGGGTTTGTTTACTAACATCGTGATTGAAGTGAGGAGCTGGGTCGCAAGCATGGGCCAGCCTCCCCACAAAAAATCCGCCCCGTAGTTATCCCACCCGCTGTAGCTGCCAGCATTACTAGTAGCGCATTACCAGGTCCGCCCATCACTACATTTCCTCCAAGGCCACCCAGTGGCTCGTCTTCATATCGTCCTGAGATTACATCCCCTGACACAACTTGTTTTCCTTCGGAGTCATCGCCTAGTACCCAACTTTACATGCCACCTGGCTCATCATCTTACGCTGGTTCCTCATACAGTTACTCGTTTCCATCGTAACTATGTACTGTAGTTTCCTCGTGTATATCATGTTTGTGTTGCAAATATGTAGTCTGATTATTTCGCCGCTTGAGATAAGATGGGTCATATGACGGCACCATGCAGAAAAATACTCCACAACAACAACAACAAAAAGAATATTTGTAGGAAATATAGTTCACAAAGTAAAATATTATGATGACATACAATGCCAGGGTAGCCTCTACAAATTTGGGCGATGTTGTCATGGTCCTCGAGTCCCAGGACCAGCTTTTGGTCCTGCGTTAGCCGAGGAGTTTGAACAAGTCCTAACTTCTGCCCGACTCACTGATGCTACTAGGTCAGTCCTCTGATCCTGAACACAGTGATTCATTTGAAGCGGGCGTATTCCAGGGTGAATAGGTAGGAAACACCACCCGCATGGATAAGACTGGTTGCGATGAAGTCGGTCTGGCCTCGTCACCATGAGCAAGTGCCGTAAGTTTCGGTTCCTGTTTGGACACTCTGAGCGCTGTCGAGCCAGAGTTCTTTGACAGCACCGATTGCAGCCGCGTTGGACTTTGGGCGACTGACGGTAGCATGGGCGTGCATCCGAGATTTTTTATGAGCCAGCCTTGGAACGAGCACAGAAGCATGCCAGTAGTGCCGCCTACTGAGCGCACTAAAGTGTGTAACTTGAAGTACGTTGGCGGGAGGAGGCTGGAGTGGTTACATAATCCAGGGTGCCACAGGGGTTACGACTAGGCGAACTTGAAGGCGAAGGCCAACTCAACTAATTTGCCCAAGGTCCGTCTCGTTAATTCTTCCCTACCTCTACATAGGCCCTTGTTCTGCAACATCTGCCACATCGACTTGACAAGGGATTACCCACATCATCAGTGTGGGGAAAAGACCCGGGTCGGTCCTCGACACTGTCACCTACTATGTACACCGATCCATCCACTGACTCGGACTCTGCTTGCTTCATCTCCTTGCAACGCGCACTACTTGAGACCCGCACCCACACTCATGTATCCCTTCGAACCCCAAACCTCACATCAACCAGCCGCCCCATTGTCAACGTCGTTGGCACAATACACTGTGACAGCATGGCATCATGGCAACACGCGCATATCGATCCACTGAATGAGCTGCCACATGCTCTGGTGTGGCGATTGACTCTGTCCCTGTGGTACATCACTGTGGGCTGTCCTTTCAATATGTAGATCCTTTCACATATTCGTAGTCAGTCTTTTGTATTAGCCTACTTCTATAGCTTTCCCTGTTTCACAAGTATGAAAAACTGAAACAAGAGTTCTACAAAATTCCTGGTGCGAGTGTTAAAATAGCGTCATATCAGAACGATCCGATGGGGAGAGGTGAAATGAGACGGTAAAGCATAGTTTTCCATCCCCAAACCTCGTCAAACGCTCGCATTCTCCGACGTCGAAGTTGGCCGGTTGCCAATCAAAAATGTCACACCTCTGTGGCCTTCAACTCGTTTGCTGACGTGACCAAGATCGTCGTCAGAGAGCCGAGCCAGCATAGACTGCGAAAACCCACCCGACGTGCGAAACGAGATCATCCTCGCCCCTCCACAGTGCTTGTCATCCCTGTTGCTGTCGGGCACCCGCTGAGTCGAACTCGTGAACAAGTCCGCGTCGGTGTTGAGCGTTGTCGTTTCACCTCGAATGTACGCTCTCGCATTCAAGTTGGCGAGCAGCGTGTTGCAGTAGACCGAGCAAAGCGGATAACCAAATACCACATAGAGCGAAGCCGACCGATAGAGATGCAGCTACCAAGTTCGTGGTAAATTCGACAAAAGGGCGCTGACAGGCGTGCCTGTGAAAACAACACGTACGAAGATGAGGCACAAGAGGGCGAACGTAGCCGTCCAGATACCCGCATTCACCACAAACAAGATGAGGCGTCGTAAGATGTGTGCCGTACTTGCGGACCAGCATTCAGATGCGTTTCTGGGAAATGTGACACATTTACCTCGAAAATTCAGTGGCGATCCCCTTGCGGAGAAGCAACAATGTAAAGACAACGGCGATCAGGACATCTACCGCGGCACCGACAGAAAGGGATGAAGAGGCCATATCCTGTCCGCCCGATGCTGAGGTCAGTGGTTCGGAACATAAAACATAACCCTACCATGAAGAAAGGTTCATTGAGCACAAAGACTTCAACAACGTGTACGCTGGACGTGGATGGTAAACCCCCTACGACCAACTACAGTCTGCAAAAGAAACGAACGAACCCATCCGCACTATAGAGCGCCTTCGTCACATAAACTGAGAATGCAATACTCAGCATTCACCGGCTTGAATACAATTAATGACAGCCTACGGAGGGTAGACACTAATATCCAGAATGAATCCAGTTAAGTTTTGCTCGCCCGAAAGTTTGTAAAGTCCTACCAAGTTGGTAGATCGCCATAGGAACCTAGACCACAAGGTTTGAGCGACACCGAAATCCACTACGCGTATAGACGCCTACCCATAAAAGTGGCCCAATGATGTTCTTCCCGCTGACTGGGCGGCTGTGAGTAAATGAGAAAGAACCCCGAGGTTGCGACGCACAAAGGTAGATCCGATATACGAAAAAGCCTTGCATGGTTACTGCACCCAGGGCCTGAATGATATCAGTACTCGTTCCAGGAACAAAAATAAATGGGTACCATAAAGACAAACTGTAACTAGGCCTTGTTGGTGGGACCTTCCAAAGACAACAAAGACAGAACTTACGACGAGTTCGCTGGGGAGGGATATCAAGGCGTGGGGAATGTTATGCCGAAGGAAATGACTCACGGGATCCCCTTCAGCATTGATGATGGGTTTGTCAGATCAGCCACGACGAATTTGTAAACTATGTGGGACGTGATATGAACGAGAACGAGAGGTCTGAGCGCTGTGCGAGTCGAGTACTGACCGCCAGCAATGGTCAAAGCTTCATGGACCGTATCGAGTGCCCTATCGTGATGCGTTAGCGACGTTGCAAACCGAAGAAAGAGGAGCCATACCATATAGCTGCTACCTGAGAAGGAGTTACTTTACGGCATTCGGCGTGTTCATAATTGAATCGACTTACGAAGCTTTTCATGCGCAAGGGGTCGTCCCGGTAACTAGAGCAAAGACGTGATGTGGCGAGGAATGAAATCGAGAAACGGGGGTCATACTTAACATAAAACATGAATCTACCCGAATGACAAAAATGAGTTACTTCACTACTGCAATACACTTCGGAACTCACGTTTGCATGCATGTGAAACCGTAAAAGCCAGCCGACAAGACAGCGGCAAAGTAAAACGATCCATACAACGATTCATGCAGCGCGAGTGGGATGGGTGGCATGACCCGCACTTACTCAACTGTGCTGCAGCTGGTGGAAATGGGGCTCGGCGGTGAAAGCCGCTACGATTGGGACCGGCAGTTCATATATATGTGACATGCCGCCCTGCGGGTCCAGATAACGCCTGACACATCCGACAAGATCGGATGAACTATGTCAGTGGTAAAGAACCCGACCCGTACTCACGAATAAATTCCGCCTAGTCATGTCCCACGTGAGCTCGCCGCTACCAGTTGTGCTTCCCAAGGGAGGACAAGGGTCCGAGACGGGGAACTGTAGGATCATTGCATAGCTAGGTCCGAATGTCGATCGCGGTAAAACGGTTGGAAAGAACTGGACGAGCTGAGGGAATAGGGAATGTCATACACGGCCCCACACGGAATTCCATGCGTGGAAGGGAAGATCAGGAGTGCAATAGGAATCCGGATCATGCCGGGGGGACAAGAGGGTAAGTGTGGCCCTCCAGAAAGTATATACCGCAAACACAGTGAGGAATCGCATAGCGTGTGCCGTACTTGTGGATCAGTTATTTATCTGAAGCATATCCCTACCATGATAAACCTATGGCGAGTTCAGAAACGTGTATGCTGGAAACGAATACACAAATTGCAGTAAACACAAAGAAACGAACGAACCTATCCATTCACACTATAGGACACTTTTACCACATAGACTGAGAATATAGTGATCAGTAATCATTGGTGTGAATGTGATTAATGCCAGCCTACCGGCAGTAGGCACTTGCATTCAGAATGAATCCCGTGAGACTACAGTTTCCCGAAGATTTGTGGGGGTGCTCAGTCTCGAGCCGCTCTAGTGCCCAACTGGGTATTCACATCACTCCCGATACATACCGCTCACCCCCACGCTGTCCGCCCTCGTTTGTAACCGGAACAAGCGCAACAGGGTGCGCCCAGTTTTGTATCCATCTGAAAATCAAATTCGGCTGGCATACAACTGGTCTCCGTTCGCCAAGATCTTGACTCGGTCCAGCTTCTCCCTGGATCAGCACAATTCATTCACCGAAGACAGATGAAACGGCGCGAAGCGCCTCTAATGGCCTTGCGCACACATACCTTTGTCCATCTCGCCGTTAGCTCGACATCATACACAGCCAAGTTCACGAAATCGAGTTTACGTTCCTCTCGGTGTGCCAGACCATGACTGGCGATGTGGATGCGTCGGACGGGGTGACCCATCTCGCTGCGGTATTCGCAGTTCGCTGGCATCGGAAGGTCGTGGGGACGACGTGGTCGGACCTTGTTGATACGTATTGGGAGGTGACGGTTCTGGAATTTCGCTTTGCCGACGGAGTACGGGTGAAGTCTTATTTTGAACTTGACCTGTATCCGAGAATATTATTTGTTCAACGGCCAACAGTTCTGTGCTGGTTGGATCAAAGGACTTCTGGCTTGATCATCCAAAGAAGGGAAATACAAAGTAATAAGAAAGAATATCACCGACGAGTCCTGGCAGCGATTCTTTTACTCTTGCCCGGACGCTTACTTCCACCTACACGTTTACCGCTGACCGCACGTTTTCCTCCAACTGCATCCTTGCCCCTTGGCAGACTGCCTCGTTTACTGGAGCTGCCCTGACTTTTCTGGCGTTTAACTACAGGACGATCAGAGATAGCGTCCTCGACGGCGATGTCGAAAGCCTCTCCGTCCGCTTCCTGATTGTCAAGAGCGCCTTTGCGTTCTGTGATGAAAGCGTGAGCCACCCCTGCATGTCTTCGCATATCTTTCGCAGCCTACTTCGTTTGAGCAACTTCAATCGCTCTTCCATATCCTTCTTCCCCTTCTCCCTCTCGCGCTGTTTCTCGAGTTGCACTTGTTTACCAAACTTCTTGGCTGCGCGTTCCTTTCGCTTTTCCTCAGCTTTTTTAATGCCAGCACGCTCGTCGAGTAGCCGGGAGCGGATGCGCTCCATGTGGGCGTCTGACTTGACCATTTCGGCAAAGTAATCAGAGGGACGGGCAAAGGGGAGTGAATGGGATGCTGCGAGCCTGCGGGCATGGTCCGCCGAGTACAGCGCTTGTTTGTAGCTGGAAGGTCGAATGAAAAATAAAATAAAAGTCAAGGGATATATTCACTGTGTGGGGACGTTTGCTCACAATGCAAGTTCACGATTCAGGTCATCGTTGACGTCGACGTCGATGGTTTCTGGGAAAGGGACAACCAAAGTTTCTGTCCATGGCAAGGAACGATCGAGCTGAATGGTCTCGCGTATCCGACTGAAGGGCGTCCTATTGTAAAAAAATGTATAAAACATGGAGACACTATACAGTGACGTGACGCACGGTATTGTCGATTTCGACCTTTTGTTTTGGTATAGCATCTTCATCCAAAATGGCTTCCTCGACATCGTCTTCGTCTAGGGCGATCTCCTCATCGCTCTCTTCCTCTTGAACGTCTGGTTCTGGTTGAATATTTTTTTTTGAATTTCTGCCCATTAGCTGGTCGCTGTGCTGCAGGTCGTCGAGAGTTGGGGGCCCGACTCCCGAGTCAGGGTTATTCGGACTACCGGATAAGGTAAGACTGCCGCTCTGAAATCTTTTCGGTTGACCGCCAGCGCCCTCGACGTCT
The DNA here is from genome assembly GCA_025782845.1 of Boletus coccyginus. Lineage (NCBI taxonomy): Eukaryota > Fungi > Basidiomycota > Agaricomycetes > Boletales > Boletaceae > Boletus > Boletus coccyginus. Next base: position 245,404 of record JAHZSR010000025.1, read on the forward strand.
AGACGAGTCTCCACTCCCTCAACGGCCCTTGTAGATCACGATGGTGAGTGCTATTTCGCCACGATCTTCTTTAGTTGACTTTGTATGACTTTAACCAGCGGCCAATTCTATTACAAGGCAAGCGCTGCTTCATATGACTCGCTAGCAATCTCAATGGAAATCAGGCCACGAACGTTCTCTGACGCAGATAAAATTTAACACTGAGGGCGATCTGCTTTTCTCATGTTCAAAAGACCACATTATCAACGTTTGGTTCTCTCATAACGGCGAACGGCTTGGGACATATGATGGCCACAACGGGACGGTGTGGACGATCGATGTTGATTGTGAGTCTGGACTCACGTGAATCTGTCGTCGGTCGAGGGCTCATTCGAGCTAGCACAATCTAGATTTCTGGTTTCTGGCTCAGCAGACAACCAGCTACGCCTTTGGAGCGTCTCGAACGGAAAGTGTCTGTACGTTTGGGAGTTCCCGACCGCGGTGAAACGAGTCGCATTCAGCGATGACGACGAAAAGGTTGTCTGTATCACTGAACAACGTATGGGCCATCAGGGCTCCATTCGTGTTTTCCGACTAAACCGCGACGGTGATGGAACGGACCGTTCGTCCTCTCTAATTTGCGGCACAATAGTCGCGACATATCGCTCATCTAACCATCCATTGCTACAGAATCAAGCGAACCCGATCACATGTTCCATCCTATTGGCTCTAAAGCCACAGTGTGCGCGTTTACCTATACGCCCAATATCGTCCTCACAGGACATGAATCTGGCAAAGTCGCCCTTTTCGACGTCGTCTCTGGAACGGAAATCTTAAACAACGAGCGCGCGCACATGGATACCGTTACCGATCTTCAACTGTCACCAGATCGGTCTTACTTCGCGACAAGCAGCAAGGACAAGACCGCGCGGGTTGGTCTTTCATTCATTTTCCACCCCCTCGATACCACTCACATCTTCTACCCTTCAAGTTACACGACACCAAAACCCTTGCGAGTGCTTAAAACATATTCTACAGAGACGCCACTCAATAGCGCCGCACTTGCACCGAACAAGCCCTATGTGAGCACGATCTACCGTGTTAATGTAGCCAACCTTCAAACTAAAAATAATCTAGGTTCTTCTTGGCGGAGGACAAGAGGCGATGCAGGTTACAACGACGTCTTTACGGCAGGGTAAATTTGAAACACGGTTCTGGCATAAAGTATTCGAGGAGGAGGTTGGACGGGTGAAAGGTCATTTCGGGCCCGTGAACACGTCAGTTGCTTCTTGAACACGTAAATGGTTTATTGATCGTATGCCTAGTATCGCAGTCCACCCTGCCGGAACTTGTTATGCCTCTGGAAGCGAGGATGGTTTCGTACGGGTCCATCACTATGAGGAATCATACTTCCGAGCCAAACCTTATGGTGACTTGGAGATTGAGGATTAATCAATGACCTGTGTCCTGTGTCCCGCGACGAGGGAATGTATCATTGGTTCCTCGAACAGTCTAAGTTTTACAATAGGGATAAAATATGCGTGCACAGCAAGAGGTGAAGGGAATTGCCAGTATACTCAAGCACCTATATGTACAAACGCAATTTTCTGTGCCAATGATCCCCCCTTTCCGGCCACTTTAAGCGCCTCGTTGAGCGATCGCGCAGCGTTTGTATACTGCATCGACCCTCCTGCTTTCAGAATAATTTCCCCGTAGAATGCGGCAGCCACTCCCCGCATGACCTCGTCACCAACCGGCCAAAGTGTCCCAATGACGCTTCGAACGCCCGAATACTGCACCGAAGCAGCTAGATGCATGATCTCTTCCAGCTCAGTATCGTCCCCTCTGTTACACTGTCCAGACAAGAACGCAAACTGGGCTTGAGGGTGTGCCTTGGAGATATCATACAGCGACAGCATGCCGTTTTTCGTCGCGAACCCCGAGTTGCATGGTAGGGCAGAAACTAGTGAAGCGGGACAAGCTAGATGGAGCCATACCGGCTCTCGAAAGGCGGCAAGGACGGCTTCCGAGGTCACATCCTCGCCCTCTATTCGCCTAAATGGCACGCTCGGCGGAATGCGGTTGCGCAACAGGTCTAGCTCATAGCAGGTCTCGTCGGACGCTGTATGACCGATCGCAACGATCGTGGGGATCGTCTGGCTAATCAACGATTGTTTCGACTTTTTGCTCTTGAGAAAGTTTGGGACCATGCTTGTGCGACGGGACCGCGGGGGCTCGTTAGCTGTTCTGGCTCTGGCGCGTATGAGAGCCTGGAGTGTTGGCGTGTACGAGGAAACGTATAGTTGTGATAAAGTTGACTCGCCTTGCCTGTATGGCCCTGCAGCGTGCAGGGGTATTGACGCGAATGGTCCGGTGGGGCACCACCAGAGGCGGGAACCCTTTGAGGTATGGGGTAATAAATGTTTGACGATGGGGGAGACGACGAGATCCCAAAGGTCAGACAAAAGAAATTTCAAGGCTTGTTCATTGTTTTCACTAGTAACAAGAGTCCCGGTAAGTTCTCGAAAGCGTGTCGCCATTTGCGACACATCCTTGGATGTCATGCGTGAAAGGGGAACATGGGTGGGTGGTGTATTGTACTGCAAAATGAGAGCATCGCATGTATGCCGACTAGCATTAAGGATGACGACCGGACCATCTAATGCGGCCTTCTCGAGCTCGGAGAAGGAGGTAGGTTGAGGGAAAGATTTGAAGCCCTCTACGCGCCGGATCTGTTCCGCAACTGCCTCCCTTTCTTTCAGTAAGGGTTTGATGTCCTTGGAAGATTTCGAAACTCTGGGGACCTGTTCAAGCTGGAAGGAGAGGCGCTCAAAGTCGTCCGCTAGCGATGCTCCATACTCTCCCGTGAACCGCAGCTCGTCCAAGCACGTCTGGGCCCGCGCTAGCTGAGACCACAGGACAGATCTACCCCCCTCGAGGACCTCGATTGCCTCCAATGGCTCTTGGAAACGCAGCGCAAAAGAAGCACCATTGTACGCTAGGTTGGCACCATATCTTCTGGCTAGACACTGTCGGAATTCAGGAGAGCGCATTGTCAAGACGTAGCCATTGACTAGACGGAGCGCGCTGCGGTACACGTCTACACCTGAACGGTGACCATACATCTCCGCGTCCCTGACCCATTGAAGCGATGCACGAATCGTAGTCCACGAAAGGCCAGTGGCGACGCTCGAACTGAGCTCATGATGCCCAAAAGCCTCGTGGAGGTCGGAGGGTCTTTGTTCGACAAGAAAGCGAAGGTAGTAAGTAGACGCTAGTTCTGCGTAGACGTCTGAAATCAGAGGGTGGTTCAGAGTGCAAAGGTCCTTGGCAAGGCGGAGATGTTGAAACACTGAGTCGATGTCCATGGCTTCCCAGGGAACGAGGCGTGCCTTCAATATACGGGCGAGCAGTAAATCGCAGGTTGCTCGTAATGAGTCTGATGTATGCTGCACGTTCATGGAAGTGCTGCAACAGAGGTATGCTTCGTCAAGGTCAGATTCGTCACCTGTCTCTTCGAAACGTAGTAAGAGGGAGGACGCGAGCGCTTGGTATGATGTTGCTTTGTCTAAATGATGAGGAGGTAGCAGCTCGATCACCTCACGACAATATGAGATGGACCTATCCAAGTCGGGGATTCCTCCGTATAATTTAAAACGTGTATCCAGACTACTTGCGCTCCTTCTGAGAATGACCACGCGATGGGGGTTGTCTTGTGAAGTCTGGATCAGCGCTTCGTTGTAAAGATCAATGGCCGTATGAAGGTCTTCGGGATCGTGGAATTGCTCGAAGCGAACATCTAGGCATGTACCCAGCGCCTCGAGCGTGGTGAAGCGCCGTGGTAAATTCTCTGAGTGAATCTCCAGCGCGAAGAAATGTTTCTGTATGGCCTCCTCAAGATCGCTCAAATCCCCCAATCTTGAGAAGCGGAGGAACAAGGCATCCCCTAGATTATCCAAGAAGATCCCTTCGTCTCTATAATCAGGGGAAAGGAGTTTCAGGGCAGTGCGGTAATGTTCGATGGCGAGCTTGATATCAGAGAGATAACCCTGTAGCTTATAACGCATCACGAGTGCATCCGCTAAATCGTAGAACGCCATGAACTGCGCTGAGTCTCCAGCTGGCCGAAGCTCGAGCGCGGATTTGAAATTCTTCACCGCAGCCTCCAGGTCCTCTGTGTCACCGTACGATTCAAACCGTTTGATGAGTGCAGTCGAAAGGCACGAAAGTGCGAGGGGGCAGTCTGGATGATCGTTATTCATACCGTGTAATGCGGTAGACGAATATTCAATGCAGAGCTCCAGGTCCTTTGGGTCGTTTTCCAACTTGAAGCGAGATAAGATGGCATTGGCGAGATTATAATATGCCGTAGGTTTATTCTCTGCAGGGGAAGAATCCACTACGGTATGATATTGGCAAATTGCGTCACTGAGATCTGAAACATGTCCGGAGTGCTGGAAGCGGGAGAATAGAGCACTGGCGTAGTTCATTCGAGGTATCAGACGACCATGAAGAGGTAGCATCGAAAGTGCCGTGTTGAAGTATTTGATTGCCAGTTCGATATCTTGCTGCAACCCGAGCTTGCCGTACCGGAAGAGCAACGCAGTAGCAAAGTTAGACAACGTGTTGGCTCGTCCGGGGTGTCCAGGAGGACGAAAGTCCAAGGCAGTGACATGGCACTCCACCGAGTGGTCCAGATCAGCTATGTCACCATGGCGCTGAAAGCGCATGGACAGTGCGTTGGCGAGATTACTGAGCAACTTGCTCTGTGTGTCGTCAGACAAGGCGGTGGATGACCTGGCTAGCGCCAATGCCGACTGGTAGTGGACAATACATAGGCTGAGGTCCGAGGGACGGCCTTGCTCTTCGTAACGTGAGCAAAGGTTGTCAGCGAGGCGGACGAGCCTGTCGAAATCCTGTCGATCGATCACTCAAAACTCAGTAACGCTTTGAACGAGCTGCTCACGTTCATCCTGTTGAACTTCGCTCAGTACGTATCCAGTTTTCGGGACAGCCGAAACAGCCCCCAACAGATCTGGCGGCTCCGTGATGCGGGGAGAAGTGGGCAAGAGTGCGCTCCCGCACCCAATACTGCTTGAGATATAGGTGTGAACCATTGCGTTACAGCAAATGGACCAAGAAGTAGAATTATGTCACGGGACGGACGGAACCGTAGAAAAATATCCGCAACCTGCGAGAGAGCTCGGGAGAGCTCACATCGCGACGCCACTCAAATTTTAGATTCATAGTGTATGGTCAGTCTCGGAGGACAACTCACTTGATTGCTTGCAACTCTCTGAATCACAGACATGGCCACGAAATATAGATTCATATGTGAAGGAAGAACTCAAGAACTATCGAGCGCATTCCCGATGTGAATTTCGTCATGACGACGAACTTGGGATGAAGTTTCGGGGATGGAACGTGCACACTGGTAGAAGCACATCTGCCGGGACCGAATCAATCCCGGCGGAGTGTAAACACAAATGAAATCTCACCAGAGTTCCCATTGCCAACGATTGGTGCTAAGGTTGTCGCCCAAATCGCGCGTGGGACCTATGATGATAATCGCTTCAAGACCAGCGCGTCGACGTGTTATGCTGCATGTACTCCGGACTATCTTCTCTTCTCTCGGCCACCATCTTACCGCGATACACCAGTAGAGCGTCACCCTGCGTGTCCCTAAGTCAATGTGCCTATGGGAGACGAAAAAAAATGCCAGGAACTGTCCTTCACGACCTCGGCTAGTGGAACAAACGGAAACCCCCTCCTACCGTCTTCAAACAACCGCCCCAAGTTCATTTAAAGGATGAAATTTTCACGGATAGCAAGCCTGCTTTTGCTTTTGCCCATGACTATACTTGCCTAGCTCCCACTGTCTCTCATAAGTTACACTATACAGCAAGTACTAGGACTCACGACCAAGCACAAATTCACTCGTAGGGGCCATTCACCCCAAAATGCAAAAATAATGCGGATATTGTGCGCGTTTGTTCTGTTCTGTTGTTATGCCAGTTTTTCGACACGGTGCCGGCAAGAACTCCTGGCAACACGTGATGGACGTGATGGTGACTGTAAAACGGGATAAGTTGTGGTCATGCTTATGAAGCATGATGGTACTGTAGTACCCATTTATTTGGTCAGCTCCACCCGTCCACTGGTGTACTTTGCATTGACTTGCGCAAACTTCTCAGATAACCCGTAAGGGATAGCCACGATTAACTTATGGGTCGAAGGATTGCCAGTGAAACGAAGTGATGGTCGGAGCGCCGGTAGTACCTCCAGCGCTGTTTATGACGGCACTATCTGTACATACAGAGTAGCGTCTTCCAGCACTGTGCGCCCGCCAGGCAATGAGAGACCGCTCCGCTCCCCGGTGCCGTCCTTCAAAGTGATCTAGTAAATATAGGTAAATCCATTTCTATGAGTAAAGTAGACCTTCTCATAACGCATACGAGTTGCGCAGGCATTTCCGAGATGCAATAAGAGATTCATGCAGCACCAAATGTGTGACGAAATGTGACATGCGTGACATCTACAGCGCTACCTACTTCTTCCAATAGCCGTGCGACGGAGTCTGCTTCACGTTCTGCAGTGCCTCCCCATACGTCTCACCGGTCTCACCACGGAACTTGCAGATGTGTCGTATTAAATCCAAAGAGATGTTTGCATGACTCCGACTGATGCAAACCATCTCAAGCTTCTCGCACAACAGAACATTGTCTGAGGACGACACCAGCGTTGCAGCGGACTAGGTATCTTCTTCGTCATCCGAATCGACTTCGACAACTTCACCACGTTTGACAGCCATCTGGTGCCGGACCACTGCAGCAATGGTCACATCATTTTCGAATTGATACATTGACTCGCTGATTTCAGTTTCTTCCTGTGGCTCGAGAATTTCATCAATGGTCAACTGTATGCTGAAGATGCGATTGTGATCCCTCAACGTTGTCATGGAGTTCCGGAGTTCCTCAGTAGTCGACAGTTGTGGTGGTCGAGATAAAGGAATTTTGATTGAGTCTAGTATGGTGGGTTGCAGTGGCTGCAAGCTTTTCGACCGCTGTCGCTATCGGGACGATAGATATCCCGATTACACAGGGGCAAGAAGGGATTATGGTATCAGTGGGAGATAACTTACTGATTGGTTATGGATGGTAACAAAGAGTCTTCAGAGGAGAGCAATAGATGGGAAGGCTAATGCTCAAGTGGTTCTGAGTGAGAGTATAGGAGCGAAGAACTGGATTGACTATTTTAGTTGATAGGGAAGACGGGCTTAAGGCCTGGTCTTATATAGTGTTATACACTAACCCTGAAACCTGTTTCAGATATGAAACATGGTGGAAATAGAAGATGTTTCAAGTATGAAACATGTAAGAGAATGTGAAACGTATAGTAAAACGTGTATCACATCTTATGACATTATGAAACACCAGACAAGGGTGATGTCATAGTCTAGACCATGAGATAAGAAAGAACTTATCTATATGTGATGAGTAATATGGAATAGCGTAAGAATAAGGTCAAAGACCGATCTAGAATCTGGTATCAGGAAATGAAAGATAAGATAAGAAATACCAGAATTCTCAACAGTCGCTGCTTGCGTTGTGTCACCTTCTGGATTCATGACGGTCATGAGAGCAATCTGCCAGTGTTCGTCAACATATGATTCACCAAGGAGCTCTTGGAGTTGGGCTTCACCTCTGCCAAAAGACCATCTCATATTGCATATTTTCAATCTCCATGTCATAGCATTCCGCTGTGTAGTTACCCCAAAGTTCATGCAAGATGAGATTTATGCATCAGTAGTGGATGCATTACGAAAAAGTCTACTGTACTTGGGTTTGTCAGCAGTGCCTATAGTCGTTACAGTAATTGAAATCCTTGCCATCAGCAAAATAAGGGTTGGCTGTACAGTGCTGGACAGTGCTGGACAGTGTCATAGTGCTCATAGTGAGGGTCCATATACATAGATAGTACTCTCATAGTACTCTCATAGTCATTCATAGTGTTGGCTATAATCATAGTGTTTCACAGTGTGTTCATAGACTCTCATAGTGATCTCATAGTCTGTCACAGTCTATCATAGTGTGTCATAGTGATCTCATAGTGTGTCATAGTGTGTCATAGTGTGTCATAGTAATCTCATAATCTATCACAGTCTGTCATAGTATGTCATAGTGTAATAAAGTTGAGTAAAAAATGAACCAAAAAATTAATGTTTTGATTAATACACCTACTAACCCTAATCCTACTCAACTTGTAGTATACTACTAATCCTAATCCCAATCCTACATTTTTAATATACATTGAAGTCTAATTCTAATCCAACTCCTATAATACACTTTTACACACTTCTAATTTTAATTTCAAGACTACACTCATATTTATTATACTTTTCATGTACTTGGCCCCCGGTGGCCACCGCGGTGACGCGTGGTGACCCACGTTCCCACGGTCCGCGCTGGCTGGGCTCGTTGACCCCACGGGCGGAAATACATCGCCCCTCACGATATACTCACGCTCGAACGGAACACAGTGAACGGAACGAGCGCAAACGAAGTGGGGACGATGACCCCGGGCCCTCGCGCAGCCACCGCACGACAGGGGGCACCCACCCAACCCCATGCTCTCTCTCTCTCTCTCCCTCCGGTCCCATCGCCACCATCGCTACCATCCGCCACCATCACCATCCACCACGACCATGACCACGACAATGATGACAACGACTGCCGAGGCCGCAGTGATGACAATGACGCTCGAGAGGAGGGTGACCGACGGCCGTGAATGGGCCATCGTGCGGGAGACGGTCGAGGTGCCGTATGACGCGAACGACCTGTGAGTGCGCACGTTGCCCCGTACGCGGACGGACTGCTGATGAGTCGATCGACGCGAGCAGCGAAGGCAGGCGTCGCGAGGAGCTCGTCGCGATGGTCCAGTGACAGCCTGAGAAGTGGCCCTACCGCGATGGCAGGTGCCGGTTCACCTCGAAGACGAACATGGACCGGATGCGCGGCGTCCTCCTCAACCGCGCGCTCGGTTTCACGAAGGAGGTGGAGGTCATCCGACCCCTCTCTCCGAGTCCTGTCCCTCACGCTCCCAGCCAGCCTGTTCCACAGCAGGACGCGGAGATGTGTGGCCTGGAGGACCACTGGGACGACGGCAGGTGTCCTCTCCCCTCCCCTCTCGTGATTGCTCAGCTCATGGTCTCATCATTTCGGGCAGCTCACCTATCAGGCGACGAGGAAGAAGAGTCCACTGGAAGCCTGGGCGGTGGGCGAGTGAGCCCGGGCGTCAGGCCCGAGGACGAGGACGACCAGCATGGGAACTGGGATGCTCCCAGCGCTGGTGTCGAAAGTGTCAAGGTGGACGTCTACGTGACATTCGTCTCTCCCGGCATCAAGGACCAGCGGAATGTGTACTCGGTCAAGGTCCCGCATGTCAGACGGGTCGATGCCGCCCTCCCGCGTGAGTGGCAGACAGACACGGAACGGCTGATCGAGCAGCTGGCCATGCGGGCCCCCCAGCTTGCAGGTAGGTTCACTTTCTCATGTCGGACTGCGCCGCGTACTCACACGAGACTTCCCAAACCAGACACAAAGGAGGTCTCCTATCCTGACCCGCTGTACCCCGAGTACAGCCGTCGCCTCAAGGCCGCCACCGCCGGGTCAAACATCGTCGAGGCTCACGCCGATGTGCTGACCGTGTGCGTCCCGGCCAGCAATGCACTCAAGCTCACGGCCTCCTTTCGTCCAACGCCCTCTTCTTCTGCTGGACTCGGTGCTGGACCTGTCCACCAGCCTGCTGGCCAGCCCCAGTCCCCTCTGAGGTCATCCAGTGGCTCATGGAGGTGGCCAAAACGCGGAAAGGCTACACCGCATTCAAGCAAGGCCAGCACCACATGCAGACGAACGCGGCCGTCGTGGCGTCCTGGTGGTTTGCCGTCCTGTTCTCGGAGCACTACAGCCAGACGGTGGCCCCGGTGCAGGTCCATGACTGCAAGCGAAAGTGCCCGAAGCTGATCCGGAAGAGCGAAGTCCAGCGAGCACTGGGTGTGGGTGCCACTTGGATGTCTGAGGCAGCGCAGGCCATCGCGCTCTTGCGCAAGTATGGCGAACGTGGTTCCTCACCAAGGCAGCACGTTGTCGATATGTGCAGTGACCAGACGACCAAGATTGGGGCACACACACTGTTGTTCAAGCTGAGGGGGGAGGACAAGGAGCAGTTTCTTTGAGTTTTCTCCTTTTCTTGTACCAAGGCTGGCATTGCTGGCAATTGACCAACTAGTGGGGCCATGGTGCTGTCATTGTGATGTATGGTACAGGCATTATGACTTGGAAGTAGTGTATATATGTATGAAGTATCTGGGGGCCAGAAGGAGGAGAGAGAAAAAAAAAAGATGATTGCTAGATTGCCCAGCAGATCTGAGTTGGGGTTTCTCCAGTCAACTCAAGGATAGTGAGCAGCAGCCTCCAGAATGGCTTTGTAGCCTACACCATGGTCCTTCTGAAGGTAGTCACAGAATGCACGAACCCTGCCAAGATAGGCTGGATTGCCCTCATACTTCTCCTTGACAAACCTCAATGCCAGGGGGACATTCCAGTTGGGCTTGGCTGCAAGTTCTTGGATAAGCATGACCACCTTTGCATGCCTTCCCCCCTCAGTCTTCAGGCTGCCCTCATTTCGCTGCCACTTTGCACCCCACCGCTCTGCAAGCTCTCGGGTGGAAAGACATCCCCCCAAGCCCTCAGTATGTTCTGTCCACAGCTTTGTGATTGCACTGACAGGCTGATATCGGTAGTGGGGCAGCCAATCACTATCTCTCCACTCCCACTCATGGGCATCCAGGCGTGCCCTGCCATAGCATTCAGTGAGGGCTGTCCAGACCTCAGAGTGCAGGTCTCCTGCTGTGGTGGGATTCTCCATCGACATCAAAGCAGGAGGAGCCTGATTGCCTTCACAGAGAACGACCTGAGTGGCAACACCAGCAGCAGGGCTTGGCAGGGCTGGCTTGGCTGGAGCTTGAATGTCGTCTCGAAGTGGGCTTGTGGCTGCTTGCAGCACATGACACTCAGTGGCTGCCATACTTCTGTGGGGCATGGTGATTGCACGTACCTCGTGATGCTCGTCTGCTCACAGCTCTCTGGCCCCTTGGCTGCTGGGAAAGCTCAGCAAGCAGCAGATGCTGTGTCACAACGTGCTGCTGCACCTCGAGATGAAGAGCCTCGTTCTCAGCTCGCTGTGCTTGCTGCTCCAGTGACAGGTTCGTGACAATCCCTTGCAGGCTCACAATGAGGTGCTGTGGTAGGTTCTGGAAGGCAAGACGGGAGGCCTCCTCTGCATCCGCCACCTGCTGGACCGACTGGCTGGCAAAGGCATGAAACTGGGGAGTGTTGAACAGGTAAAACTGAAAGACGGGAAGCTGAGGATATTGGGAATAGAGAATGGCCCCATCCTGAAGGAGAATGGTGTGGAACCAAGCAAGGACGGAGAGGAATTGCTTCAGGGCAATGTCAATCATCAGCGGTGACTCGTGAGCACGCTCACGCAGTTCCTTCTGGGCTGACTCGACAAACGGAAAGATCTGGCTAAGCAGATCTTGGGACGGAACTGGAAGCAATGCAGGCACATCAGCAGCCATCCAGAGCACTCATAGCCAGGAATTTACCAAGGCAGCCACGTGGGAGCGAGTACTCCTCAGGACGACGGCCATTGTACATAGCAGCTCCTAACAATGTATCCAGGGGAAAGGCACGGTCATAGACAGAATTGAAGGAACCACTCTCGTTCCATCCACCAAGGGCTTTGGTGCCACTCATGCTAGCGCCATGTGCACGCGCAGTCAGGGCAGCATAGTGGTGGCCCGCATGGGTCTTCTTCGTGATGTCAACACCATTCTTCTTGTGCATGATTGTGACACGCTCGTGATGGTCTGCAGGCACACAGGCTCTCGTCAGCACAACACCACCCAGTCTGTACAGCAGCAGGCAGCTCACTGTCATACGACATCTCCTTCGTGGCAGATCTAGCATAAAAAACATAGTGGGAGTACCACTCCCGGTGTCCGTATTCGCCATACTGCTTGTTCGCAAAGTCAGGGGCGAAATTCAGGGGCAGACAGTCCAAGACATGGAAATGCCCGAAGAACATGAATGCAAGGGCACCAACGGCACAGAGCCCCACCTGGCGATGTCGGATGACACCATGTTCGTCCACACGCCCATGCTGGTTGTGCTTTGCATTGTCTGCAAGAGCGGCGAGGACCTGCAGAACGGCAGGTGCAGTGAGTGACCCCTCTTCCTTAGGGCAGGACCCGGCCAGGGAGCTCCTCACCTCAACCCGGATTGTCTGGTCCAAAGGTGCTGTGGTCTTGAACAGGTCGGACCACTGAAGCATCTGGCAGCTCTCACCTTGGAAGGCAGTCATCGCTGACAGGAGCAGCATGGCACGGTCTCGCAGGCCGACAACGATGTGCTGTCTCCCGGAGAACTCCGTTAATGCCCAGAGCGAGCATCGGAAAAGCTCCTCGTTCGTGTATGTGTCTGCCAACATGCACTTGGTCAGTGAGGTGATATGGGCAAGGGAGCCCCAAGCCACGACCCACCGGAGGTGGTCCCAGCAGCTTTGACAGCCTGTGACCTCTCAACCCTGCTTGGCTCATTGTGCCTCGATGCAGATTCAAATGCTCGGATGCGTGCATCCTTTCGAAGGCTGGCCCTGGTCTCATGGTCCCGGGGATGCTCATGCTCGTGGTTGAGTCAGTGATTCTCCAGTGCATTGATCGCCTGGGCAATGTGAGACTTGCCCAGCAAGGAGCCTTCAATCGTCTTGGACCTGCTTCCACGCTTAAGCTGTCGGTGAGCAAGGGAAGGTTGGGTCAGCGACTCGAAAGCCGGCGAGAGCACGCAGCACTGCCAGCCAGGCCAGACGTACCTTCTTGTGAGTGGATTCGTGATGGAGAAAAGCTGCCACCTTGGCAGCGGTGACAGGGAACGCAGGCAGCGCTACTCGTGAGGGATCGCTTGCGGCAATCCGTGACTGTTCCTGCTCAAACCACGTCCGGTAGTTCTGCACCTGGCGTGGGTAGCATCTTGCCGTGCCCTTGCCTTCCATCTCCTTCTGTCTGATCTTGAGTCAGATGTCGTGCGTCTCCTGCTCGAGCAGCATCAGTGAGCGCTGCGTATGTGGGGAGGTGACCACAGCAGCCACAAGACCATGGCCCACCTGGCGAAGGGGGCTCGATGACAAGGAAGGTGGCTGGCTGGACGACACACCAGCCTCGGTGGAACGTCTCTCATGGTGGCCAAGGGGCTGCTCGGCCACGTGTGGGCTGATCATCTCGCCAGTGGAGAAGGATGGGTTTGACGAGCAAGCAGGAATGCCCGGTTCATGGTGTGTTCGAGCATGCTTTGCAGCGTGCTGTGATGGTAGGTCTGGGGGGAGCAACGGTGATGGAGCGTGGCGTTGAGCTGGTGCCATGGATGACGTGCCGTCGCTGTCGTGGCTGATGGTGTTGGTTCAGCGGGCAAGCGTGCACTGTGATGGCAAGTGTCCTCATTATTTGGACACGTTTGCTGAGGTGGCGGCCGAGCCAAGGAATGGAATGGAAGCTGTGAAAACGAGTGAAAAGAGTGAAGAGAGTGAAAAAAAGTGTGCACGTGACTCACCTTGTACGAGAACAACAGGCAGTGCCACCCAGAGTGGGCAGAGTGAACAGATCGAAAGGAACGAGTGAGGCTGGTGAGATCACGAAATGCCCAATTCCTCCACATGGAAGTGTGGGAACAAGGGCAAGAATGAAGGAAGAGAAAGAACATGGGATCAGCAGACGAAGGGACCAAACCGACCGAAACGAGTGAACTGTACTTACTGAGTGAAAAAAAAAAAAAAAAAAAAGTGTGCGCATGGCTCACCCTGGACGAGAGTGACACATGCAGTGCCACCCAGGGTGGACAGAGTGAATGGATCGAAAGGAGTGAGCAAGGCTGGCGAGGTCGTGAAATGCCCAATTTCTCCACACAGAAGTATGGGAACAAAGGCAAGAATGAGCGAAGGGAAAGAACGAACAATCAGCGAATGAAAAGATCGCAACGCGTAAAATGAATGAACAAAACTTGCCCCTCAAAAGCTCCCATCCTTCCATTCTCTGCACTTGTGAACATTGTGGAGACAATGGAGACTTGCCAGTGAGTGCTGATCGGAATGATCGGAAGGAACGATCATAGCGACCGTTCAAGTTGCTCACTGAAGGCGACTTCAGCAGATGAAGGGAGCGAAACGAGTGAAACAAACGAAATGAAACAAACGAAACACACGAACGAAATCTAGTTGCCCCTTGAAAGCTCCCATCCTTTCGTTCTTTGCACTTGTGGATGCTGGGGAAACAACGGAGACTTGGCCAGTGAGCACCGATCGGAACAATTGGAACAATCAGAGCAACCATTCTGAAGACAGCTTCAGTGGACGAAGGGATCGAAACAAGCGAAACGAATGAAACGAACGAACGAAATCTACCTTGAAAGCTCCCATCCTTCCGTTCTTTGCACTTGCAGATGTTGTGGCAACAACGGAGACTTGGCCAGTGAGCGCCGATCGGAGCGACCGTTCGAGCTGCTCACTGAAGGCAGCTTCAGCGGACGAAGGGATCAAAACGAGCGAAATGAATGAAACGAACGAACGAAATCTACCTTGAAAGCTCCCATCCTTCCGTTCTTTGCACTTGTGGATGTTGTGGTAACAACGGAGACTTGGCCAGTGAGTGCCAATCGGAGCGATCAGAATGATCAGACTCAGCAACCGTTCGAGCTGCTCACTGGAGGTGGCCGGTCCTCGTCGAGCCTGTCGTCGCCAAGGACCACCGTTGGAAGAGAGTGGAGGGAGCGTGTCAACACGTGCTCGCGGTTGAGTCAGCAGCCACCCAGCGTGGTGGAAGGGGTCCCCACAGTCCGATTGTCCATCACCGGATTGGACGGATTACCAATCGTCGCTGGTCCGCCGGGTCCCCCCCCTCTCCTTGCCGAGCTCCCACACCAGGTCACAGGCCATGTACTGGCGTGGTGACCTCGCTTGGCATCACGCGGGGTCAACGGCGGGGTCAACGTGGCACGCATTGACTCCAGATATCTCCCATGTACTCTTTACTATAGGTTCAAATGATCAAATGGAAATTATAAATATATGCCAGTGGCAAGAGTTGAACTCAAGACTTTCCCAAAATGGCAATTTTCAAACACGTTAACCATTAGACCACAAGACCTTACATAGTATAAACCATTAGATGTATATGACTACATCTCTGACCTTTGACACCACACTTTGCTACATTTTTCATTAAATATCTCTGTCCACCCCTGCTACACTTTCTGATACTTGTGTACACTTTTCACTACATCCTGCCATATTTTTTTACCACATTTGGCCACACTTCTTCACCATCCTTTGAACATTGCAATTCTAAGTCTAATTTTAATTCATGCTAATCCTAACCCTACACTTTTTGATTCACTTTTTACTATCATTATTATACTGTGACAAACTATGACATACTATGATAGACTGTGACAGACTATGACAGACTATGGTAATACTCTAACAAACTGTGACATACTATGATTTTAGCCAACACTATGAAAGACTATGATGATACTATGAGTACTATGATACTGGACAGCACTGGACAGTAACCCTGATTGTGCTAATGAAGTGTGGTAAAGAAAGTATAGCAAAAGGTATAGTAAAAAGTGTGGCAAAAAGATATAGCAAAGTGTACTAGTTAAAGAGTATTTAAAAAAATGGATTGGGATGAGTACCACT
Organism: Boletus coccyginus; assembly: GCA_025782845.1. Taxonomy (NCBI): domain Eukaryota; kingdom Fungi; phylum Basidiomycota; class Agaricomycetes; order Boletales; family Boletaceae; genus Boletus; species Boletus coccyginus. The sequence goes on from JAHZSR010000025.1 coordinate 261,196, forward strand.
ATGAATACTATGAATACTATGGAAATACTATGGATACTATGAGATCACTATGAAAATACTATAAACTATGAGTACTATGAGTACTATGAACACTATGGCAAAAACCAGGATTTGCTGATGTGGTTTAACAGTGGACCCAGGCAGAAAAATCTGTGCATAGATGATATGTCCATCACACGGAGATATCTGTCAGTCCGCGCTCATCTCACCAATGAGAAGCCTCCATCCCATGCAACCCTCCGGGATGTAAGCTGTAGATCTAGATGGTCACTACCTCCTTTGCAAGCCAAGTGGGCCCAACTGATGCCGACTTAAATTAAGCATCACACACGGGCTATAAGCCATAAGGCGACCATCGCGGGTCCAATCTGTGGATGAACAGTCAGAGGATTGTCAAAAGCCCAATCGGAAACAAGGGCTTCACGTGCGTTGTTGATCTATTGCTCGTGCAGAGATGGTGAAAGACTAAAACTTGAAGGTAGTCACGCGAACTGTTATGCCATGACCAAGAAGCTGCAGATCAAGGGTTGAAAATTGTCCGTGATAACTTGAAGTACTTTGGCTTGCTCACTGAACCTTTTACATGGATCGTCCTTGCCTATGGACTCCAGCTCAGGTTGTGAACATGGAATGCCATCCCATTGACACCCTCCCGGTGGTTCCGGCACGAAAATCTGTGCACTGTGGGTACAGTGTGCATTGTCGGCTCGGTTCATGACAAAGAATCCACACTCACCATGACTGCCTTTGACATACTGCAGTCATGGTCACCTGTGTTCACATGCAATCCTACAAGGGATGAAAAAAACCAGATCTGTAGCAACATTTCCTGCCAACGCACTCCATCCACAGCTTACTGGGTCTTGGCACTCACAATGACCTTGGCTGGTGGGACACCCAGATATCGGAGTACTGTGCTCCTGACCACCGAGAAACATGTCATGGATGACAATGCTTTTTCCTGGATCCAGTTTGCACAGCCTACTCTTCTCATTGAAAAGCAACCCGTTGGATGCAGCCAGGTCCTCACCTCTGTGGAAGTCCTCTCAATATGTTTGCTTGTTTTATCCCCATGTTCATTGCACTTGTCGCCATGATTGATGCCACCGCTGCTAGCAATGATCTCGAGGAGTGCACGACAGCGTGCTGCCAGAATACCTCACTCGTAAGTCGTGGTTTCATCTGCTCTCTTCTCTGGAACCATGCTGATCCATGTGCACGACCAGGCTCCTACTAGCTGGCAGGGATCGCCATGTACGTACATCGCGCCCAATGATGCATGTGCCTACACCAAGCTCTGCTGCTTTGTCTTCATGAGTCCCGCTGCCAACTTCCTGCAATGAAATTATTCAACTCGTGATGTAATAGACAAATACTACCATCGGTATGGCTGCTGGCAAGTGTACTGGACCCATTTCCAACTGAGCGCATTGCTCTTATCTGATCTTTGTTGAGAAAAAAAAGAGGAGGATCTAGGTTGTGGAACAGATGGTGGTGGTGCATGGGTGGTGTTTGTCATGTGCCCACCTCCTGGGTTTTCCTTAGTTCTAAGTTCTAACAATTCTGGGGCCGTCTGTACCTCTAATATACGTTTTCATTCCTCATGCGTTTGGAATTCGCATGCATTTCCATGGTGTCATTTACTGTCACGGTGCTGTCTATGAGTGTTACTCTTGGTTTGACCTCCCTGAGTTGTGTACATCATGAAAGGCCTCATACCGGCATCACTGCACCCAGTGAAAGGACAGAAATATGGGTCTTGCAGAGTGGATCCAGTATATGGGGGGGTCTGAGATGTCACCAACGTATGGAAAGCCGGACAATTGTACTCAAAAGAACCATGGCCAAAGCCCTACTTTCTTGGGGATTGGGCTTCAGAGGGACTTTGGATGCTCCCATAGCATAAATTCTTTGGTAGATAGTTGTCAAGTTCAAAAAATCAGTGCATATGAATGAAGATCCATAGTAACAAAAGTGTAGCCCGAAGATAACCTGAAGATATGAGACTGACTTGGAGGGAGGAGCACCCAGGCCCAAGCACTCCATGCCACAAGTTCCATCCGAAATCAAAATTGTGGCTGTCCTCTTGTACACTGTCTTAGAAAGAAATGCTGATTCAGATGGAAGAGGTGAACCTCCTAATTACATCTTCATTCTTTTCCTCTGTCACAAACTGAAAAAAACGGGCAGGTGGTGATACAAAAAGCACCCTCTGTGTGATTTTTCATCAGAGTATTCGGTTCAAACTTTTTACATAAGTTGTTCATGCCAGTGACTGAATATGAGTACTGAGAACCGAACAACTTTGGAATTCTGCTTTGTAGGGCCACAAAACAGGTACAGTTGCAAACAAGCAAACATGGTAAATATAGACATTGAATTTTCATGCTCCACCACAACCTGCCAAGAGGTGGTAAACCATGTAAATGGTGTATTTAGAACCCAATGATCAAATTGACATGAGCTAATTTTCATCCTGATGAGTTCTGAAATTTTCACTCCTAGAATTTGGCCACCCTCCCAAAATTGTTTACAAATCCCAAAAAAAATAAGGATGGGCTCCATTCACTTGATTCAAATGCAGTGGCATCAAGAAACCTTAACAATCAAGTTTGCTAGCTGAAGAAAAAAAAGTGCAAAGTCTTTGTGTAATTAAGACTTGACCTCCCCATTCTAGCAAAAATGTCTCGTGGTCGTCCTCAAAGCTGCCTGTAACCCGAAACACCACTAGTCTTCACAATCAGAGTCACTACCACCCATCATCAACTGTCCATCATGATACACTTGGACCAGACTCAGAGTCCGACCAGTAGAGTGACAGTGAGCTGCTGGGCAACTCAAAGAGAGCCAGGCAGTGGTTCCACTCTGCTGCTGCAGAAACAGGTGACTCAGACAGTGACACAAACTTGGACAATAACTTGGATAGTGACTCCTGAGACACTGTGATGTCCTTCAAATCTAATGACAAGCCCAAGTCTGGTGTTGAAGACATTGATGTCATTTTTCCAGACATCTGAGTCAGTGATAATGAAGCATGCACTTGCCTTGTTGTTATGGCCATTAATGCTGGTGACAATCCCTTCCAATGAGGAATGGTTGCCTTCAAAGGATGCTGCATATGCTGCACAACAGAAGAAATCATCTGAAAGGCCCAAAGAATACAGGAAGGGTTCTGACATGGGCAGCAAGTCAGCATGCACTTGACAATGTTATTGGAGCCTTCTCAAGGATCAAACATCATTTAATAACTTCAGTTTTTCCATTATGTAGGCATCAAAGCCTTGAAGTCTGGCCCTGTCACCCAGGTCAGAGCTCACATCTATACCAGTGAGTCCAAGTTCAAGTCCAGCTTGCCCAAGCAAGACCAATCTGTCCCATGATATAGCTCCCTTTCCATTTATTCCACCATCACCACAGAGTGTTTCTAATCCACGAGGAGCAGGACCAGACATTCCAGAGAGTATTGGACTTGCTGAGAACATGAAGGAGCTCTGGGAAGAGGAGTTGGAGGAGCCAGAACATGGTGGAGTTGAGGTGTAAGGCTGGGATGAGCTTCAAGATCAAATCAAGCAGGATCTTGCAAAGGGTGCAAAGACTTTACCACTCTCTTGGATCAATCAGCTCATGCTGATTCAGAACTTCGCCACACTTCACTTGAAGGGCCTTGGGCAGATCAATGCAAGTCTGGAGATTGTACAACAGTGGCATGAGAAGGAGGGCACATATTGTTGAGAATTCTGATATTTCTTATCTTATCTTTCATTTCCTGATACCAGATTCTAGATCGGTCTTTGACCTTATTCTTATGCTATTCCATATTACTCATCACATATAGATAAGTTCTTTCTTATCTCATGGTCTAGACTATGACATCATCCTTATCTGGTGTTTCATAATGTCATAAGATGTGATACATATTTCACTATACATTTCACATTCTCTTACATGTTTTATATTTGACACATGTTTTATTCCTATTATGTTTCATGGGTAGTGTAGAATACTATATAAGATCAGGCCTTAAGCCCGTCTTCTTTATCTTGTTAATCAAGTTCTTCGCTCCCTCCTCTCACTCAGAACCACTTGAACATTAGCCTTCCCACCTATTGCTCTTATCTGAAGACTCTTTGTTACCATCCATAACCAATCAGTGAGTAACTCCCACTGATACCATAATCCCTTCTTGCCTCTGCATAATCAGGATATCTATCATTCCGATAGGTTATGAGCTCTACTTGAATAGAGGACATCATCATACTAGTACTGATGCCTCTTGAGTTCATGCATTATGGTTCATGGATGGTTTCTGGATTTGTCATAATGATTTCTATGATTGCTGCAGCATTTAATTATGCTATGACACCTCCACTGAGAGAGGAAGACGGACTCATTGAGTTCACTGCTACTTCTGAAAGGTTGATCCTTCATTGTGAATGTAATGAGTTTCGACTTTATCTTAGAATACAGATTTCATTGCATTATGCAACTCTAAACATTGTTCTTCATCTAAAACCACATGAGTCAGAATCCACTCCAGAAGAGCAAGACCCTCCTCTTTCTTTTATACCTGCTTTCACATCCCATCATGCTATTGCATAGTTCAATACTCTGGTACACCCTGGTATTCCATTCTACCTGTCTTGCCTGCTTTGCCATCGTGCTTTAAAACGAGGGCAATACTGTGACCACTATGAGTCTGATAGATGAGTACTATGATGAGGACCAGACCATTCCTTAGAGGATCATCTGTCATGTCCCTTTTGTACTTTTCAGATTATATGAGGATATGAAATACTCCCTTCTGATCAAGTGGAGATTACTTCCCTGGATGGACAATTCCCTACTTTCCTAAACTAACAGTTGACTTCTCACCCTATTCAATCACTGTCAACTCTACCTGTTATAGAGATTGCAGAATTAGAAGAAACTTCTTTTCTTGAACTAGTTACTGAACAACAATCATCTACACCTCCTACTCCTTTGTCCACTCTGGAAATACCTTCTCCCTCATATAACGACTCCACCTCATCATCCTCCAATGCCTACTTTGATGCTCGAGATATCCTACAATCCTCACATCTCCGACAGAAAGAACTTCACTTATGCCAAGTTCGTGGATCCCATGAATACGGAGCTCTTTGAGCTACCTGCCAATCCAGCACTAGAGAAAGGTCTCTCTCCTTGAGAGATCATGGAACTCTGCTTCATAAGGTTCCAGAAGCCTCGAGTTCTAGGGATCACTGAGAAGAGATTGTGGAACACATATGTGGCCAATGACGAAACTGGTGAGGTCAAACTCAGGACCCTTACATATATATTTCAGATGGACAAACTCATCCCTCCAACAGAAGCTGAGTTATGCACTGCTGACTATGTGGTCTTACCCTTTCAAATTAGACCATGCGAGATCCAATTGAGATCTTTGATCTTGATCAATAGTTTCATGTATAAATATGAAACAATTGGTTCTGCATATGAAGGCGCTGGCTGGGCTTTTCCAGTTGAGAAATATTGTAATATGCCTGCTTCTCAAGTCCATTTTCAAGGATTCAAAACAATTCATCGTGCTCACTTTCCTCCCAATCACACTCCTCATCTTGAGCTTGAATGCTCTCTTGAGCCAAATTGGCTACCACTTGCAGATGTCATGGCAGATGAATGGGGTTTTGTTCAGCAAACAGAACCACTATATCAATCCTCATGGAATGACCCTTTCAATGCCCATTATCATTCTCTCTACTGTCGCAACCCTCCTTATAAAGCTCAATATCGCATACAGAGACTTATCAAATCCGCTACATCTAGTGATGAGTGCAAGGTGATATATGAAGGCCTCAAAACTGGCCCTGGATGAAGAAGGCATTGAAGAGCTGCTCAGAAAGGAGAAAACCATAGATGGCTTCTTGGATATTATTGAATACCTTGGACAGTCCTCTTTATCTCCTTCATGACCATTTTCATATAAAGATTCTGTGTATAACTTAGATTTTGATCCTTGTTTTGTTAATTTCTTGATGCTTAACAGTTTACCCTTTTCTTCATTGCAAGTTCCTTATTTCTCTTGTGATGTATCTCAAATCTGTATACTGGAAGGTACCTTTACCAATAAATTTATTGGTAATGCACATTATTTTGTGGAGATGTGTTTCAACTTGTTCAAATCACATGCCTTCTTGCTAATGTCTAAACTGCATTGAGACTATGTACTGATCATTGAGAAATGCATAAAGAAGCAATGACCTGAATACTGGTATTTACAAAACAAAAGAATTACCAGATCTTCTATGGTCATTTCAGGATATCCCTTACCAGGAAATATTGGACTTATCCATTTTTCTACCACTTTTTGCCTGCTTTCATATATTGTTGAATCTTGTTTTATTGACGATATCTTTTCAGATCTCCTCTAAACAGATATGGCACTCCCTACCACCAAAGTCAAGTTTGACACTTCTTTCATCACCAAAATCCCTACCCCTGTTAGACAGTCAAACTACAACATTTGGAGCGTACAGATCCAATTCACTCTATTTGCCTATTCAGTATGGGAATTCATTGACAGCACTCTCACTTATGTCGGTCTACCTGCTGGTGCTGACCTGACAGAATGCCAAGCAAAGTGGAAGTTGCTAAACAAATGTATTTTGGGCCTTATGGCTTCTACCATCAATGATTCCCTACTCATTCACATTACCTATGACTGGACAGATCCTGCTACTTTTCCATCCATTGCTAGAGCTTTATGAGATCGCCTTCAAGCCCTTTTTGGGACCATTGGTCTCACCAGACAATTCCTGCTCTTTAATCAAGTATCTCAAATGCATATTCGATTCCAACATGTTAATGAGGACATCAGCCACCTTTCATCCCTCTTTGAGCAGCTTATGCAAGCTGGCTTGAATCTCCCTCAGAATTTCAGAGCCATGTTGCTCTTATCATTCCTTCCTAATAAATATCAGCAACTCACTTCAATGATTACTCAAACCATTGAAATTGCCAACTTTAATATGGAGACCATTACTATATGGATACTTATGGAGATGAATCTCCATACTATGCACTAACCATTTCATGCCTGGATTTCTCATGCTGAGTCCTCTGGAGATGCACAGGTTAATAGGACCAATGTCATTAAGTGTGGTCCTCTACAGTAAAATGCCTGAAGGAACCAGACTCCCTCTTATCAGAGACCACATCAAACATCTGGACAACAGTCCAATTTCCAACAACCTTTTGTCAGCTTTATGCTGAGACCTTTTGATTCCTACCAGAACCAGAACCAGAAAGATAGAGGAAAAGGTCCTGCTAAATCTAAGCAGCCTGGCTGCAACCAAAAGAAAGAATGGTTTAATATGCACCAGAATGTCAAAGGAAAAGGCAAAGCTGCTAATCAAGTATCCTTTGCAAATGAGTTGATATTGGATGATGATAATCTTGCCCATAGATTTATAGATCACCTTGGAGAACACGAGATTGGGGAGATACAGGAAGTTGAAATGGACAACTCCACTTCCAACATAGCCAATGCTGGCTGGGATGAAGAAAATAGGATGAATATAGCAGGGTTGTCTCAAATGCCCTTTTGATACAGTTCCTTTAGAGAATGCCCCTTCTGAAGGAACTAATGCTACATTGGGACAGATGAAGATGAAGATAAAAAAGAAGATGAAAATTTCTTTCACTCTTGGTGGACTTGCCAGTTCATCATCTCATTTCAACAACATTGAATTGTTGAATGAGAGTCATATTCAGACTGTTCTCCCTATCATGCCTGAGGTGTTGACCATGGCTTTACCACCATGAGACCCTGGGGAATGGTTATCTTCTTATTTCCTTCAAGTTTTGGATGAATATGACCATAATGATGAGTACTATTTGTATGCTGGCAATGGATATACATGTAATGTCTTTTACAATTACAGTATCACAGCACTTTTGCACTAGGGGGAGATACTGATAAGAGATTCGCCCAACACCACTGGATGATTGACAGTGGTTGCACCAATCATCTTTCATCCTTCAAAGATGACTTTGTACATCTAGGTTCCAATATTCATTCAGCTGTTGTTGCCAATAGAGAAAGGGTTCCTATATATAGTCCTGGCAAGATTATTGTTCAATAGAAAGCTTCTGACATAGAACCTCTGGTTCTTGATGAAATTTGGTATGCTCTACATGTAGGTCATTGACTTTTGTCAATTCCTATGCTTACTAGCCAAGGCTATAAGTGTACCATCAGTAATTCTGAATCCAGAATCTAAGACACAAGTGATTGTCTGGTGATCTGGGCATCTGCCTCATCTTCAGACAATAATCTTTATTGGTTTCAGTCATTACTGATTACTCCAAAGAAAGGTCATATTATGTCACTTGTTAAGGACAACTCCTATGATTTATGGTACCACTGTCTTGGACATTCTTTCAAGAATGCTCTTCATCATGCTCCTTTTCATGTCTTCAGTATGCCCACTGTCAAATTCCTAGAAACTGACTCTCCCTATAAAGGCTGTGCCCTTGGGAAAATACATGATCGCCCCTATCCTGCTTCAGGAAAATATGCTACTTGTCCTCTTGGACTTGTTTATTCTGATCTTGTTGGGCCTATGCTGATAGAATCCAGATATCATGCATGTTATGTTCTCACATTCATTGACGATTATTCAGGTTTTGCAGTTGTTGTGTTTTTATGCACTAAGGATGTTGTCTCACAACACTTCAAATTAATGGTTTCTTGGGCTGAAACCTTTACTGGTCACTTGCTCACCTCTGTACATTCAGACCAAGGGGGAGAATTTATGGCTGGGACATTACAAACATTCTTTCAATCCAGAGGAATTACACATCAAACTTCTGTTCTCCACACTCCCCAACAAAACGGTCATGCAGAAAGGTTCAATCAAACTTTGCTTGAAAAAGCTGAAGCCATTTGTCAACATGCATGTATGCCTAGATCATTCTAACAAGATGCTGTTGAGACTGCATTACACATTTATAACAGACAACCTATGCATCGTCATGAATGAAAAAACACCTAGTGAGCTATTCACTGGAGACAAACCTGATGTTTCTTATTTCAGGATCTTTGGGACTTGTGCTTATATTTTTATACCTCCAGAACAATGACAAAACAAACTTTCTCCCAAGTCTGAGGAGATGATCTTCATTAGGTATGAACTAAATACTAAAGGATACTGCTTTTGATTTAAAGAACGATGACAAATGTTCATTTCTATGAATGCCATTTTTGATGAGAAAGTCTTTCCTTATTGTTCCCGAGACAATATGGATGAACCTACTCCTATTTCTATCAATACAGATTATGCCAAAGAAAAAGCCGATGAAGACAACCCATATGACCATTCTAAGGACGATACTTGACCAAGGGATCTGGAACTCTCTAGAGATATTTTCATACTTGTACCTATAGGACTGGGTCAATATCCCAATCAACCATGTCAATCTCCTGATGGGCAATCATGAGGATATACCACTCCATCTACTACTCCATGGGAACCACCTCCAGAACAAGACCCTGTATTACCTCTCTTCCTGAATTTCCTGGATTCTTTCGATGATCCATCATTCTATCATATATCACCTCTTTGACCTGCTACTAAGCATGTCACTCCTGACACTGGTCATCAGAGTTCCATTGCTGACTGACATTAGCATAAATGCTATATGATCACAGATTCACCTTCTGAAATAGAGAGATCATCAGGCTTAATACCTCAAGTCTGATTATTACCTCATCAACACCACAATGAGTTCCTACCTGAATTTAGATCTCAACCTCATCAGCATCACCCTACAAGGGATGAATGTTCTTCTACAAGACTGTTACAGTTGGTCTGAGTAGGGCCAATCATATCCTTAGTTTTTCGTAGAGTCAAAGGTTTAGTTATTGGTTTGACTATTGAAGATTCTAGACCATTGTTGTTTCAACAGTCAAAGGGTTGAGGGTTCAAGGGGAGTGTCCACTCAAAAGTAGGATGAGGACTTTTAAAGAGCAGTTCAAGGAGGTGAAGGTAGATGTATTCCTGAGAAGGTCTAATTTAGGGAGACATTGTACAGACATTTGGTTTAAATACTACTCGGGAAGAGGAATGACTAAGCAGAAAGAACATGATGGAAAGTCAGAGAATATTTCAGAAGCAAGGTCATGAGATGAAAGATAAGAAGAAGCATATGATGAGGTAAAAGAAGCGAGATAAGCAGAGAAGGTTACAGAACTTAGGAGAATATAATAGAATATACAAGAACGTGAGAAAGTATTCAAGAGAAAAGGGGTTAATCAGGAAAGGAAACAAGAAATTGTAATATTACCCCCAATTTAGAATCAAGTCCATGATGAAGATAAAATATTAAAGATTGAGGTAACCATCACAGGGAGAACCAGTCATGTTGGCGACTACACCATCAGAGTAATTGTTGATGTTACTGGGGTAAGGAGAGGGAAAATAATGACGATGAGGGGGAGGAACAGGAAGGATCCATCAAGACCTATAAGAAGAGGTCGAGGAATGAGAGCTGCGAGATGAGGGGCAAGAGGAATCATGGGAGGACAGTTGAGAGAATAAAGGGGTGATTTGATGAAGAGGACAGTCTCTCATGGCATGGCTGGGATGCCATCGAAGACAGGTGGGGCATTGATATATTGGACAGTTAAGATGGATATGTCTGAGGTGGTGGCAGAAGAAACATGTTTCATGATATCAGAGATGAGTGGATGCGAGAGGGGAACCTCCATTTCCTCCAGTCCAATAAGTGTTGAACCTGATGTGAGCATCAGCAGGGGTAAAATTTCTATTACCTTCCCCATGCCAGGCATATTCCACGGCTTGGAGGATTTTCTCTTCGAGGAGGGAGAGAGGAGAAGAGGAGGTGGAATGGGGGTCTCTAGAGATGGTGGAATGGAAGGATGTGGGGGAGGATAAATGGAAGGATGTGGAGGAGGAAGTGGTTGCGGCAAGCTTGCGAAGATACTGATCTAAGTCTTCAAGAAACTCGAGCATGTCAAGTTGATAAAGGGATTACAAGGAGGTATCCTTCTATGTCCTTTTGGATATGACAGATGCATCCAGTATATTGGACGAGAGAGAAGTTTTGAAGAAATGCATGGTAGAGGGCATAAAAAGAGGAGCCCATATCTAAGAAGGAGTTGATGATGACAGATTAATGAGGATTGTGCATGGCATTGACAAGGCAGGTAAGGTCATTGGCATCAGGAAGGTCGTCTCTGGTGCAGTGGGCATGGAGAGGTACATCCACAGAGGAGATTCCGTGGTGAGGGGAAGTGGTGGTTACGGTGGGGAAGGAACAAGAGAGAAAGGTTCGGAGAGAGGAGAGGCAATAGGAAGATTAGAGTGAGAAGAAGTCATAGTAAGTGGCGAAGATTTCAAGGCATTCAAAGTTTTGTGAGTAAAAGAGTTAGGAGGAGAAAGCACAGGGATGGAGTTTCTTATAGTTTATGAGAGCAGACTTTGCATTGTTCAAGTTCCATTCTGGAATCCAGAAATCTTCTTCAGCTGAATATCCTTTCCATCAGATCAAGAAGAAGTGGTTCATTTGTGGTCCATGGTGTCATATAATCTTTTCTATTTCATATTCTTCTTTGCCAGTGATAAGGTCAGGGGATGGTGTTGGGAAGTTCTTTCCATGAACGGAGTTCTCTTTGTATGGAGATAGAAAGGAAGTGTGGAATGTGTTGTGGATATGCCACATTTTAGGAAGTCAGAGTTGATAGATAATGAGGGAGAGAACTTTCATGATGGTAAAGGGGCCTTCATATTTTGGGGCAAATTTCGGGTTAGTGATGGAGTGTTTGAGATTTCTAGCTTCGAGTCAGACTTTATCTCCTTTGGTGAATGGAATGAAGTTACAGTGGGTATAAGAGGCCATAACCTGGCAGGTGAGTTCATGGGAAGCAAGGGTTTCATCTCATATGGCAGAGAGGGATTGTAGGTAGGATTCTATTGTGGGGATAGAAAAACTGGAGATCACCAAGGGAAGGACATGGGGTTTATATCCCATCATGAGATAGAAGGGAGATTGTCTAGTGACAGAGTAGGGATGGTGATTGTGTGTAAATTTGATGTGGAAGATCTTTTCGGACCAAAAGGAAGGGTTGGCACTACAAAAGATGCAGAGATAGGTTTCCACCTCTTGATTTACTCGTTCGGTTTCTCCATCAGATTGGGGGTGGTAAGCAGTGGAGAGGAAAAGGTTGTAGTTTAGGAGTTTTCCAAGTTCCCTAGTGAATGCAAAGACAAACTGGGGTCCATAATCAGAGATGATTTTGTTATAAAGTCCAAAGTGAAGGAAGACTTTGAGGAAAAAGAGAGAGGTGATACCTTCAGTAGTGACAGTTTTATTAGTGGGGTAGAGAATTACCCCCTTAGTAAGCCCATGGTTGACCACAATCAAAAGGAAATTGAAGCCGGAAGAGGGAGGAAGGTCAGTGATGAGGTCACAAGAGACCTGTTGGAAGGGGCGAGAAGCCAAGGATTTAATCGGAGTGAGAGGGGAAATGATGGGGTGTGTGTTAGATTTGTTCTGTTGACAAATGACACATCCCTCGATGTATTTGTGGACATAAGAGACGAGGCTGGGCCACCAGAATTCAGCAGCAACCAACTGACGGGTTTTGAGATAGCCAGGATGACCGGCAGTTTCATGGTCATGGCATCATGCAAGAATAGCATGACAGAGAGAGTTGTCAGCCAGGATATAGACTCGTCCTTTATAGGTAAGGATGTCAGCTTTGTGTTGCCAATTGAAAAGGCGGGAGCGGAAAGCAGGAGGGATAGAACCATTCATAGATTGGAGGGCTTGAAGTACAAGGGAATTGTCTGCAGAAGCAGATTGAACATGATCCGAGAGGGAAGTGTCAATGATATGAATGAAAAAAGAGGGTGGAAGTAAGGTGACACCTTCATTATCCAAGTCAGAGAATGGAAGGAGGTCAGGGTGGCGAGAGAGGGCGTCTGATCCAGCCAGGAGTTTTCCAGGAACATGAATCATCTTCAGATCAAAATCAGAGAGATCAAGGAGCCAATGAGCTTATTGTCAGTTGAGGGCTTGTGGTTGTCGGAAATAGGCGAGGTTTTTATGGTCAGTAAAAACCTGGATGGGAAAGGGGGAATCGTGGAGATAATGTCTCCAGGACTTCAGAGCATGGATGATGACGAGGAGTTCGCAATCATAGATGTCATAGTTTCTTTCTGCTGGGGAAAAGAATTGGAATAGATAGGAGCAGGAATACCAGTCTTCATTTGAGTCAGTTTGGAGGAGGATCACACCAGATGTATATTTGGAGGCATTGGTAGCAATGGCAAAAGGGGAGGAGAGGTCGGGAAGATAGAGGACTGGTTTCAATAGGAAGAGGGATTTCAAGGAGTCAAACGACTCTTGGCAGGCAGGAGACCAGTTTCACTGGAGGTTCTTCTTGATAAGATCGATTAGGGGATGAGCAATGTTTGAATAATCAGGGATGAAGCAATGATAGAAGTTGGCAAAGCCAAGGAAGGAACATACATCCTTAACCTTTACAGGGGTCAGCCATTTGGCAATCTCATTGAGTTTGACAGGGTCCATAGCAAGTCATCCAGGTGTGATGATCATTCCAAGATAGTTGACTTCTTTGGCAGCAAACTTGCACTTTTCTAATTTAAGATGCAAGTCTAGTTCAGTCATTTGTTGAAGGACTCATTTGGTTCATTCTTTGTGGGTGGTGGTATCGGGGGAGAATATGAGGAGGTCGTTCATATAAATGACAAGCCATCCTTCGGCAATCATATCGCAGAAGGAGTCATTCATGAACCATTGGAAAATGGCCAGGGAGTTGGTAAGACCGAAGAACATGATGGTGGATTCAAAGTGGCCCTTGTGGGTGATGAAGGCAGCTTTCCATTGATGACCATCTTTGATTCAAACATTGTTGTATCCCCATCATATGTCGAATTTGGTAAAGACCTTAGTACTTTTTAATTTATCAATGAGATCGGAAATGAGAGGGAGGGGGTAGGTGTCATGAACAGTATGTTCATTCAGGTATTAGTAATCCTAGCAAGGACAAAGTCCTCTATCTTTCTTTTTCACAAAGAAGAAGGGGGCGGCTTGGGGGGAGTTTGAGGGGCGAATCTTTCCAGTATGAAGATTTTTATTGAGGAATTCTTCTGTGACTATTTGTTCTTCGGGGAAGAGGGGATAGAGTTTTCTGATTTTTGGAGAGTAGGAGTCAGAGAGATTAATTTCGTGATCATAGGGTTGGGAAGGAGGAATGTGGTCAGTGACCTCTTTTGAGAAGATGGAAGAGAACTGGGAGTATTCGAAAGGGTGAGTAACTTTCAGTTTGGCAGTTTCAGCTGCCATGGCTAGTTCAGTGGTGGTGGTAAGGCAAGTGACAATAGGAGATCCTAAAGAAGCGAAGCGAGATCCATATCAAATGATTCATTGGATGGTTCAATGTTTGCGGGCTCAGTTGATAAAGGCAGACTCTTGTTCCCATTCATTGTATTCATAGAGGTGAGAGTCAGTGACAGCATTAACGTTGACATGGTGAGGGGGTCAGGTGAGGGGTTGGTAGGTGGAGTTGTGTCATTTGATATCAACTTCATGAGAGGCAAAGAGGAATTTCAATTCATCTATAGATTTGTCAATTGAGAGGGTTTGGTGGGTCCAGTCAATAATAGAATTGGTGGTCTGAAGCTAGAGAAGTCCAAGGATAACATTGTCTTTGAGAGACATGATGTGGAAGGTTACTTTCTGAGCAATTCCTTCAATATTGATGAAGAGAGTACAGGTGTGTCGGATATCTTCTTTCTTATTAAGGGATCTGTTGGCACTTCTAGAGTGGATGGGAGAGTCAAGTTTCAAGACAGGAAGGTGATGTTTTTTAACAAAGTCATGGTTAATACAGAAGATGTCTGCTCTGCTATCGACAAGAGCATAGGAGTTGACAGTTTTTAAGGTGTGTGAGGGTACAATTAATTCCAAGGGAATTCTCATAGATTTGCTTGTAATCAGTACAGATATGAATGCACAGGTGATTTCTGGGGAGGCTCACGTTGATCGAGATTCCCCATCTAAAAATCCCATGAGAAGGCAACTCATCTCACAGTTACTTCATTGTCATTGTTTTCCAGCTCGATTAGAGCAGGGGTTTTTTCTTCAGTGACTCGTTGTATCCTTTTGACAGTGGGTTTTTTAGACTTTGGGTCAGAAGGGAAGGATGGACAAGCAGAACTGAGGTGTCCAGCTTTTCGGCAATGGAAGCAAAGTCCATTTTCTTGGCATTGACGGCATTCTTCAGTAGTGAGTTTGGAAACTTTGATTGCATCAACATTCATGACATTGGGATCACAGGTAGATTTCAAGGATGAGGAGTACAGTTGTATATAGGAAGATGATTTGGTGTATCAATGGGCAATTTCTTCAGCTCATTCCCATTGAGTTTGGAAACAAACAGCTTTCTTGTACCATTCATTAATGGTGTCAGGGGGAGTTTCCATTTGGTAAATTCATCGCATGAGAGGGGGAGGGATGGCGATGGAGTAGTATCCGATAAAAACAGCATGGTCAGTGATTCCAGATAAGGCAATGTTATTCTGGAAGTTTGAATTGAATTCAGTGAGGGAGGAGGAATAGACAACTCATCCATTCTTTTTCTGAGAGTTCATTCCCTTGGTAGATAACCAGGCGATGGCATTGTTCTTTTGATCATGGTGTTTAAAGGAGGTTTTGAACACAGTGCAAAAAGCAGCCCATGTTCCAAAGTTGATAACAGCTCTGGTGATAGCCCTTTGCCTAAAGGTGGAGGCCCAGGTAAGGGTGGACCCCTTGGTCATGTAGGAGAGAGCGAAGGTGATTCACTTCAGATCGGTGTCATAGACTACTTCATTGGTGTGAAGGTAAAATTGAACAGAATGGAGCCATTGAATGGCAGTATCATAAGATCTATCATAATGTTCGGGGGTTCCAATTCAGAGTTTGATAGGATGAGCTGCCATGACTGGGGGTGGTAAAGGTGGTGGGTTGAAAGAATTGGGTGGTGGGGGAGGTGAAAAAATAGGTCATCAAGGATTGGCGGGGGGGGATGGGGGAATAGGAGGGCAAGGGAAGATTAGGGTGGCAGAGGTTTGGTGGGTAAGGTCTTGGTCAACCTCTTCTTCTTCGAGGGAAAAGAATGGGAGATTAGCAGAGTCAGGGTTCACAGTGGGAGTTCTTTCATCAGGAGTAGAACCATCAGAGGTTTCTTCTTGGTTGGATTAGTATCCAAACCAATTAGAGATCGAGGGGTTTCATTGGGAAATGGTGGCAAGCTATAATGATGGTAGTCGCAGGGTAGACAAAGTTAGACCTTTTGTTATGGTTGGTCCAGGTAGGGCCAATCGTATCCTTAGTCTTTCATAGGGTCAAAAGTTCAGTCATTGGTTCAACTATTGAAGGTTCTAGACCATTGTTGTTTCAATGGTCAAGGGGTCAAAGGTTCAAGGGGAGTGTCCACTCAAAAGTAGAATGAGGACTTTTAGGGAGCGGTTCAAGGAGGTGAAGGTAGATGTATTCCTAAGGAGGTCTAACTTAGGGAGACATCATACAGATATTTGATTTAAATACTACTCAGGAAGAGGAATAACTAAGCAGAAAAAACATGATGGAAAGTCAGAGAATGTTCCAAAAGTCAGAGAATGTTCCAAAAGTCAAAGAATGTTCCAAAAGTCAGAGAATGTTCCAAAAGCAAGGTCATGAGACGAAAGATAAGAAGAAGCATATGATGAGGTAAAAGAAGTGAGATAAGCAGAGAAGGTTACAGAACTCAGGAGAATATAATAAAATGTACAAGAATGTGAGAGAGTATTTGAGAGAAAAGGGATTAATCAAGAAAGGAAATAAGAAATCATAACAAAGACTATCTGCTGATCAATAACAATCCTCTCGTGTTCCCATATCTAGGATTCTTCCTAATAACACTTATGGAAATAGACCACCAATTGACATTGAGAGAGATGTGTCTAAAGGCCTTGATACTATCCAGGAGGAGATGGATGTCACTCCAACTAATGAAGATGATGACCTTGGACAGATGTATTCTTCCAAGTGGATGAGAAGCCTATTTAATGTGGCAAATGGATCAGATTCTATTCCTAAACAATATCAAGATGTTTTGAAACTCTCGAAATAGAAACAGGAACTATGGATGGTTGCAATAAAGGAGGAGATATAGTCCCTTCACAATCACAAGGTATGGACATTGGTAGATCTACCTAGAGGTCATAAACCTGTCAAAGGGAGATGGATGTTTGCAGTGAAATCTGACAGTCACAAGAAAGCTCAATTCATCACCAAAGGATTTACACAGGTCTTCAAAATTGACTACAAAGAAACCTTCTCTCCAGTAGCAAGGTTTGAAATCTTCTGACTTCTTGTTGCTCTAGCTGCACTTCATGATTGGGAAATCAAAGCTCTAGATGTCAAAACTGCCTTTTTGTTTGGCAAGCTGGACAAGAAAATCTACCTCAAACAACCTAAAGGATTTGTAGTAAAGAGTCAGGAGAAAAAGGTTTGTTGCTTGAGAAAAGTGATTTATGATTTGAAGCAAGCTGTGCTTCAATTGAACAAGCAGCTATACAAGTCTCTCCTGGAGATGGGATTCCTCAGATACAAATCTGATCCAGGAACTTATTTTAAAATCATTGGTGATGAGATTATTATTCTCCTCATTTATGTTGATGATGCACTTTTTATGGAAAGCAACAAAGCACAGGTCCTCACTCACAAAGCTTCATTCATGAAATGATGAGAATCAAGAGATCTTGGTCAAGCCACTGAGTACCTAGGTATGAGGATTACTAGAGATCACAAGAAGTGAGCTATCTCTCTAGACCAAACTCACTATGTGGAGAAAGTCATTTTATGATTTGGTCAAGAGAATTGCAAGCCAGTCTCTGTACCTCTTCCTACTGGATATATGTAATCTGAGACCAAACTCTGACCAAAATCAGTTGAACTCCACTCTTCACAGTCGCTATCAGTCAGTCATCGGATCACTGTTATACATTATGCTGGATACCAGACCAGACTTAGCCTACTTCATCATAAAGATGTCTCAGTTCTCTTCCAATCCTATGGAAGAACATTTGCAAAAAGCGCTCTATATCGTGCGCTATCTATCATCCTCTCTGGATCTTTGCATCTCATATTCTGGACAAGGAGACCAAAATGGCTTATGTACCTATTCTGATATAGATTGGACTGGAGATGTTGAAACATCACGTTCTACCACCGGCTATGTCATCTTCTTAGGCAATGGTATCATATCCTGACTATCTAGGTGACAACATCGAGTTATGCTCTCTTCCACTGAAGCAGAATACTGTGGAATGACTGAGGTTGCTAAACAACTTCACTGGATTCGTAACATCTATGAAGAGTTACAATTCAAGATAGGTCCACTACCACTCTGAGTTGACAATCAGGGTGCTATATTCCTCACTTCCAACCCTGCACAAGAAGGTCATACCAAACATGTTTGCATGACTGACCACTACATTCATGAATCTGTGGAGTTTGGAGAAATCTGACTTTACTATGTTCCCACAAACCAGCAGTTCACTGATATCTTCATGAAAAATCTTGGAAAGCAGAAGTTTGAGGATGGAAGAAAGGCTTTTCAACTTATCCCCTATCATTCCTAACATGGACAATGAGGAGGAGTGTTGAGAATTCTGATATTTCTTATCTTATCTTTCATTTCCTGATACCAGATTCCACATGTAGATCAGTCTTTGACCTTATTCTTACACTATTCCATATTACTCATCACATATAGATAAGTTCTTTCTTATCTCATGATCTAGACTATGACATCATCCTTATCTGGTGTTTCATGATGTCATAAGATGTGATACATATTTCACTATACATTTCACATTCTCTTACATGTTTCATACTTGACACATGTTTCATTCCTATCATGTTTCATGGGTAGTGTAGAACACTATATAAGACCAGGCCTTAAGCCCGTCTTCTTTATCTTGTTAATCAAGTTCTTTGCTCCCTCCTCTCACTCAGAACCACTTGAGCATTAGCCTTTCCACCTATTGCTCTTATTTGAAGACTCTTTGTTACCATCCATAACCAATCAGTGAGTAACTCCCACTGATACCATAATCCCTTCTTGCCCCTGCATAATCAGGATATCTATCGTCCTGATACATATTTCACACAAAAGATAAGGGCACTTGCATGCCACTATCAGGTATTTGAACAGCTTCCAGTTGAGAAATGAGGAGACCATGCAAATGCACTGAGTCCCCTCAAAGACAAGAGGCTTCAAATTGCTGCTCGTAAGTGGTTAACCTTGCAGACTGCAGGGGGGATCACACCACAATGCTTCCAGCATGCATTAAATGAAATAATTCTTCCATCACTGAACATCACCCAGAAATACCTGCTCTGTGAATGCACTGCACATCGATGGTTGATGAAGTTGGACTGGCAGCACACACAGTTGAGAAAAGATGTTTACATGGATGGCCACAAGTATGAAGATGTGAAGAACTATCGCCAGGAGGTTTTCTTGCCTGCAATGGCTGCATCTGAACCCTGTATGGTCCACTTTGAAGGACCAGAGCTACATTGTGAGGAACCATTGTTAGCACCTGGCAAAAAGAAGATTATTGCCAACTTTCATGATGAGTGCTGTTTTTCTGGGAATGATTTCAAAACACATGCATAGTAAGTCACCATGATGCTAATTTTCAATTTGTTACTAATTTGTTTCAGTCTTTTACCCAGCCAGCAAATCTTGCAGAAGAAGGGAAAAGATCGCCTTATCCACGTTTCAGGCTTTATCAATGCTAAGGATGGTCATCTGGCACTTCGGAATGAACAGGATGACATTGTGGAAGAGGCCAGGGAGATTATTTATCCTGGTGGCAATGGTGGTTCGTGGTGGGATAACAAGCAGTTGTTGAAACAAGTGAAACAGGCGATTTGCATCTTTGAAACAGCACATCCCAACTGCATTTCTCTCTTTATTTTTGATCAATCATCTGCTCATGCATCACTTCCACCAGATGCACTGAAAGCATTCAAGATGAATAAGTCAAATGGTGGAAAGCAATGAAAGCAGCATGACACAATCATTCCACTTAGCAATCCCACTATCGAACACCAGGGAAAACTGCAAAAAATGACTTTACCAGACGGCCAACCCAAAGGACTTCAACAAGTTCTCAAAGAACATGGATTTGATGTGCAGAATGGCATGTGCACCAAGTGCAGCCCTGTATGCCCATGGGAGAACTCGGATTGTTGCATGGCACATCTCTTAAGCAAGCAAGATGACTTCTGTAACCAATTGTCAATGCTCAAGATGCTGATCAGAGAAGCTGGGCACGAATGTGTTTTCCTTCCCAAGTTTCATTGTGAGATGAATCCAATTGAGATGGTCTGTGTTTCATCTTTTCTGCTGCTCATTGCTAATATGTGACATTTGTAGTATTGGGGCTGGTGTAAGTACTGTTATCGAGAGGTTAAAAAAACCACATTTGACGCAGCAAAATGGTGTGCATGAGACCAGCTCGATGCATGCCCAACGGACATTATTCACCAGTTCATCAATCAGTCCTGGCACTTTATGAGTGCTTATCGACTCGGTCTTACTGGAAAGGCAGCGGAATGGGCTGTCTGAAAGCAGAAACAGCATCACCAGGTCTCCCAAGCAGCTATATGATGTCCATTGAAGCCGTCCTGAGTCGTACTTAGCTGGTCATTCTGACTAGTTACATCTATCAAATTGTTGTTTCATCTCCCCAAAAATTTGGCCAACCCAAAAAGTGGCCGGAACAACTTCGGATGACTGTTTTTCGATGCATTTCGACCGTCTGAGTTCATACCTGGCTTCCCTCTGGCACAAAACATTAAGCTGCGCTCTATACTCAATTTACTGTGTTTGCTTGTCCGCAAACCGAACAACTCCGGAATTCTGCTTTGTAGGGCCACAAAACACAAAACAGGTATAGGCGGACTCCGAAGAAAATCAGAAAGTGTGGGAATCCGAAAAGCTGGTGGCTGTCCGGCCGTCCGGGTCTGTCCGGGTCTGGCAGAGGTGGGCGACTCTGGCTACATCCGCCTCCGTCCGGCTGACAAATGACATCATAGCAGTATACCATCGCCTGCGACGGTCGGACAGACCTGGATGTTCGAATTCCTGGATGCCCTCGAAAAAATGGTATGGGTTATTATCGGTTATACTCACAAATTTACCGCAAAACGACATCTGAAACATCGGTTACCATAGTGCGGTATCGGTTATAAGGGAGTCGGCTGTATTGCTGTCACGGTGCTCGATTTTTGTTTCCGATGTTCAACTCCCCAGTCCTCCGAGGCACTGCGGCGGTGGTCGCGGCTGCACTCATTCATCTGGCGTCGTCCTTTCAACCAGGCTCTGACTATGACATCTACAAGACGACCAATCTATACAACTGCACGGGGCATGTCCCCCTTTCCAATGTCACTGTACCGAACGCTGTCGACACCCTTCCCCAGATCGAGCCTTCCGCAGGGCAGGGGTGGGAACAGTGGTCATTGTTCCTCCACGGGACATTCCCAATGATCTTGAAGTGGAATCAGGGTAACCCGAGTTCATCGGTACCTTCTCCCGCCCACTTCGACCTCCTCATGGACGTCAACGGGACAATTGTCCAGGGTACGGTAACAGGTGACCTTTCATACACCAATGGCGAACATGTCAAGCAAATTGCAATCGGAGAGAATTCACTCACGTGGGATTCCGACACGCTATGGTACAACGTATCTGCCAACATTGACGGCTACCGCTTAGAATTGGATTCACTCGCGTAAGTCTTTCCCTTAGCACTTGTGGACATTCGAACTGATGAACAATATGATAGGGCGACGCTTGATGCGTTCCATCCAAATGTTGCATCCTACAATGGATTACTCGACCGGTCCGGCGACTGGTTTGGCTCTGTGCCATTACTTCGTGGCCATGTGTAAGCAGTCGTATCTGAATTGAGCGATAACGATTAAAATCAAGCAGTCTTGGGAACCTATGCGCTCCGTCAGGGCAGAACATCACTGTTAGTGGGCTGAGTGTCATGAGACACATGTTCTCTGAGAATCCCCTGCCATCGTACATAAACAAGTACACTGGTGGAACTATCTGGGGTTATAGCAAGACCTTCTATGACTCGCATATCTTTTACCAGACAGAAGCTATTGATGGAACAGGTGAGCAGACTTTTTTACTGGGGTCAGATGGTTCGGGTTCAATGCGACCTTCTCTAGTTCACGAAGCTGCGTTCCTCGGTCGTGCTCTCCCTATCCCTGGCCAACAAGACAGGTTCTCTGCAGCATGGGCGACCTATGCTGTCACAGACGACTCAAATCTGTACCAGTTAAGCATCGATGACGTGACGAAAGAGATCAATACATCGTTCTCTGGGTGCCAAAGCACCAGCGAGGTTCCTTATTTGTTCAATGTCAACGCCACAACACTACTCGGAGAATTCACAGATCTTGGTGGTGGTAAAACATCCTACTATACGCTCGTCAATGGTTCGACAAGTGCTTCGTTCAACGGCAGCGTCACACATGGTGCAATCTCCGGAATTTTCGAAGAATATCAGGCGCCGTTGACGAATGGTGGTAAAGGTTGTTGATTGTAGAGCATGTCCAGAGATCTCGAGGCACTTGGAATCATTGCAATTTTTTAATCAGGGTGGTGGACCCAACGTAACTCTCACTGTGCGAGCGTGGTTGCGATATCATACCACGATTCTGTAGAATTCCGTAAATTTCCGAAGAGCAGCACCTAGTAACTCGCCGGCTGAGTCCGAACGGTCGAAAATCGTCTGTGACTTTGGTTTCTTCACCGAACCTTTACACAGATCGTTCGTCCTTGTATATGGACGGCGTGACTCTACTAGCTCAGGCTGCAAACATGACATACAGTCCTACCGTCCCGGTGGCCCCAACGAAAACGCGCACCGTAGTGTCGGCGCGGTTGACGACAGATCATGTCATACATAATGCAAACTTGGCGCCATTGCCGCCATCGATACACCGTGGTCACTGTCACCCGTGCCCACATGCAACCCATTCACCCGGAGGTATTCCCACGGATACACTGTTCGAGGACGCAAAAGAAAATGCCCGATCGACGGCCGCATTTTTTGGCTGACAGTGACCTTCCTCGATCTAGTTGTGCGATCGCTTACGATTCTCATTGACAAGCCACGCGTCGTAGTACGCGGTCCAAGTCCTCACCCCGAAACGTCCGCTCGACATGTTTGCTCGGTTTACCCCCGGCGTGTCCGACGTTCGTCGTGCCCGTCGCCCATGATTGGCGCCGTCGCTGCTAGCGGCGTTCACGGCGTGTTCTGCTCGCCAGTGCGCTGCAAGAACGCCTGACCAGTAAGTCGTGATTCGCCGGCTCCCCTCTCCCGAACCATGCTGACGTGCCAGTGTGGGCGCGACCTGTGGACAGGCGCCTACTGGCTGGGCGGGGATCATCCTGTAGCGCCTGTCGTTGGATGCGATACAGACGAGTCGGTGGTATGTGTCATTCAATTGTTTCCACCTTCTCCTACTAGGCTGGGTGCTGTCTACCTCCAATATACCCTTTTAATTCATTCCTCACGCGTCGGAATTTATCTGCATACCCTATATACATCCTCAGCGCCGTTTTCCGTCGCGGTGTTGTCCTATCCTACGAACGTTGCTATGTACTCGGTTTCGACCTCCTCGTGCACGTCACTGGCAAAGGCCCACTGCACCCAGTCAAGCGTCTGGTTCGACCTAGGATGCAGTTCCCGAGTCACTCACGTCATCAAAAGGCCCTTGCCGGCATCCGAAATGTGAGTCTTGGAGAACCGATCAACGACTTGGGGTCCAGAGGATATGCGGTATCTGAGATCTGAGATGTCAGCAACGTGTCATGACACGGAACACGGGCCGCGGCCGTGGGTTCAAGTTCAAAGACCTCGGGCCGGAGGCTTCATGGCTCTGCTGATCCGATCAGAACCAGCCAGCGGATGACAAAAAAGTTGACACACTGTGATATTCCGACAGCAATGCGACTTGGCACATCCAACCCGATCATGCAAGATACAAATGCACGCCGTGCAATACGATATCATTACATTATTACCCTATGATGTACAAAAAAAAAGATGATGCAGCTACGTCGATCAACTCGACGACTTTCTAATTACGCAAGTACCATAGATAGACCCCCCCAACACGCGCGCGGTGCTGTTCCGCTTTAATGCATCATCGCCCGCTCTCCGCCTGCTTGTCCAGCCGTCTCGTGCAAGAGCACCACAAAAACCGCAGTCACGAGGTACACCACCACGCTCGCATACACCGGGAAAGAGCGATCGATAAAGAGCAGCGCACCGCCCAGGAGTGGAGCGATCATGCCACCTCTGCAACAGAGCGGCGGGTGAGCTACGTCAGAGGTTCGGAGCGCATAGAGACATACATTCGAGAGAGTGCCGATGCGATTCCACACACCGTTCCGCGCACTTTGGTACCAAAGATCTCGGGGGTCCACCTACGACACCGTTCAGTCGCTCGATCCGCAAACGTCACTCGGGGACTTACCCGTACAAGACCGCATACATCGTCTATCCATGCATACATCAACAAACCGCTCGAAAAAGCGTCGAACCGCAACCCACCGTAGAACTCAAACTGATCCCGACCGAACTGACGCGAACTAAAAATGGACTCTCGACGAGGACAAAGGCCATGCAAAAGAAAGCTGTCGACAGGGTTGTGCCTGCCAACGAACGTCGTCGTCCGAGCGCGCTTTCGACCATGACCGCCCCGAGCTACGTCCGTGCATAAGTTCAACGTGCTCTCAGGACGAAATGCGAGATGAAGACGTACAAGCGCACCCGGACATCCACCCAGCGTAAAGATGACCACGTCCCATAAGTTATCCTCAAGCGACTTTGGGGTCGGATCCCCCCTCGACCCCGTCTCCAACAGTTTTGGATAATACACGTTGAACATGGTGTAGGCTGATGTGATGGTTTGGTGATGTGGACAATCCTTTGATGGCGTGACGCACCGAGTGACATGAAAAACCACACGCCCCACACCAATAATGTCGTCCGACACCACTCGGGACCTAATACCATCCCTACGCGATCAAGCCATGCCACCAAGGGTCGCTTGATCCACCTGGGAAGCACACCCCCAAATCGCCTCTGGAACGCAACCGAAGCAACTGAGGAACGTCGGGAGTCACGTGATCGCGAATGGTGATGACGTGTATACGGAAGCCTAGATTTACGCTTCGTCTCATCATTCAACACATCTGGACGGGACGACGAGGGGATGTCCCCGATGGAAACCACACTGAGCCTCCGTGGGGGATATTCCTCGACGGGCGTCACGAACGAATGGGAATCGATCGAGGTGGGAGAGTCACTTGTAGACCGATAATCTTTCACGCCTTCGTCCCTTGTTGGTGGGTCGCTGGATGCGCCATTTCCCGTCGTATTCCCGTTTGTCTCGTTAATAGGACGCGTGTCTTGTGAAGGCGGGAGGAAAGGCTCGCGTTCGTCAGACCCATTCGAGGGAGGACGAGGTGAAGGTGGTCGTCGGTCGTCTACGTCTTCGAGGTCTATAGTAATGTCGGATCCATTGAAACGAGAGATGAGTTGAAGGGATTCTAAAGCTTCTTGATGTCGACCGGCATGGACGAGATACCGGGGTGACTCGTGCAACCGGAAGAACAGAATACGAGCGAGGAACATCGATAGCGTCTGTACAGATGAATGGATACAAATGCTCAGCACGACGGGCCGTACTTACGATGAGACCAAGACAGACAAGCACGTACTGCCAACCATTATTTCCAGTGGAGGGACTGCAAGGGTGGTTTGGTGAACATGAACGGCCAGGAAGAATGGAGAGAGCAACGATGGCTGAAAGGACAGATCCGAGAGAGAAGAAAACGGAGAGAGCAGTGACCAAGTACTGCTTTCCTTTTGGCATGTGCTCAAGAAGGAGTGTGCCATCTGTGGGCATAGAACCCTGGACAAGGAACACGGTGAACGAATGTATGGCATGGGAGGACGACGAACGCACCCCAACGGCACTGCCGAGAAAGAAGAGTAGCACGCACAGGCTCCAAAACGAGCTTGCGAATGATGCGAGAATGCCAAATACGGCAGTGAAAAAGAGGGTGGCGTTAAAAGCGGCACTTCGACCGACAAGGTCGGAACAGGTTCCCCATCCAATAGCACCGACCATCATGCCCGCAAACATGGATGATGACAGCGTCCCGATGTAGTTGTCGGGAACTGCAAGTGTTAGTCGGGAATGAGTCAGCTACGCTGAGCGGGTGGTGCACCTGAGTAGTGTTGCTGTACGCGGGGAAGGATTATGGAAACAGTTTGAATCCACATCTGAGCGGCAAGTCAAGGGCGCCGAGAGGTTTGTGGTGGTCAACTCACGTTGTCTGCCATCCAACCTAGAGACAAAGCGTCGAAATACAGCATTTAGGATGATGCGGTGTCAGTGAGGGCAACACACGTGCTCACCAAACCCACATAACGACAGGAGTGTCCACTGGTAGCTCCCTGCAAGACAAGAGGTGAATATGAGGGATGAGGCGGACAGGAAGCACGTACCCATTCCGATCCGATCTATAGTTTTGTCTAGCGGTGTCCGGTCATCATATTCCGAATCGTCCGCGAATTCAACGTCTGCGACTTCGGCATCATCCATGGTGGTGTAGCTAGACCTGTTAGTTGGGGTGGTCCAGAATCCAGAGGCGCGGGGGGAGATGGAAGCCATATGTGGAGCGGTTATGGGTCCTTATAAGCCACGGAAGGAACGGTTACGCGAGGGACGTGAGACAAGCCTGTGGAGCGCTGAGTTGTTGATCAACCGAGTTTGCGCCGGATTACGCAGTGTACTGCCAAATACAGGCACCGCAAGAGACGTGGCGAAACAAGAGAGCACCCTCGTTTTATGCTTGGTCGAGATCTCGTTTCAGACCACTGAGTCTGAGCACCACCATATCCATGTACACGACTAGCTATGTATAGGCAGGAAGATCCTCCACGAGAGTCCGCGGCCCACTCAGTCTGCCAACGTGGCCGTCCAATCTCCAACCCCACTCGTTGCCCGGCAGCCACTTGAAAATGTCTCCCCCAAAGTTGACCGTAAACGTGTTCTCCCCGTCTACCCCAATAGCAGCATAAACGTCACGATCGTCACCGAGATACAGCCCCTTGAACGCGTCTGGCATGAGGCGCTGACCATTCAGGGTGAAAAACAGGGTGCCGCCGGTGCCGAACTCGTAGCCGCATCCGATGGTGTCTCCTGCGGCCGGAGCCCGGCCACCAACAGCCTCCCAGAAACCTGACTCCTGGCCCCCGTCCGAGCTCTCGTAAAACTTGCGCATGTCATCCAAGTGCAGGGCCGCACTCATCCTGTGCCACCCTGGGAGTCTGAAATGGGGATAGGGCCGGCAGACCGTTCCTGGAAAGAGTGTTGAGTCATGGATCACAACGTCCACCGATTGCTGTCACCTATCGCGATGAACCCGATCGTTTTCTGGATGGTCACCTCAAAGTATACGCCCCTATCACGTGCTGGCGGGCGGTAGTAGAGACCGCTGATCAAGGGCAGATTGCTGATCAAACAGCAGTCCTTGCATCCCTTGGTCGTCTCGACCTTGGTGACGATGCCCGCACCCCCGGCAAGCTTGCTCTGGTTGAGTATCGTACCTTGGAAAGTCTGTCGCTGTGTAAAGGATGAATCGGTGATGTGAAACTCGAGTCCCCATGCGTTGGTGCCCTCGCCGGCGATCCTGTCGATGTCGCTGGAGGGTAGCAATCTAGAGGGCTCGACTGCATGCCTCGAGCAGAACGAATTCGCCCTTTCACAGTCTTCCTCCGATGCTTCATTGAATCTTCCATACGGATAGGATTGCTCAGGAGCGGCCGTCCATGGAGGAGGCGATGGTGGCCGATGGGTATGGTGTCTCAGCCAGGACATGCTCGATGGACAGCAGCAAAGGTGGTCCCACTCACGTGACTCTTGACGCCTCAAAGTTCCTTTGCCACTCATTTCTCTTCCATCCACCATGTCCACCACTCCCCTCCCCGCCTCCGGATACGCCACCCCACATTCCGTCGCCTCCTCCTCCACATCCCTCTCGACGACCGCAAAAGCACCCTCCAAACCAAAACCCGTCAACGTCTTTTCCAACGACGGCTCCTTTCTCGAACGCTTCCAGCGCAGCAGACAGGTGAGCAAAACCTCGCCCACCGCACCACTCAAACAACCACCTACCTCGACCCCCTTTCTTCCCCTTTCTGACGCGTGCAGGAAGACGATGATAAGCGGAAAGCCGAAGAGGCGCTTGCAAGGTTGATCGTTTTCTCTTTCTCTGCGATCGCACTTGGGGCTGAAATCGCCTTTGCGCGCGCACGTCCACCAGGAAGAAACAATTCGCAGATAGATTCGTGCGTGCCCTCCCGTCCTCATCCCACATTCGCACTCACCCTCGGTCCCCCCCCCCCCCCCACACACACACAGAAAAACCGGGGAAAGCGACCACCACCCGACTCTCCCCGCGCAGTGACGAGCACTGATCTCGGTGCCAACGACAGCCCAGCCAAGAGACCTAAACTGGACGATGCACCATTACCACAAGGTCCGTCCGTCCTTGTCCCATCTCGTTCGCTCACCCCTCGTGCCATTTAGCTTCGGAATACCAGAAATGGGTACGCGATCATGCAGGCCGCGTTCTCAAAGATGGCGGTACCGGCGTCCGCCCGTTGGTCAAGTAGTCGTGTCCTAGCCTGTCCTAGCCTGTCCTATCCTCGACGCTCCCAAACCGATCACAGTAAGCGATCCCCTTGGTTCACCATGTATGCGTTCAAGCACGGGTGGCTGACGGCATAGCGAAACAAGTTTGACTAGGTACAGGTTCGCTCCTTTCTTGTCATAGTGCTCGGCGATGATGGTGCCCAGGCTTTGTTCGCGCACTTGTCTTGCGCATGCTCGTGTGTATACCACTGTCATCCAATGTCTAATTCAGTTTGAAACGTCGACCGCGAGCTCTCTTTTTTTTGATCGATCAAGAGGTGGATATCCACCTACACATACATATTTTACACAGTAAAGCGATATACATAGTGAGCCAGGAAGATCACAAGGACGCCAGAAAGAAGAAAGAAAGCCCGTGTACAGTAAATGTCTACAGTAGTATGTATTTCATGCCTCGAGTACTCGGTACACCTATCGAAACGCGTCAGTCAAACATGTCCACCGGACACGCAAAACAACCCTGGGTTACTTGCCTTGACCTGCCCGCTCTTCAAATCTTCCAACCGATAGGTGACGATCTCCACCGTCTGCGTCGCCCTCGGTGTCAGCACACCGTTCTTCATGCGGGCCAGTCGTCGAAAGACCGAGGACAGACTCACCTGTTGTCCAACGTGTTGGTTAGCCTGCCACACTCTCACCTTGCTCTTCTTGCCATCAAACTCGCTCACGATCCCCACCAACGGTCCACCCGCGCCCGACGTGGTGGAGGCGGTGCCAGCGGTCTGCGTGTACTGGTGCAGACCCTTGTGCCCCTTGAGCCTGGCGTCCCAAAACGCAATGACGTCGCCGGGCAAAATGTCCGACACGCGGCGCTGCACCGCGCTGCCCGTCTGTGCGTACACCATGTAGCCCCAGTCGTCGTCGTCGTCGTCCGCGCCAGGACGCGCTACCCCGGGCGCCTGCGCCAACACCGCACGCACGAACCCGGCGTACGAGCCGTCGCCCACGAGCGCCCGCTTTGATTTCTCAAACAGCGCCTGTCGCGGCTTCGACCACGCGCACCCCTGTCTTGCCCCAGATCGCCATCAGCTCGTCCGTCGTCCGCTGGGGCTGTTGATCCAAGCTCCTTCTCCCGGATCCCGAACCAGACCCTGACCCTGACCCAGAGATCGACACCGACGTCGACGAGGGCATGACGACCTTGCTCGACGCACGTTGGGACCCAGGAGGCGAAAACGAAGGCGCTGGAACGTGCACCGCTGTCGAATCCTCAGACCAGCCAGACGTCGTCATTTCTGACGCCTCTCCAAACTCTGCACCCTGCGGAATGGACGGCAACTCCCACTGCGCACTGCTCGTCAGCGCCTCAGGCGGGTCGATCGCAGACGGTGGGGGTACGGGCGGTAGCGCGATCTGGCGTGCCGAACCACTGCGCGTCGATTTGCGACGGGGTAGTGGCGCGGGCGAGTCGTCTTCGTCCGGGTACTCGGCTTCAACCATGACATACTCGGATTGAGGATGGAAAGCGCTCCCAGAGACACGTCCAGAAATCGTGGGCGTCTCGCCAGGACTCGACTCGTCCAAGGATGCCTGTCTCGAACTCGAAGTGAAGAGCGATCCCGCCGTGGCGCTTGGACGCCTCCCCAGCAACGCCGTTGGGATCATTGGGACCGGAGGCCGGCCCGGGGGAGGCGAACGGGACGTCATACGGGGCGGTGGGGTCGGTAACGCCTCTGCAGAACGAGCCATTTCTTCCGCGTCCGAGTATCGCACTTCCTCGAGCTCGCTCTCCTCCGCCTCGACTTTCACACCATCGTCCGACGACCTGCGACTCCCCCTCCCAGCTTGCTGCGATTCCTGTTCGATCGGCGGTGATGGTCTGCGAGTGGGCAGGGGCCTCTGTGGAGGCGCAGGAACAGGAACGGGCGGAACTGAATCCTCGTTCTCGCTGTCCTCTTGTCTCGGTACGAGTCGCCCGGCAGGCAATCCTGTAGCAGGAGAGAGCATCCCAAGTCGTATGCCCCCCCTCCCCGCCAACTTGGCCGCGATCCGCTGCTTCCTCGCAGCCTCGTCCTCGTCCTCTCCATCTTCCTCCCTTCCCTCGATTTCTGGCTCGTCAGGCGGAATCGACGTCGGTGGGGGGGCAGGGGGCAAAGGGGGTCGAGAGAGGGGGTTCATCGGTGGCGGTGCCCCGAATCGGATACCTCCTAAACGTGCCATGCGTTCTGTGATCGCGCGACGACGCGCGGACGCTTCGTCCTCTGGTTGAGGCACACTGTCTGACAATTCCTCTCCTTCGACATGTTCTACTCGATCGAGGTCAGCAGCAGGAACGGCCATGCAGGTACACACACACCTTTCTCGTACTTCCCTGACGCTCCTTGTTCCTCTACGGCAAGCGTCGTGAATATGGGGGGCGTGGCAGGCCGACGGTTGACTACCAGTGGCAGCGAAGACAGTGTCTCCACCAGAGGAACCGTTGCATGCGCGCTCGCGTGTCTCGAGGGTGGCGGCATCGATCGCCTAGGGGGCGATGCCGCGTCCTCCGTCATCGAACCTAGCCAAGCAATCAGCCAAGCACGCCTAAACGCCCTGACACATACCACTCCTGCCAGGAGGCGGAATAGGTCGAGGAGGTGTATCCGGCGACGGTGGGCATTCCTCTTCATCCACTCTCAGTGCCTGAAGAGGTGTCTTTGGTGGCGGCGAGACTGGGGGTGAGGTTGGCGGCATCGGCTTGGATCGGAGGTTAACCGGCGGCGGCGCCGGGATAGGTCGCCCAATGCGTGGGGGTGGCACGTCATCCGCTTCGGCCTCGTCCTTGGACGTATCATGATCGATCTCGGCTGTCAAACTACGCGCTAACAGATCGTCGGTATCTCCCTTTAATCCGCCTTCCTGTGCTTTCACCCCGAGAGAGGCTGTGCCTAATATATGGAGACCGTCCGCTTCTTGGGTGGAAACGGTGCTTTGTGCTTGTCGGGCCACGACATGAACCGAATCGTATTCGGCTGGTTGGTCTTCAGAGAACCCATGCCCGTCACGTTGCTCTTCGGCGTACGACGCGACTGCACGTTCGCCTGTCACAAAAACGAAGAGAAAGGCGTCTACATTAATACCCAGATCCTACGACACGATACACGACAAAGAAAAAAAGGGGAGGGAGAGAATTCAAGATTCACCATCGCGATGGGCTGGCCCTCGATCGTCGGAGTCGACCTTGGTACTGTCTGGGTCGGCTTCGACGTGCGGCTCAGCAGCGTCGTATTTGATAAATTGAATGGCACCGCGCCTTGCTGGAAAAGTAGGTGGAGGGGGAATAGTCTCCCCGAATTCCTCCGTATCCACATTGACTTCATCCTCGACATCAAGCGGTGGTTCAGACGGGGGTAGTGCCGGCTCGCCGGGGGATTGACGGGAAAGGATCGGGGGAGGCACAGCAGATGGGTTGTATACGCCCAGATGGGCTATCGTAGCTGCAATACGCTGACGACGCGCTTTCTCTGCCTCCTCTTCCTCGACAGCCTTAGGAGGCTGCCCCGAAGACTTTCCTTGGTCATCCGCAGCGGTACACGTCGACTTTGCTTCAACATGGCTACCTACGGGCTCCTCTTCCGCTTCCTGTTTCTCGGGTTCCTCGACAGGTTCGTGAAAAGTCTCAGTGGAGACAGGAGGGGGGGTCGAGCGCTGTTCAGCCCCGGCCGTGATATCTAGACGTTGGTCATAGATTGCTTCAACACCCTCCGCCACTCCCCCAGTTTCCTTTTGCGAATCTCCGGTGGCGTCACAGGCGACACGATCGGCGCTCGCGGAAGGTTCATCTGTGATAGGAGGTGACTGGACAGTCACGCTCTCGGTTTCTTCGACGGGAGGCTCGGGTAGAGCAGTTGTGGGTGCATTCTTGGACACTTTCTTGCGGGGAGGAGCTGGCCGGCGTGGACCTATAGGTACGGGCATCGAAGCTGGAGCGCGCGTGGGCACAGGCGGGGGTGACTCAGGTTCGTTCTTGCACCCTGAGAAACAAACGGGATGAGCAGATGAGAATAACGCAGGACGTCAAGTGCACCTACCTCCTTCGGCGACGGCCACGGGAGCAGGGGATGCGGCGGCTGGCAAGTCGTGAGGTGACGTTACCACAGCTATACAGCCACCAAGGTCAGCAATCGTAGACAAAACGTCATCGGTGATAGCACCTTCGTTTGATCCCTTAATAACGGCTGGTTGATCTCCGTACGTCTCTTCCTTGGCTTCGGGAGCGGGTGGTGCGGGCTCGGATTTGCGCACAACGGGTTTAGGAGCAAAGGTGGGCGGAGCCATGCCGAACCTGGCACCGCCAAGACGGGCCATACGAGCTGCGATCGCAGCTCTGCGCTGTCTTTCCTCTTCTTCTGGGCTAGGATCATCACCATCGTCCTCTTGAGCGACCGTATCACCGTCACGATTTGGCGCTTCTTGATTCTCAGGTGCTGGGCTTGCTACCGCACGAGGTGGAGGCGACCTCGAGGGCTCACGACCACTCGCATCCACGCCGGCGGTGCCATCCCTGGGCTCGTCCTCCGAGGGCGCAGGCGCAGGTACTGCTGGAGGGGGCTTCCACTTGGGCCGCTCCACGTTGGGTTTGGGTGCAACTGGGGGGGGTGGGCCGCCAAAGGCGCCCTTTCCTTGCAGCGCAGCCATGCGTTCCTTGAGGGACCCGCCACGCCCGATGCTCTCCATCGCATCGGAGGCGGACATACCACCCGTTGCCGTGAGCTTGCGGTCGGCCGACTGCACGTGGTCGGGCGACGTGGGGGGCGACGGGGGCCTTGGTTTCCACTGGAGACCACCTGGTTTGGGACGGATTGGGCCAGGGGGAGGTCCTGAAGTGCCCTTGGTCTCGAATGCGGCGATCCTGTCGCGCAGGGAGCCTAGCTTTGGCTTTGGAGGGGGCGATTGATCAGACATGAGATGAAGGTTGGGTTCAAGGATGGCGATGGGGCGTGCTCGACATGCTCGACATGCACTACATCCATTTCTCACGGTACTACTACTAGTTTTCACGCCACTGGTATCCACACCCAGCACATCTAGAGAACGCGGTGAGAGGACTGTGCAGAACAATGGCGAGCTGCAGTACCGGTAGACTGTCGTCCATCAGACTCGGACGCTATGCAGACTGTGGGCGACGTACAAGTAGTCATTGGTTCATCAGCAGACCTGATCTGCAGCTGGTAGAAATACGCTCTCCGATGGTTACATTTATCGCACGTCGCTGCACAGACATGAGCGACGCTGAGCCATGAGCAAGAGACGCACCGTCGGTCGCATCGGCGTGCTTCCACATCTCGTCGCCGCCCAAAACATCGTCGACTGCCTTGCGCTTCATCCTCGTACGTGAAGTCATCTGCGAGTCGTGAGCAGACGCTTGACGACCTCTGTAGCGCCTACCTGCTTCGAAATTGGGAACTCGTACGCGCAGGTGTTACAGGCCCATTTGTTGTAACCTGTCTCTGACGAAATCACCAGCAGATTTGCACATGTCGGACAGAAGAGCATGCTGGCGTAATGGGTCGAGAGAGGTTGGTGCCGTGCAACCTCAATTGGTTTGAGCTTGAAAATCAACGTTTTGCAGACTCGCATATCTCACATGCCTCAAGGATGACTTTGGACGTCTAATCATCTGCCAGCTATGTCGCAGGTGTCCTATTGGCCATTGGGACTTGTCTTTTAGCGCAGAATAAGCCCCTATACGTGCCAATACAGCCTGGGTCCACCAAGCCCCTAACGCTCTTTCTCTCTTTCCGGTTGCCCACATCGTTTACCAAAGCTTGCACTACGCTCCCAGATTACTACCCTGATAAGGACCTGAACGCTTTGAAAGCCTTGAATACCCCAATACCCAGATACACACCCGTCCACCCTACTATTCCCGACATTCTCGTCAGCCAGAGCACCGACGAGCAAGATGTTCGTCCCCAGCGTTCTCGATGTTCGGAGTAGTCTTCAGGTGGGTCCCCAAGCCTGCAAGCCATTCTCACTCCACTCCGACGTGTGCGTTGGGGACTTGGTTGTGATAGTTGGTACGCCTCCCTTACTGCCGTCTATCCATCATCTTAGGGGTTGCTCTCCTATTCGCAGTCTGCAGCATCGCTGGTATTGGGTGGGTTCTCTGGGGTATGCATGCAATCCGCAAGATGCGCCAGCCCTCCCCTTTCGACGAAGAGGACAAAGGTAAGCATGCTCTGCTTCCATCGCCCTACAGTACTTGACCTTGCGTTCAGAGGAACCCGATGAGGAGCTTGCAAGGCTCGACCCCTTCTACATCCCTAACCAACCCGGTTGGACACCCGGCCCTGCGGAGCGCGTGCGGATTCGACTGGCCTTGGGTGAGCCTGATGAGGCCTTCTGCAGGCCAACGGCCCCTATCTCGCCTACCGCCTACGATGCGCAAGATGCGATGACTATGCCGCGCACGCCCCCGCGTGCAGCTGGGCAGTCCCAGAGGGCGTCTTCGCATCGTTCCAGCCGTCACACTTCGCCCATCCGAGGTGGAACTTATGGTGAAGGATATGAGTACGGGGTGAACGATGGATACATCAGGAATGTCAGCCCCTCGCGTGCGAGGGGTCCGGCGCCGCACAGGCCGCAGAGCGGTCACAGATCTCATCAGCCTATGAGACGCATGAACGAGGACGCCGTCATGTATGGGTATGCATACTAATAGGCGTTCTGAGATAGGCTACTATACTTAGCTATATCTACTTAAACACGTCTCATGTCGTAATGCAAGTCTTCGTGATCATGTGCGGACCACGGGAAAGGCTGCCATCGACCGGCTAGTTGGCTATCCTTGCAAGGTGTTCACATCCTTTACTAGCACTTTATTCAGCGCGTTACTTTGTCCAAGGTGACCGGACTCAGGGCAACCCCATATGGCTGCCAATGCCGTGAACCCTGCGGCCTCGCTGTTTCAAGTTGCGTGGTGGAACCCTACATAAAAGCGCCTGTTCACTTTCCCCCCTTTCTCCCTCAGTGACCACCATGATCACTTTCTCTGGCTCCACCTTTCGCCTCTTTAGCCAGCGAGTGGCGACTGGAGAGGTCCTTTGTTTCTCTCTCATCCTTCTCAACTTGGGAGCTCACCCCTCCGCCGACAGGGCAGTCTTATCGCCGGAACAAACCCTGTGGCGTTTACAATCGCAGATCCTCTGAGGTTATGGATCATTCAAGCTAGTAAGCCGCCCGTACTGAATCTCCCTTGTGCACCCTCAATGCCAGCTAGGTATCATTATCATCATGGTCCAGCTACTCTCTCTTGGCCTTCGCAGGATCAAACAACCGAAAGTCATCGCAGAGGTGCTCGCCGGTGTCCTCCTAGGTATTTCATCTATGTCCCCATCTCCTCCTTGCTCAGCTTGCTTTTCACCAGGCCCGACTGCACTGGGAATGATTCCGGGCTTCACCGAAAGCATCTTTCCTGACGTGTCCATCCCGTACCTAACCCTTGTGGCTGATATCGGTCTTTGCCTCTTCCTTTTCCTCGTTGGTCTCGAAATCGACACCAGCGTCGTCATGCGCAATGCACGCATGTCGGTCATCGTGTCCTTGGCTGGCATCGCTCTTCCCTTTGGTCTCGGCACCGCCCTCTCCGTTCCCTTATACCAGCACTTCATCGATCCTTCCGTCCCCTTCACCGATTTTATGCTTTTCACAGGGGTCGCCTACTCGATCACCGCATTCCCCGTTCTCTGTCGTATCCTCACGGAACTCAGTTTGCTTGATACGCACGTCGGTATCATCGTCCTCTCCGCCGGTGTCGGCAATGATGTCATCGGCTGGACGTTGCTGGCCCTCAGTGTTGCGCTCGTTAATGCCGGCTCCGGTCTGATAGCGCTATACACCCTGCTCGTCTGCATCGCCTTTTCTATCTTTCTCTTATTTCCTGTCAAGTTCGCCATGCTCTGGTTAGCGCGCAAGACGGGTAGCACAGAGAATGGCCCTACCATGTTTTACATGACTGCTGTCATACTTCTCCTTTGGGCTTCTGCCTTCTTCACCGATGCAATCGGTGTGAACGCCATTTTTGGTGCGTTCCTTGCCGGACTTGTGGTCCCGCGAGAGGGTGGCCTCGCGATCACCCTCACAGAGAAACTTGAGGACGTAGTCTCGATCGTCTTCCTTCCGCTCGTGCGTATTTCATCTTGGTCATCTGCCCGGTTCTCAACATTGTTACGGAAAGTACTTTACGTTGTCTGGCCTGAACACGAATCTCGGATTGCTCGACGATGGTTAGCCTCCTCGAGACTTACTTCGCGTGGTCGTTGACACCCCCCTGATTAAGGCATTACCTGGTTGTTCACCATTGCTATCATCGTGTTGTCCTTTTCTGGTAAATTTGGTGGATGCATGATTGCGTCCAGGTTGGCTGGTCGTAGCTGGCGTGAATCAAGCACGATCGGTGCGCTGATGAGTTGTAAAGGGTTCGTCACCAAGTAATCCCGCACCTTTCCTCTTACTCACCTCTTTGCTAGTCTGGTCGAACTCATCGTCCTGAACGTGGGGCTCCAGGCGGGTATCCTTTCACAGAGGGTCTTCTCCATGTTCGTCCTCGAAGCACTCACTTTGACGTTCATAACCACTCCCCTCGTGACGATGCTCTACCCGCCCGAGCGCCGCGTTCGCGTCGGTGAGACTGGGCCAACCATGGAAGGCGATGCACGTAGACAACATGACGATGAAGCGTCCATCATGATCACCGAAGAGCAACCTTGGCGCCATCGGTTCACGGTCGTACTCGACAAACTCGATCACATTCCGGCTGCGATGGCGCTCACGCAGCTCGTCCTTCCGCCCCGCGTCCCCTTGTTGGATGCCATGTCGGCCACGACCAAGACCGACACAATCGACAAAATGAAGTTCAAGATACCCGATGTCCGCGTGGACGCGCTGCAGCTCATCGAGCGCTCACATCGGACGGCCATGATGTCGGTTACTGACGGTCTGATCCACACGGATCCCGTACTCAGTATATTCCGGATGTTTGGGGAGCTCAACGAATTGGCGGTCACGACATCGCTGTCGGTCATCCCGCACGACGAATTCGCTCACAATGTTGCAGAGCACGCGCAGAAACATGCGTCCCACTTTATTCTACTCCCGTGGCTTCCACCCACTGGTTCGACGGTCGTCGATACGTCCGACTTGGGCGCGGGCGGGGCCGGAGGTGGGGGAACGCCCAAAGTCACCAAGAGTGACCATAACCCGTTCGATGTCATCTTTGGCAACACATCGGGGAACAGGTCGGACCAATTCGTCCGAGGCGTGTTTGCGCAGAGCAAGATCGACGTCGCCTTGTTCATCGACACGGGTGATCGGTCGGGGGCGCACATCGGGGGATCTATGCACGTTTTTTTGCCGTTCTTTGGGGGACCAGACGATAGACTGGCGCTTGATTTCGTTGTGCAGCTTTGTCTAAATCCGAAGATGACAGCGACGGTAGTGAGGATGGTGAAGCGGGAGGGGGCG
Source organism: Boletus coccyginus (assembly GCA_025782845.1). Classification (NCBI taxonomy): domain Eukaryota; kingdom Fungi; phylum Basidiomycota; class Agaricomycetes; order Boletales; family Boletaceae; genus Boletus; species Boletus coccyginus. The sequence goes on from JAHZSR010000025.1 coordinate 299,527, forward strand.
GTGGACGTGGGCTTGGGCGTAGGAGAGGGGTTGGAACGACCGTCGGCGGTGCATTTCGAGCATAAGTTGGATGTGGGTAGGCTGGGAGGGACTCCGCGCGGTGATGGACTTACGGTGACGTCGGTACGTGTGCTGCAATGTTCTCCATGACTTGAGGATTTGTTGGGCGGGCTGACGTCGATCGCTTTGCTTCCAGCTGACCAGTTGTCCGGATACAGTCTACGGTCGACCAACGACCGAGATGCGTCTCCAATGCAAAACAGCCGACGAGCTCGCCTGGTCAAAATACGTCGCCCCGACGGACGCCACCAACGCCAACAACCGCGCCTTGCGCTACGCCCTCGCGCGCATCCATTTTTCCGACGCGCACACACCGGTGCCAGTACAGGCTTCGCTGCGGCACGCACGCGCTCTCCGGGAGACCTCACCTCGCGTATTGATCGTCGCTGGCCGTTCGAGGCGGCTCGCAAAAGAGAGCCACCATGGGGAGATGAAGCTGGTGTCGGAGACGTATCGGCCGGGGGTGCGACTCGAGGGCATGCGAAAGACGATTGGGGATGTCGGGACCGCCATGGTTGTGGGTGGGTCGGCGAGCGCGGTGGTGGTGGTGCAGGCTGCCAACGTGGCTTCGAGTTAGGTGTGCCCCTAGGGGTGTCTGGCGAGACTAGGATTTGAAAGGTGACGAGTGGTGGACGCTGAATACCATATACCTATAGTGAATCTCATTCGCATACATAGCAACTGATACCACTACCTGCAGAGTCGAGTATACTGATCATGTGTTGTATTATACCTGGCTTCCTGGGATTCCCTGCACCCCGTTCCGAACCTTGGGCGGAGGTTAACATACAGTCCTCTAACATTTGCGATCTTTATCCTCCGAGTCGAGCTTTTCTGCAGGCTCTGAACGCAAGGCAATGAATGATTTCTCAGACTCGGACGAGCTCCCCGGAGCATTGCCATCGCGAACCGGGCCATTTCCACACCCGAGGGATTTCACCACAGATGGATCCGTATTTAGCACTAACCCAATTGTTGTGCGAAATCATTTAGAAATCATTTAGGTCGGTGCTAAAGATGGATCGCATCCGTGGTGTTTGTATCTTCATATTTAGTACTGCATATGGTTAGATATTGCCAGCACCGTTGTGGGGAGATACCCAGGGATATAAATAGCAGCGGCAGTCAGCGGTTCACTGGCAGCGTCCATCACGATCATTCATCCCCCGGTCGACCACGTCTTTCCAGACGGTGGCGTTGGGCATGACAAGTTCTTTGGCAGCAGCCAGCAGGCCAGCCTAGACGCCTCGACGATACTATCGTTCGATTCGACGGATTGACCCTGGAAGTCAGTACTCGGCCTGATCGTCTCGGATCACTCCCCGGTCAAACGATGATGACGGTGGCACAGTCCCAGGCATATCAATGATCCCCCAGTCAAACGCCGCGTCCTGACGGTGGCGCAATTGGGAATGACAGGGGCCCATTGTTTGGGGGTTTGGTTGGTCATTGGCCTTGGTAAAGAGTGTCTCGAAAAGAAGACTTTGACGACCCTTGCCATCTGAATCCGCCACAGTCTGGTCGCTCAGCTCCGCCTGACGCGCGTTTTCTCACAGCGGTCAAGGTCGGAGTATACCAGTTGCGGGTGGCGTCGAGCGCTCCTCGATCGATTGGTGTCTGGGGACCTCCTGGCGAGTTTTTTTTTTTTGGGTGGGAAGGCGACATGCAGGCTGCGGTCCACTGATGGTTCACATTCGACAGATGAGCGCTGGATCACCCATCGTCGGTCATCGATTCATCTCCGGTTCGACTGCGTTCTGCCGGGCTGTGGGATGGCTTCAACCATTTTGAGCGGCAGATGCTGACGTTCATACTTAGATTCGACGGGTGAGCGCCTGGATCATCAATTATTAATCGTTGGTCATCCCCGGTCGACTCGGTCAATCGTGTCCTAACGACCGTGGCGTTGGGCCACGACAGGGGCCCATTGCGTTGGGGTTGGAATGTCGGCCACCGGACTTGCAACGTCCGCTGTTGGTCGCTCGGGACACGCTCAGGCTCCGCTTGGCTCGCGTTGCAGAGCCGCTTGGTCGACGCATCTCCCAGGATGTCACTTTTCGCAGTATTCCATGCGTTATGTCACTTGGTCAAAAAAGTCTTTGCAGGTCCTTTTGACTTGATCGGTTACGATCCTGGCTTGAGAACACTCCACAAGGGAGTCAGGCCCTGACTGTAATCAGGTGCCTACATTAATTTACTCGCGATTGAAGCGGGCCCCCACGTTATCCAGAATGCTATGACCCCAGTTAGCATCGACGGGACTGGTCGGGTGCAGTATCGACAAAAATACGACAGGAGTGGTTTCCAGGAAAGGGACGAAGCAGGAAATGGTGGCATCCCACCATTCATGCCTTCTTTTCCTTTTCCTTCCTTTCCTTCTTGTCCCTTTTCTCCTTTCCCTTTTTCTCCTTTGACGGGCCGTCCTGTCACATGCGAGGTGTCAGCATACACAAGCGCGACCTAAAGACGAGGACACACCACTGTCGCTAACGCAGCAGCCTTTTCTGCCTTCTTGGCCGCTTTTTTGAGCGCCTTTTTCTCCTCCTTGGATAGCTTGACCTTCTTGACCTGGGGGCTCGTCCTCAGTCCCCCCTTCCAGATCACTCTCGCCATCGACGGCCATTGCCTCGCTCGACCGCCGCTTCTTCCGTTTCTTTTCGCCCTTGTCCTTTTCCTTGCCCTTGTTTTTCTCCTTGTCCTTGTGTTTTCTCTTCTTGGGCGGCGGTGACACCTCGATCAGAGGTAACACTGGCTCGGCGACCTCCATCTCCACATCTCCATCTTGTTGTCGCGTCTCGTCCTCCTCTTCGTCCTCGTCCTCCTCATCATCGAGCGCAAGGTTGTCCAACACCCGGCGAATCGCGTCTGCATTCTTGGTAGGCGGTGCACCCGTTTCGAAAAACGCGAGTCGTTCTTCGACTTGTGCGCGAAGCGCTTCGCCGAATTTAGGGGTGGGGTTGTCTAGACGGGGACGTTGTTCTTTGTCAGTACACACAAAAGAGGGCTGGGGAAACGGAACGAACCGGTGTAACAGTCTATCCGTGATGCGATCGAACACTTGTTTGCCAGGAACCGCGATATTCGGCCCTTGTGTTTGGGGTCGGCACGACCGATGAACGATGAGTGGTACAAGAGACCATACTATAGTTGCGCGAGATGAGAACATGGAAACGGTGTCGGATCGGGTTGTCCGCCTCACTCACCTTGGGGGTGTTGCCTTTCGTCTTGAGCGCTCTGAAGAGAGCCTTTTCCGCGCCGAGGATCTGGACAGTCGAGGCGGGGTATTTGCTGAGGTTGGTCAAACTGCCTGCGTGACTGATCAGTCGAGCGCCGATACGCTCTCCGAGAAGTGCCGTCAGCGAGGGTGCAACGAGGTTCATTTTTTCGGACAAATAGGCGACGAGGGATTTGCGGTAATCGGCGATGGAGACGACGCGAGCGGCAAAGGCGGAGATGTTGAGCATGTCAATGTCGGAGATGGACGACCCCATCGAACCACGGGCAGCATCGAGAATGTTTTGTGCGAGCGTTGCGTTGTCGTCGAGGATGGTCGTCAATTCGGGGAGTCTGTCCTCTGACAAGGTATCCTTGTCCCCAATGAACTGTGCGAGACGCGCGTATAGGTAATTGTCCGACACGAGCTTGATGAGTTCTGGGAAATGATAGCCGTACCACTCGCGAATGCGCATCGCAAAGAGGTTGACGTCCTTGTCGAGTTGATCGAGGAGTGCGATGGCTTGGATGATCATGTTGTCCACCCGGTTCACGTTGAACTTGAGTTTTGCGCGGGAATACGAGTGGCCGAGACCGAGTTGGGCTTTGACGAGGTCGTTGGCGTCGAGACCTTTGAGGAGTTTGTGGGCGTGTTGACGGATGCCACGGAGGATTTCCTGGGCATCCTCAGAGGCATCGCATTTGAGGCCTGTGCCATCCGAGATGGCATTGGCGAGTGGGGCATCGTGGACGACGAGCTTGACTTTGGGGGATTTCTTTCCGCCCTTGGAGAGGTTGAGCTCAAGGAGGGATTTCAAATGATCGTTCAGTATGCCTGATCCCCAGCGGTCTCATGAGCACAAAAAAAGGGTAAACACGGCCGCTACACGCACCCTCGGAAATATCGTTGATGTTCTCGAGCGCGTCGGCGGCGCTCTTGAACGGGGAAAAGCTGACGAGGGAGACCATCTTGGTAAACTTTGAAAAGTCGTTGATCGAGTCTTGAACGGCCTTGGTTTGTGAGCCGACGACGTCGTGGAGTTTGACCTCGAATACAGCATAGCCCGACGCTGTCTCGAACAGCGCGTGCGTCGCCATCGTGTAGTATGCTCGCCGTGTGCGACGTCGACCACGCAAAATTTGGTGGCTGATTCACGAGACCCATTTTGGATGTTTATTCACACGGTTTTTCGTAGAGGAAGGGCGCAACAGTTCAACGCACATGATCACCACGACCGCGTTGCGATCTTTTTTTACCGTCATTTGAACTGTTTAGGACCTTGAGGCTGTCTATCATATCTTGGCGTGTAAGTCAGGGCTATACTAAAACTGTTCTCTCCAGTTCATCTAGAAGCACTACAGACAATGAGCGCTCGGGGGCAGTACGAACGACAGAACCCGTCCCAGGACTGCGGTTCACATCACAAGAAAGCAGTTGCCATCGGATAGACAGACCCCAGACAGGATGTCGGTCTCGCCAAGGGACGCGCTCGAGCAGGAAATATTCTTTTTGCCGTCTACAGTCGCAGAGGTCGCCCGTTTGTGGAAGAATGGTGTATTTCCAACACGGACACACGGAGATGAGGTGGTGTCCTAGCCTCGGTGAGATGCCAACCAGGACCTTCACCAGTCGGTGACATCACGCTGTCATCTGCCTCGCTCTGATGGTCAAGCAAATTTCGGCGGCCATCAAGACTGTCTTTGCTTCCTGCAGGCAATCCATCCGGATCTTGGCTCTGCACGAGGATTGTGAATGTCATCGCGTTTCACCACACCACGTATGCCTCACGCCATCCGCGACGACTTGCGTCTTGTGCCAGGCATCATTTTCCGAGTGCATCACACGCTGGTTCGCAGCTCCCTAAACGAGGACAACAGCGTCCAGGATGTATGTTCCAGAATGCAGTGCGTGGGGCTGCACTGGGGCATGTCTTGTACCTGAGTTACTCATGTGGTACGGTGTCCGAGGTCGGCGCGATGTTGCTGTGGGCAAGGGGGCTTCGAAAAGTGTTGCATGCTTCATGACTCGGTGCTGTGCTGCAGCGATTTATTGTGCGCCTATCTTTCGGGTTCCTGTTAAACGCGCGCTGAGAATGTTCCAACAGGCGATCTGAATAGAGGCCACGTGTCACGTGCTGTGCAGCGATTGGCCAGAGTGTATTGGGTGCAATTTGAGCTTGATATATATTTGCCCTATAAATGAGGCCTCGTGTCGGCCTCGCGGAAAGCTTATAACCCCTTCTCCCCTCTCCCCTCCATTGTCCGCCTACCTCCAGACCCACGGTGTTCGACTGCGCGGGCCACTGGTCTCCGTCCAGCCGCACTAGCCCCCGAATCTCTTCCCACTTCCATACAGGTGCGATCACTCTCAATGTCATTCTGCACCCCCTCATTCTGACCCACCCTCAAGGGCCTCACCTTCCCTGCCCCTCCCCCGCCTTCGTTCTGTCACGACACTTTTCTTTTTGATCACGATCTTCATGTCCAACACACGGCGCTCCCCCACAAGCCCAGGCTTCGTCGTCCCTGGCGCACCAAAGTTTCGCAAGCTTCCCCTCCCAGAGGAGCCGCGCGCAGGCCCCTCCCGCCCCACAACAAGGGGCGATATGCGGCCACAGACCCCGGCCATGGTGACATCATCGTCCAGGGCCAATCCCACTGCTGGACAGCCCGCCAAGCCCCTGAAACCTATTCTCAAGGGGAGCAAGAACGCACAGCCCTTCGACTCGTATGAAAGCGAGGGTGAGATGCTAGCCTCCAAACGGATAGCTCGCTCTCAGTATAACATTCCCAACGTGGCGCCCCCGGGATCGCGCCTTGGTAAGTACGCGTTTGATCTCCCCTACCTTTCCTCCACTATTTTCCCACGCTCCGTCCAAAAAAACAAAGCCTTATCTGATCAACTATGACAGTACCTATGAAACAGCCCGCGTTCGCTCTACACTGGCAGTTGCTTCCCTATGATGTTCGGCGATCGAAGCAAGTCCTCCGCTTCGACATGGCATTTCCGGTAGAAGAGATAGCCTTCCAGCGCAATGGGTTTCGAACGAAACTCACCGACGCCGAGCTGAACAAAAAAGCGGCCGATGACACCATAACCAAGATGCTCATCACGTTCGAGCACAAACCATTCTCTTGGGAGGTCGACGTCAAGAATTCCCACGGGATCTGCTGTAGAGACGTGTTCGAGGCGATCTACAGTACTTTTAATGAGCAGCTCACACTCGAGGAACGGCGACTCGTTCGCGACCGTGCCGGAGTCGAGGCCGCTTTCCGACTCCGTTGCAAACTTGCCCCGGGTCTTCTGCAGGTTGAGCGTTCCCTGGGATGGAAGAGGGTCGACGTCCTTACGCACAAAACGATCTTCCTGGGCCTGACTCAACCAAAGTCTGGCGGCGACTGGGTCCTAAACCTCGGCACTCTTCCTCATATCCCTGGCGTGTCATGAGGGACACCTAATGATTTGTATGTGGCTCACGACCACCCGGTACGTGCGCATCCTCAGTAGTGTGGCACCGAGGCTCATATCATTGAGCAGGACTGGTTTCCATTCGTGCACGTTCTTTAATGTCTATCATCCATACGCACGTCATTCACCACTGAACACCATTGCATGTTTCATTGTTTCTTCATTTCTTCGATACCCTCGTTGGTCTATTACTACATGCGGTTTAAAACTTATCATATCGTTGTACTTGTTTCAGTGGCTCATTCAGCTGCCACTAGAGGCAGCCCAAGCGTCCTAACCAACGCCTTGCCTCGCACATGTTTTCCTTCTCCCAGACGCAATGGTTTGCGTCTGTATACCGTTCTGTGTTGTCTCCATCCCTACCTTGAGGACATGTATGATTCGGGCCATTTTAGCGTTCCTGCCGCTCCCCACTCCTCGTTCTTTGGTTCCTTTTTCTCGTATCTGCCTACAAACAATAGCCACTCACAGAATGAACGAACATGGAATTCCATTTCGATGCAAGGGTAAAACATATCTGCCTATCTACGGCGTGCCGGGACCCACAGTGAACCCCTCGTGCCTATCGGCCGGACGACCGCGACTTCTGTCGAAGCCGCGAAGAGTGGAGATGTGGCGCAGTCGTGGCCAGCGAAAGAACGCGAAAGAACGCGGAGAACAATCCAATAGGGACACGAGACCTAGATAAGGGCGAACCCTAGAACCACGGCTTGTCACACGGCGCCATGTCGCCGGAGATTATTCATGGAGGGGAGCCCGTTTTGGAGTATCGGGAGTGGACGGACGAAGTGTGCCCCGGAATCGGACCGTAATTGGAGAGGAGCTAAACCATAAAGGGGAGAAACTGTGGCACGAGAAAACGATAGGTGTGGAATCGCCGAAACTGTGTTTGGAATGTTGGAGCATGATCAGAGAGGGTCTAGAACCAAACTATGAAAGAAGGGGGTACCCGGCCACACGTACGAAACGGTTTCCAGATTGACAGCCGCATGTTTGACGGGCGTTGAAGGAGAGTGATGGGGACGTCAAAGACAGTACTTGGTTTGGAGGGCAGGAAGTTGAATTCTATTTTTGGAGCGCCTCCATGTCTCAATTCGGGAGATGGGTCCCAAGGAAGAGGAGATCCGAGCGCGCGTTGGCGTTTGGGGTGATGTGGAAAATGGGTGGCGCCAGTGGTGGTTCCATCATATGATAGAGTGGAGCTGTCTCAGGCTAATGGCAGTATACCAACAACACGAGATCAGGGATGGACATGTGTGAGCCTGCCGGTGGAGGGGAGGTTGGAGGTGGGATCGATGATGGCGTGCCAAGTACCGCGTTCTGACCGGGTCAGGAGGGGTATATTGGTTACCGCAGCTCACTTGTTCCGAGTCGATTTGAGCAAAGCCGCGGATCTCTTTCATGATGGTGGTTTGTCCGTTCTCCTAGAACGAGCGCTGGGAAAGACGCCTAGTGATTCGACCACCTTGATCATCTTTCAACATCCACCAGAATACCCCCCACTTGACATGACCAATTCTTCAGGGCTATACAAACAAATTTGTTTCATGATGCGGCAGATCAAGAATCAACCACCATCAAAGTTCCTTGGAGCTGGGTCTGCTTCTCAACGCTGTATGTCATGTTGCAGTGAACATGAAGAGGGGCGTTGAATGCGGTGAGTTACGTGCATCGAATATGGGCGCAGGTCTGATTTTCATCGTCGGACCGTCTTCCCAACCTCATTGGGAGGATTTCCTCTAACGGGCGCTGGGTAGTCACTCGATCGTCAAGGAACACACTAACCTTCGGCGCTGAAAACTCGAACGTCCATGTCAACCTGGGCCCCGACGAGTGGCATGCGAACGCTCATAGTGAGCCAATGCAAACCCGGCTCGAAGTCGTGCTCTGTTCCAGTCAATTACAAAACATGAGTGGTACTAGCACCGAAAAAAAAAAACTTACTTTCGACGTCCATCAGAACGTCTCCCACTTGATGCTGCCCAGTTTGGCAGGTCTGTAGTCTATCTCTGACCTTGTAAGTGATGCATCATTCCAACTGATGGGTCGTTCTGACCATCAAGAACCACGATAACTTCAACAAGCATGATGCGCATAGTTCAACCGCCGCCGGGCCGAGGACCACACATTCAAACTCCGTGTATCACCAATTTTTCTGCACTCCAGCGACTTGCCTACCACAAGAACATTGTTTTTCCTGTCACGGTGGGTAATTGCGCTTGTCGTCAAGCACGGCCCTGAAGCCGACCGGTGTGTCTGACGACGAGCTGTCATCTCCCTTGGGAGGCCTTTGCCGAGGGCGGGGTTGTCAATCAGCGAACTGCCACTATATTATGCCAGCGGATCACAGCCTTACAACGAAACTCGACGCACGGTCTCTGCAGACCCAGCTAATCCACTGGGTGGAATCGCGCCCACTTACACAGGTTGCGCCTTCCATGGCAATTAAAATGATCGGGCCACTGATCAGTCATGTGGTCCAACCTCAACATCACCGCAAAGGCTAAGCAGATACCTCTTGCGGTATCCATTCAGGTAGCCCTGCCAGACCCGTGAGCGCCGCGCCGACCAATGTCCATCGCACCTTCACATGCTCCCAAGTGGTTTTGTGTTGCAATTACCTCTATCCGTAAGTGCTCTGATTCTAACGAAACCATCTGTCAGTGGATGCTGACGACACTTTTCTTCACAGCCTGTTGCTGATTGCTCAAGCTGTGTCAAGGTCAACCCTTGGGTCGATCAATCAATTCTCTGAGACCCATCTATATAATAGTAGACCTATCATCATGGTCTTTCAACCAACACCATGTCTTCAACCAACGAATTCCCCCCGCAACCGATTTTGGCCCTCACGCCATCACTCGTGGCAAGTCTCCGCGAACGCACGCAAACCGTGCTTTCGTACCTCGTCCAAACAAATTCCATATCCACGTTTTTCAAGGAATCAGACATCCTCACCGGTTTTCGGGGCGCCGTCGAACTGAACAATGGTTCCAATACAACATTTGAGACGTTTCACGACAATGTTCCCCTCAGCGTTTACGAGCATTACCTTCCCTTTGTCTCGCGTCTTTTCGAAAAGCCTTGTAAGATGTCCTCGATCGAAAACCTGATGTCACCGGGTTTTCCAGGGTTCATTGCACACTCGGCTGGCACTTCTTCTGGTGCAACAAAACACTTTCCGAAATATCGTCATCCGGAGCACATGTCCACTTCAACGTCAGAGACGATGAGAGCTTCAATCGCGGCCAGCAAGTCTGGGGGAAAGAGCTGCATCGTTTACTCGCTTCGGCATCGCCAAGTGGTTGAAGGAATGGACGACGATGGGGACGTCAAACTGAAGATGCCGGTGTGTCTGATGTCGACAGGCACGGTCAGAATGTTTAACAACATGGTGCGTCTTTAGTGCGGGTCTTCGTTCGTTTCTCTGACCTGTTCTCAGCTTGTTGACAGAGATCTGTTCTATCAAACATTGAAGAGTATGCGGCATTTTGTGTCCGGGTGCTCGCAAACGGGTTAAGCTGACCCCCTTGTCTAGTCCCAGATCAATCTTCTCCGATGGCCGCTTCTTTCATCTCCAACTACAAGTCCTTCCTGTTTATGCATGCGCTGTTCGCCCTCTATGAACCACAAGTCGAACTCATCAACACGATGTTCAGTACCATTTTCCGTGACTTTTGCCGCGTCATCGACGAAGAATGGGACGCGTTGGTGGAGTGCATCGACACGGGCTCAATTCCGGATTCAGTTGACGTGGGTCATCTCAAAGACCAGCTCCTGGTAAGCCATTTTCTGTGAGATCCGAGAAACGCTCACCTAACGTGTTTGATCAGAAATTCTTGCTTCCGAACCCCAAACGTGCTGCGGTACTCCGCAAGATTCCCCGGGAGGTGCAATCACCAGGATGGTTGACCAAAATCTGGCCGGGACTGCAGGTCGTTGTTGCCATCTCAAGTGGGCCATTCCAGACCGTCGTTCCAGAAGTGAGGCCCTCGAAGTGTCTCCGTGGATAATTGATCGCTGAACGTTGGTTAGATCCGGCATTATATTGGACCGGAAGTGCAGCTGCGCACGTTAGGTATCAACTGCAGCGAAGCTTTTCTTGCACTCGCGTACGACCATCGGGATCCCAGTTTGTACAAGGTCGTTGGATCAGACGACATCATCGAGTTTCTTCCCGTAGACACTCCGGAGGAATCCAACTATGTCGCACAAACGGTACTCGCGTTCATGGCCCCCTCTGATTGGACGATCTGATGTTGTTTTTTCAAGTGGAACGTCGAAGTTGGCCGAAAGTATGAAGTCGTGTTGACGACGAGAGATGGACTATGGAGATACCGTCTCGGGGACGTTGTCGAGGTTGTCGGCTTTGATCCCCGTGACGGCCAACCGATCATACATTATGTCGAGGTTCGTCCGCAGTGGTCACCTGGTCGATCCTCCCACTTACGTAGCCTTGTCATGATAGCGACGGGGGTGAGCAAAAGAAGCTGATTCACACCAGTAGAAGCTAAACTGACTCGCATACTGCAGCGTTCACATCCGTCTTGCCAACGAGATCGTGACCGGGCAGGAACTCTCGGGTGCACTCCGTTCAACCTCGGATTCTTTTGGGGCCGTCTCTGAGTCTTGTGTCGCCCCCGATTTTCGCGGGAGCATTCCCCGTTACAGCTTTTTCGTGGAGCCGCGCGGCGAGCTGGGTAGGTCCACTCGTTACCTTTCTGCATGTCGAGCTACTCACGTGCGCGCCGCGTCTTTGCCTTCTAGGTCCTTCGCCGACCACCGTGTCGCAGGAACTCCATGCGTATCTTTCGCGACACAATGAGAACTATCTGAGAGAGACTCAGTCTGGGAAGGTAGGCCCTCCGGTCGTGCGTGTACTCCGACAGGGCACGTTTGGCGAATTTAGGGACTGGAAGGTGCGCGTGACCGGGATGGCTGCCGGTCAGATCAAGGTCCCTCCCGTGGTATGGGACGAGGAGCTCCGGAACTGGTTGGCGGAGCGGGTCGTCCAGGAATTCTAGACTGTCGGGTTCATCCCTTTTGGTATGTTGGAGTAGAGTCTCCCTGTAGAAAGTCAGTGAGAGCGAGTGGCGATGCACAGGCTGCTTAGTCGGAGTCAGCAGCTAGAGTACGTCGTAGAATATTAATGCATCAGCGCTTCAGCAAGCAGTAGAGCTGTCTCGAGCTAGTCGTCCCTCGGCCATCCCCAACGTTCATTGCGGACCCCTGCTCGCTTCATACATTCAAATTATCGAGTACAGTGATGCAATGGTACTCGAGGATCTGAGAACAGTGTCTTGGATGTGATACGGACACTAGCCGCTTCAAGCGAGATGCAATCAAGACTTGCCGTGTCCTATCGCTTTCTTGGTCAGTTGGACAAGCAGATCGAGGGTGAACGCGCCACCGCCGACTAGGGTACAGTGTCTTTCCAGGTCGGTAATGTGACTCTTTTCTGTCCGCCTGGCGTCCTTTTTTTGGTCTTGAATCCATGTCCATCGCTACACCGGTGCCATGAGACCGGGCTGAGTTGCTAGACGGTACGCGCGCATCGACAATATGCAAGTCCCTTGTTTTCCACGACCCATCCTTGGGCCAACTGCCACTCTTGCGTATGATTGGCTCCTCGGTGGTTGGCAAAAAACTTGAACCCTGGCGTGGTATATCGGACCACGTTCAAGAACTCCAAGACGAGAGTAACTTACAAACGTGTGCTGGGCCGCCTGGGCGAGGCGGGATGTTTACCACTCGTACAGACTCCACCGCTATGATATCGATGATATCGATCTTCGATCACCCCCAGACGGGCGGGCATATGTTTAGCACTCCATCGAGGAGGAGGGGAAGAAGGTGTGTGTAGTTGTTCTTCTCCAAGTTGACGCCAGTGTTTTTTCGTTGCCTTGCTTTCCTTCCTTCCTAGCACTAGTGCTAGTGCCAAAAACCAAACGAAGACAATCAATGAAAGCCATGTCCCCGAACTTGCTTATTTACGCAATATTATGGAAAGCACGACAGGCATGCTCGCTTCTGTGGTCCGGAGCGTTTCTTTTGCGGTCGATTTTTTTAGTTTGGTTATATGAGTTGTGGGGAGCACGGCCCGGGGACACCGCTACATTGTATCGGTTATTATACATGCTGTCGTGGTTTCCATGAATCGTGCCAAGTCCCAGGTGACAAACGCTCATTGGTACAGAAAATAGATGAAAGGCAAACCCCAACATCCACCTTAGACTCACCCGCCCCGACGCCCCAGCGGCCATCTCACCACGGGCACAATGCCCCATCGATCACTGCTATGGCCACCATGCCCAACTCCCACCTCACCATGGTGACAGAAAAGTTTGCCAAGATGTTCGAAGCCCATACACACCAAGAGTATGGCATCTAAAAAAATTGACCGCAAAAGAAGTGCTCTGGACCGCAGAAGTGAGCATGCCTGTCGTGCTTTCCATACAATATCACACTGAGCGCTGACTCGAGCGAAGGCCAAGACTACTCGTTAACCCCGCCAGGCTAGAAGTGTCGTCGTTGGGTTATCGTTTACTCATGATGAGAGGCAGCATCAGGTAATCTGTGAAGTGGTTAACTAAACCTAGCTCGCCAATCGTGTCAAAGACTTGCCATAAACGTTTTGCCACAAGGCCGCACGACCGATGAAGGCTAGCGGATTCCTGAATTATTCCACGTCTGCCGCAAAACGTATCCATGTTATGTCAAGGTCGACACGGGGGTCTATTAATATGGTGGGACCGATCTATATAACAGTGGACCAATTTGTGCCACCCTTCAACCGACACCATGTCTTCAACCAACGAATTCCCCCCGCAGCCGATTTTGGCCCTCACGCCATCGCTCGTGGCGGGTCTCCGCGAACGCACGCAGACCGTGCTTTCGTACCTCGTCCAAACAAACTCCATATCCACGTTTTTCAAGGAATCTGAAATCCTCGCCGGCTTTCGAGGCACTGTCGAATTGAATGATAATGATGGTTCCAATACGGCGTTTGAAACGTTTCATGACAATGTTCCCCTCAGCGTTTACGGGAACTACCTCCCCTTTGTCTCGCGTCTCTTCGAAAAGCCTTGTAGGATGTCCTCGATCGAAAACCTGATGTCGTCAGGCCTTCCAGAGCTGATCGCCCACTCTGCCGGCACTTCTTCTGGTGCAACAAAACACTTTCCGAAATATCGTCATCCGGAGCACATGTCCACTTCAACGTTAGAGACTATGAGAGCTTCGAGTGCAGTCAGCAACCCTGGGGGAAAGAGCTGTATCGTTTACTCGCTTCGGTGTCTTCAAGTGGTTGAAGGAATGGACGACGACGGGAACGTCAAACTAAAGATGCCAGTGTGTCTGATGTCGACAGTTGCAGTCAGAATGTCAAAGAAGATGGTACGTTGTTGATACCGGTCTTCGTTTGTATCTGAGCTGTCCCCAGCATGTCGACAGAGATCCGTTCTTCCAAACGTTGAAAGGTATGCGGCATTTTGTGCCCGGGTGCTCTCAACCGGGTTAAACCGATCCCTTTATCTAGTCCCAGATCAATCTTCTCCGATCGCTGTCTCCTTCATATCCAACTACAAGTCCTTCCTGTTCATGCATGCGCTGTTCGCCCTCTATGAACCACAAGTCGAACTCATCAACACGATGTTCAGTACCAATTTCCGCGACTTTTGCCGCACCATCGACGAGGAATGGGATATGTTGGTGGAGTGCATCGACACGGGCTCAATTCCGGATTCAGTTGACGTGGGTCATCTCAAAGACCAGCTCCTGGTAAGCCATTTTATGTGAGATCCGAGAAACACTCACCTAACACTTCTTGATTAGAAATTCTTGCCTCCGAACCCCAAACGTGCTGCCGAGCTCCGCAAGATTCCCCGGGAGGTGCAATCACCAGGATGGTTGACCAAAATCTGGCCGGGACTGCAGGTCGTTGTTGCCATCTCAAGTGGGCCATTCCAGACCGTCGTTCCAGAAGTGTGGCCCTCGAAGTGTCTCCGTGGATAATTGATCGCTGAATGTTGATCAGATCCGGCATCATATTGGACCGGAAGTGCAGCTGCGCACGTTAGGTATCAACTGCAGCGAAGCTTTTCTTGCACTCGCGTATGATCATCGGGATCCCAGCTTGTACAAGGTCGTTGGATCAGACGACATCATTGAATTTCTTCCCATAGACGCTCCGGAGGAATCCAAGTATGTCGCACAATCGGTACTCGCATTTCGTGGTCCCTTGTGATTGAATGACCTGATGTTATCTTTCAAGTGGAACGTCGAAGTTGGCCGAAAGTATGAAGTCGTGTTGACGACGAGAGATGGACTATGGAGATACCGTCTCGGGGACGTTATCGAGGTTGTCGGCTTTGATCCCCGTGACGGCCAACCGATCATACACTATGTCGAGGTTCGTCCGAAGTAGTCACTGAGTCGATCCCTCCCACTTACCTCACCCCACCCCACCACGACAGCGACGTGGGTGAGCAAGGAAGCCGATCCATCATCAGGTGCTAAACTGACTCGCGTACTGCAGCGCTGACATCCGTCTTGCCCACGAGACCGTCACCGGGCAGGAACTCTCGGATGCGCTCCATTCGACCTCGGATTCTTTTGGGGCCGTCTCCGAGTTTTGTGTCGGCCCCGATCTTCGCGAGACTGTACCCCGTTACTGCTTTTTCGTGGAGCTGCGCGGCGAGCTGGGTAGATCCATTCGTCACCTTTCCGTTTGTCACGCTACTCACGCGCGTGTGCTCGTTTTTGCGTCCTAGGTCCTTCGCCGACAACTGTGTCCCAGAAACTCCACGCGTATATTTCGCGACACAACGAGAACTATCAGGGAGAGTCGCAGGGTGGCAAGTTGGCCCCTCCGTCTGTGCATGTACTTCGACAGGGCACGTTTGGCGAATTTAGGGACTGGAAGGTGCGCGTGACCGGGATGGCTGCCGGTCAGATCAAGGTTCCTCTCGTGGTATGGGACGAGGAGCTCCGGAACTGGTTGGCGGAGCGGGTCATCCAGGAATTCTAGACGGTCGGATTCATCTTTCTTGGCGTGTTCATTGCGGGGCCCCGCTCGACTCATACGTTGTCGAGCGCAGCGATGCAATGCTATGTTTGTAAATTTGTAAATGGCAGGTTGCTGCAATAGAGTTTCTTGTGAGCATCTACAAAACGATAGGACATGTACTCGAGGAACTGGGAGCAGTATCTTGGATGCGATGATACTGATACCCGGCAGATTTAACGTGTCCCATCGCTTTTCTGGCCCTTTGAACGAGTAGGTCGAGGGTACAGTATGGACGCGCCGCCGGCTGGTCTACTGTCTTCCTGAAGTCGGACATGTGGAGCAACTCGTTTTTGCTCTCGGTACTCGAATCCATGTCCATCGCCCTGCCAGTGTGAAACCAGAGACGACACGCGCGTATTCAACGACATGTAATCCATTGCCTTCCACGACACATCCTTGGGTACGTCCCTGCCAACTGCTGCGCCCCGTGTGTGACCGAGACGCCCCGACGGTTGGGAAGAACCTGGCTTCGTATTGGATCACGTTCAAGAAAGAAGAACGCCAGGATAAGACCATACCAAACGTGTGCCGGACGACGTGGGATATTTGCCATTGGTACGGGTTCAACCTCTTGCGCTCGTGTTACTGTATGGCTATATTCGTCGTCATCGAGCGTCTTTGGACTGGGGCGGTGACATGTCGACGCACCTCCGAGGAGCCCGGGGTGGGGGCGAGCGCCCGCCGAGTTGCCGTTCACTGATTCTTCGAAGCGGGGGATGGCATTGGGTAAACGTTGACACCAACGCATCGCAGGGTGCTCGGCATCTCGATCTCCAGATTGTTTACAAAACGTACAAGGTCTCGCGGGTCGTGCAATCTGAGCCATGATCGCGGTTGGGAGTGCCGCTAGGCATATGTGGAGGAGGGCGTGCAACGATGTGGCATCTATTCTGTGACTTCTGTCTGCGGCGTCAGGTCCGCATCGCGTTGCTTCGCACCCCGCGGGCCCTTCGAGGGAGCGGCGAGATCTTGGTTCCACGGCGCTGTCAACAAGTAAACCCGCCCCGAGCGATACGAGTGGGGGGAGGATGCCGATCAAAAGTCTGGGTGGCAAGCTCAGGGATCTGAATCTCGAGTCGGGAAAGTTGGTCAGGATGATCGATAGTCCCTCATGACGACCTGGGCCAGTAAATATCTGATCAAGATCTCAATGCAGGCGTGTTTCAGCCTAGGGTCGGTCCCGCCGCGGACGCGCCGCATATCCCGAGGCGAAGCAACTCGCTTCAATGCCACTGCAGTGCTTGAGCTTTCCCCACGGAATAGACGAGTCGGAAATGACTCCGCGTTGAGTACGTTTGTACGAACCGCGAGCAGTACCTGTCCATCACAGTACTAACTTCTTGACCTTCCCTGGCCCACTCTGCGCCTTCGTTCGTTCATGTTCGGGGGGATTCAAACAACGCTCTGGCAGGGACGCACGCGTCTCTTCGTTTGGAGTCAGCATTCCCCGTTTCAGTGGCGACGAGCGCGTTGGGTACAAGAGTCAGCTATCCTCCCGGATGTCCGGGAAGCATGCGAGCAAGGTAAACCAACGCATGACCGGCGTCCTACGGAGAGAAGGGGCTCGGGCGGATAGGATCGTTTGTCGAATACCCACGAGGGTCAACTTTGACTCGTTCCGTGGCTTGGGTGGTAGTTGTAAGGTGGTACGAGGCTAGATAGCCTTGTCACCGTCCAGTGTGGAACGCGAAAAGACCATTCAACTTCAAGTCAGCGTCGGTGGTTGCGAACACGTCGACCAACAGTCACATCTTATAAATTATCCGCTATTCATTGAACGACAATGGGAATACGCAAAATGGTACGAAACAAGTAACAGGGCTTCGAGCTTCAAGACTTGTCCAGGACAAGCAACCCAATCCTCCGCGTTTCATCTATCAACATTTTTATGCATTCCGCTCCCCAAGCAGTAGCGCCCTGGCATTACCAAGGTTAGAACAAACAGTGAACGATGGAATGAGAGCTATGGCATGTAAAACGACTAACCTGAACTTGAAAGCAAAGCTTCGAATGCATTGTCCACATGTGAACGATCCTGTAAGGGAAAAGAGACGCGTTCAAGACCCTGCGGAAGGGGGAGCAGTCGTCAAAGTGCCTTACATGTTTCTCGACCGAATTCCGATGCACGTACTCCCAACGGTGATTCTCCCGTGTTGCGTTCGCAGCCTCTTCTCCATTATGCCCAGGTTATTGAAAGCACAAGACCAAGAAGTTGGTGCCACTCCAATCAGCGGCATGCTCTGCATCGCGGCTAATAGATGAGGCAGACAAGGATCAGCTAGGCATCTATCAAAACGTTCCTGGAGTATTTTCGCCGTCATGATCAGTCTCCCTTTCTCGCTGCGTTCCATCAACACCCGGGCCATCGAAAAGCGCAATGGCATCAGAGTGAACGATGATATGAAACGCGTCCTCGGATCGACAGGCGGTTTCATGTAGCGCTCAAGGGAGACACTGGAGATATCGAGGTTTCGAGTAAGGGATCATACACTGGGGTATGCAAATGTCTGGTAAAGGCACCACTTACACTGTCGCACTAGATGGAAAATCGACCTCGGTTGCTTCAGGAATCGGATTCATCTTGAACTGTGCTAAACAGTATGCGGCGTGGAATAGCACCGAAACAGAAATCCCCAGCTTTTTCGTCTCTGCAATTATCGCGGCTGTTTCTGACTCCGAGATACTTGTTGTAGTATAACGGAACGGTGGGTCGGACATGTTCAATGGGCGTGATGGGGGAGCCAAGGTGTGGCAAGGCTAGGTTATGATTAATGTCATTACTCAAACGATCAGAAGCGACAAGGAAGCGCGAGAAACCTGGGGACCTACCACGGTTCGGGCATTCTGCTCCGCGAATTCTTGCAGGAGCCTTGTTCCGGTTGTCTCCCATTCTTTGGATGATCCTCCAATTGCAGTGATCGGATCAACAGGAAGGTTCTTCCACTCTTCCGAATATTCCATTCTGACGTCCATACCCTCGCCAGATATCCATTCACACATTAGGTTTAGTGCGTGAAGTGCAGGCCCCGCGTCGATGATGGTGTGAGAGGAGTGAAAGTATAGACCATATTCCTTGCTGTCATCGTCGCCCCTTTTCGAGGTGGTGAGCAGATAAGCTCTGAGAAGAGTGGTAGTGCCACTCCCGTCAGCGTAGGGGAGTCGTTTTAAGTTGATGCTTTGAACGAATCCGGATGGGTCGAGTGATGTTCCTTGTTCTTCGACGGCAAGCGCCAGATTGAGCCATGCTTCGCGATCAGCGGACGGGGTGTATACCCATCGTGGAGATACGACGTCCTCTACGCTGCAAGCAATGATAGGACAAACAAAGCTAGGACAGGGAGTTGTAGTTTAAAACGAAGAATCAACATATCGAAAATATTCTCACCGAAGTTTATCAAGAGCTCCGCGAGCACGATCCTTCAGTTCTTCTATTCCCATCGAAGAAGTAAAGTTGATACCGATGCAGACTTCACCATCCCTGTCAACAAGTGATGCCCCATGACCCAAAGTTGGTCATCCTTGTCATGTTGGTGAGGAGAAAACTACTAACCCATCAAAGGTATCCGAAAGTCTCTGCATGACAAGCTCAGAGCCAACTAATGGTCTGGTGTAGGTGGACGTAATCAGTCCGATGGTGATATGAAATGAAGTGGGACCGACCGAGTATACACAGGTGGGTCACGATTGGCATCAAAGACCCATGGTGTCGGAAGGGGAGGTAAACTGGACATCGGGTGATGAGCGTTGGCTGTTTCGCTCTCAGCATCCTTCAGGCATATAACGGTGACGGGTGACCAGTCAAACAAGCGAATAGCCTCATCGTCAGCAATTGGACCGCGGCCTTATCCAAACTTAGCGCTCTTAGCCGCCAAAAAAAAAGTACCAAACGTGATTAATTGGCGTAAGGGACCGCTAAGTGCGGATTTGAAGGCCATGGTCTAATTGCTCATGCCATTGACCCTGGTCCACTGGTCTTCTTCAGGTGTAAATGTGTCCTCGCTTGCGACCTATATGTTTTAGTTCGTGTTCCAAGCATGACTTTGACAGGCGTTTCATTCATACCTGTCGTGATCATTCCGGTCGTATCCGATGTCTTGCTCAGACGAGTCGGATGTGCAAGGCAGACAGTGGATCTGTTGTAACCCTTGACCAGCTCGAGCGCGCCGCCAAAGCCTATTATTTGGGAGTCTCCTTTGCCGAAATGTCAGGTGCCATCCCAGGGACCCGCTAGATAAAATACAAAGGAGATCGCCAAGTTATCCGTACTTTGTCAAAATTCGACCTCATGTGGTGTCGACGCACAGGGAATCATTGCAAGTCACATTACCATAATGACATCTTCTGGCGTCATGGGCGAGGCGCAGCCAGGCCTCAGGCCTCAGTCCAATTGACCGACCGGGGTGTGCCGAGAACTGGAGCGGGAGAACTCTGACCCAAACCGCAGGTAGGCAGAGCCGCGGTGTGAGGGAGAGGAAAGCGAAACGGCAACACCAACCCGCCCGGCGGAAGGCGAGACGGATGGAGGGGCTATAGATGCGATAGCCTTGTCTGAACCGTCCCACATGTCACAGGCCGTGACAGTGTAGGACGCGAAAAGACCAGTCAACTTGTCAGCGTTGATGGTCGCGAACAAGTCGACCAACACAGTCACATCTTGATTATCCGCTATTCATTGAGCGACAAAGGGAATACGCAAAATGGTACGTAACAAGTGACAGGGCTCCGAGCTTCAAGACTCGGACTTGTCCAGGACAAGCAATCCAATCCTCCGCGTTTCATCTAACAACATTTTTATGCATTCCGCTCCCCAAGCAGTGGCGCCCTGGCATCACCAAGGTTGGAACAAATAGTGAGCGATGAAAAGAGAGCTATGGCATGTAAAATGACTAACCTGAACTTGAAAGTGAAGCTTCGAGTGCATTGTCCACATATGAACGGACCTGTAAGGGAAAGGAGACTTGTTCAAGACCTGCGGAAGGGGGAGCAGCCGCTATAAGTCCCTTACATGAAATTTCTCAATCGAACCCCGATGCATATACTCCCAACGGTGATTCTCCCGTGTTGCGTTCGCAGCCTCTTCTCCACCGTGCCCAGGTTATTGAGAGCGCAAAACCAAGAGGTCGGTGCCTCCTCTGCTTCTGCCTGGTCCGCAAGCTTGGTGTTGCTATCTTCTTTCAGCGGCATGTTTTGCATCGCGGCTAGTAGATGTGGCAGACAAGGATCAGCTAGGTATCTATCAAAACGTTCCTGGAGTATTTTCGCCGTCATGATCAATCTCCCTTTCTCGTTGCGTTCCATCAACACCTGGGCCATCGAAAAGCGTAATGGGATCAGAGTGAAGGATGATATGAAATGTGTCTTCGGATTGACAGGTGGTTTCATGTAGCGCTCAAGGGAGACACTGGACATATCAAGGTTTCGAGCAAGGAATCAGGGTATGCAAATGGCTGGTAAAGGCACTACTTACACTGTCGTACTAGATGAAAAATCGACCTCGGTTGCTTCAGGGATCGGATTCATCTTGATCTGTGCTAAACAGTGTGCGGCGTGGAATAGCGCCGAAACAGAAATCCCCAGCTTTTTCGTCTCTGCAATTATCGCGGCTGTTTCTGACTCCGAGATACTTGTTGTAGTATAATGGATCGGTGGGTCGGACATGTTCAGTGGGCGTGATGGGGGAGCCAAGGTGTGACAAGGCTAGGTTATGATTAATGTCATTACTCAAACGATCAGAAGCGACAAGAAACCTGAGGACCTACCACGGTTCGGGCATTCTGCTCCGCACATTCTTGCAGGAGTCTTATTCCGGCTGTCTCCCATTCTTTACATGATCCTCCAGTTGCAGTGATCGGATCAACAGGAAGGTTCTTCCACTCTTCCGAATATTCCATTCTGACGTCCATACCCTCGCCAGATATCCATTCACACATTAGGTTTAGTGCGTGAAGTGCAGGCCCCGCGTCGATGATGGTGTGAGAGGAGTGAAAGTATAGACCATATTCCTTGCTGTCATCGTCGCCCCTTTTCGAGGTGGTGAGCAGATAAGCTCTGAGAAGAGTGGTAGTGCCACTCCCGTCAGCGTAGGGGAGTCGTTTTAAGTTGATGCTTTGAACGAATCCGGATGGGTCGAGTGATGTTCCTTGTTCTTCGACGGCAAGCGCCAGATTGAGCCATGCTTCGCGATCAGCGGACGGGGTGTATACCCATCGTGGAGATACGACGTCCTCTACGCTGCAAGCAATGATAGGACAAACAAAGCTAGGACAGGGAGTTGTAGTTTAAAACGAAGAATCAACATATCGAAAATATTCTCACCGAAGTTTATCAAGAGCTCCGCGAGCACGATCCTTCAGTTCTTCTATTCCCATCGAAGAGGTAAAGTTGATACCGATGCAGACTTCACCATCTCTGTTAACAAGTGACCCAAAGTTGGTCACCTTTGTCATGTTGGTGAGAAAACTACTTACGCATCAAAGGTATCCCAACATCTCTGCATGACAAGCTCAGAACCAACTAATGGTCTGGTGTAAGTGGACGCGATCAGTCCGATGGTGGTATGAAATGAAGTAGGACCGACCGAGTATACACAGGGGGGTCACAATTGGCATCAAAGACCCATGACGTCGGACGGGGAGGTAAACTGAACATCGGGTGATGAGCGTTGGCTGTTTCACTATCAGTATCCCTCCGAGTCAGGCATATAACGGTGACCGGTGACCAGTCAAACAAGCGAATAGCCCGTTGACCCTGGTCCACTGGTCTTCTTCAGACGTAAATGTGTCCTCTCTTGCGACCTATTTTTTAGTTCGGGTTCCAGGGCGTTTCATTTATCCCTGTCGGGATCGTTCCGAGGCAAGGAACTGGATCTGTTGCAAACCCTGACCGGCACGAGCGCGCGGCCAAAGTCTATCATGTGGGAGTCTCCTTAGCCGAAATGCCAAGTGCCATGCAGGAACCCGCTAGATAAAATACAAGGGAGTGTTATCGCAGTTTGTCAAAATTCGACCTCGTGGTCGACGCGCAGGGAATCATTGCAAGTCATATTACTATATATAAAGACGTTTTCTAGTGTCTGGGCGTTTGGCCTATTGGTTACTGACTCTTATCGTCGTCGTCCTGTCTGTGCTCCTCGCACGCCACCCATGTTCCCATGTCGGCCGAACATCCGAACCTTCTTTGGTCATGGAGAATTTTGTGGTCCTGGGCGTGATGAACGTGTCTAGTCCAGGAGAGCAGACAGGCATATTGCTCGTTGGAGTCCCTTGAAAGACTCGATCTAACGTAAGGCCAGGAGGATGGGAAATGGAATCACAGGACGCGCGAATCAACGAGCCTCTAAGACACAGCCAGCCTGGCGTTACCCGAGGACGGGGGCTGGTCGGTTGGATCCAAGCGGACACGACGATCCGGAGCCACCGCCGGCGCACCTGCGCCCCGGTGATGGCTGGAGTGCGTGACACTTTTTCTGCTGAATGGTGGACTCCGGTTCCCCACTGGAGTCTGGAGTCTGGAGTAGTCTAAGATGGCTCGAAAGTCGTTGCAATGGACGAGACAGAGTGATCAAATCGAATTCACAGGGATGTTAGCCTGTCGGTCTCATGGTTGTGTGAGAGTTTCTGACAGCGACGAGCGATACACGTTTGTCGTGCCCTGACCAAGCAGTGGCGGTCCGATTGTCAACTTATATCACTCAGCTCGCGCCCGCGCCTTCTCACACCACACCCCTCACCATGACCACCTCCCTCGATCTCCTCAAGCAGACCGGCACCGTCGTCGTCTCAGACTCGGGTGATTTTGAGTGTAAGCGTGCCCTTTCTCATCACAAGCGCCTGCGCTGATCCCGTGCCGCGATCTTATCAGCAATTGACGTCTACAAGCCACAGGTGCGCCTAGATTTCATTTGCCCCACATCACATATCTAAAACCAAGTAGGATGCGACCACCAACCCATCCCTGATCTTGACCGCAGCCAACAAACCCGGTTACGCACATCTCATCGACGTCGCCGTCAAGTACGGAAAAGGCAAGGGCGGTTCCCTCCAGGACCAGGCCAACGCCGCCCTGGACCGTTTGGTATGGAATGGAAGCTCTCTCTTTTTTTTTGCTGCTCACCCCTTCATACCATCACCACCCTCATTTCCAGCTCGTCGAATTCGGAAAAGAAATTCTCGCTATCATTCCCGGCCGTGTGTCGACGGAGGTCGACGCTCGACTCTCCTTTGACAAGGAAGCCACCAAGAAAAAGGTAAATTGCCCTCAATCACGCGATACACGTAATTCGGCAAGCGTGCTGATGCTTGATCGTTCTCGTCATCCAGGCCAAGGAACTCATCGCTCTCTATGATTCCGTTGGTATCAAGAAGGAGCGTATCCTCATCAAGATCGCATCGACGTGGGAGGGTATCCAGGCCGCGCGTGAACTCGAAAGAGACGACGGAATTCATTGCAATCTCACGCTTCTCTTCGGTTTCGGTCAGGCCGTTGCTTGCGCCGAGGCTGGCGTGACACTCATTTCGCCTTTTGTTGGTCGTGTAAGCAGACTTTTATTTATTTATTTATTTTTCTATTTGAATCATGTGCCTGACATCTTTCAATTCAATCCTTCCTGATACAGATCCTCGACTGGTACAAGAAGGCAACCGGAAAGAACTATGAAGGGGACAATGACCCTGGTGTGCAATCGGTCAAGAAGATCTTCAACTATTACAAACAATATGGCTACAAGACCATCGTCATGGGTGCCAGTTTCCGTAACGTACGTCGACCCAAATCTGTTCATCTCTCTCGTTCTGACTCGACCACGACCACGACGCTTTTCCATCATATCGGGTTGATCCCCTGGTTGACGTCCGACAGACTGGCGAAATTAAGGCATTGGCAGGTGTCGACTTCTTGACCATCTCCCCTGCCCTGCTCGAAGAACTCAAGAAGTCAACGGATCCTGTACCCAAGAAATTGGATGCCTATGCCGGTGAGTACTCACTCGCTCGCTCTCCTCCATATGGGGGTCCGTTCTCGAACCCCGCTCGATATGCATGATTGACTGATCCGTCCGCTTTTTTTTTCTCATCTTGGTCATGATACCCCCGTCCTTCATTCCCCTACCCCTTTTGCGCATTCCGTTGTTCCTCTCCTTCTCGTTCCCCATCGGGCGATCGATCCATCACGCACCCCCCACCCTCCCCTTCCCCCCCGCTCGTCCCTCATCCAGCGATCGAGAAAATCGACAAGGTGTCGTACATCGACAACGAGCCCGAATTCCGCTGGTCCCTCCTTCAGGACCAGATGGCTTTTGACAAGCTCCACGAAGGAATCAAAAAGTTTGCCGAGGACGGGGAGACGCTCAAAGCGCTTCTCCGCGAGAAACTCTCAGTCGCTGCCTAGAAATATGTACCGTCGTCGTCACGTTTCGTTTCGTTTCGTTTCCCTTCCTCTTTTTTTTTTTTTAGACGTTCATGTGCGCAGCCTGGAAAAAAAAGGAAACAAACGTCATTCGAAGATGTGAATTGTATTGTATGTACGAAGCGAAATAGAAGATCACGGTGTATGTCGTGTACGTGGATACGCGCGAGACGTTTCATACGCGCCCAAACTACCATCGAGCATCTCCGTGATCATCCATCATGCATCATCATGATGCGGCGTGAGCTGGCACGTCTTCGACGTCTTCCATTTCTGAAGTTGAAACTGCGTACGTATGGCATGATGCCGTCACGCTAACCGCAATTCCCCATTCCTCGGGGATCTCAGCTTTGAATGATCTCGACCGTATCGAAGAAAAAAAAAAACCCCAGACCTCACAGCGTTCCAGGGCGAAACTGAAAAAAAAGGACATTAATTCTTCATGACTAGAAAGGTACAAATGATCGGTGTCCATATGTAATTAAGTGATTGGGGATACGATGAATACCATGGATACTACGAGGCGGGGCGATTACAAGGAGGAACGAAAAAGAGTCGACAGGTGCTTGCATCGAAAGGATGAGTCACACCCGCGCAGGCGGTGTGGGGGATTAGCCCTGTGTCAAAGAAAAGAGTGATGCTAGATGGCGACAAGTCAACATGAGTACCTCGGAATGTGGCAATCTCACGCACGGAAAAATGACAACGGTGCTTGGGTTCTAGGAAAATTAATTCAGAGCGCAGATACCCCCAATTCCCATTCCTCCCTTGTCACACATCCGACAGCCCTACACACAGGACATGATACTTCGACCAACGGCCCCGTCTTATCCTCGCCGCCCCACCCCGCAACACGCTCAGCGCTGACCAGACACGCAGGATGGAATGCATGCGCGCATACAGACGGATGACCATCGCCCTCGTGGTCATCAACACCAGGTAATGGGTGGATACATACTTGCTTCATCGACGACACGGATGACTCGGGATAGGGATCTTCATCACAAGGGCCAACACCACAGCTCATGTCGGAACAACGCAGTCCCTGCTCTCGTTCTCGTTGCTCGATACGTTGTCGCAGTGAAGGTCCAGGGGCGGACGGGAGGGCCCATGTTTTTCTCTCCCGGCTGGGAGGCATAGGACGTGCAGACCGAAACATCATCGGATGGAATGGAAAATTCGGAACGCCCCGAGGACCACCAGCGGGAGGAGGGCCATGTTGAGGTCCGGCAGCTTCAGACGCTGGCCTGACTTGTGGTTGTGGTTGAGAGCCGTCCGCAAGAGGACCATCCGGAGCCGGAGCTGGAGCAGGCGCAGGACCCTGTGCATTTATCACTTGTGGAATAATACCCTGAGTCGTCCGTAGAAGACCCTCAATCAACGATTGTAGATCTTGTGCAAGCCCATTGGCATTTGCACCACCATTTCCGTTAGCGGTACCGGTGCCCGCTCCGCCATTGTCAGCACCATCAGCGCCTTCGGCATTATCACGGGGATCGCCGTCACGTTCTCCAGGGGGTAGCCCGCCAACAAACATATCTAACCCTATCGTCATAATGTCAATACCTGTAGACGCAAACAGATACTCATGAGTTGAGGTCGGTAGATGAACTGCGCAAACGCAGCGCGGTAGGAAGAAATGACGTACCCTGGTTCCCATCTCCGGGAGCTTGTGCTGCAGTTGGTCCCAGGGGTATTTGAATAGCTGGGAAAGACAATATAGGGATCCCAGGTGTGGCGAACGGGTTGAAACCCAGGCCAGCTGGCGGTACGCCAGCTTGTCCAGTGGGGGGAGGGGGTGCAGGACCCGGTGGCACTGCGGCCGTTGCAGGACGGGCATCGGTAGTGTGGGCAGGGCCTGCTGGCGGCGCAGCAGAGTCAGCCGCATGAGTACCAGTGGCAGGCGCTTCCAACGGAACTTCCGGTGCGGCCGGCGGGCCAGACGGCGCTGGGTTTGCGGCGCCATTATTTGGCTGGGCAGGAGGGGGACGATTAAACGCACGTCTAGGTGGAGGAGTATAAGTAAGATTTTCCGGATCGATGTTGAATCTGCAAGTTGGGCACGTTGCTTGCTTTGCCCTTGTGAACCACGGCAGCAGACATGAAGCATGGAAGACATGAGCGCATGGGAGGGAGATAATTTTGGCTGCTTCGGAAGGCGGGGTTGAGGCGGATGCGTCTGCTGCTTCGGAATGTGAAACAGAGACGGAGGGAGCGTCAACATCCATCGCACCACTCTCTGTATGCGTATTGTTCTGTTCCTGAACGGTATCCGTGGCCGGTGACAAAGACTGCTGACCAACGAAATTGTCGCTCTCGCCATCCAGTAGGGTATCCCAGCAGATAGCACATCCAGACGCCGATCCTTCGGTGCTGATATCCCCAAGATGCCCTCCCGGTGCACCTCCGACACGTTCTAATCTCTTCACGAGTCCCAAAGGGACGACCTCTAGACCAGCCACAAGTTTCTTTGCCCGCTCGGGATCTTCCCGTCCTTCATCCATAGCTTGAAACTCCTGGAAGAACGCTGCAAACGATGCAAACAACTCCTCTCGGGCAGCGGCATCCATATTGAACCAACTCGGGGGGGCACCCTGCCCGCCGGGAGCTGGTCCTGGCCGATTACCCTGTGGAGGTCCAAAGAGTGGTATCGTCAAAGTAAATCCAGCTGTCAAGATCGGAACACCGTGGGGCGCACGACCAGGGGTTGCATCATTTCCTGTAGGTGATGGATCTGCAGTATCCTCACCAGTTTGTACGTGCTCAGGGTGACCTTCCCTTGGAGGTAAATTGGGTCCGGGAGGGCCCAGGCCAAACAAGGCACCGAATAAGCCCGCAGGAGGGCGAGGCAAGTGCTGTGGGTTAGCATTCTGAGGCGCAGCATCGCCCAGTGGTGGAGGACCACCCACACGCTCAGAGGGATGTCTGCGATCCCTAGCATCGTCCCCGTCATCGTCCACACGAGCACGTCGAGTACCTGTGGTAGGTTGGAGGGGAGGATCGCCTTCATCATCCGGCCGACCACTGCTGCGATCATCGCCGACGGGCCGGACGTCCTGATGTGGCGGTAGTGGGTTAAAAGCAGTGACGCCGACGTCCGACGAATCCGACGTGTCGCTCACGGAGCGCAAATCTGGCATAGAATCTTCATCGTCGTCGCGCTGCGAATCAGGTTGAGAAGGTGGCATATCAACGTCTGCAGGTGGGGACGCTGAGGATACGGATGAGTTGGGCGCGGGAATGGGGGAACGGTGGGCGGTATCCGTGGGACTCATATCGCGTGTCCCTCCGACGGAATCCAGAGGTTCGAGGGGTGGAATGTCATCCGCACGATCCCGTGAGTCATCATCTCTGTGCTGCCCACTGGATTCATGGTTATTAGAGAAGGCGTGATTGATATTTCGGAAGACATTCTGGATGGTGGTTCCAATGTGGAAGTTGTGGGAGAAGGGCGAACCGCGGGAATTGTTATTGCTGTCGTTGTCGTTGTTCATGGAGGTGGTGGTGGTTAGAGAACAAGGAAGAATACGGTGTTTGTAATCAGCTGTGGAAACCTGCTCGCTCTTCAAGGTGAGTGATCGAGAGGATCGACTCGATGCGTGGTGTCACTGGTGTCACTTGTTTGTCCCGCTCGCGTAAACACCAGAACATTCTCCACAATACGCTCGCGTGTTCGACCCACTACAACAGCAGATTAACGAAGATACTACACTACAAAAAATATACACGAAAACACTGGGAAAAAATCACTCCGTCTTGGTCTTCCTCCGCTGCTGTTTGCGCAGTTGTCGTCGCGCAGCCGGGACACCAAACTATCATCGTCAGCATCCCCGCACCCAAAAGCCGGAAACGACAACTTACCCGAGTCGTCGGATACAGTACCAAAACAGTTCCCCCAACGATCCAGCCCCATTTCACGAGCACAGGCAAGGGCTCCTCAAACATTCCTTGGCTCCACTTGGTGATCACCAACAGCTCCGTTAAGACGGTGGCGAGCAATAGCCAACAATGCTGCCCCATGCGCCTTGCCTTTCTATCCACAAATTGAGCCACGTGACCTATCCTCGTGGACCGGAGGACATACTTTGGATTATTGATATACTGGTATAACTCCCTCACAGCCGGTAACGCGCACAAGAAGACGAATGCGAGTCTCATTATGACGATGGGATGATCGGGTTCCATCCATAATAATGACTAGATAGTCATTCATGATCAGCAAGACAGACCAGCATGATCGCATATCGCTTACCTTCAAGTAAAACGGATTCAGCTCCGCAGCAAGGAACACCGCAAGGAGTAGCACGACCATGATGTAGTGACGAAATGATGTTGTTCCCTCCCACTTGAAAGCAGTCCAATCATGCGGTGAAAACTGGCTCAGCACCCGCTTTGCTTTCGAGCGCAATCCCCGTGTTTGCCGCAATCCACGCCATTCATATGGCTAGATGGCGGGGTCACTAGCCAAAAATACATCAGGTTGCACGGCGACATACCTTCACTTCCAGATATTGACAAGTCTTCATCCCTATCAACACGGCGTGATCGTACCCTATTAGGTCGCTCGTGATTGTATGTGAAAAAGCCGAAACACACCGAGATACGTTCCTAACCAGTTGCAGAGGAGAACATCGAGAATCCACTGAGCGATAAGATATCAGCCGCCGGAAACCCTAGGGTAATGAAGGTTTACATGGTCCCACCAGCACTGTCAAAGATTGAGTGGCGTGCGGAGATTGGAGGATCTAGATTAGACGTACTTCGGCGAAGTTCGGTAGTTGATGTTGTAGACTATATTCAGCGAACTCAAATGCTATGCTCAAGATCTTCAATGACGAGATCAGCCACCCTGAAGGGACTGTCGATGAAGAACACACCCAGCAGAACCAATAATCACGCAATATCATTGCCTTGCCAAACCAACCCAACGCATGTGCTAAGCAGAATATATCAAGTGCGTCCTAAGCAAGCAACGTTCGCTGCATTTCAGGACAGGTTCTTTGAAAGTACGTGATCAGAAAGGCTAACCAAGATATTCTGCGCAGTTAGCGCGCAGTTTTCTGCATAACTCTTCTCGGGAAGAGGGACGTTCAGAGCAGGGTCCAAAAACGTCATCATTCTCCTTGCCGAGTGAAGATCCTGGAAGAGTAAGAACACCAGTGCGAGCTCATAGAGTAAATTGACTCCTAGCACAATCCGCCAAAACGCTGGGTGTGGTCGTATAAACGGCCCATCCCTAAACTGTATCATGGAAAACATCAAGAAGGAAGCTATTGCGGCATAGACTCCTCTGATACGAATGAGACCACGATCGACATCGAATGGAGAATGCGTACACGCGGCGCTTGTCTCCCCCTTCCGCAAGGACGTCGGGAGTCATGGCAATATAAGCCAAAGCGGCGAGACCAACAGAAAGCGCGGTCAGCGTAATGGGTTTGTAGAAGAATCTGGGGAGGTTTCGTAAGAACGCGATAACGATTCGAAATTGACGTACTCTACAGAGGTATCGTTGCGCTCCTGGAAAGGGGCTATTCGAGTGTAAGGCTCGGTGCGATCTGCCTTTTTTTTCGCGTCATTCTCGTCAATGAGACGGTGCTTTCAGGCTACATACATCGAACCCTGAGCATACGTCAAATCGGTGTTTCGATTTCCTGGCGTGCTACTCACAACGAACGGGAGTACCATTTAAGCCAGGCCGGGGTTCCGCCTCGGTCGGAGAGAGTAGTACATCGGATGTTTCATTAGGGGAAGTCGGTGATTCAGGTTCCGTAGTCATCGTGAACGAGGTTGAAAAGATAAGAAGTGGAGTAGGAGTTGGATTACAAGCTCAATGCCGCGCAAGACAATGCTGGAGGCAAGTGGACATGCGCTGGCCCAATAGTTGACTGGCTCCGCGCACGCGTGTTTACGAACGTTGCAAGGGACCTTTTGTCAGGATCGAATTGGTTACGTAAGCACTCGGACCACTTGTAGCAACTCAAGTGCGTCGAGAACGCGTCACAAACATACTCAACGGTTTAGGTCATACTATGAAACCTATCCCATGATTGTCAAGGGTGAGATGCACGAAATTTCTAGACTGACTACGCAGGGTGCTTGTACAAGCATGCTCGTTAGTGCTCCTTTACAATAACACATCGGCGGTCGTCCCAATGGATGCTGTAGGGTAAGTGATACTGCGGACCGGGCTATTGCATCCACAGTGGCCCTTATCATATACCTGTATGTGGTCATCGGGAGTTTCCGTGCGAAATCAACAGCTACCCTGAAGGCACTCTGATACCAATCCTATATTCGAAACCTAAAGGGAGCGAATATCAGCTCCAACCGTTCTTAGGTGACGGAACAGTGCAGACTCACCGGCGCTGCCAATTTCCAAAGCGACAGGCACCTGATGGGAGTGGAGACTCGACCATTTCGGATCATGGCTATGCAGTGCAAGTGGCCATTGCCACTGGCCGATGTGACGCACTTCCTCTGTTGGGATCGAGAGCTTTTCGATGAAAAAGGTTAGAGGCCCGCTCTCGACGTGCAGTGTCGTTTGGCAAGTGCTCATCCTTACAATTGAACAGACTTTGTGTTGTCTGTTGCATTGCAATGCGCTTGTGAACGGAAGGGGAACTTTTCTCCCATCTCAACTCGGCGGTGCTGGAGCCTCTTTTCGGGGGTGTGTTGTGCAACATACACCGCCCACAGAGGAATATTGTAGGTTGCCATGCGTCCCATCCCTCGGGAGATGCTCCTCAGGGGCCAACTTATCTGGGCGGGCGCTGGCTGGTAGACCTCATTACTTCCAAAACCAGCTCCGCGCGCCATCCCGATCAATGACAGCGAGTTTTCGATCGGGAGATGGGCCATCATTGTATACTGTCAAAATTGCAACGCCGTCGTTTCATAGCTCCTGGCTCACCTTTTGGCACGGATTCGTGGCAGATACGGGCGGCCGACCCGTGGCACCAATTGATGGCACCATGGCCACACCCGTTCGCTTCGAGCCTCGTTTTCGAGTGCTTCTAAACATTCTGGAACACTCTTCGTTCCCCGAACGTCAGACCCACGTGAGGTTCTATCATATCATCACTTTTCATACAATATTTGTCCTCGGACTCCATCCAGTAAACAATGCAACACCTACCCATCTGGGCGCAGGCACGAGGCACTTGGAGGACCTCTCCGATGATGTGTCTCACGCCGTTGATGACCCTGAACACGCCTGAATACGGACTTCGTTCCGGCCAGCCTCGCCATGTTGGAGGGGAATGAAACCTATCCACATGATTCGTCAGGAGATGGGTGGACATCTAGGCCACATACTAGACCGGGTTGTAGATCAAGCCGGGGATGAAGCAACCACGTTCAGTAATGGGCGTCACAATCGCCGGAAGTGTCCGTGGGGAGCATATGCGTGATTCTGTGGTACGGATGTAGCCGAACGGAGGTGCCAGATTGAGACAATTGGATGACACAGTCGGTCAGACTGAATGATTTTTCCCGGGTTGCTTCGTCGCGACGAAAATTATTGCGCGCACGCAATTGAAATTGTAGTGATATGGAGGAGAAGCACAGACTGGTGTTCGCGTACCTCAGATGTTGATCCGTGCCATTGTGACGAGTGGACGTGTATGGTGGCACTGTGTCTCGAAATCATCCTCTACGGCATGGGCAAGGTTAAGGTGCACTGGGAATTGTTCGTGCAATGGGCGGCACGACATTCATTGTGATTGCGCAATCGGACTTGATCGGCGGGAGAAAAAGCATCCGAACGGATTCAGATAAAGTAATAGATCAGACCGAGGGTCTGGTAATGCGGCCTTCGAACTTGAAACTCAACTCTTCATCCAGATCGTTGCCGGCCATGACGGACGCTTTTTCTTGTGGTGATATTTTTCCTCCGTTGCTGTCAGAAAGAAAGCCGGTCTTCCTTGCCCCTCTCCGGGCAGACACGTAATACCATGGGAGCCAACACATACCCCGAGGCTGCTTACAACGCCACCATCCACTGGCGGCGTCAGCATGACAGCTCGATAAGTTACTTGCCACAAACCATAGGCTGGCAGAGGACCTGCCTTGTTCGGGACATCGTTATCTCTTGCTCGCTCCACGTGTGCTTTCATGGACAAGATTCGGATATGGAGAAATGGTTGGGCCTGCGAACATGGTCGTCTCCTCTCGTCATTCCAGAATAGTTACGGGATTTAGCTGGATGTATTCCCCGGAAAGGCCTCGCAATTCTCAGGCAGATCCGTCTCATGCACGGTTGCGTCCAAACCCCCGTCAACAGAGCTGATCTGTCTTCCTGACACTTGTCTCTACCTGACGTGCAACCGGCTCCCATGCTGATTGCCAGTGCCCCGGAAAGGGCAGGTTACCCCACTTAATGCGAGGCAGTATGTTGCGCAGCACTAGCCCACTCGACGAGGGCGATGTCAGTGTCAGAGTGGATCGGAGGCACTACACGATGTTGTAATGCAGACCGTCGCTGGGTTGGAACACACTGGGCGCGTTCACAGGAGAAATGATTGGGGGAGTAAACTGATCAGATATCCGAGGGCACTGCATTGGAATTAGGCTCAAGAACCTGGCCAGGATGAATAGCAAACGGGGATATTGAATGGTCAGCCCTGATTGAGGCAAGTGTCCTGTTCTTTACTCACGTGTTGTATTTATGTCACTGCCGAGACGGAAGGCACCTCTTTTACAGGGCTGGGTCACACACAGACCGCTTTCGTGAAGAAGAGTCAAAACGATCTGTGGTGCTGTCAATGCCCGAGGTGATCCAGATCTGCTCCTCGTTACTTAAGTACTTAATGTCCCCGTCCTCCCATTTGAATCTATCTCCATATCCACCCCTCCACAAAGTACTTCTTTCATCCTCTCCCTGTAGCCATGGCCTCTGACCCCTTCCCGCTCATTCAGCCCAAAGGCGAATTCATGGATCTCGACTTCACCGTAGACACCGATCATCGTAAGCGTAGACGCAACCGCACCACCCAGTCTTGTCTCAACTGCCACACCTCCAAACGAAAGGTCCGTCCTCCCTGCTCCTCCCCGTCTTCTCCTCACCCCCCCACAGTGTGACAGAAAACGTCCCTGCCAGCGCTGCATCCAACTTGGTCTCGTGTGTCCTCCACTTGTGCCTTTGTCCGCCCGTCTCATCACGCCCATAGACTGGCCTATGTGTATACGAGATTGATGACCCAGCACTGAGGTACGTCCGTGCCTCACTTCCGCGCGGTGCGACGTCCTAAATGAATCGTGTTCCAGAGATGACCCCTCCCTTGACGAAACCACTCGTTTGCGCAACAGAATAGCGGAGTTGGAAAGCCTGGTTCGGGAACTGCGTGGTACGGATACCTGTTTCATCTTCTAATCCGTCTCCTGATCTGCTTGTGGTCTAGGCAAGCCCCATCCCCGCTGGGCAGATGCCAACTTCAGAGACGGTGACTCGTCTGAACGGTGGCACTCGCGTGCCGCCAAAAACAGCAGCCTCCACCTGAGGCGCCGTCCACGTTCCCCAGACACACTGTCGCGTTCTAATCAGGAGCCCCGGGGTCTGGTCTCAGCCTCTGGAACTCCGATCAAGATTGAGCCAATTGCGGATATATCTCAACCACATCTATATCGCTTCACGCCGTCTCCACCAGCGTCGTATCCGCCTTTCCATTCAGATACCTCTGCGTCACCCCCATATGAACGCCAAAATGGCCATCATTACAACAATGGCAACGTCGCTTCCAATGGGCGCCCATCTATGCCGTACCCGTCGCCAACCTCTACCAGTGGTATCTCATATAACCACCACCCGTCAGACCCTCCTTCCTATCATGAAAACGGAAACGTCTATCAGATGAATCCATGTGAAGCAGATAAAGTATATGGCAATCACTATCCGTCGGATTCACCTCCAATACAACCATTTTGCGCATGTCGAACCAACCCTGGCGCCGAACACGCATTCGTCTCTCTCGGGCAACAGCTGCAAAGCACGCTCGCGTCGTTGAGGCAGTACGCGCAACATCCGGGCGATTCTCAGTGTCAATTATTCCGTCGCATCAACGAACTTAGCGATCTCATCCAGTACGTACCTGTCTGTTGCCTCGCGGCAGCCTCATGTTCAATATGAGCTAATATCATGGTGGTGAGAATTAGTGGAAATGATCCGGATGAGGGTACAGCTTCGCCTTATGGGACTCTTCCCACACCAACGGAGAGTGAAATTATGTCCTCGCACTCAGCTTCGAGTACGCCCTTCCATGGATCATCCGCTAATGCATCCGTTTCGGAGTGGAACACTATGGCTTCTACTGGATTCAATTCTTATTTCCCCATATCATCAGGCGAACAGACCATGTACAGTAATATCATCGCATGAACCCTGCTGCGGTCCTCCTACGTCCTGCTATATCCCTCTTGATGCTTTATTTACATGTTGTCGCGCCGGGCTGTGACTTTGTACTAATAAGTATTTGTGTTAGATTTACAACACGCGACAGCCATCTGTACTTTATACGTCATGTACTTGTCCGCCGCATCCTCACGCCACTCGGGACATAGACTACTTTTATCATTCGCTACACTCCATCTTGAAGCGAAATACACGTTGCGAAGAGGGATCTGCCAGAATCGGCTGTCCCTGCGCGGTCAGGCCCCACCGGTCTCTCTCAGTGAACACAACTTCCCCACTTCGCTTTACAAGGACGACGGTGGCAAGCCGCGTCCCCCAATAGCCATTGGCATCGTGTAGAGGTTCGGCCTGAATCGTGTTTCTCGATTCAGCATGATCGCGGGGTGGCTGGGGAGATCGCCATCTGCATACACGAGCAAACGTTAAGCGAAGCGTTTGCGCCCTCATCAACGTACGTATATCATATACCCACGTTAACAGATCAAAGAGACGTTCAGCGAGCTGATCTTCCGGTATATCCGGTGGTAGGGCGTCGAGGAGGGCGTCGAGTGCGCGGACGCCATGTTGCACCTTGGGCCACTCGTCTGCGCCGTCTCCATCGACGCCGTTTGAGAGTCCTCCGCGGTGCCTTTGAGCGGCTGTGAGTGCGCGAAAAGTGATCGGGCCGCCACCGCCACAATTGGTCACGAAGAGCGCATCAAAGGAAAAAGAAAAAGAGGCATGGGGTGCAGAGGCGGCTGCGAGGAGCAGCAAGTTGAATCCCGCGTAGCGCGCGTCTGGGGGTGCGATTCTCCGTGCGTCGTCTTCCAACGACGGTGACAACGGAGAGGTCAAAAAGGACGAGACGAGGTGTCCTCGGGAGGTGGTAAAGGTGTTGGGCTGTTCGGTGATGTTCGTCCTGTGGGATCGTGTGGGTGATAAGGATCGTGGTGAACCGCGTGTCACTTACAGCAGGGCGACTTTTCCTGTCGGGGTGAGACCAAGCCATGTGCCACCACCTTGGAGATCGATGCCTGATAGGATGCGGGGGTGTTGACCATCGGGTTGGCTACCAAAGGAATGGAAGCAGACGGGCTGGGTGGGTCTGGAGAGATGCTCGTCCCGGTTGCTACACAAGATGCTGATTGGAGCATGAACCCCACAGCGCACAAGGATCGACAGGTCACGCACAGCGCGTAATCGGGGTGGTCTAGCGTGAAAAACGCGACACACATCTTGAGATCGGTAGCGAGTGTACGCTCAGGGAACGTGGGGGCGGGTGAACTTCAAGCCTTGTGTCAAACTGACACTGACAAGCCTTGTTTGAGGGTATCCGAGGAGCCAAGCGAATGTTCGCGCCGACGATAATTTTCAGGTTTCGCCGCCCCCTGTGAACGAGCGATCTTGATCAAGACCACGTTTCGGGACGGAATATCTCAAGACCGCCACAGACGGGGGCCACCACTTGGAAAGACCATCGTTCTCACGCAAACCCACATACGAACTCGCCCGGGGAATTTTCATTTTGGATGGACACATTGGCCACAGTCGTTCTGGACAATGGCGGGTCCTCCATTAAAGCCGGCGTCGTCGGGAACGATGAAACAGTCCGGTAAGTCTGGTGGTTCATCGCGCCCAGAGGGAACCTGATGTCGTCCCCAAGGAACATCCCCAACGCTGTCGTCCGATCAAAGGGGGACAAGACTACGTACATCGGCCACGAGATTGCCCGCTGTAGAGATTTTTCATCACTCCATTATCGGCTCCCGTTTGAAAAAGTGAGGGTTATTCTGGCCGAATATTTGTCCCGGCGCTCCAGGCGTCGACTGACTCCGATGTGATTAAGGGCTATCTAGTCGATTGGGATGCCCAAAAGGCTGTTTGGGATGGATTATTCTCCACAGAGGCGCTCTCCGTCAGTACCTTCCTCCCATCGCTCCGCTTGCGCTGCAGCCTCTGCAGGTGAACGCGCCAGAGTCCTCGCTCATCATCACAGAACCTTATTTCAACCTGCCCAACATCCAAGACGTTTACGATCAGTTTGTGTTCGAGGAATACGAATTTCAATCGTATTACAGATGCACACGTAAGTTGCGTTCCCCATGGATACCTGGCGTCACGCTCATGGAACATTCCCGCCTAGCCGCTGCCATGATTCCATATGGTTCCCTCTTTGCCGTTGGGGAATCCAATACTCCCGAATGTGCCCTCATTGTCGATTCTGGCTTCAGTTTTACCCATGTGGTGCCTTTGATCAACCATCAAATCCAGTGGTATGCCGTCAAGAGGTGAGTTGTTTCGATTAGAAACTTCCACTTTCATTTCCCAACATCTGAATATAGAATGGATGTTGGAGGCAAGCTTCTGACTAATCAGTTGAAAGAGGTGGTGTCATATCGCCAGTGGAATATGATGGATGAAACGCACATTATGAATCACGCCAAGGAGGCATGCTGTTACGTCTCAACGCAGTTCATTGCGGACCTCGAAACCTGTCGGTATGTCGTTCCTTCACTACACAGCAAGCAGTTACCCAACCAACCAAGGTCGAGCCCGAAGCAGAATTCCATTGTGATGGAATACCTCTTACCCAACTATTCCATCAATCGAGGGGGCGAGATCAGACGCCCCGGATATGAGCTCACCCCAACTGATCAAGTACTCCTCATGGAAAACGAACGTTTCACGATTCCAGAGCTCCTATTTCGTCCCGACGATATCGGTAGGTTGTTCGCACTTATTGACTTATCTGTATTGTTTGAAACCTTGTAGGATTGGAGCAGACTGGACTCCCAGGCACGATAGCGGCATCCATTGCGTTGCTCCCCGAAGATCTTCATGGAATGTTTTGGGCAAACATCGGTGTCATCGGGGGTAATACCAAGTTCTCCGGATTCCATGAAAGACTGTACGCAATCGCGGTCGTTCGTACAGCCCGTCGTCGTGAGATAGCACTAATGATGACTCAGCATGACGGAACTGCGCTCGCTTGCTCCGGTAGATTTCGAGATAAACATTTTCAAGTCTGACGAGTGAGTTCTATTTGCCCCCGTTACAGTATCAATACGATGACAGACGCCACGGATCAGCCCGGTGACAGAATCGTATCGCTCCGCGTTGGGGTTCGCCAAACATGCCGATTTTCCATCCCATCTTCTCACTCGAGCAGAATATTTGGAATCTGGCAGCAGCGCCGT
Source organism: Boletus coccyginus (assembly GCA_025782845.1). Lineage (NCBI taxonomy): Eukaryota > Fungi > Basidiomycota > Agaricomycetes > Boletales > Boletaceae > Boletus > Boletus coccyginus. The sequence continues at coordinate 338,319 of JAHZSR010000025.1, forward strand.
GCGAAGGAAGTTTGGCCAGTGGGACACTGGAAAACTTCTCGAGAAGAACAAAAGCATAAGACAGGATGAAGTCGAGCCTCGGCTGACAAAGAAGCCCAGTCGAGCACGCATACGTCCCAGTGGGTCGTCCAGTGCTCGCCGTCGGTGACTGCCGTACGCCTCTTTGTTCGCATCGGCGCAGGTTTACATATTCAGGGTTAGCTTTCGCAGGTGTAAGGAATGACACCGGCGTTTGCACTAGGAAAACAAAACGTGCCTCGAGCGTAATACATTTCCTGTTTATCTGTCCAGATTTGTCGTTTTCCCTACTTATCGTGTTTAGTTCCAGTATGGAAACTGCAAAATGAAAAGCTCGGCGGGATGAGCCTGGCCTCTGTGGGAATACGACAGTTGACCTCACTTTATCTTGGTCAGGCACTGATCAAGCGGAGCGCAGTCGTGATTACCGCTGACTCACCCCCAAGGCATGTCAATTTCCTCTTCTTGAAACGCTAAGAAGTGCTCCCTTTCACTATCCTCAGTCTTCCAGAGTTCTCGGATTAGACCGTTTATTTCACCGATCACCGTGCACGAGTCCGCTTACGAGCTGAGCTAACATCGCCATTTTGGTCTCTTCTCGAACTCGTGCGAGAAAGTAGCGGAGCAAGGTTCACACGAATTGTGAATGCGTGTCCGCCCACAAGCGTCAAAGCCGACCGTCAGGAAGTCAGCGGTATCACTGACTGTCGAATTGTCTACTCGCGCCTTTTTCACGGTTGGTGTACCCACCAAGCGGACACATCTCGCATCCAGGGACGACGTGGTCCTCCGAGTTTGACGTGAAGGTGCTTTTATCGTTCCTTGCCACGAGGTTCCAGAAGGGCGGGCATTGCCGCTGTCCGTCTCCTTCCGCGGCTGCAATCGCGATGTGTGTCTCAGGTCCTGGAATCCCATCCTGCGACCGTATCGTTTGATCGTGGATCGTGGATCGCGTATCCTGATCGTTTTGTGGCCTTCTTGCATCTTGCCATCTCGCCATCTTGTGTTCTGAATCCCCGAATCGCACCATCTTGCTATCGTGCTGTTGTTGGGTATCATTATCTTGTCGTGTCGTTTCAAGTGCGCGTCACCTCATGTCCATGACATTCGGAGCCGGTTCTGCACCGCTTGCGCGGGGCGCGGGCGAGCAGGCAGGCGTACGAATGACTTGTAGGGCGATGGGCGATGGGCAACGGTCCCACGATGGGCCCGCTTTGCTCACTCGGGGGAATCAGACATTCAAGGCACCGTGGTCAGCAAGTTTACAAGTTTCATGATCGGTGTCACCGGCCGTCGGTTTTGGGGCGTTGCTGTGTCGTGTGAGCGAGATGGACAAAGTGGATATTACCTCCTACTTCCCCTGCGCAGTCGCCGGTTGTCCCTCCGGTCCGGTTGGCGCCCAAAGATGGGGAGCGGAGAAAGGAAAAACGGGGGAACGAGACACTGTTCGATGACTTGGACCCTCATTCCTACGCGACCTTGGCAAACAAGTGAACGGTCGTCCGATGATCAATCGATGCTTGCCCGTTCATGATGCCATCAGTGACATAGAGTTCTGCCCGCATGCTTTTCCTTTTCCTTACCCCGTGCCTTTCTCTCCTCACTCTTTTCCCCAGTCGAATCATAATGACCCAGGGCAAATGGATCTGACTATTCCAGTGCGCGCAGCAGCATCTGATAGCTCGGCACTGCGCCCTTTTCCTTCCGTTGTCGAACAGTTATCCTAGCGCCTGGCGTTCGCACTGGACGCGATGTTCCGCCAACAGGACTGATGATATGCCCCGAGTCGTACTCTCCTGACTAGTACGTCGTCCACGATCATTCAAGAGGTCATCCCCCCCCTTTTTCTCTCTCTCATTCCTTGGTTCATTCCCTTTCATTTCCTCTCGGTTTTCCCAGTTTACGCCTACCATCCACAGTCCGAACGCCACTCGAGACGGCTAGAGCCTAGATCCATCGTATAGCGCCTCCCATACATGGGTATGACATACAGTACCAGTGCGCGCGCAGCAACGCCCTCGACAGATCATCATTGATCCATTTCGCACCCTTTCGTTTGCCCGGTTGTTTTCGGTCATCCAACGGTCGCGCGGGTGGCGTCCGCCACGGCTATTAGGACCGATTCGTCTCTGGTGCCACAGCACCCACTGTCGCCGCCCACCAACCCCTGATTCATAAAGATGAAGTTCGAGTTGGTCATTACACGTACTTTGATTCAGGGGTATCTCCCCGCCTCCCGCGCCAGCCCCCCCCCCTTTTCCCCTTCATCATTCCTTGCCAAAGTTTAAAAAGACAAAGAAAAAAATTCTCCCATTCATGTTCCCTCATTTCGCCGATCGACTCTCGATTCGCAGAGCATAGGTCTATCCGCATCGCATAGCGTCCAGGGCAAGCCAAGCCAAGCGGAGGTCCGAATCGCCAGCGGAACTCGGCTGGCAGTGCGTGCGCGCCGCGTGACTCTCTCTCTCTCTCTCACACCCGGTGGATCAAGCGCCTACGCTCCAGAACAGCAATCGGCATGCCTCGACTCGGAATACAGCGCTACGACGACGAGTCATGAAACCTGGCTCTTGTTCCGTCGCGGTTTGCATGCGCGCGCGCAGTACCCTCCCCTCGGTGCGATCTCGACCCTAACGCGGACGCCCCGGAGCACGACTCGGACAATAGGAAAAAAAAAAAACCGCCAGTCCCTCGGCGTGGAGCGCCAGAACGAGTACCGGCGCTGCACCGACACTCCCCATCAACGATCACCCACGTACTGTACATACATGATATGAATCATACTCTGTCACCCCCCCGCCATACGTACGTACCTCCCGAAAAAGGGTAGACGTCCCTGATGACGCTTTGTGACAAAAAAACGCCACTGGCGTCGAACGTCCAGAACGAGTTGACCGCGACCGCGGTGCTACGGTGTGGCAGTTGTACTAGTTGCACCGACGCCTCGCCTCTCTTACGCTGCTTCCCCATCACGATCAACCATGTACATTGTAGGAATCATACACCCTGTCATGTTTCCCTCCCGAAAAAGGTTAGACATGCATGTGTCGACTCTTTGTAGTGACGGCAATATATGGGACGTATACAGCATGCACAGGCTCGTTCATGTGACAGGTCGACACAGCATGCCACCCCACGCACGTTGGGAGATCGATCTGGTATTGATCGTGATGGAAGGCGGTCATATCATTTACCATCTGCCATCAGAACACAACGAGAGAAAGAAAATTTAGGGAGACAATGAGAGGTGGGATGAAAAACGCATGCCGATTCCAAGTCTACATTAAAAAAACGTGGGATCATGAACAACGATCGATGGAAACAATCGAACAATGAGACGTCCAGCTTCCAGCTTCCGTCTTCCGTCCTCCCCTCCCCTTCCTCGCTTCCCTCGCCCTCATTTACAGCGTCTGCGTCGGACGCTGCGATTCGGCGAGGGACATGACTTCCATGAGCACCGTCTGCTGTTCGACACTCAACACGGTCGTCGCAGCTTGATACAGCTCCGTATTCTTCGTTTGAAGAGCTGTCGCGAGGGCGCGAGTGAGTACAACAACCGGCACGAAGATAAAAAAAAACGCACTCGTCAACGCATGCTTGAATGTCGTGTACGGATTGATCGCATCGATGAGGCTGAAAAACCCGAGTTCCTCTTCAATCTCTGATTCCTCAGAGTCGTCCGACACGGCGTCTCCTATGTCTGCATTCCTTTCGGACCGCGCTCTCAGACGGGCACTCTGGCACGCACGCGTCAGTGTCGAGGTTGGGTGGCGCACCCTCGGGAGCTCCTCACCTCGTTGGCGAGCATCTCGAGATATGCTGAATCTTCGTCCCAGACGTCCTCTGTACGACCCGTTGAGCACAGTAGAAAAAGGGGGGAAAGGGTTACAATCACCATCATCCTCGCCTTCCAAATTCAGATACCTCGCATCGTCATCCTCTTCCTCGTCGTCTTCATCGATCAAACTTTGCTCCAACGCCTTGCGTTCTATCACGCCCGTCAACATCATCAACGCAGACGAAAATATCAAACGCACTCGATATCGCTTGCGGAAGCGACTTGAAGATCACCAACGCGCCACCAACGATCCCAAGCCACCCCTGCCGCAAATTCGCCGGAATCATCGCCTCGTCGACCTCTAGTAACTTGCTCAACGCCAGTAAACTCAGCTTCTTATCGTGCACACGCGGCAACTTGTCCTCGGAATTGATTGCTGCGAACCACTTGTCGAAAAACAGACGCGCCGCACCGGGCTTGTAGTTCTCCATCAGGTGTAGTGCCGCGGTCGGGTTGTAAAAGACGGTGTTGATGAGGACGAGGAGGTTGGCGAGTTTGAAGGCGTACGTGTTACCGCCGTCAATGTTGTCAATGGCGATCTTGATGATGTTTTGGAGGTGCTTAAAGCAGAAGGATTTCAGTCGGTCGGGCTGGACGAACGGGATCGTGTACGTACGTCGTCGACGTGACCAGCGAGATTGAGAAGAATAGACTCGGCGAGCTTGCACCCATTGATCTTATCGCTGTCACCGAGGTTCTTGTCGGTCAGGGCTGTTTCGTAAATGTCCAACACTTTTTGCCTGTAATCGGGTCGAGCTTTGAAGACGTCAGCACCATAGGACAAAAAGTTGTCCAGAGAGGGAAGCATTTCTACACAAACGGCTCGTTAAGTATGCCTCGTTCGATACATGACACGACGCTCACCGTCCAAAAAGTCAACGGCCTCCGATTTGAAGAGCGAATACGTCAACTCGAACACGGGCCACATGTTGGGTGCGATGGAAGCAAGCTTGAACGTCAAATTGTCCACCAACTCGTACATGTTGTCGAACAAGTCTAGGGATCGTGTCACAAAGGTAAAGAAACTGTCGTCCATCGCCGAGCACTCACCGATGAGCTTGTGCTCCAGCGTGAAGCGAATGATGGGTATAACCACTTCTTGCACTTGTCTCAAGATTTCCTTATTCGAGTCCACTGAGGACACGATCTATACACGCGTTTCCGGGTCAACGCCTACGCCGGTCCCGGCCCGAGGAAAACTCACCGTGCCAATCGTCTTGGCCACGCCCATTGCGCCGTATACCTTGTCCTCGTCGGTGTCCAGGATCGTGTCGATATCCACGTTGTCCAAGTTAGTTTCGCAAGTTTGCGCCAACCCTTCCCTTGCCAGACGTAGATACGACTCGCACTTGCCACATTCCCGTGTCAGCCAACAACGAACCACTACCCAAAAAAAACACGGGAAACCCACCAAGCGACCCGTCAACTCCGTCGCAACCGGAAGCAGCTCGTCCTGGAACTGTTCGACCATGGATTCCATCGAGTTGTTGAGAAGGTCGAGATCCGTCTCGTCAGAGAGTTTGAGAAGACCTGTGATGGCATCAGCACTCCACTCAATGGTTCCGTTCGAAAAAGGACGCACGTCGAATGACTTCGCCAACTCGGGGTGACAAGGCCGTCCGCACTGCACAACATCTCTATCATGGCAAGATCTCCTACAACCACAAGTGTCACATACCAGATTCGTAGACGGCGACCATGTGCGTGAGCGCCAAGGCTGCCTGCACGCGGACGGGGAGCTCGGGGTCATCAAGAGTATTCCCCACTGCATTAGAATGCCTCGCCAAGTTCTGGAGGAACCACGTGTAACCATCGAGACAAAGGAACAGACGATGTGAGACCCACCTCGGGATTACTCCATTCAAGGTTATGCTTCACGACTGTTCCAAGCACCTCGCAGGCCTACACCAGCCGTTTAGCACCAGAAAACGGGAACGTAGGCCAAGCATAGACTCACAATAGCACGCATATACGGCTCGCTAGCAGTAAATTCGGGAAGAACATGTCGCACCATAAAGTCCTCCATACTACCCTTGACTTCAGGATGGCGCATAATGAACGGCGCAAGCGCCGCTGTAATGTTCAACGCCCCGAATTTTTGAGGTGGCGCCGTGTTGCTGGAAATAAGTTACACTCAAGAGCTCGGATCTGTACAGTGGGTCACGGCACTCACGAACGAAGGATGTCGTTCACGAGATTGAGCATGGGCAAGAACGCAATCTTGGTTCGGACGCTTGCTAAAGCGAGGATAAACGAATTTGCACCAGATACGGGAGACGACACATTTTCGTATTCGTCTGCACCACATTATCAAACTGGGCCGACAAAAAAAGAACTGCAACATACCGATGGAAGCCCGGACGTACTCGACAGGATCAGACCCCCAGAGTTCCTGATCGGCAGGAGTAAAACAAAGATGAGGAAAGACAAAGTTGGAAACGAGGCAGTCAACATGAGGCTTCAACAGAATCCAAGTAGACTTTGGTTTGATACTCGAGAGGAGTCAGCTGGCACAGACGACATAGACCATGAAGCATACCATGCAGTGAGGAACTGAAAGATTTGATACTGGCACTTCTTTGACAGCCACGCTTGCTTGGACACGTACAACTCGACTTGATGAAGATACACCTTGAAAATCTCTGGCGCAAACGCCGTGACAAAGTGATTGGCAAACGCCCCGTACTCCTTTTGCATCGGGGATGGGAGTTGCGAGGGGTTCCCAAACCTTTGTTTTCGTATGTCAGTCCACAATACCCGAATCGCGCTCGACGGTATCCGACCTGTGGAACAGTCTTCCCAGCGTCGCATACGCCCATTTCTTGGCCTTCCACCACTCGGACTTTTCCCTCTCATCCTCATCTTCAGGGACCGCGTTGTTCGGAAGCGAGAGGTTAACGACTTGGAAGAGGAGTCGACCCCAAGGCACAAGGCTTTCGGGACTTTGCTGATGTACACTGAGATTGACGATGATGGACGTCTTGTACGTCTTTAGAATGAGATGCAACATCGACGGGATCTCTTGAGCCGACGAGGGAGGTGTGTTCAACATGCCACCCGCGACGGTGACGAGCGTCGGGAAAAGCTTCTCCACGATGAGAGGAAGGTGATCCTTGCTCTGACGATACCTACCCCACCCATCAGCAAAGTGCGACCAACGAACCCCCTCTCGCTCACCTAAACGCACGCACACACTCGAGCGCCGCAACGCACCCCGCGCCCACCTCGCGAATGTCTCCGCTGTTCAACAACGCGTTCACGCTCTCCAACAACCCCGACCACCGGTCTGGGAAATCATGCGAGATGAGGTCTTTGAGGGTGGCGCCGAGCTGAACGGTGATCGTCCTCGAGGGCGATCCTGCGAGGACACGCAAGATGGCAGACTTCAGCGCGTCGCGATCGGATTGCGCGATCGGGACCTGGTCGGGACGTGTCACGGGCGCGTCGACGATGTACGAGGTGTGGACACGGTTTTTGAGGTACACGGAACACGCTTGGCGGGTGGAGCTGGATGGGTGGGTGAGCGGGTGAGCGGTGCATAAGTGGCAGCGCGGGGCACGCACAGATCGACGCTATCAGATGCGATGATGTGCAAGATGGCAGTCAACATGCCCTCTTGTGCACCGATCTAGGACACGAGGCGGGATCTGGGTCGCTGTCAACGAACGAAAGGGGATTCGACACACCTTGCGAATCTGGAGTTCGCCTGCTTTCTGGATGTTGGGATCGGCATTGTAAGTGGTGGCAAAGAGACCCGCAAGTGATTGGAGGTCCATCGTTAAAGACGGGCAGTCCTGCGTGGCTATTAGAGATGGAAGAAAAGCGGTCAAGGGTGGTCAAGTTGGTTGTGTACAAGAGGGAGCTCGGCAAGTTTTGCCAACAAGTGTGTCGCGTCTGGTCATCGAGTCTTATTACTTCAGTTACCATCTACGGTATGTCACCCTAAGATGTGTCCAACAAATATCTCCACGTTCCGAACAACATGTTCACCAAGAACCCAACCACAATGCCCAGCTGCGTCTTCCGTCTAGAACAAGCTCAGAATTAACCAGAACGGCCACTGGAACGGGGAGCGACGTACGGGAAAATAACGTTTTCCGAGGGCTGGACCTCGCTGCCGTCATCCCAGAAAGCGGCGGGCTTGGCATCGCGTAGGAAAAACAAGGGCAAGATGGGGAAGAAAAACCCCATGACGATGCCCCGCAGAATCATGCTCTGCGCCGACGTTTGAATGAGCGGTGCATTGCCTACACTATCCATGGAATCGATCCATTGCTCTTCCAACGCCCGCGCATGCTCGTCATCTGGCGGGAATCAATCAGACCGAGTCGATCCAACACGACATTCACATACAATCTTCATCGCTTTCGATGTCAACGTCGAGATAGTTGGACGACGACTGGCTGTGAAATTGCCTCCGAAAGTTGGAGATATCTTCCTCCGAAAACCCGGCTGCGACGAGGCGGTCAAAACCACGCAGTGGCCGGAGTTGTGCAACCTGTCCATTGAATCTGTCAAGCAGCTCGCCGTGCCAAGCACCCTTGCGTACCTGCGGCTTGTCCTCGGCTTCCGCTCCTGGTTCGAACTTGGGGCCGACGGAACAGTGCAACCAAGCGATGATGTGGGGTTGCGGCGAGGAAGAGGTGTCAGTAGACGTCTTGGCACGCAACTGTCGGTCCTCTAGCGCACTCAACCAGGGATGCAGTAGAGTGCCATCTGTGAGCAGTCGCCCAGCGTGTATCAGCCTCAATCGCCTGTCCTTGAGCTGTGGACGTGCAGCGACTATCTGATGTGCGTTCAGCGACAGGAACCTGCTTCCAGCGAGACACGCACCTTTGCCTTGACATCGCGGACAGCGTCTGCGCTCGTCAGGAGCAGGACAAGGTCCGGGATGCCCTCGGTAAAGCGGATTGTGAGATTCCTAGAGTCGGGTTCGCCCTCTGGTTCTGGGTCTATCGCGCGTTGTTTTCCTTTTGCCTTTTCGCTGAGCATGTCAGAGCAGCGTATGTCGGTGGCTGTGCAAATACAGCACCTGTAATCGTAAGCAAGATGCGTGGGAATAACGACAACGCTCGAGATAACCTCGACGGACGTACACTTTCATACCCACCGCTCATTAGCCCACCATGCCCCGCGCAGAAGGCAGGTCCTCGCGTTACCATCGTATACGATCCCTAACCATGTCTTTCAGTCGGAACGCCAAAGTACTTGGCAAACAAGATGAAGTCAAAGGGCCTGCAGCGCCTTCGATGGTATTGCCAAGTCTGCGAGAAACAATGCAGAGACTGAAAACGGCTTCAAATGCCACGCCCAATCCGAGGCCCATCTCCGCCAGATGCTCGTCGTCGGCGAGAACGCAGGACGACACATTGCCGACTTTTCGAGCCAATTCCAACACGACTTTGTCCAACTCCTCTCTCGGAGGTGCGTCCCGCATTCGCCTTCTCTTTTTTCGCCGGTCGCTCATCGAAACCAGGTTCGGAACTAAACGGGTGTTTGCGAATCGCGTGTACCAAGAGTTCATTCAAGACAAGAACCATCTCCACATGAACGCCACTCGCTGGGTCACCCTCACCGAGTTTTGCAAACACCTCGGTCGGTCGGGTATCGCCCGCGTCGACGAAACCGACAAGGGCTGGTTCATCGCATGGATCGACAACTCGCCCAAGGCGCTCGCCAAGCAGGAAGCCTCGCTGAAAAAGGAGCGTGCGACCGTGTCTGACGAGCAACGCGAGCGGATGTTGATCGCGGAGCAGATCGAGAGGGCAAAGCAAGAGGCTGGGCCTTCAGGGTCGTCGTCGTCTCCACCCGTGGAAGAGCAGGGTCTACAGCGGGACGAGAGCACCGAGAAAGTCGTCCTCTCGCTCTCGATGAAACCGACCACATCCGATGCTGCAAGCACGCCCACACTCGCTACTGGGGGGTTGAAGCTCAATCCTCTGAAACCGGGCGCTAATCCCTTGAAGCGCCCCAACGTCTTCAAGACTGCAGCTTCTAGCAAACCCTTGGATCATGCTGATACAAGCAACGACAAGAAGCGGCCTGCTTCTGCCATGTCTGCTGCGGAGCGTTTGATTTTGGAGGACCAGGAACGAAAAAGACGGAGGATGGAGAGGGAGGGAGTTGTATCCTAGCACGGTTGTACTCTATTCGTTGTATCCTATTTTTATTGCACCTTGACGCACTCTACAAGGACAACGAGTCCTCGAACTTGTTGCTTGACGTTGCAAGCGAACACGTCGAGTCACTGCAAATGGGTGGCTCGATCTCTGCCCGTCGGCGTCATGAATTGTCGCCTGGCAAGACACGTGCGTAGGATGGCCCAGTATACGTACAAATCAAGTCACCTGAGGTGTGGGCGCAACGTTGGTTCTTCAGAAGGGAAATCGTACGATACCCAGACCTTGCGCCACGAACCAGGAAACTAGCCTTCGATATACAACACGGAAAAGAGTGCGTTCAGAGAGATCACAACATAGTACATAGATACATTCACTCCAACGCCTAGCAGCACATCTCACAAGGGCAGCCTGGACATCACGTACGATCAGCAAGACACAACAGACAACAACCGGTGGAGACGCACATATGATGTCCGCAGCACACTCGCAGCATTCCTGAAAAGGGCATCAGCGGTAGGGTCGGGGGTAAAACACCAGGCGTGGTGCACCTTGCAGCACTCTGTTTGACGAAAGTCAGTCGTCGTCTCACATCGGAACACCCACTGCGAATATACGCACCAAAGCAAAGGAAACACGAAACACAGGCCAAAAGACAGTCCTTAGGAGTAATCTGTCACAGACGTGTTCTATCCGGGATGGATGACATACCTTGCCAGCACCGCCGCCACGAAGGCGCTTGGCGTGGTGTTGCTCTTGGTGGTTGTTGGCGGGAGCAGGGTTCGTAACGCCTGAATTCGTGGCTGTTCGCTATCGTCATATTATAAGGGAGGGAAGGAAAGACATACTCATTTGGATGGCAGCCTGTGGCTGGTTCACGGTCGTGTTCTCCATCGTCATTCTTGTTTGTGAGGGTACGGGTCTGAGAGAGGAAAAGGCGAGGCGAGGCGCCCCAGATTAAATACGTTCGAGAGATCACAGTACATGATCCACGTGCATGTTCGCTAATTGCCAGTGACAGCATGTCGGTGCCCGGTCAACTGCCACACTACCGACATCACTCATCATTCATGTTCATCGTCCGAGTCCCAGCTCAACGCATTGAAGCTTTCACCAAGTGTACAAGAGAGACACGCTTCGCAGGTTGTTATCGTCTCGCTCCACGATCAAAAGTGGCGACCAAGTACCGTTGCTAAGCGGCAAATGATAACCATGTCTTACTCCTGCCTCCACTCGTCTCCTCCCACGGACCAGAGGCGTACCCGAGCCCCACCACACCGCGCGTTTGAGAAAAACAACGCTTCGCCCACTGCAAACTTGTATCAAGCCGAACCTGCATCAAAAGAGGCTATTTCGGGCGTGGGAGAAGATAGCGATCGCGCACCCGATTGGCCAATATCATCCTGCTCACCACCGAACCGACCATTTCCGAGGGGTCGCTCACTTCCGACGTTCTTTTCGTCCCACCCTACATGTTACATGTCCCAACATGGTCGATGGCTGCCTCTCATCACGCTTCTCATGATCCGAGTGTTCGGGGAATTGACAACCCCGACACGGACGTTCGGTGGGGCGATAAAAATATGTGGCTTGGCCAAATGTGGCGTTGGTAATCAAGGTCCGAGCGCGAGTATCTGTCAAGCATCGTCGACATCATTGCAGTTTGCAAAGAAGTACTGTAGTTGGTTCGAAAAGTTGTCCATGCACGTGAGTCCTAGGGTTGGCGTCTACCTGCCCGACATTGTCTTGATTGAGCAAAGGATCGGAAGAGGGTAGGAACCGCACCGTGTCCGTCTCAACTCTCGTCACCCCGGACAGTCCCGCAACCTCCCACAGGGGCCGAGGACGACCGACCATTTACCATGGCGACTGAATTGCTTCCCGAGCTGGCTTAGCGTGTGGGGTGTCGACGGGACTCGGATGAGAGGATACATAGTCATGTCTGAAATTCAAGTTTGAGATCTGAAGTTTGACCGGTGGCTGCAATATGAACTTGAATACTTCCTTCAGACCAGGTACTGTGCCACCGAGCTCGAACTGCACGAGACTAAGCTGCACGGCGTATCAGGTTGACTCATTGTCGGGCCTGCGTCGCCAAGCATGCCCAGCAGCGGGGAATTCAATTGTTCCTGATCCCTAGGGAGAGAAAGGCGATATGTATGTGAGATATAGAGTTTTGATGCGACGATAGGGACGTCACAAGTCGGCGCCATGGAGCTAAATATGACGTTTATTGCCGCGCGAGCGTCTTTTCAAACGAGTCGTCGTTCAATGTCGCAGTCCCTCGCTACAATGATTTTTTTTCAGGCGCGTACTGCTCGTGCTGAGCTGCCCGATGAAGTTCCACCGCCGATCTGAAAACAAAAAAAAAGATGATCGCTGAGGGAAATCGCGCCGACAAGCGTTGTTGTCCTGCCAGATCATTGTCGTGGCGACGGATTTGGGTTGATTTGCCGTCCGGACCGAACTCGAGTTGCGTCGCTGGCTCGCATGTTAGGCAGTGCTGTTTCAACATTCGTCATCACCATGCTTCAAGTTCTGACCAGTGGGCTGAAACACCATGCTCCCGAACCTTGGATCTTCCACTTGTCTGCAATTCAGCGTGCAACTTGACGACTCCAGTGGCAGGGCATTTGAGAGCTTTGGCTGAAGGAATCAAAAGGATATACAGTCGAACCCCTTGTAACCCATACCCCCTCGGTTTAGGCTGTAAGGTATGGGTTATGAGGGGCTATGGGTTTCATGATCAGTGACCGGTAACACCCGAAAAATATAATTATGTATTCTAAGACTCTAAGTTAGCTATGTACGTTAGTTTCGAGGTCAGTCACGGTCTCGGGGTAAAATAACTAGTTATCTTTGTCTCCTTCATCTTCTGCATTCCCAAGGCGCGCGTTTCTCGCCCGAACGCACGCAACATCGCTGTAAAGTTGCTAGCGTAAGCGGTGTCAAGTTCCTCAACATATTTCTGCAACCCCCGAGCTGCCTGCAGTGCCTCGCTGCGTGTCAAAATGATGTCGACAGGTATGTCTGAGTCACCATATGCACTATGTTCTGCACCCTCGGCTGAATCCTCAGCGTCCTGTAGCTTCTTCGCCTCCATCACCGCATCGTATATGTCCTGGTCTGTTGCATCAAAGAGATTGTGAGTCTCGATAACCGGATTCAGCAGCTCGGTGAGACTCATTCGGTTGCAGCGCTGGAGCGCTCCAACTGCCTCCAGGCCATCAAGAGCACGTTCAACGTTTTTTTCGGCTTGCACCAAGGGATCGTCGGGAGGTTCGGAACAAGTTGCATGAACAAGAAAAGAGATTGGGAGGGACGGCTTGACTGTATCTGCCTCTGAGTCATGGTCTGCTTCAGGTAGTATTCCGGCTTTGTTCCAGCAATTTCGAATGGTTGTCGTATCAACTTCACTCCAGGCTTGATCAGCGAGCTGCATTGCTTCGAGCTGGTTAATATTGTAGATCTGAGATGGTGTGATGCCAGATTCATAGAAATCAATGGCACGATCAATGAACCTGGCACGGTAGTGTGCCTTAAAACAGCGTATGATTCCTTGGTCATTTGGTTGAACGTGCGCTGTCAGGTTTGGTTCAAAGTTTTCGACACGGATATTGGTGAGAGTGTCGGGTACGACATGACCTGAGAAGTTGTCCTGGAGGAGGAGGATTTTTCGACCGTCCCTTCTGAGCGAGACATCCCAACTTTCCAACCACTCCTGATAGATCGAGGCTGTCATCCACGCCTTTGCGTTGTTACGATAGTCAAAGCCAAGTTGCCCCCCTGACTTGTTCTTGAATGCACGAGGCTTCTTTGCCTTCCCGATGATCAATGGCATCAGTTTCTTTGAGCCGTCCGCATTCGTTGTGAGTAAGTACGTCAATCTGGTTTTTTTCCCTTTGACGCCAGAACACTGCTTGTTGGAAAGCCCGCGATCAGGTGGCATTCTATATTATTTATTTGAGATTTGTGGCAAGTGCGAAAATAATTGAAGGAAACGAACTCATAGAACAAACCAGTCTCGTCGGCATTGAAAATGTCACGTCGCCTGTATCCAGCACTTTTTACTAGCCCTTGAATGTGTAACCGCTCCTTCTGAACGGTCTCTTGATCTGCGGAGCCTGCCTCGCCATGCCGTTTCACCTGCTTCAAGCCCATACGAAACTTATACCGAGCTAGCCAGCCATTGCTCAAGCTGAGCTGCTCACCCGCTGGCACTCCAGCGCGGTCAGCAAATGATCTCCACTTCTGACGAAGGACCTCGCCAGTCAGCAAGATGTTATCTGACATCGCCTTTGAGACCCACAGATCCAGCATATCTGTAATCTCTGGATGGAGTGTCTGACAGATCCTTTTTACTGAACGAGACAAGCCTGAGTTGGCATCATGCTCCGTACGCCATCCGGGTTCTTTCTTCAGCCACTCCGACATTTTTGGCTGTGTCAATCGAAGAGACGGGTTGATTTCATTGAAATGTTTGGCTGTTTTTGTCTGATTTGCCCCGTTGTTGTGATGCCAGTTAAGCACCTCAATCCGTTGTTCAAGTGTCGCATTCTCCTTTTTTTGAAGTTTGGGGGCTTGCTTTTTCTTGCTGTCCGATATGGCATCATTACCTGCCAGTATGGGGCCTATCATTGCCAGCTTGTTTGTTTGCAGTCCAACACAGATAAAAAATATGCGTACATTTGCGCTTTTTTGACGGAGCAGCACACCCACTGCCATGTTGGGCGAGATCAGTTAGTCTCTGAACAATGGTTTGTTCTTGTGAATCCAATTGCTCAACAGCCCTTTCATACTCCTCGGTCATATCCAACTTGTCAACCAGACGGACTTCATCGACCAAATTTCCAACAGTATCAAGCCATTCTTCATCAACTTCCGAAATTGGTTGATTGGCTCTTAATGCGGCCTCAAGTGAGGCTCTCCGCTCTCGAGTCTGATTCTGAAGCTTCTGCAGCCCCTTTTTTAGAAGGTCGATGGGTTTCATAGTGACGGTGATGGGAATGGGCCGGAAAGTTGGATCTTGGTTGCCACATTGGGGACGTGTTCATATTGATTATATAACAGTTATTCCAAATTTAGAGATATATTGACAATATCTGGGTGTAACATATGGGTTTTGACCCATCCAATTGGCCATGGCATATGGGGTATGGGGTATGGTAAAAATTCCCTGCATACCGACTTGGTAACTCCAAAAATGTATGGGTTATAAGAGGTTATGGGTTATATAGGGCATGGGTTACAAGGGGTTCGACTGTAGCAAGTACGAAAGGAGATTACTTAAGGGGCGTTCTTGCGCTATGACCAAAGTGGCTTCGGTAACTTGAATTTGCAGATCAAGGGGCATCAAGGGGTGTGTGGAGTACCATGCCATACAGCGACGGTCAACGCACTTCCCACTCCCGTGGGCCGGCGGCCGAACGGGTATGTCTTGGGGGGGGGGCATGGATCATGTCTAGAGGTCATATCACTACCCACTGAGGTTCCGTGGATCCTATCTATCTCCGGATGAGTATAGTACATAGTAGAAGTTCCTATCGTCACGGCCCGGAACATATCGTATCATTGCCGGTCGTTGCGGAATACGCAGGAGCGACACCACGTTCCTGACGCCTGCCAAGAGACACTGAGAGTGGGCAGAGGCCCATATACGATGTCCGCAGATAGTCCTGTCTGACCCTCCTTTCTGTCACATCTGTCCCTGGATCGGTCTCAATGTTCTCCGTGTGGGTCAGCGTCACAGTGGTGAGTTGTGTTGCACATTATTTGTGGCACCGTCGCTGACAGGGGCCAGCCACTTATCACCAGCTGTGATGCATAAAGTAAGACTTCACCTAATGATACTGCCTCCGGCCGCCTTTATAAACACGTTCCCTCCCTCGCACCCTCGAAGCGCTATCCACTCCAACCCCCCGCCATGGGCGAGTTTTCGACTGCTCTCCATAGTCTCTTCGAGAGGGCAGAAGTTCAGGGCCAGGTGCGTCCGTGCATTCGACACCATTGTGGAGAAGCTCATATACCATGTTTCTGTCTCCAAGGGTGGCCTCCTGACTGGCCAAGATCCCGCTTCGTACAATGTCTCAGACCCCTTCAGACTATGGGCCATTCAACTCGGTTCGTCAACGCCACATCCGTTCTTCTTTTTGTTGGCACTCATCCATGGATAGGCGTCATCATCATGATGGCCCAGCTGCTTGGCTACTTTCTGGGAAAAATCAAACAGCCTCGTGTTATCGCCGAGATCCTCGGGGGCATTCTCCTAGGTAATACTGGCCTATTTGCCTGCACCTCTTTCTGACCTACGTTCAAGGTCCCACCGCGTTCGGGCGGATACCTGGCTTCACGGACCACATCTTCCCCGCAGCTTCAGTTCCTTATCTATCCCTCACAGCCACTATCGGACTCTGCCTTTTCCTTTTCATCATCGGCCTCGAAATCGATGCTAGTGTCATCCGACGCAATGCCCGTTTGTCCATCGCGGTGTCTCTCGCGGGTGTGTTGCTCCCGTTTGGCATCGGGTGCGGTGTATCCGTCGCGATATACAACCAATTTATCCCATCGACCACCTTCTTCAACTATTTCATGCTCTTCATCGGCGTCACGTACTCCATCACCGCCTTCCCGGTTCTCTGTCGTATTCTCAGCGCGCTCAACCTGCTGGAGACGACGGTCGGCCTTATCGCGCTCTCCGCTGGGGTTGCCAACGATGTCCTTGGCTGGTCTCTGCTTGCGTTGGCCGTCTCGTTTGTGAATGCGGCGTCTGCTCTGACTGCCCTGTGGGTGTTCCTTACTTGCGTGGCGTACACCTTGTTCCTCCTCTTCCCGACCAAGTGGGCGTTGCTTTGGCTAGCGAGGAAAACGGGGAGTACCGTTCACGGACCGACCATGTTTTATATGACAGTGGTCATGCTCGTCCTTTGGGCCTCTGCATTTTTCACCGACATTGTCGGCGTGAACGCGATCTTTGGTGCGTTTGGTTCGAGCAACTTTGATCTATTGGGTATTCATTCGCGATTCCCTTTACCTCGCAGGTGCATTTGTCGTCGGCGTTATCGTTCCCCGTGAGGGTAATATATCCATGATCTTTGTAGAAAAATTCGAAGACTTGGTTCAGATCGTTTTCCTTCCCCTCGTGAGTAAACATTTGAGCAACCACACTGCCTTTCTCAACGTGCCTAGTATTTCACGATTTCCGGACTCAACACCAATTTGGGCTTGATCAATACCGGTTTGTGTACTGTCTCACAAAGTGTGGGTTCATATTGAAGTGTGTTGTCAGGGGCTGCATGGGGATTTGTCTTTGTTATTGCGGCGCTCGATTTCACTGGCAAATTCGTTGGGTGCTCGCTTTCATCGCGGGCGCTTGGTTTCAGCTGGCGCGAATCTACCGCCGTTGGTTCTCTGATGAGTTGTAAAGGGTATGTTTCACTGGAATGGTCGCCTATTCATATCTCACTGTCATACAGTTTGGTGGAACTGATCGTCCTTAACGTCGGGTTGCAAGCGGGAATCCTCACCCGACAGGTGTTCTCCATGTTCGTTTTAGAGGCCCTGATCCTCACGTTCATGACTACGCCTCTCATCCACCTGGTCTATCCACCCAAGCACCGCACATATGGACTTGGCGCTGGCATTGATATCACGCCATCTAGAAATGGCAGTGAGAAAGTGAATTCCATCTCCGAGACTTTTGAAGGTATCGAGGATGGAACCTGCCGGCACCGATTTGCTGTGGTGCTTGATGAATTCAGACACATGCCTGGGATCATGGCACTCACGAAACTGGTTCTACCGCCCACCACTGAGGATCCAGCGTCTCGCGATAGGATATCGGGCAAGACCTCGGTAAATGTACTCCGTCTCATCGAGTTATCGGACCGTACATCGACGCTGATGAAATCGGCAATGACGGAAACGCTGATCAGAACCGATCCTCTGGTCGGTGTTTTCAAGATGTTTGGAGAACAGAGCGATATGCCCGTTTCTTCTTCTTTGTCTGTCGTGGCTCATACTGAATGGGCCAACGCGGTGACCGAACACGCCGAGAGGTATGGCTCGCAACTTATTCTCATTCCCTGGATACCCCCTTCGTTGGGTTCAACGGCAGATCCACCCCAACCTGGATCGCCTCAACCTCGTGTGGCCAGACCGGAACTAAACCCGTTCGATACCTTTTTTGGGCTATCTTCAGGGTCCAAGGACAGCTCCGCGTCGACGCTGTACTCGCACTTTGTCCGCGGTGTGTTTAGGCACAGCAGGACGGACGTGGCGCTCTTTGTCGATCTGGGAGATAATGGGGGCACGAATGGTCATCAGCACGTCCTATTCCCGTTCTTTGGTGGCGCGGACGACCGGCTTGCACTCGAGTTGGTGGTGCAGTTGTGTTCCAACCCGAGAATGAGTGCGACCGTCCTTCGGGTGCGGAAGGTATCCGGGCAGGATGGAGTTGCAAGGCCCCAATTGGCGGTCGTTGACGAAAAGGCAGAGCAAGAACATATATCGTCGGTTCGTGTTCCCTCGTTCTCGCACAAACACTGGACGCTGACTTGTTGCAGTCGCTCACGTTTGCCAACACCGTCTACGGAAATCCAAACACGGCATACCTCTTGCAGTCTGATACAGCGGACGACCTGACGTGGGCGCGTTTCGCATCGCCGACGTTTGACGGTGACACGCATGCACAATTGCGCTCGGCGGTCTCTCGGATCGAGTTTGGCTATCTCTCGCAACCACTTCCACTTCACGCGCTCGTCCAGCGAGCGAGACAGCTGCGCGAGACACACAGGCGTGTGCTCGCCGTGGCTGGGCGGTCGAAGCGGTTTGTCCGGGAAGACGTGGGGCATGAGGCGAAGCAGCTCGCGGAGGAGCAACGGTGTACCGGGCATGAGATGGAGATGGTGCGAAACACGATTGGACCAGTGGGTACGGCATTTGCGATGACGCCGAGCCTGAGTGGAGTGATTGTGGTGCAGGCGATGAGGGAGAGCGTGGCGGAGGCGTAGATATCATGATGATGTGTGCTAATAGAGTTTGTAAATGATTTGCTTGCGAGTGTACGTTTTCGTTACTTACCAGGTTCCTGGACCCGAAAGGTCCAGGTCTCACGTTTGTGATTCAGGCTTTCCCAGTCCGGTAACGGCCCGTCGAGGTTAGGAGTTTGTTGAAACTATCTCCTATTGGTTGCGGTCGAACGTTTACTCCTCCGTTTACTGCTTCGCTCTTGTATCGCGACCTCGTCGGGATCACCACTCTTGCTTGTGTATACGTTCTATCGTCTGTTTCTTTCGGTCTTTATCTCGGTGGACCGGCAAAGAAGAAGAAGTGAGACGAGAGTCGCATTGCACCTCTGGCTGAAGCTTATCAACATTTTTACAGTGGACCTTGCAAGCATCGATGGGGTTCGGTTGTTGACAGATTCAGTGGAACTCTTCTCTGTGTCGCATGCTAGTTATCGGTTCTTGCAACAAGACTTTACGTTCGTCAATGTCCAAGGACGGCCCTTGCAGTCCGAATCTATTTACCCGTGTGGACCCTTCCTTTCCGCATTGACGGAAAATATAGGACGCTTAGTCGAAGAGTTTCCGTATTTTACATTGGTCAAGTTGCAGTCACTTGTGCTGCCAAACGCGGTATAATTATCAATCCGATGTTATTCGCTTACGGAAATGCCAAGATACCTAGCCTTGACGCATCGCTCAAGTACGTGGACAGAGGTTACCTTCTCCAGTCTTCCGTACAATCACGCATGACCGATCTTGAGCTCGGTGAAGACGAGCACATATGCGGGTATTCTGTCTCTTGTGCAGAGACTGAGAGAGACGCGTGTGGCAGAAGGTGTATGTGGTTCCCAATGACAAGCTCCCTGTTAGAAAAAAAAGACGACTGTGATCTTTCATATTGCCCCCCGGAGATTCAGTGGCGATTGGGAGGTCGCCGGTGCTCCCTGTTTGTGGGATATAATACACCGTACGTACGAACGCTCTAAAATGTAAAGCTATTTTTGGTCCTATGCACGATCACCGTTTTGATGTACTGGACCTGTGTCGCGTTGTCGTGATCACTGTCCTTGGCTTGCGGGTCCAGAGGTGCCTGGAGGGCCGTGGAATTTTCACAGTTTTGGAACAGAGGTTTGGGTTTCCCGGTCCGCCGGCCCGGGTCTGCTTTCTTTCATCCTGCTACTTGCGACGAACATGCACACAACCCAACGACTTCTCCCGGCGATTTCTTCCCATGTGGCAGATTTTCGCGGCAAGCATCTCTTCCGGCGGGTCAACATTCTTCCTCCATAAACCCCCTACCTCGAAACCGCATTTGGGCTGCTCATACCGTAACCCACCGGGGACTCCGCAAGTCGGCCAGCAACCACCACACCCCCAATCCCCGCACTACACTCGCATAACCAAACCGACCCGATCCACAAACGATGGCGTCGGTCCGCAAACTCCTTTTCTCCCGACGCACCCTCGCACTCGCGGCAGCGACAGCCTCGACGCTCGGTCTCGCAGGCGGCGGGTACGTCTACCTCAATTCTGGACCGGCCTATCCTGCATCGACCCGCGAGACGAGGAGGCCGCCGGCGGTTTGGACGCCCCCGACGAGGCGGGCGATGTTGGATGCCCTCGAGCGCAGTGCGGTGCGGGACGGGGACGGGGACGGAGGGGAACGAGACGTGTTTGACCTGCTGATCGTCGGTGGGGGGGCCACTGGCGCAGGTGTCGCCGTCGACGCTGCCAGTCGAGGCCTCCGCGTCGCCCTGGTGGAGCGAAACGACTTTAGCTCTGGTACGTCCCTCCGTTCTTGCGAACCCTTTTTTTTTTTTCTTCTTTCCCGCACGCGTGTTGAGATCGACACCGTAGGCACATCGTCCAAGTCGACCAAGCTCGTTCATGGCGGCGTACGCTATCTACAAAAGGCGGTGATGGAGCTCGATTACGAGCAGTACAAGCTCGTTCGGGAGGCGTTGCACGAGAGAAAGATTTTCCTCCAGACGGCCCCGTATCTGTCACACATGCTTCCGATCATGCTCCCCTTGTACAAGTAGGCCCTCACGCACGCTCATCTCGTCCCCATACTGATGCGACAACGTCTTTTCCAGGTATTGGCAGGTACCTTATTACTATGCGGGGTGCAAGATGTACGATCTGTTGGCTGGCAAGGAGAACATGGAGAGCTCGTATCTCATGTCGAAAGGCAAAGCGTTGGAAATGTTTCCGATGCTCAAGCCAGAGGGACTTGTCGGGGCTGTCGTCTATTACGACGGTGTGTTTCTGCGCTGCGTTCATTTCAAATCCCTCATCATCGTTCAGGACAACACAACGATGCACGCATGAACATCGCGTTGATCATGACGGCCGTCAAGCTGGGTGCGACGGTCGCCAACTACTGTGGTGTCACCGAGCTCCACAAGAATGCCCAAGGAAAACTCGTCGGCGCCAAGGTCAAGGACGAGCTCACCGGACGAGAGTTCAACGTCCGCGCCAAGGTGCGTCCCCACTTGTCATCCCATCGCCCCACTTCTCACATCTAGACAGGGCATCATCAATGCAACCGGCCCATACACCGACTCGCTTCTCTCTCTCGACAATCCGTCGCATAAACCTATTGTCAGACCTTCGTCCGGCGTTCATATCACGCTTCCCGCGTACTATGCCCCCGCCCGCATGGGTCTTCTCGACCCCGCCACCTCGGACGGCCGTGTCATTTTCTTTCTTCCCTGGGAAGGCGGTGTGGTCGCCGGGACTACCGACACACCTGCCAAAGTGAATGCCCAAGGTGAGGAAGTGACGCCTGCCGAAGAGGACGTGCGGTGGGTGATCGACGAGGTACGGGGGTACCTCAGCCAGGATATCAAGGTCCGTCGTGGAGACGTGCTCAGTGCCTGGTCTGGATTGAGACCGCTCATTTCGGCAGGGAGTGAAGGTGGGACGGAGGGGTTGGTGAGGAGTCATTTGGTGAGGGTAGAGCCGTCAGGGTTGATTACGATCGCGGGGGGCAAGTGGACGACGTACAGAGCGATGGCGGAGGAGGCGGTCGATCGAGCGGTCAAGGTTTTTGGACTACAAGTCAAAGTCAAAGGGGGATGTCGAACGGCGGAATTGAGACTCGTCGGGAGTGACGGGTGGAGTCGAAACATGTTCATCGGGCTCATTCAAAGAGTGCGTCCGATCTCGCCATCGCGCGCGTGTGCGCCACTAATCTCGTCTCCCAGTTTGGCCTGGACACGGACGTGGCAAAACAGCTCTCGGACAACTACGGCGACTGCGCTTGGACGGTGTGCGTGCTGGCAGAGCTGACTGGAGAACAGTGGCCCATACACGGGGTTCGACTATCGTCCAACTTCCCCTACGTCGAGGCAGAGGTCCTCTATGCTGCGCGTCACGAATACGCCTGTACGGCCGTCGACGTCCTCGCCCGACGCACCCGCCTTGCCTTTGTGGATGCCCAAGCAGCCCTCGCAGCCCTCCCGCGCGTGATCGAGATCATGAGCAAAGAACTCGGGTGGAGTCACACACGCCAGAGAGCCGAGTACGCCCGTGGGGTGCAGTTCCTGGGGAGCATGGGCCTCGCGGTGAACAACAATGCGGCCATCGCCGGGTGGGAAGACGCGCTGTCGTGGCGGGCGCGGTTCTGGCGGCTCGTCGGGCTGTCGGCAGGGGCGTCTTTCTCGTTTAAGCCGTCGTATAGCCGTACCAAGTTTGACGCGGGTGAGGTCGATGCGCTCAGGGAGCTGTTTGATGGGCGCGTGGCTACTTTATCCTCGTCGCGGTTGAACAAGGCAGAGATTGAACCCGCACTGAAGGCGTTTGCGTGCGAGTGGCCAGGGGCGGGGTACGAAGCGTTCAGGGAGGCCGATTACCGGTACGTGTTTGCGCAAGAGGGTCTCGAGGACCGGATGGACGTGGACGTGGACGAGTTTGTTGAGGTGTGTGCAGTGATTTCCCTTTTTCGAGCGCGCGACTGACGCCTTGCTCTGCGTCCCTAGATTTGTGCCAACTTGAAGGACGTGAGCGGGGTCAAGGTGGCTCAGAAGGAGCGGAAACGGATACCTGTCGAGAAGAGCGGTGGAGGGGTGTAGTGGCCGTGTCGAATTGTTTTTCATCTCAGATTTTGGATCTGTTCGTAACATCATCGCCATCTACACCCGGTGGTTTACCTCACGAACGGCTCATATAGTGTTGTTGCTAGTGAACGTTTCCACTGGTCTCGTCACGTATTGATACAAGCAATTCAAAGTGAGAGCTCGGTCGTTTGCGACAGGATCCATCTTCTTCAAGTTCATCGCATTCAAGCGCTGTCGCCCCCTCATCATGCGATGGAGTCCGACTCTAAACGCCGTCGAGGAGACACACCGAGTCCTCGAACAAATATCCTCGCATTCTTTTGGTCCAGGCATTCGGAATCATTCGAAGTAAGAGTAGAGTATCTGATGATTTGGCACGCCATCATAATGCATTGTCAAGTTGTCAACCCCGCGCGCGGACTCGGAGCCTGGGCCTCATTAATCATTACCGTTTATATATCGATGCTGACATGACTGATGAAGCGCGAACGTCCGATTTTCCGGCTTTCCGGATCCATATAGGTTGGAGTGGATCTCACTGGCAGCGCTCCAGTGCTCAACTTCTCCGCCTGAGAACCCATCTTTCTTTTGACCACCTCCATTCCGTACCATTTACCTTTGACTCATACCCCCAAATCCCCTCGATCTAGATGATACCGCTGCCGAATTTACAGGTGACAATCATATTCATATTCATTTACTTAGTCCGCGATTGAGTGATCCGCGGACGTACCCACAGGAACTGTTTCAATGGTGGCACCGTCTCTGTCCCAACTTGAGAGCCTTTTTCTCAAGCTCTCTTGCACTCGCCCGCGAACCGGGACGCTTCCTATTTCTGGTCGTCGACTGCTACTTACTTCTTCAGTCGTCCGTCACCTGGGTCAGAAGGCAATCAGGACCCGATCTTGTGTACCCGATGTTGAGCATCAGGAAGCGGCAGTCAGGGCGTTTAGCAAGATTGATCCTGGAACACTGCAGGGCTGAGCGATTTGAACTACGTGCGGCAACCTCGTTCCCCCTTGTGTCGCAGTGATAGATTTGGACGAAGCGCCTCGGGACAACGAAGACAGCACACAAGTCGATCTTTATGGCCTCACGTGCCTGCTGATGCTGTTTGATATATGTGTTTGTCTCTTTAACTGGGACAGGGCCACTTGGATTAACTTTGCTGGCGCTATCGTTTTCAACCTGATTCTCTGCTTGTATGCCGTGTTTCGTGAAGACGGCACACTGACGCTTGCTCGGCGATTGGACACATCCACCCTGGGATGCGTGGTGCTTCTGGATCAAGACTTTACTGTGATCCTGAACGGGGGTTAGAGCGTTGTCGAGGCGATTGCAGAGAGTGGTTCCAACCTCTCCCACCCCAACTGTGTGTGGAGACTTTCCCCAGGCGTAGGAGATCATCATGTTCAAGATTCGCCCTATGGCTCCGATCTCGAAGAATTATGCCAAATGATTTACCTCGACCTATTTACATTTCCCTTATTGCTACCCTGGTCTCCGTCTATCCCATGGGTGTTCCCGGTGGTAGCTCCCCCCATCATTGATGGCCTTTTGCGAAAGTCTTCAGATCACTTTACCCCGCTTCCAAAAAAAATCAAGGTCCCGAACCTATGGATTTGGTTTATCCCTGTTATATTCCATGGGACACTTGATGTCCATGAATACCCTTTCCTGGCTTGACCGGCAGGTGGACGTGCATTTGTTCACCTCCGTCTTGTTTGTCCTCTTCTTTGCTGGGTATAGGACTCGAAACTATCCCATCCGGTCCGGAAAGCTTCTCGACGTTCTCGGACATCCACGTGTCAGGAAATGGCAGTTTGACACGCTGGCAGCGGCAGCGACATTCCAATGCCTTGTTCTCTGTCGCGGAATCGTGCGTCCTATCAGGAGCATTGGCGTGTTCGCTTTCCTCGACATGCTCGTTCCAGATCAGCGAGACGTCCAGAAGGCCTGGAAGGAGAGAGTAGCCGATCGCATTGTGCACGAGGCCGACATTTGCTTTGCACCGACGATCCCGACGATTGGCGATGAACGTCAGCAGCAGCTCAAGGACCTTCTCGATCAAGCCCAGTTGGGAGATGACGCATATAGGTGTTGGCTAAAGGTCGGAAAAAACAGAAGTCGGTAGCAAGCCATCCATTCTATTTGGTGCTGTTTGTATTCTATTGTTCTATTTTTTTTTCGGTGGTAACAAGTCGGAACAAAAAAAAATGCCTGCTGAAAAGCGAAAACCTCGTCCCCGGAAACCGGAGCCTCGTGTTACCGTCAGCGACCCGGCGCCCTCTCGGAACCCACCCCGTCAGAACCTCAAGCCGAGCGACTGGCTCACCGTCTTTGCCTACATCGACGCGCACCCGACGCTCTCCCAGACAGAGGTCGTCAAGCATTTCGCGACCCTCGCGTCCGGGGCCCAATTGGCGTTCACCCAGCCGACGCTGTCACGCAAGCTGCACGAACGCGCCGACCTGGAACGCCGTGCGCACGACGCGAACGCGAAGCGCCCCCGCGTCGCGACACGTCCGGATCCGCACGTCGAGAAGGCCCTCTCCTCGTGGGTGAAACGCATGGAGGAAAAGGGAGAGCAGGTCGATGGCCCCATGTTGGAGGAGCAGCGCCGTGCGTTGGAGCAACTCGTTGATATTCCGGAGGAGGCACCTCGCGTGCCCGTCCCTGCGCGTCCTGCGATCCCGCAGCTTACCGCGGCCGAACAAGAGCTTTCAAAGGCACTCTTGGAGCTCCATGCGCGGGGCCTTATTGATACCATACCCCCGCTTGATGAGGTCATCGAGCCGAGGGAAGAAAGAGAATTTGACTTGGAGATGGCAGAGCAGAATGGCGAGGTGATCAATGTCGATTTTGATGACGACGACGACGACGAGGAGGAGGAGTCTGGCACACCCGCGCCCAGTGTTCCTCGCGCCGAGGTCATCCAACTCTGTGAGAGACTCGAAGGGGCGTGTTTGGAGCACAGTGATGCAAGCTCATCGAGTCTCGTCCTTGGGTTATTGAGCCACCTTCGTCGTTTCCGCGGGTTCCTTCGTCGGAAAGAGCTTGCCCAACAAACTACTTTGGATGATTTCTTTGCTCCCCAGAGCCGCCAGTCCTCTGAGCCTAGTACTTAGCTTCTGCTGCATATTGTCCATGTCTTCATCATAATTTCCTTTACTTCCGATGGTATACATTATAAGATACTCTACTGTACATACTTTACATCGTCCATGATATATAAGCGACTACCGAACCCAAATGTCCAGCAAACAGGTATCGTCAAGACGTCTAAACATCCCCAGTCACGGTATCCTCGCGTGCAACATGGATCACAATCTCGAGACACGCGATCGCGACTCGGCCTCGTACTCGTCCACCAACACCCGGCGCAAGACCTTGCCCGTGGGCGATTTAGGTATCTGTGCTCCTGCGATCAACAACCGGGGTTCTTTCTCGCAAGTGCTAGGATGGAGAACTGACCTGGTTGACGACGGCAATGCCGCCTCTCAGCCACTTGTACCGACTGAGCGTCTCCCGGATCCACGCGTCGAGCCGCGCAACGACCTCGGTCGCACCGAGCGCTTTCCCATTGGGCGATAGCACGACCCACGCCCTCGGGACGCGCTCGTCCGCCGTACGTCCGCCGCTCACGCCAGAGACGGTCACGTCAATAGCGAGGCCCTCGGGATGTCGAAGCAACGTTTCCTCAATCTCCGTCGGAGACACTTGCATCCCGGAGATTTTTAGCGTGTCCTGTCGCCAAGGTCGTGTGTCAGAGCACGCCTTACACCGGATGGGATTAATGAGGGGTTGTATTTGCTCACCTTGGCACGATCTTGAAAGCTAAACGCGGCATTGTCGTGAGTATCTTGTATCCGTGCTAGTGCGGAGGGACATACTATAGAACGCCGTCTGCGTCTATGCGCATCCGATCGCCTGTACGGAGCCACCCGTCGTTGAACGTTTCGCTGGTGGCTTTTGGGTTTTTCCAGTAACCAAGCGCGACAGAGCCAGAACGGACATGTAGTTCCCCTGGTTCGTTCAACGATGCCAATCGACCATCTTCGCGTACCACGCGGGCTTCGACACCAGGCATCAGTATTCCGACGGACTCGGGCACGCTCTTGGCGCGCCCATCGAGCATTCCGGGGAAAGGCAAGAAGGAGATGGAGAGCGTCTGGAGACAAGATGATGAAAATTCTTCGTTCACGACAGGAGGGGATCGCGAGATTCCTACACATTCGGACATCCCATATCCTAATGTTCACTATCAGCATCAGAACAGGAAAGCGAGATCATAATCTACCCACCCTCACCCACTCGTTCCACACCAGGGAAACGTGAGCGTAGTTGCTCGGAAAGCGAAACGGGAAGATAGGCAGCTCCGCAATTTATGGATTGAACAGTGCTCAAGTCAGCAGTCGGAAACCTGGGATGGTGCACGATCTGGTGGATAAGGGAAGGGACTAAAAATATGCTCGTAACACGATACCTTGATTGCGGAGATGACACGTTAGCAAGGAGTGAATGGGTGAAGAGCAAGACCTACTTGGAGATGGAATCGAAATACACATCGGCGTTCCATGTAGGCATTAGGACAAGTGTTGTCGGCGCGAAGAAGCACCTAAATGCAGAGATGTGGAGACCATAGGCATGATGTATCGGCAGCACATTGAAGATCACGTTCATGCCTCCTGGGCCGTTCCATACTGGAGGCTTTTGTGGGAACCCATATTAAACAATGAGCGTGTCCAACAAGGATAAAATACGTACGCCCCGGACTTTGAGTGCCTCGGCGGACAGGACGGATATTTGAAGAAAGGAATCAATGAGGTTTCCGTGGGAAATCATGACAGCTGATAGATCAACAATGTGCATTAGCAATAAGTACTTTAAGAGGGGGTTTAGATAGGCCAAGGATAACGTACCCTTTGGTAGTCCCGTTGTCCCACTGGAGAATGTGAGATAGGCAAGTGTATCGCTTTGAGCCTCCTGTATCGGTAATCGTGGCAGCCTGTTATCCCGTGCCCGAGCGGCGAGATCGCCATAGCTCGTATGGCCCTGAGCATTTCCCTCTACGATGTATATGCGATCGTTTGGTAAGCGGGAAGTGAGCGCCAGCGGGAGGAGTGTTGGGCTGACGAATAAGCGCGTGGGACCTGCAAGCTTGAACGTGTGCTGGAATTCAAAAGCGGTGGAGTAGGATGAGAACATGACAAATGGGACGGTCATGACGATCAACGAGTGGAGCAGGGCGATGCAATCCTATGAAAGCTGTTAGGCCTGGGTATGGGTGTCTGAACGAGAGGGATACCATGGAGTTCTCGCAGAGCACGCCGACGAGTTCACCCTTTTCTGCGCGCATACCCAGACCGCCAAGCTTGACGTCACTGGCCATCGCAGTAGCGCCATCACGGACCAGTTCTAGAAACTGCCGGAATGACCGAGTGGCGCCCGTGAGTGCGTTCACATGTGATGGGTAATCCAGCCAGCCAGCTTGGTCCGGGCGATTGAAAAGGATGTTGTGGACGTTCTGTGGGGGTATTTTGGGCAGAGGGGGGTAGAGAGACTTGTGGTACATGTTGAATCAGGGAGGAAAGCGGGGGAGCTGTCTGCCTGCGACATGATTCTGATTGGTGTGACGCTTTTATGGATGCACATGAATTGCAACCGGGCTCGCGGAAGGATTACCAGCGCCGTTGTACCGGAGCATGGGAGCGCAGCAGTTGAGCTGCGTGTCGTGAGGGCCTATACCAGGTGTCTCGTGAATACGGCCTGGAAACTCTCTAGATCATCGATGGATGACGGACACCGGTTATCCAGGTTCCGGGGGCATCTCCAACTTACGCTAAGCCCTTTTGATTTCGCCACGTCATGTCGGTGGCGGTCTGACGCCGACAAGATCACGGAAGAACTGCGTCTAGCCTAACCACTGTGAATAATCCGAGTCCGACCCACACGTTCACGGAGCCGGGCCACTTGACGCCCAGAAAGCCGAGCGTTGAGTCGTTCACCCAGCATCAACCATCTCAGAGGCCATAGCCGCTATTCCTGCAGCCAATCGAGCATCCGACCCTTGATGTGGCCCATTAGGATAAGGACTTGATTGGAAACCTCGATTTGCACGGCACTTGGAACCTTGAAGGAAATCTCGCTCAAACGGTGCTGATAAAGGTCAATCTAGACACCCCAAACAGCCATCCCCATGCATCGCCTCATACGGGGAACGATGGCATCGCTTGAGAATTTTTCGAACTATTTATAAAGAACCATCAAAATTAGGGCACGGTACTACCGGAATGCCGTAGATTTCTACCTCTTCTGTTCCGCGTGTTGACGACTCGTGGGATAACCGTCGCTGGTGGAACAACACGGGATGATTACCCACAGAAGGAATGCTCTGCGTATAACAAAGTATACCAGGTTCTGTGGGAAACACGGGCTGCTCTGTAAGAGAACATCTTGTCCTTGCCTGGGTTTTCGGAAAATATGGTCGGCATTTGAATTCAGGTCTTTGACTGAGTTTGAAAATGATGGTCAGGTCATTTACCTCAGTGGTACGAGACAAAATAATTAAATGTGTCGTTGCTCGTAGACGCCCAGTCGAGTAGGCCAATGGTCCTTGTCTCCAAAGTCGAGTGGGAGGGAGTCTTGTTGATGTGTAGTCAAGCCAACCGAGTTGAGGACGAGCATTGTTTCGCATAACGAGTACAATTAGGCACCGAACTCAGCCACGTTCCAATCACTTCTTCCACTGAGCAGCACATGTCTTGAAGTCCTCATCGTCGCCAACACCCCATCAACGACCGCAGCAACCCCGACGACACTTACCTCTCGTCTATCCACCCCCTATCATGGCCCCGAGCCTCAAGCAAAGGCTGGCTGCTCTCTCCCTCGCTCCTTCATCTCCTACTTCACCCCTGAGCGCCGCGAACCTCAAGAAACCCTTTCAGCATCCTTGGAAACGTGGGTTCCAGGATCCAACTGCAACCGAACCAGATGCGCGCGACAGAGTTCAAGAGGTCATGGGCAAGATCATATTTCCGGCTGGTGTCGACTACGAGTGAGTGTCGTGCCGAGTTAAAAATGTTTCCGTTTTCTTATCGAAATGCCCTTTAGGACAAGACCTATGTAAGCCCAAAGACAAAGCTCAAACGAAATGTCCTGATCATGTTTGGCTGCAGGGTAATCATCAGTGCCTCAGCGCTCCCTGACCCTCGTCAAGTGTCGTACGATATCCTTTTGTCGTGCGTTGTCTCGTTCTCGATATGGCATCGGTACCAACGACAGCCCATTAGTCGCATTCTATCATACCTCGACCTTTACGGTGCGTGCCTTGATGACCCTGTACAGGCTACTTGCTCATCTCCAGCAGTGGAGTCCGATTATACTGTTGTATTCTTTGCCGCTGGGGGCAGACATGCTCCAAGCTGGAACTGGGTATGGAAAGCTTACCGTAGTCTTAGTCGGAAATATCGTAAGAATTTGAAGCGTCTGGTGAGTCTCCATGCGGTTCGCCCTCGCCCCGCTCTTAACTCTATGCAAAAGTATATCGTACACTCGTCTTTCTTTTCAAAGAGTGCGCGCTTCCTCGTGTTCCTCTCATAAATTAACTTATTGTCTTTTAGTGTTGTTTTCCTTGGCTGGTGCCATCATAAGGTTTGCACCCTGCCTTTGGAAACACCCCTTTTAACCTGTTTGCAGTCCAAAATTCTTCCGCAAGATAGTGTATATTAATACGTTGTCGGACCTTGCACATCATGTACCGTTGACGCAGATTGACATTCCGCCGGCGGTGTATCAGTAGGTTTCCGTTTTCTCATGTCCCCCCCGAGGTTTAATGCAAGTCATTAGGGAAAATATGAAGCACGAGAGGCAGATAAATATGCCTATACCTATCCGCGCAAGTGTGTTTGGCGTGCCGCTCGAAGAACTGATGGGATGCGACGGCGAGAAAGGTGGTATTCCTCGAGTCATCAAGGACTCGATACAATACCTCCGGGAGAGTGGTGCGTTCAAGGCATATTGGTCATACCTCCACTGCTCAGAACTCCTCTCCGCAGGCATGAAGGAGGAAGGACTATTCAGACGATCTCCCAACTCTGCTTTGCTAAAGCAGGTACAACAGGCTTATGACAGAGGTGTGTTATAGCCCGTGTTCAGAGCTGTCATCTTGAGTCGAGCATTACCCAGGCCAGGTTGTTTCTCTTGAGACTTTTGACGATCCCTATCTCGCCTCTGTTCTCATCAAGAAATACCTGCGTGATCTTCCTACTCCCCCCTTTCCTGAATCACTCTATCCTGTCATTCGACAATGTCCAATGGTTTCAAGCGATCTAACCGACATGGCTGCTGTTACATACATCCGAGATACCCTCCTTCCGCAGTTGATGCCTTGTGTATACATCCTCCTTAGCATTGTCCTACGTGAGAGCAACGATATAACTTGTACGCATTCTGCTCACGGTGTTGTTTAGACCTCCTCCACGAAGTATCGTTGCACTCTTCAAGCAACCGCATGGATGCACATAACCTTTCGATCGTCGTCTGTCCCAATCTCGTCAAGAGTTCAAACCCCATGCGAGACGTTATGATGTGCGCGGTTCCTGGAGGTCCGTCACCTACTAACGATCCGCCGTCGCTGTCGTCTTTCACGACCTCAGCAACCACCCTTTCCAAGTCGTCAGATTCCTCCTCCGAAGGGAGCACCACCTTGGGTGCTGTCATCAAGCTTTGCATTCAACGATACTACGAGATTTTCGATGAGATCAAGGATCGCTCTGAACCTGTATCGTCCTCACAACACCTTTCGCGATCACCTTCCCCGCCATCCTCTTCCGGCTCTTCGGCGTCATTATCGAAACCGCATCGGCCACTCTCCTTGGCGGCCGATGATGAGGACAGTATCGACGATGCTATGCTGGTTATGCCAATCGGCCCTGCAGGCAACAGTGGGGCCACGTGGCACTCCGGCGCCAGGGACGGCCGAACGCCGAACACCGCCACGACTTCAGGTATCGAAAACGCAGACACCTCCGTGTTTCCGTACCAACCTCGCAAGCGCAAGACGCCCATCGTGGCTGCTGGCGTGCGGTCCATCAACAATGAGCACAACGGTGCAAGCTCCCACTTTACTTCTCGCAGCCGAGCCCGGTCCACGCTGAGCATCGAAAAGATCGGAAATGGACTTGAAAGCGGTCGAGGTTCTATATCGATTGGGAGGGGGACCTTACGGAAAGCGTCTGGGTCTGGGGTGGAAGCGATGGGGATTACTGCGGGCGGGTTCTTTATGCCGCCCTCGTCATCGCCTCCATTGCCGCCCTTGCCGGGGCCATCGGAGCCTGATCAGAGCTAGTCGACGCGAGGTGTTTGGTTGGATCATGGTATTTATGACGGTGTTGTTGGCTGTGGGTGGTGCTAGGATTTTTAGCTGTGCGCGCGGTGTGTGGTCATGTTGGTTGTTGTCGATCGATCTATGTCTGAGCGGCGGGACGCTGGACAATTTACCCCTTTTTCGTTCTCCGTTCGAACTCTTACTACTAGACAACGGTGCCCGTAGTGATGTTCGCTATGTGAGCATGAAGATAGTCACGAAGATACGCCGGGTAGCCGGGGTGTGGAATTCGTGATCTTTATCTTTACACGTCTTTTGGACTTGGACTACTCGTCGTCTTCATTATTACTACGAGGTCAGGCATTCGCCTTCTGCTATTTTGTTCCTCAGATCGTAGGGCCGGCGACTCCCACATACACTCGGAACTTCCGGCTGTCATATGGGAAGCTTGCGCCATCGTTACTAGGCGCCGGGCGCTCAACTTCAAGGCAGCCTCAAGCCTCCGGTGAGGCTTTCGGCCTCGTGTCCTCCATTCGTGTCCCCGAATGCCGGGTACATAATTGTTCGCTTCAACTCCTGCGTTCGCCTCAAGACCTTGTTAGACGATACTGTATGGCATCTTTCTCTTTCCCGCAGTGGGACAGCGGCTCCTCATCACCGCTCACTGACGCACACTTGCCAACAGAACCGTAAACGTTTCAGATGGACGAAGCAGAAACAAAAAACGCAGCATCAGTTCCCCTCAATGATCTCGAGCGCAAGCTGCAGACGATTGTGCCTTCTGCCATCAGAAGCGGTCGCAGAGATGCTGTGAGGTGAGAGGGCGAGAGGGGTTCGATTTGGTTTGGCTCTCATACCGTGCATGCCAGTCGCCCGGTGGCGAGTACCCTCAGGGGCTCGCAAAGCAACAGGTCGTCGGCGGTGGACCCAGAGTCGTAAGTTCGTTCCTGCTGAGCTACGTGTGCGGTTGACTTGAGGTATGCAGTCTTCCCGATGGTTGGATGAGGATCAAACATCCGGATTCGGGGGTTTACTATGCCAACGTGGAGAAGGTGCGTCAAACTGTGTATGTCTGGCATGTGCTCACGTAGTATGCCAGCGCGTGTTCACGTCGTCGAACATGCTCGACTCCAGAACATATGCCCTGATCATGGAAGGTGCCGGAGTACTTCGAAAGAGCCCAGCGTTGCAGGCCCTGCTCAAAGACCAAAAGGTTGACTTGGTCCTGGATGTACAGCATGCCACATCCTATTATTGCATTTCTCACGTCGAGCGGCGCGTCTTTTGGCTCGAAGGCATCGGGCACGAGGAGGTGGATGTCCCGTGTACGTCGAACAAGTGCACACAATCCACCGGTTCGAGGACACATTGTTCGTTTATTTCCTCTGGTCCATCGGACAAATCGTTGACTATCTTCAAGGTATCGAGGCGCAATACTGGTGAGCCCATCCGTCGGTGAACGATAAGACGATGGATCGTGTGCCTTCTAGGAAGCACTGTGAACTATTCCAACGACCTTCACGGGGACCAAGCGTGTCGCTGGTGATTTGAAGGACATATTACTACAGGCAGCAGCAGGTAAAAGGCAATGATCGATTATCTCTACTCTCACTCACGCGAACCTTCGTACATACAGATAGGCTCTTGGTCAAATTTTCGACATCGCCGTATAACAAGGAAGACCTAGAGTACATGCTGAATGTGGTCAAAGAAGTAGAAGGTGGGGGATCGTTGAATTGTCTCGGAGTCGCACTTAGTAGTCCTGCGTAGCGGATTCCCGGGAAGGGAGTGGCCATGCCGCTTGGATCGTCGGTACGCGCGATCCAACTTTCGTCGATTTCTACCTCACTTGGTTTACGTTTCAGCAAAGTTTATGGCTCTCTATAGTAAGGCTATCGCGAAATTCGAGCGCAGTCATGCTCATTTGAATCTTTGATGTATAAAGACGATGGGGTATTGCAAAGTTCGTATGGACAAGCTGACGATTACTTCGATATCGACTATTCAGAACCGACGCTTGGCCCTTACAAACGCCCTATTCTCCTGACCATCCTCGCACCACTTTTGTTCAAGGCTCCTGATGTGTATGCAGCGGAGTTGCACTCGTTTCACGAAAACTTCACCCTCGCGCGCTGGTCCCGCTTTGTCCATAAAGTTGATCAAAGCATTCGTGACTCCAATTTGCTGGCATGTCGTTCCCTTCTTTCTTTCGTTCCTGTGACTACATCTTTTATTCAAAGGCGACAGTGCTTCTGAGCACGAACATGGGGTTCCTCGCCTGGGCTGACCATAACGGAAGCGACATTCATTCACCGACAGCTGCACAGATCGTGGCGTATAATTCGATCATCTGCAGCGCTGGCAGCATTATCATCGGTCTCGCCATCTTTAAGCAATATCGTGCCAAGGGCGCTGACACGCCACTACGAGCGGTAACGCTGATTGCTATCGACTTGCCATTCGGTTTACCTCTTTCGCAGGTCGTGGTGCTGAGGCGTATCCTAAAAGAGCCATTCGGACTAGAAAGGCTCGCCATCATATGTAGTCTTCCATACGTGTTCCTGATGTGGGGGTACGTCAGCCATTTCGAGATGCAACTCTTGGGGTTGAATAGTGCGGGCTAGTTTGGTCGCGTTCCTAGCGGCCTTTGCCATCATCTTTTACCAAGAAACGAGTGTTCAAGTCCGCGTTCCCGTCACCCTGGTCCTCTTCTTCGTCGTCCTCTCCCTGTTCTTCTGCATGTACACTGCCGGGCCACCCGAAAAGGAGGATCAAGAGTCACAGAAACGATCGCGCAAGGACAAGGTTGTCTCTTTACCCGAGGTCTAAGACTAGCTTCTGGCCTTGTCACGCTCGTGCCCGTCAATATTTCCTCGCATTTTACCTACCTCTTTTGCGTGGCTTCTTTATCATCATCATACTGGCAGGACCGTTGCCCGTTCTTCTTGTGACACTCACGACTGATGTTTGCGTGATGATGTACACACTATGTACTATGTCTTCTTTTGGATGGATCACAGGTGATTACCCCCATGGAACGCACCTGAGGCATTACTTCGTGTGCTGTGATGACATTTCAGGTTCGCCTGGGCTTGACCGCATGCAGGGGCCCCGTCTGTCGTTCAGTGGTGGGACATGGGACCCATCGGCAGGGTGCCGGGATGCCCGCCCTGGTTGTACTACTTGCCGGCAAAGTGCTACCGATACATCCAGCAGAGTGGAGAATACCGACCGCGTTTATATGGCTCGGAATCCACGCTCCTCGTTCGAACGCAAATTAGGTCCACTTCCACGTGTCGGATCGATAGCCACGATTCGACGTGTCGGTTTGTCAAGACGGGAGTCGACCCCGATAAGATTACGGGCAAATCCGAGATGCACATTTATGATCTGGGCCTGATGGATCTTGTGGGGGCCCGAGTCAAACAAATCAACTATGGACGCTTTGTACGATGCCTGTAGCCCACGCGCGATCACCACGGCCGACTATTTTCTCTGTGAAGAATTCTCCAAGCATATCGTTCAGCTGTGCAATCAACCTGACGTCTTCTTCTCGGGACCGATCAAACGACTTGGGCATGTCGGAGAGAGGAGAAAGGGTCTGAAGCGCGATCTGGTCGGGATGACTTTTCAGTCAACGGTTGATTCGGAAAATCAAGTTGAATGCGCACCATGACTGCGTCAACAACGCCATCGACCCCGCTGCCACCCGAAGCAGCACACTCCTCGCCTACAACCCGGGCACCCCCACCTTCAAGGACACCTTTCCGGACTGCCTCCTTACCGATGCCTACGAGACCACGGATCGCACCTTCCCGGGTACCGAGTGGTTTTGGTGTACCTCTCGGTTCTGCAGTTGACGTTCCTTGCGCGATGGCGAGTGATTCGAAACCGTTTACGATCACTGAACTGGAAGCAGGTGTGGGGGACGAATCACTCCCTCCCAAAAGCGCGACCAAGAGAGTCTTCATGATGCGTGGAGAAAGTGAGGGATACGTCGTTGAGTGTTGCGTCAATAATCGGCCGAGCGTTTGAGCAGCCGCTGTGCGAAGGTGGGTCGCGTGGGTTCGCGGTAGATTGGAATGTAGGAGCGTAGATAGGATGGCAGGCAGGATTTGGTGTAACTATGTGGGCACCGATCAGTAAATAGGCAATGGTAAAGATACAGGGAGAAAGTGATGTATACGCACATACGGTTCTATGAACAGCGTTGTGTTCTCAAGGATGGCACCTACGACATCGAGCAATACCTCGAGTGTCTTTCCTTCTGATTCGCCCTCTGTTCCTTCCTTGAGTGCATTGACGACCCCCTCTCCAACCCATCGTACCAAGTACGACAAAAGTGCCTGCAGACCCGCGTCTGCACGAAGACTCGCAAGGGCAGCTGTACGTTTGGCTGTATCTGATGCGGATGACGATGGAGGGAGAAGCGAAGAAGTGAGTCGGGTGTAATATAATTGAAGTTCTTTTGAAAGAACTTGTTTTACAAGCAGGTTTTGTTGATTTTGCTGAGTCGCCTGAGGTAGTTGTCTTCCCTGTGTTGGAGCGGTACCAGGCTGTGATGGTTTGGCATCAGCGCCTGCAGGGGTAGGCTCTTCTCTTGGAACAGCCGGTGGATTCTCTGGTACAAGAGGTTGTACTCCCTCCACGGCAAGCCAGTGTGCGGTCCAGTTGACGCCTCTCGGGACTGTGATCTTTTCCTCCCTCAACACTTTATCAAAGTCAATCTCTTCATCCTCCACGAAATACACGGCACCAGCTGAAGAAAGGTGCGGAAACGGAAGTGCGCGTCGAAAGGTGGAAGGCGCGTGCGGAGTGTGGCCATACAGAGGTTCAATGTTCAAGGTTCGCAAAGCAAGGTCGATATCGGCGGTGGTTAGTACCGTTCTGCGTGCGTGTCGCATGTAGCGGGCGGCTTCCTGGTACAGAAGCGTCAGCGGTGCTTGCCACCGATGCGGGTATTAGAACGCGCCTCGATGACTTGGTGTATTCTGTACTCGACATCGCTGGCGAGTGCAGATGCGACCGCGTCCGTGAGATTGGTGATGGCAAGCGACTCGGCCACATCCTATTGGACCCCCCGCTCAATCGCAGTCCCGCTGAGAGATGGATCGCGCACTTTGATTGAATCTGCTTTGTAGACGCCTGCGTGGTGTGTCTGCGTGAGCTTGGGTTTGGGTCCTGGTTTGCTCATGGTGGCACTTGGTTGGTTTCAGAAAAATCAGGGAACGAGTTGGGTCTCTGTCGGGTCATCGCCACCCCGCCATCCCGATTGCTACTGATCATTTAGATCATTCAGATGGATCGATAGTATCACCCTTGAAGCCCTTTTTCTCAGCCTTGAAAGCACGGCCACACCCTCACCCTCCTCACCCGTTTTATCCACTGTGTGAGCCGTCTCAAGGACAACATTCTCCAGCCGCAACGAACCACAGTACCAATCGATGCACCGCCCTCTCAGCAATTGCTTGCACGTGTGCTGGTAGGTTCGCGCAGTATGACGACCTCAGCGATGACACCGAACCACCTCACCCGGATGTCCCTCTCTCGCCCGCATACACGTCGTTCCTCGTCAAGTACCTTACTATTAACCCGGCGCAATTGCGACTCCGTACCCTCAAAACCGTCATAGCCAAGCTTGTCAATGAGTCCACCCTGCAACTGCAAAGTTTTCTCGTTGACGAGCTCGCGGCTGCCGTGGAGGAGGGGTTGGGTGAGGCAGATGTGACCGATGGATTGGACGGAGCGCCCAAGGTACCGAGCCTCTTCGGTAGCGTCAGCATTGACCGTCAAAGGACCCCCTCACAAATGGCGCTCTTGCACGCATTCACAGGAGCACGACGCGAACCGTGTCGTCATCCTCATCGACGACAGCACGCACGAAAGCGGAAGGTCTGCGCGAGTTCCAGGACACGTTTTTCCCCAGCGTTGCGTTGCGTGCTTGGTTGACTATCGTGACCAAGCTGATCCCGTTGAGTTGTGCGGTCGAAGCTAGGCGGTTTAGGTCTGGGTTGGATTACACGCTCGCCGCGAGCAATGAGGGCGAGTCGCGGCTCGACGTCGTGCAGGCTAACCCCACAAATGCAACCAGAGAGTGCTGAAGTCGAAAACGGAATTTGTCACAGCAAGGTAAAAGCAAAGGCGAAAGCGAGCGAGGACGAAGATTGTTGAGAGTGTTATGGCCCCACACGATGAGGAAGGTTGACCCAGCAGGTACCGTTCTGGATCGAATAAACAATCGCAGGCAAAGGAACGACCCGAATCCAGCGGTGCGTCTGCTTCAAATAATGCCGATGATGATGTGAACGAAGACGGGGACGAGGACGAGGACGGTCCTGACTATGAACAGAGTTCCAGTTCGTTGGAAGGAGTCCGTATCTCCCGTTCGTCGTTGTAACCCATCTGTTTTTGTAACGGCCAGTACTTTCCTTGCAGTCGCGATCAGTCGTTGTAGGGCAAGACTTGGATCACGAACAACAACCACCACTTGTCCGTCGCCTCTTTGTGCAGACCTGCGAT
The DNA here is from genome assembly GCA_025782845.1 of Boletus coccyginus. Lineage (NCBI taxonomy): Eukaryota > Fungi > Basidiomycota > Agaricomycetes > Boletales > Boletaceae > Boletus > Boletus coccyginus. The sequence continues at coordinate 377,207 of JAHZSR010000025.1, forward strand.
GCCAACCTCACTCTCCATCAGCAAAGTGGCGGGGTACCCGACGCCAATGAGGACCTGTTCAGGCTTGAAGTATGGATACATGCAAGTCACTCTCCTTGAAAGATCTCAGAAGATGTACGTTCCACTTACATACGGGGGTCTCTGTTGGATGACTAACGATGCTTGAAGGCTAATCAGGGCTTACTGTTACTCAGCAGTGCAGCTGTACGCGGCGAATGGAGCAATCTGGATCCTGGAGTGTCCTGGTGATGGAGATGAACTTATCGATGCCCTTCGGGGCGAGGGTGCCATGTATCGTGTATGGCCTGAGCACATACGATACATGAAACTGATCACGCTGATCAAGGGGCGGACCTTGACAACGGTACTGCAGTGTACCTAGGTGTACCTTTCAAGAAAGTCTTGAAGAGACCTTGCGTTGGGGGTGCAGTCTGGCATGCCTGCAACACTAGGCATGCCGGTCATGTCTTGTTATTGGATCAAAACAATATAATGTAGCGTCAATAAGACAACTGCAACGACCTGAAAGAGGCCCGACGAATCGACAGCGAGGGGGGTGGGAGTAGAGCCATTGTCCGTGCTCTCGAGGATCATGACAAGTAGTATACTAGCTGCGCGCCACAAGCACGCTCGTGAGCCACTGAGCCAAATTCATGTATTCATGGGCTGCAGGCAAATGGAAAAGTAATCTAAACCATCTAGTAAGCAAATAGATTGGTGTAGCTTTCAATGTCAGTAGCTCTCGATGTTGTCGCAGCGGTACCTACTAGATCTCTTCCTACACTTTGGCCAACATCCACCTCTGTCCCTCCGTCACCGGGATTCCTTCTAAATCAGTGAATCCTGCTCTGGAGTACAGCGCGTGCCCAGCGACGTTGTCAACGTGGACAAGTAGCACCACCACTTTCTCAAAGCCCTCACTGTTTTCGCTTGAGAACTTGGGGTCGACGTTTGTCCGCGCCCATTCCAAACACGCCTTTGTCAATTGGGCTGCAACACCTTTGCCTCTATGCGCAGGGTGTACCCACATCGCATACAGGCCGTATATCTCCCAGTTGGCGCCTACCCCGGCCTCTTCGAGAGGGGACAAAACGGAGGGGGGTATGTCCGAAGGCCCTACCACACTGGCTGTCCCTATCCATTGACCCGTCTCCCCCGCCTCCTCGCTGTCGACCTTGGAGCCATCCAACACGGAAGCGACGACTGTCTGTTTAAAAGGCGAATTCAACCGCTCTCGCCAAACATCGTCCGAGAAAGCCAATTCGCGTGCATAGTTGGACCCAAAGGCCTGCGGGTCGACTTGGAGCGAGGTGAGTCGGAGCACTTTGTATGCAACGAGCTGGGATGGGGAGACAGGTGGTTCGATTGGGGATACGGTGTATGTCGGCATCGTCGTTGGCGGTTGGGTCGAGGAATGTTTGCTTGCTTCGGCGCTTCAGGCGTACGACTATCGTTGGTTGACTCGGAACGCGTTTGTCAGGGTGGCTTAAATAGATGTGCCGCGATAGAGTCACTGCCATCATGACTCGGAGTGTGACTCGGAATCCGCGATACAGATTCATCGTTTTGAACGTTCAAGTTGAACAGCCTGAGGTACCCGAGCAGAATCCATGCCCGAATATTCTATTGTTGGAAGCAGACGGCGTGGATCAACTGGAAGAAAGACGCCGAGTGTTCTGGATTCCCTTCCTCGAAACGAAGAATGGCCAACCAATCGACGAAGACGCGGTTAGGCCATCGATGTCGGTTCCTCTGTTGTCGCCAATTTCGATCAGCTCCCAAAACCCCAGTAGAGCACGCTTGGATTCCCTATAAGCAGGTCGCCATCCGTGCTGCCCAAGTTGCAAATGTTTCAGTCAGGTTTGTCTCAGTTGGCGTCCAAAAGATGATGACCACTGGCAGAAACCGCACTGCGGGGCAGCCAGCACGGAAGCGACAAATGTCTGCTTGGCATGCGGATAGAGCCGCCGATGCCAGACGTCCTCCAAGAGGTCACCTCGTGAGATGAGCGAGTCGGAGAGTTTCGTATGCGATGAGTTGAAGCTCAGCTTGGGAATCGGTAACCGGGAATACTGAATACATCGGCATCGTCCGACTATAGTTGAGTCGAACGACTCGGACGATTCAGCGCTTCAGCACATTGTGCAACATCCTATTTCTACAGCAATGATTCGGTGTCAAAGTATCGATACGCGAGCAAACCCGTTGACCGTTGAAAAAGGAAATATAGTGAGGTATGTCTTCGAAGTAACATAGCATCGTCATGGGCTGTTCTTCATTCAGTCATGTCGTGAGACACCTTTCGGGATACGGTTTACTCATGAGCGCAAACCCGCTCAGGGCCCGGTCGTAAGTGAGTTGTCGGACTGCTGTTCACTTTGCATGGCTGCGCAGATGCTACTTGCTGTGCGTATTACGGTATGGCCAACCGTATACTACAAGGTCAAGAACGGCGTAACCACATCATCTTCGACGGTTCTTCCGCCATATGTCCCCTGGTCTATTAATACAACGTCTATCAGGCAACGGGAATGGGCCAAACGCACAAAGCACTGCCGGTGCACATCCTACTATCTCCGGCACTTTGCTGGCCACTGCCAATTGATTCCGATAAGGAGATCACAGGCGTGACGGGAATTTTAATTTACAAGTACAAGTCCTCCAATCGATATCTCCTTGTGGAGGTATGGGAATAAACATACCCGGCCGTATAGTACCTAAACGCTTCACAAGCTTCTGGGGATGCCTCCAATATTTTTACAACCCTCTTGTAGAGGCAGATCGTCGTCTCCGTCAATTCATCAAACGCTTCCAATTTCGATACCTTGGCGCGAGCAGCGAGCGTGGTGACCTGATTGGTAATATCGCCTGCCAACTCTTCCTTGTAAAACGATAATACATCGCTGCAGTGCGTCATGAATAAAGTGCCGACGTGAGACAGAACAATTAGTACATACTTGACATTATGAATGAACAACGTCATCTCCGGGATCGCCTGAATATAGTCGTTCAGAGGGATTTCCCACGGGAACACCATAAACGAGTAAGCTTCCGCGACACCAGACATGGTTCGTTGGTAAGTGGGATACCGTTGTGCAGCGTTGGAGATCTACCCCGGGCCGTCGTCAGTGATATGTCCTCGACCATGATTTCGACGGAAATACCTTCATTGACCTTGTTTCGTACTCCAATAAATTGGCAGTGACAAAGTTTAGAGTCGATGTGATGATCAAATGGGAAGCAACAGGCCGATACAGGTCAGAGGCACGACGTATGACATCTGCAAATGCATCCAGAGCGCCATTTCCTTGTGGTTCCTTGTGAAAAAACCGATCATTGAAAAGATGGATGTTGGGCATCTCTTTTGGGAAAAGATCGGCTACTTCGTCTACGTAGATGGCGCAAGATGTGTAAAGTGCGATCCAGATCTGAGTCGAACGGTGGGGGAGATGCATGCCAGCAGTTGCTGCATAAACGACCCCCTCTCGCAAGAATGTCTGCACAGACTGATCGCCGTCCACTGGGTAGCCACGTCGTATCGCGTCGTCGATACACTCATAGTACAGGTCCTCGTCAAACGGGATGATTTCATACGGAACATTGCAGTGCTCGAGAAGGGAGCGAATATTTTCGCGCGCGGCCTGGATCTGTAACGAGTTTTAACCGACGAAAGTCCCCTTCAAGTTTTCCCTCACCAGTTGCATGTTGAATATTGTAGTTTGTGTTGAAACTGTGGGTCATTTACCTCGCTCTTATATCCAGCTACTAGGTTAGGCATTTTGATCCTTGGCCGTACCACGATCACCCGCGCGAATGACAACTGCAGGTTCAGAGAACGTTCATCCAGCGTCATCCGGTTCCAGACGGCTTTGGTCGGATCGGTTTGAGCAGGAAGGAATGTACTTATACTGATAATACTGTTTTGTCCACGGACAGTCACTGATACGACCGAGGGTATCAGACATACCGTATGGCGGGTCTGTTCCGCGGGGCTGCAAATGGTTTCACCTTCCAAAAAGTGTAGTGATAGAGTCTACACAAACCAGAAATACAACACAGCCTTTTTATCAAACTGGACTGCCGGAAAGCCCCGCCGGCACGGCAGTGAAGCCAACCGGATAGTCAAAACCTTCCCCTACTTGCGGGAGGTTTCCCCAGAGTTTTGTTATGTGGTCCAGGCTTAGTGACTTTTTGGTCACTCTCCGAGAGTGCATCACAAACGATCCTCGTGGGGGCGATGGCTCTATTGGAAGTTTATGGTGCATGATGAAAATATTGTCAGTTTTACCAACGGCGGATCTAAGCGGAATAGAAGGATGCTAAAAATGGTACACACCGATAAGGGGCTAGGGCAAAGCCGCCAGCCCTTAGTCTGGTGACCAGCCAGACCTAGTCATCTTCACCACGGTCGACTTTCTGGGATTGAGTAACTTTGAAATACCCGGTCCAGCGTTAGCCGGAGGGTTACACTCTTGCCAAAAAGTGGCCGTGGTACAAAACACTGGTGCTCACACGTGGCCTCCTGGTCGGCTATGTAGCGCTCGAGGTCTGCTCACGAAGGACATCGGACCGCTGGCACGGCATTGAAAATGGGATAGCATGGCGGTGGACTGTCCCTCAAAACCTATAATATAAGCCGGCGTATGACGACACAAGGTTCTGTGACTCACCCAATTCATTCAACTATGCGGCAATCGTCATCTAAATCATGCACACCAGAGCGTTCGCCATCAAGAAAAAACAAGACACAGACACAGAGAGAGTATCGGTCCAAAGAGATGGACGGTTTCTCTGAGCTTCGCGATACATTATTCCTCGTCGATCCATTCGATACACCAATAGGCAGAGATGCAACGCGGCATCAACTACTCATCACGGGTCAGTGAATAATGATAATGCTGTTGAGTTGAACTTCCAGCTGAGAATTGAATAACAGCCGCAAAAAAGTTGAGAAATCTCGCAGACGAGAACCAAAAGCTCGTCTTGCGATTGTCAGCGATGCCTACCACCGGACTGCACGATTCAGAAACGAGGGTCCCCCGTGGAATGGTTACCCGTTGGTTTTTTTTTCTGAGTAGACCTTCAAGTTTACAATGGAAATCTTCAGAAAATACTGCAACCACTGGCATTACATGGTCGACCGAGGAATACGACGTGGAGCGCTTGTTGTCAATGGCCTCAGAGTTTGTTCCAGACCATGAGAATACCACCGGGGGATGGTTGAGCCCGCCCCCATTCCATGGGAATGGGCACCAACCGAATGGCATGGCATTAATGTCATCTTATCAGGACCCTCCGGTGACAGACATATGGGGATTTCACTAGCACGTCTTGATATGGGACAGCTCAATTATGAGAAAACGGATGTAATATAGATACGGTCGACTTACTTATAATCCATACCCCTTCAGAGACATCCGACACGCGAGGGACTAAAATAACTGAGGCACCTCAGTGGATCACTTGCTTGACAGGGTTTCTGTCGCACCCGAAAAGTCGGCCCCTGTATCACCGGATTTTGCCGTATAAATGGACAAGGTGTTCGCCGACGTCAGGCGGCAGTTCCCGAGTCGACTGGTATGACCTAATATGTTTACTCCCTGTAAAACGTAGCTGGGATGATAGTTTCTCCATCAGTTCTGTCTAAGGGGCATGCCAAGGAGTTGACTGTATACTATACCTATTGTAGCTGTGCTCCGTGACATCGAGCATTGTGCAATCACCTCCGAATCGTAGATGCTTAGCGAAATCAAGGACTCTTGGGAAACGCACGACGTAGCTAATCGTGGAAATCCACATGCTGTGCTTGTCTTACTAGTACGCGTGCATGGGTCTCACCTCGGAGAATCTATCGTCATGCGGCTTGTATTATCGGCTTCGAAGGACACTCCATTGCCATCTATCCCGTTTTCAATGCCGTGCCAACGGACCGATGCCTTGTGAACTAACCTCGTTATTTTTCGCTACCGAACCGACTGGAAAGAGGCGCTGTGTATGAGCACCACCGTGACCGCGTTTTGGTAGTACCACGGTCATTTTTTCACAAGAACATAACCCTCCGGCCGGCTAACGATAGACCGGACGCTTCAAGGTCATTCAGCCCTGAGGGTCGACCGCGGTGAAGACGACTTCTGCACTGGCCTCTTATCGGTACGTACCATATCTAGCATTCTTCTATTCCGCTTAGAGCGGTTGCCCACTGTCCCCACTCACGAGTGTAAGTAGCGAAGTTTTCAGGCACCGTAACCTTGCAAATTCAATAGAACGATCGTCTCCACAACCGATATTCTCCACGATAATCGGTTGTGGTGCGCTCTCACAGAATTACTGGGAAATCACTGAGTCTGGACCGCGTAGTAACAAAAGGGAAACCTCCCCCAACCATAAGGGAAAGTCACCCGGTTGGTCTCACTGCCGTGCCGGTGGTGTTCCAGCGGTTTTTCAGCGGTCAGCCTCACCAGAATGCTGTGTTGCATTTCTGGTGTGCGTCCACTCCGACGTCGTCGCATTCAATACACTAATCTAATTGGGAAGATGAAGCCGTTTGCAGCTCCGTGACACAGATCCGCTATACATACGGTTGATCTGGCACCCTCAGCCGCATGACCGTGGACAAACTTCAGTGTCAGTGTAGGCCTGGTATATTCCTTCCTTCTCGACTCGGTCTGGAACCGGATGACGCTGGATGAACGTTCTCTGAACGTGCAATTGTCATTCGCCCAAGTGATCGTGGTGCAGCCAAGGGTCGACATGCCTAACGTTGTGGCTGGATATACTAGAGAGCGAGGCGAACGATCCACAGTTCCAACACGGACTACATTATCCAACATACAACTGATAAGGGAAATTTTGAAGGGGACTTTCGTCGATTAAATTCATTACAGACCCAAGCCGCGCGTGAAAGTATTCGCTCCCTTCCCGAGTAATGTAACGTTCCATGAAGTCTTCCGTTTGACGAAGGCCTGTACCGGGAGTGTACCGACGGCGATACGACGTGGCTACCAAGTGGACGCCAATCAGTCCGTGCGCACATTCTTGCGAGGAGTTGTTTATGCGGCAATTGCTGACATGCAGCTCCCACCGCCCGACTCAGACATGGATCGCACTCTGCACGTCTTGCGCCATCTACGTAGAGGAAGCGGCCGATGAAAAGTCGTGGTCGATCAGATTCATTGGGGTGCTTCTCTAACTCATGTGTTGCTCCTGGCACCCCCACACTGGCGTGCGGGACGACGATGGCCGCATCACAACGGTCATCTATCAACCAGACCACCAATAACCCACTCGTAAGCACCCAGAAATACGGCACCACCAGCAGATATCCAAAGCGTCCGCGGCACGACACCCGCAAACAGTGCCTTCGGTCCCTCGACAGTATAAATTTGCCCCAAACGGTTCAAGAGTGAGGGCACTTTCGAGGTGGGATCCTTGATATTCCATAACCAACCCGTCAGTGGAGAGAACGGACGAAGAATGACACATACCCGCATGTCTAGCATCACTCGCGTCTTGAGAACATCAAGGGGAGTCGTCAGTGCAGCTGCAACACCACCCGCAATACTCCCACAGATTGCAGCCTCCGAAGCATGGAGTGGGCGTGCACCCACAGCCAGGGAGAGTCGGTACTTTAAAAACTCATACAAGGGAAATTGAAGTGAAGTAAATGGGATCTATGGAGTGGATGAGAAATTTCGTGGAGGTATCTGTGATCAATAATACATACCTCACGCATGATTGTTATCCCAAACCCACGGTAGAAACCCCCTACACCGTCATGTTTCAGAACCATCTTTGCAGCGGCAAGGGAAGTTGCTGCAGAACCATAAGATGATGTCTGTGTGCGCGTTTTTATCACTTCAGTTGGAACACGGACTAAACAGGCAGCCTAAGGCATGTGCCTTCAGAGACTTGAAGACATGACACAGGACAACATACGATTTCACCAATAGATGCAGAAATCATGTGGTTGAGTGGGGCTAGGTGCCCGTGCAAAGGCAAAGACTGTTTCGACATTTCGTATGTCGAGAAGAACATTGCCGCTGCTCTCCAGTCATAAATAGTCGACCGACATTCAACGCAGTACCCACCTCCTGGAGCGCTGCCCACAACAACACTCCCAATGCCTTTGTAGATGCCTTTGAAGCCACCAGCCCTGACGAATCCTTGGGCAGATTGCAACCGCGTCTTGACGGTATCAACCGGGAAGAAAAGCAAGTCCACAGCTGTACCTGCTGCACCTCCTGCCTAAGCGGAATAAGGAATGTTGCAAATGTCCATGCGGGTGTTTCGAAACAAAAGGAACTGAGCGGCGCACGATGAGGGACTGAGCGAAAGTTGGCTTGCGTTCGGATTCCATTTCGCCCGACTCGGAGTGAGCGGAACGGAAAACTGACAGCAAGCAGATGGAAAAGAGACAGTGTCGAGAGATTCACATGTCCATTTATGGAACTCTCTCCAAGTGCTTCGCTCGACGAACTGTATGGATGATACACTCGAGATTCCACGCCCACGGGCGGAAATATTTCAAGAAGGAGACGATCACTCCTCCGGGGATGAAGATGGTGGACTAGACTGGACGAAACTTCCGTGAGCGTTCGCAGTTGCACGATCCATGGGCGATTGATAAACGCTCATACAGAAAATCTGGAGCCGCTGCGCGACCTATTATCCCAAAACGCGGTGAAAAGGATTTCGAGCCTGCCCCGGGTGGGGGTTCAGGGTTCCAACTCCATGTCCTCGACCGCTCACGAGATGCGATGTTTGAAGCTATTCGCGTCAATAGAACTATTTCGAGGTTGGTCGAGCTTTCTACAGTTCGAGTCATCAAGCAAGAGCAGTCCATGCTAATATGCTATTGCAGCAAAACGATTAGCTACGGTATCTGGTATCCTTTCATTGATCGTGTGCATGTGACAACCGCGCGTGGAATCCACTTTTCGACGATGGGCTACTCTGTCTCTCGCACAGCGCAATACGACAATTCAACTAACGAGTCCCGGGGTCCGTCATCCAAGCTTCCCAAGCGGCTCGAACTTCTTCCGGAAGAAGCCTTGTATCTCGTCGAACGCGGCGCTCTGCTCTGTTATAAATCAATTTCTGGCGGAACATTGCTCGTAGACCCTTCGAATTATGAGACACAGAGTCCAGGAGCGCCGATGTCAGTTCAACAAGCTTTCGCAGAGATGATTGGTCGTGAAGAATTGACCTTGGAACGTTATCAGGTAATTGATGTTAACGATCCGATGGGTCAATAGCTATTACTTGCAACTGTTTTTAGGTGTACGCGTATTTGAAACGTCTTGGATTTATTTTGATGCGCGCTGAACCCCCAACACCCGAGTACCCGGTTGCACCACAGTTTTCACTTCCAGCTACCCAACCACAGACCGTGTCACGAAGGCTTACAGGACTCTTCTCGTGCCTTCTATTGAAGGTCATCAGTGTCACCCAACTTTTTAACAGGATCGACTGGTGGAGGCGACTCCAACTCCACCGACAGAAAACGACTCGTGTGTCTTTTGTCTGCACTCTCCCATCCATATTAACTTGCGTTCTTCAACCAGAGGATATATTCAAGGCGATGCGATTTATACCCTGTGGCCATACCATTCCTTTGTATCGTCCAGCAATAAAATCCAAACCCCTCCCGAAATCACCCGCACCGTCTCCATACAAGATCTTCTTCCACGTATACAAGCCTTCCACACCATTCCGCAAGACTTCACCTCCTGCACCTGATTTTCATATCGTGATTGTCGAGTACGTTGCCATTTGATGCACGTTACCTGCAATTTTGTGGACCATTCCGTGTACAGTGCACGAACCACGTCTATGCCCTCTTTGCAGGAACTGACGGCACTCTTCCACGTATTGCCGGAAATGCCACTTCCAGCACCGCGTAAGCGTGGCGTCCTAACCTCTACCAAACAGCCAGGCGATTCTCAGCCCGCTGACCTTCGCGCGGCCACTCCGAAGATAGTACCTCAGGAAGTATCAGCACGCAGAATAACACCATCTCAACCGACACCCAACTGGTCTTCCACCCTGGGGACGTTCTTCCGGTGCTTGCCCCCTTTCCTTTCCTCCTTCCATAGAGTCCCTTCACCTCAGAGGACGAAACCGACATTCACTCCGCCAAAACCGAATCCTTTCCTTGCGCTCAAAACGGGCAAGAAGACCATCGTGATAGCTGCCGTCGATGCCGGTAGTATCAGCTTTTTCAAATTTGGGCAAGGGGTCTTCGAGGAGTGGCCAATGATCTAGGGATGTATTACTGTTCCGTTTGATGGACCAGTCACTACTAGTGGTCACTCCCAGTGGAAACTGGGTGTGAACTGGTAGCGATATGAAAATAATGTTATATCTGATCACACCGGATCACACGGACTCGGCAGGTTTCATACACCATAAGATGACCGACTCACTGCTTGCCTGAGAGCTGCACCGTAATTCGATTCACATTCGAACTGTCGAGCAGTCGTCAAATGAATTCAATTACCAACTCCAAATGGGCTGAGCGATTATTATTTCTGGAACAGTTCGCAAGGAGGTAGTAAATGCCTGCACGCGCTTTCAACTTAAGGATAATACTCGAGTACGTATACAGTATGTACAGTTCGAACTTCGGACGAAGTGTTTCGAGCAAATACCACTGAGTACCGAGTGCTTAGTAATCACGTACTCTTGCAGCGGTATAGCATGAGCCTTGCATCAATTCTGTGGGGATCCAAGCCTTCTGGCAAGAAGAAGACTCTAGATACCGAGCTTGATGCCCTTTTTCATTCTCAGGTGTGTTGGATTGAACATCCCAGTCCCCCCCTGATCACCCCACGTTAGACCACGGTATACCGAGAATCCACCTCGAACGACCACCCTATTGCAGAGAAGAAGAAACGTAGATCTGACGTACAGAGTGATGAACTGGATAGAAAACGCTCCAAACATTCACTCGCTGACGCAGCTTCGTCCTCCCCTTCTCCACCCGAGAAGCAAAAGAAAAGTGGAAGGGCACGCGTCAAGTTTGCCTTGGAACCTGTATCAGAACCTGGCACCTCCGCCACAGCCGAGGCGGAAAGCACAAGGAGCGTTTTCTCGCATTCGTCTGGCTTGGAAAGCCCGGAGGACAACGGAGACGATCCACCCTCTTTGATCCATGAAACTCTTCAAAAGGACAAACCGAGCAAGTCGGCGAGCCGAAAAGTAAAGTATGCCCCATCCGACGAAACAAAAGAAAGACGAGATGCGCGCACGATATTCGTCGGCAATCTACCTCCTGACGTAGCGATAAAGCGTGTGAGTGAGAGGTGATTTCGTTGACATTCTCGTGACGACAACCCTCCCTTGGCAGCCCTCGCAAAAACAACTACATCGACATATACTCGCTCTCCTCCCAATGGCGAAGATTGAGTCCACCCGCTTTCGTTCAATCGCATTCCAAACGCCTACGTCGAAACTCCCAGAAGCGAACGACGAAGCCAAAAAGAACAAGCCACCTCGACAACATGATCGGGATCGCGCTTCCTCGTGGCGCGACGCACAGATTACAGACGAGTCCAAAACAGACGAGAAGAAATTCCTTACTCCCAGTCAAAAGAAGAAAATCGCATTTATTAACAGAGATATTCACTCAGACGCCGACTCTGTGCACGCCTACATTGTCTTTGCGTACCCACCACTTCCTCACTCAAGACCAGCTAACTTACCTCCTCCACCTCCCGTTATGGATCCTTTTGAAGCCACGCGTCTCGCCATCGAAAAGTGTAATGGCACCATATTTCTCGATCACATGCTCCGTGTCGATGCTGTCGTCAAAACGCCGATGACGAAAAGCTTATCAGATAGTACACTGCTGAACCCGACCACCGGAAATCCTAAGCTCACCATTTTTGTCGGAAACCTTGATTTTGCAAGCAAGGAGGAGGATTTACGGGTATTTTTTGAAAGGATAGTGACCACGGAACGAGGGCCTCCGGACGTTGAAGGATCGGAAGACGGGGACACGCGGAAGTGTTGGGTCACTCGCGTACGCATGATTCGCGACAGGGATACCCAACTCGGAAAAGGCTTTGCCTACGTGCAATTCTTGGTTCGCACGTCTTTCTTTCCGATTGTAATGCGAACAGCACACTGAAAAAGGCTTTCAGGACCGAACTTGTGTGGATGAAATTCTCGCACTCGAATCGGGACAGCTCAAGCTTGCAAAACGGAAACTACGCGTCCAGCGATGTAAATCGATACCAAACGCCACCTCTGTTAAAAATGTTACACCCTCCAAACCCACACAGGCATCCAACCGCGCACCTGTTCCACCCGTTCCAAAGGGTGACCCATCTCTTGGTGAGAAACTAGTCAAGCTGACCAAGGAGGAGCGTAAGCGTGTCAAAGCGGCGGATGCCGATCGTGTAGCTCGGAGAATGGCCAAGAAAAAGGCCAGGATTGTGCTAGCCAAACAAGGCGTGCCCCTGCAGAGCAAACAGCGGGAAAGGGTGCGCAAGACAGGTACTACCAAAAACCCTGATGGCGCGCCTCGAAAGAGGACGAGCAAGGGGAGAGTGAGGAGCGAGAAAAGCATCGCGAAGAGGAAAACAAAGAAGTAGTTTCGCGACCTTTATGAGGAGTAAGTAGTGGATTGAACCAACTTGAATTGCATGTCACGTGAGAGAAGGAGCAAACCGGTGCACTTGTGGGCGCCGAATTCAGAAGCCAAAGAAGAAGCCAAGTACGTACTCAGAATAACGCGAGAATAAATAACGGGAACAGTGATCTGGTGGGTTCTTTGCTCTCTCGTGACAATGTTGTTCACCGGGCTCGGTTTATTGTCGCTGGCCGTTCTTGGCAGCCACGGGGCGTCGTCGCAGTCAGTTTTGGGCTTGAAGCAAGCTACTGCAACGGCCTATGCCCAATCCGCGTATGCTGTATCGTACGACGACGGGTTGTTCACACCAGTTGAGCACCTAAGCGCTCTCTCGGTCGACAGTTTCACCACCTTTGGGCACCCGTACTTCCCAAACCACAGCGCCAGGATAAAGAAGACGGACTTTTGTGACGAAACGGTAAAGTCAGTTGGCATCTCTATATCACCCCACACACTGTTTCCGGCCCGGGACTGACGCGTCGCGCCAATGTGCGTTCTAGTGTTTACACGGGTTACATCGACGTTGAAGCTCGACACATCTTCTTCTACTTCTTCGAGAGTCGTAATGACCCCGCGACGGACGACGTCGTTTTCTGGACCAACGGTGGTGAGTTTCCGATCCTTGACGTACACCACGACAGCGCGTAATAAGTCGGATAGGCCCAGGTTGCTCTTCTAGTATGGGTCTCTTTATGGAACTCGGTCCATGCAGAGCACTTTCCGGAAATGGCACGACCTATCACCCGGAATCGTGGAACACCAACGCGAACATCTTCTTTGTTGATCAGCCCATCGGTGTTGGCTTTTCGTATGCTGGTTACGGTGAAGCCGTGGTATGTAACATGTTTGGTTGATATAGACGCCTTGCGTGCCTAACCGTACAACAGAGTACGACAGAAGAGGCTGCCAAAGACATTGCCGCTTTCGTTGCCATCTTCTTTGAGAACTTCAGTCAGTTCAAGGGCCGTGCCTTCCATATGGCGGGTGAATCATACGCTGTAAGTCTACGCAGACCACATTTTCGGGGGAACTAAGCAAAATGTCTCGCCAGGGTCGTTATCTGCCTGTCTTTGCAGCCGAGATATATGATCAGAATGCCAAACTGGCCGCGGCTGGATTGACACCAGTTAATTTGCAGTCCGTTATGATTGGTATGTCGAAATTCCACCATGAGTACGATTGACTAATGCTTGTGGTCAGGAAACGGCATCACGGATTTCTTCTCAATGACACCCGCACTCGTCGACATGCAATGCACGGCTGCCTCGGTGTCCCCGGTTACGAGTATCAGGTGAGTTGAATAAAGTCTTGCAGGATCTGTGCTTATGGGTGATACAGCACATGCGTGCGTATGAAACAAGTTGTCAGTACCCCTGCGCTTGTGAGAATCACTCGTTGATGTTGGACATAGCTGCCTCTGTGCCAGAAATGGACTCTCGAGTCATGCATCAACCAGTACGATGCGTTGAGTTGTGGCGCAACTCGTGACTTTTGTGAAAATGAACTTTCTGTTCCGTTTCTTGCTAGCGGTACATTCGGAACCTCGATGGCGTTGATTAATCCTGATTGATACTTACAGGGCTGAACCCATACGACATTAGCAAGAAATGCGAAGGTGACCCCGATAGTCTTTGTTACCCAATTACGAAGTAAGGAATTATGTTGTGTTACCTCCTTGATCTGTTGTCATGACCAGGCCCCAGAAACATAGCGAAATACCTTGACCTTCCTTCCACTCGCGCGCTACTTGGCGTGGACCCATCCATCACTTCAAACTTCAGCTTCTGCGATGACACAGTCTTTAATGCGTTTATCCGTGCTCAGGACGGCTACCATGAGTCGTATACCCACATTTCTGCACTTCTTGAGCGTGGCGTACGTGCGCTCATCTATGTCGGAACGTACGACTGGATCTGTAACTGGATTGGCAACGAACGTTGGACGCTCAAGATGCCCTGGACCGGACAGGGGGCGTTTGTAAGCCAGCCATTGCGAGAATGGCAGATCGATGGGCGGGTTGTTGGTAAGACAAGAAGTGCTAATGGCTTGACGTTTGCTACCATCGATGGGGCTGGACATATGGTGGGTCTACATTCGTTTGTTGGGACGTGGCGCTGACGAGGAGTCAGGTTCCGTATGACAAGCCCAAGGAGGCGCTGACGCTCGTTCAGAGGTGGTTGGCAAAGCAGGAGCTTTGAGGCCCATGTGGCCAGGGTCTGGCCATGGCACATCCAAGTAGTCACAGCTCTACAGTTACCCGGGACCTTGATGTTAGAACCCAGTTGGAATGTGCGCTATCCATCAGATCTATATTGCTACGCGATATTATTATTCATATTTTGGATTCAAAGTAAGGAATGCCCGGGTCTCGCCATAAGACAGTCGCTTTGATCACATGAGAATCTGCTTCTGATGATCTAGGGGTACCCACTATATCAGGGAGACTAAACCACTTTGAAGGATAGTTTGAGAAAGCAACAAGGATCCTTGAACTTCGACATTACATCGATCACTTTGTCATTCTACCGCATGCCAGTCTTCGTCCTAACCATACAAGTCTTAGCTACCCACTTACTTGAATAATTGCACTGTGCCCAGACCGGAAATGCGAGGCGGTCATTTAGTAATGCTCAACCCTGATGCGGTCAGAGTGCGAAGAACGTGACAGACTAGGGACCGTTGGTCTAGTTTGGCGGGTTGTTTGTGCGTAATTCCCCTTCAAGCGGTCTTTGCTTTCTCCTTCTCAGGCTCAGACAGCCCCCCCCCCGCTGCTTCCCGCTCTTCGTGGTCCCAGTACTGTTACTACAAACCCGGGCATCCATTTGCTTATCGGTCCCAAGCCTAGAATCTTTATGTGCTCTCCAGATCATGAACTCCAAGGTGGGATAGACGGGAATTCGATCTTTTGGCTAGGAACGATCCTCGTGGAAACTCGTCATCGAATAATTACAGACAGCGCTCCGCCGCATCGTCAAGGTCTGCTTGTGCCTCTGTTACCAAGACAGTTTTTTTGTTACAATGCGGGGTGTGAAACTCCCCCGGTAGGACAAGACCAAAGCGACTACTTCGCGACGTTCCCAAATTAAATCGATTGAATTGAATTCTTCTGGCCAACGGTAAACCCGATCCGGGTGTAGAGCGTGTGAGGAGCCGTGTAAAATGTTTCATAATTTCGTGAGGTGTTCTCTCGATGGCCTGCAAGTTCGGTACCCCACTAACAGCAGGCGCCGGTCACGTAAATAATTGACCAAACAGACTAACTATTCAAGGACTCTACAAAGAGAATAAGAAGGGCGAGCGGGCGTGTTTTCCCTTCCATCCTCTCTCTCCAATATGTTTCTCAGCTCGTTCAGTCTGCTGTCTCTGGCCATTCTTGGTCATGCATCGTCGCAGTCAGTGTTGGGTTTGAAACATCCTGTTGCGAACCCCTACACCCAATCTGCTTATGCTGCGCCATATGACGATGGGTTATTTACACCATTGGGGGACTTGGGTGCCCTCTCAACTGACAGCTTCACCACCCTTCGCCACCCATTATTCGCCAGCTACAGTGTCAGGATAAAGCAGACAGTGTTTGACTGCGACAACAAGTCGACGTCAGTCCACTTCTGCATGTCATTCTCCAGCCTGCTCACGTGCTGTCTAGTGCCTACACAGGTTACATCGACAATCAAGGGAGACATATCTTCTTCTACTTCTTTGAGAGCCGCAACAACCCTTCCAAGGACGATGTCATTTTCTGGACAAATGGCGGTATGTCGCAGTCACTGGTACGAAAGAGGCTGTTGCATAACAAAGCGGACACAGGTCCCGGCTGCGCTTCTAGTGTAGGTATGTTCATGGAAAATGGCCCATGCATAATTCGGCAAAAGGACGACCCGGTCTACAATGCGTATTCGTGGACTACCAGCGCGAATGTGTTCTGGGTCGATCAGCCTGTCGGTGTTGGCTATTCATATGCCGATTACGACATATCCGTGGTATGTAGCACAATTGGTTGGCACGAATGCCCTGCGTAGCTAAACACTCGGCAGAGCACGACCGAACAGGCTGCCCAAGATATTGCCGCTTTTTTGGCCATCTTCTTCCAGCACTTTACGGATTTCCAGGGCCGTCCCTTCCATATGGCAGGCGAATCGTACGGTGTAAGTCCTAGATATATTGGCCTTTTTTTCGGGGAATCAAGCAACGTTTTTTTCCAGGGTCATTATCTCCCTATTTTTGCAGCGCTAGTTCACGATCAGAATGCTCGATTGGACCCGCCCATTAATTTGGCGTCCGTTATGATCGGTATGTTGACATCTCACCCTGAGTGCGACCGACCAACGCTCGTGGTTAGGAAACGGTTTGGTTGATTACTTCTCGTTGTACCCGACATACATCGACGTTCAGTGTACGACTGTCTCCGTACCAGTACCGGTTTCGAACATCAGGTAAGCTAAGTACATTGCTGTGTGGGACGTTGGTTTGATCATCAGAAAGTACATGCTTGCAGATGAAGAAAGCTGTGAGAATCATCGTCTTGACAGGGTTCCACTGACTGATGTTGCGTATAGCTGCCTCTGTGCCAGAAATGGACGCTTGAAACCTGCATCCATCAATTTGATGCCATGAAATGTGGTGCAGCTCGTAACTTTTGTGACAACGAACTTTATGCTCCACTTGGAATCTATTCTGGTATAGCTCACCGAAATCTGGATCGCGTTGATCGCCTCCTGATTGTCCATTACCAGACATAAATCCGTACGACATTACTCAGAAGTGCACTGACCCAGCTGACCTTTGCTACCCTGTAATGAAGTAAGGAATCCCGCAGATTTACCACGAAATTCTAATGATCGCATTTTAGAAATATAACCGACTACCTTTCCCTTGATTCCACTCGCCAGCAGTTCGGTGTGGACCCAGCCATCCCTTCGCCTTTCAGCATCTGCAACGACACCATCAATGCCGCATTTAGCACATCATTGGACGAATACCACGAAACCTATAGCCAAGTCGCTCAACTCCTCGAGCGTGGTGTACGCGCGCTAGTTTACGTTGGAACGTACGACTGGATCTGTAACTGGGTTAGCAACGAGGTTTGGACGCTCAAGATGCCGTGGAGCGGACAAGAAGAGTTTGTGAAACAGCCATTGACAGATTGGCTGGTCGATGGCAAAGTCGTCGGTAAGACAAGGAGCGCAAACGGACTGACTTATGCTACCGTCGCTGGAGCTGGCCATATGGTGGGTCCATCGTTTCGAGTCGGGACGTGGGGTACTTACGGGGGGTCAGGTTCCGTATGATAAACCTGAGGAAGCGTTGGCTCTCGTACAGAAGTGGCTGGCGAACGAACCACTCTGAATGAAACCCATACCATGTGGGTGTATACGTTCCCGCAAACGAGCCCATAGGCATGGAACATCGTTCTTGAATTGAAATTGTACGAGATTTTTTGGACTGGAAATGTTGTACTACTGATCTAGGCATGTGATATGAAATGAATCTTGTATCATGGCTCATCTTCCTCGGAAGCAAGGATTCCATGCAAGGACTATGGTATAGACGATCGACGACAAAGCGCGCTGAACACGCGTGTTCGTCAAGTGCGCGGTGTGTGACGGACGATGCCCAGATCGACTGGTCGACAATGCGGAATCGTGAGTCTGACGTTGAGGGTGGACAAAGCGTCTGATCGGAACATTGCGATTGCGGAACCGCCGCAGTCGGGGGCGACGAGCTGAACCATTAGTTGCATCACCCGATGCGGAGTATAATAATTGAGGGGTTGCCAAGTCTGTGGGCACAAGTATTGTATGCATTCTCTGTGGCACGCAGATGCTGTTAATTCCGCCGAACGTCAGCCGGGCTGAAGGGGTCTACATGGGGAAAGACCTTAACTCGGCTTGAAGTTGTCACGATGGTTACATCGATGCGGTGCAGTCTTGTCGCGTTACGTTTTTTTCGAACGAGTCCTTGATACGCCGGCGATTGGTGAGGTCTGAGATCTGATTGGTTAGCGACACTTCGCAGGTGATATTGCTCCAACCATAGATGTAAGCGACAGTACGATGACGCTGCTTTTCTGCCTGCGGATTTTAGTAGATGCACCGCACCGGTCGTGTGATGTAAAAAAAAGGACCCGCGTCACCCAGGGCAGACTTGGCGAGCTCAAGCCGTAATGCTCTTTGCCAGGGCGGATCATGATCTTATCAGTGCGCTAGACAACTTGAATTTAAGACTTGAGAGGTTTTACTGCAAGATACAAGGACATTGAACCGGTGAGGGGGCTGTATTGCCGGTCTTGTGCCGGTGTTTGCCTCCCAGAGCTGTCACCAAAGAGTTGGAAAGGTTGAAAGTAAATCATATAGGTGATTGTTAATGGGCGCTTGTTCGCTGGCAGCGTGCCTGGGCCTGAGCTATCGTGACGTACTGGCAGGAACGGTTACACGTTTATACGCGGTGGAGTGGAGCTCCAAGCTTTCGATGAGTCGACCTTGTGGGATGCGTGTCGGAGGGTGTGGGAGAGGGAGATCTGCAATAGGGGATAACACGTTGAGCGTTCTTACGACCTTGCGTGCATTACGGGCTCTGAGCTCCAAGCACAGTAACAGCGGCGAGAATGCCGTTCCTCGAAAGTATAACTCCGTAAGGAGGTGAGGAGGTAACGTTTCTAATCGATTGATCGATATTTCCTGAATCCCGGGTCCCACCATTCGTTTTGCTATAAAGCCGAGGTCACCAGCCTCTGCCAAGTGTACTCACTCCTCGCCACAACTTCAATACATTCCCCACGTGCTGACGTAATTATTCACTATCTGCCGAGCCTCGGACTACATTTGCGTCTTTCACGACGACCACGACGACCGGCCTTGGCGGACGACGACCAGAACACCGTCCACGAAGGTCACAGCTCACCTCTAGCACGTAAAAAACTACCGCCATGTCTCCTCACCTGGTGAGCCGTAACGAGCCTCCCGCTCCGCCCGCAACTCGTTTATCCTCGATTTAGCTTAGTCCAACGATCCCCCACATTGCTTATGCATGCTTGGGTGGTTTCGTTGTATTGGTCAGTTCATTAGCACGTCTCTCAGCCCGGCCCCGAAATGAATCTGTTCATTGCACCTAGTTTGGCATGTTTTCGCTGTTTATTCGCGAAAAGGTCAATCTTGACCAATCACTTCCGGTACGATGCTGATCTTCGCTGTAGCTGTACATAGGAGAAGCCTGTTGGGCCTTTCTTTTCGGTGTCATTATAGGCAAGTGCATTCGCTGCCTTCACATGTTTCTGGCCCTGACGGGTTACCGTTCACCACTCAACTCAGGACCCTATGGTGCTGGAGTGTTCGATCCTCGCAGTTGGGCTGGTGGCAACGAGGAAACATCGAATACCATCACGCTCGAGTTTACCCGTGTCGTTCTCGCAATCGGTGTGTTTGCCATCGGTGTCGAGCTTCCAAAAGCCTATGTCGCCCGGCATTGGAAGAGTTTATTCTTTCTGCTCGGTCCTGTGATGACTTGGGTGTGTCGAACTCATCTCGTCTTTGATTTGGTTTCTCAAACCACAACCACTAGGGGTGGTTTGTATCCGCAGGCTTAATTTACGCGTTCATTCCCGGCCTCGATTTCCTTTCCAGTCTTGCCGTTGGCGCATGTTTGACACCCACCGACCCCATCCTTGCCGCGGCTGTGGTTGGCGGAAAGTACGCAAACAAGCACGTGCCCGCCCACATCCGCCGGCTACTGTCCGCGGAGTGCGGATGTAATGACGGAGCCGCGTATCCCTTCCTTTTCATTGCTCTTTACCTCATCTTGGATTCTACGCCGGGACATGCGATCGAAGACTGGTTTTTGTACCTTTGGCTTTGTCAGTCCTCTTTTTCATCTGTAGATGTATGCTGCTCACGAAACTATGCAGATGAGATTGCTTTGAGTATAGTTTTCGGATCAGCCTTGGGCTTCGCATTTCGCCATCTCATGAAGTTTTGTGAACGTAATGACTTGATTGACCGTCAATCGTACGTTGCGCAGTATGTCTCGCTCGCGTTCCTCACCATCGGTATCATGACAATACTCGGCTCCGACGACCTCCTCGCTGCTTTTTGCTGTGGGACGGCCTTTGCGTGGGACGGTTTCTTCAACCGACAGACAGAGGAAGCAGTGTTCAGTTCAGTAATAGATTTGCTGTTCAACGTTGCTTCGTTCGTGTACGTAGGTGCATGGATGCCCTTTGCTAGCTTCGGCAACGAGACTTTGACACTGAGCGTCGGCCGCCTTATCCTCATCGCTGTACTCACCTTGATGCTCAAGCGACTCCCCATCATGATAGCCTTGTACAAGTTCATACCCGACGTAAAGACTTTTCGGGAAGCTCTTTTCAGCGGTCATTTCGGACCAGTTGGCATCGGTGAGTCGGGCAAGTGTTGTAGTTGTCTGCGGATCACTCTGACCTGTCCTGTTTGTCACACTCAGGGGCCGTGTACATCTCCACTTATGCAGTTACATTCCTTCCCAAGCCCTCCAACCCACCTGCCAACCAAGCAGAATTCTTAGCATCCACGATCCAACCCATTGTGGCCTTCATCGTACTCTGTAGCGTTGCGATACATGGGCTATCTATCCCGTTCTTCTCCCTCGGACGTCGTGTTCATTCCGTCTCACGAACGTGGTCTCGTCATGCATCTGGTCCTGACTGGGCCACTCACACGCGACACATTACACGTGCCGAGGACGTCGTCATCAATCGGGATCATGACGTAAATGCAATGGAAAATGGTCGGGCTGGACTCGCAGAAGAAGAAAAGACGATCATGGAGAGCAGACGTACGAGCGCCGATCTCAATGCTCTGCACGAGAAGACAGAGGGCACATTGAAGGATGACAAACAAACGCCCCCTGACGGAATTGAGGATGTAATGGAATGGAAAGAGGGTTCGGATAAGATCATCGAACGACGGGCAGGACCCGGAGAAGAGGTGGGTCTGACGGGGTCTCGAACGATGTGCGTGCTGATGTTCGATGCAAGGTTGACGTCGAAGTCGTCCATCATGCATACACGCGACAGGATTCTCATGCTTCTATGGGAGAACCGTTGCGGACAGCTCGTGCTTTTATTCGTCATCTCCGCCACCCTTCCGAAGGCACTCCGAAGGGCGCAGAACAGGTTGAGGAGGGGATCGAACTCGGTGCCTCCCTTGCTGGAGCTGAACCGCAAAAGGAGCCCATCACAACTGGAGTACCGACCGAAGAAGCCACTACCTTGACGCAGGCAGAGTGCAAACCAAGTGATGAAGAAGGGTGGGTCTCTGAAGACAGCGGGAACGGTACGATGTCCGGTTCTTCCGCGGCGCGGGCGCCGGCCGGGCGGAGGAAGCGCGTCAGATCGAGCAAGGCCAAGGCTACGGTGAAGCCCGCTGCTGGGTTGAACAAGAGTGGCCGCCGGCGATCGTCCGCGAGCGAGCATGGCCGTTTCTTTCCCCATGTCCGTTCGACCTCAGACACCACCCCAACGCTGTCCCCTACTACGAACGAGCGAGAAAGAGTTCAAGACATGCCCGAGGTCGCTTACCAACGCGGTAGAAGTTCCGATCATGAGCGGAAGAGCAGCAGCCACTCGTCCCATCCCTCCATTCACCATCGACGACTTGAATCGCTCAGACTGGCTCACCGCTCTCGCGACGCGTCCCCCGCACGCTTCCATCCGGTTTGCGGATGAACATCGATCCGGCACCAGCACGCCACGTAACGGAATGCTACAGAACGAGTCCTGGTTACCAGGCAATCAAGTTGATGACTCCCCTTTGGACGAAGACGCCGAGTCTGCGAGAGGGAGAGTTACTTTCGAGCTTCCTGCGAAGCATTAAAATCGGTTTGTTTTCGTCCTTTGCAAACTCGGGCTTACTATGTATACATCATCTACACCCTCCCGTATCCCATTACCCCTTGCATTGACATGTGTTCCTAATGTTCCTGCGCTCAGCGAAAAGACATCTTCTGGCATACCAATATTAACAACCCCTACCCCTCTATCCCATGCTCTCTCGCTTTGTATCTGTTGACTTGCATAGGGCTCTACCTCCTGTAGTTATAAATGATCTCTACCTTGACCCGTTTCCATGCTCGAAGTCGTCCACAAGGGCGAGTTTGGCCAACAACTCGAGAACGAACGACAGGATCTTTCCAAGTATGTACCTCGCGCTGCTCCACTCGAACAAGTCAAACATGCGTGCTGCAAAGACAGCCTGAACATGCCGATCTGCCGATGCGATTTCAAACGGAAGGCGGACGCCGTCGATATTGTTCGCGACAGCACGCAGACCAGAGGTGAATCCATCTTCGTGGAAGCCGTATCCAAGCCATGCGCCTGCATACAGGATCCCTCTGCGGCCCTGAATATTGCCCATTTCTCTCATCGATACGAGTGCCTGTGGAAAACAATAAAGGGTGAGGAGGGGGAGGATCGAAAGGTAACGAGGGGCATGGCGGTGAGAATCAAAAAGACGGCGTTTGTGAAAATGAAAATGGGGTGTGTGCGTGTGTGTGTGTGGCTTACCTCCGTGTTCAGCACTGGGTGATCGTACTGGAATCGCGCTGCAACGGTGCCGCTAGCGGGTTCCGCGGGTGGGTTCAAGGTCACGAGCACTGGTCCGTGCTTGCTCACAGGTAGGTGTTGCAAGAGGTTCATGTTATCTACAGGGGCGCGAGTGAACGTGAGTTTCTTTTCCTCGAGGTAGATGGTACGAGGCCCCATACACGTCCTGCGTGAGGCATTAACAACTGGCGATACTAGCCCACGTAGGGACTCACAATGACACTCTGTTCACGTTGGCTTTGTACACACCCCCTGGCCCGACCGCAGAAGATGTCAAATAGTTCCACGACGACCAAGCGGATCGGCTTTTTGGCATGAGCTATTGGAAAGATCCGAATCTCAGTGACATCAGAAAGAAAGAAAGAAAGTTCGCATTGTCAAGTCCCCGGGGGTCGTAGACTCACGTCGACGTCGTTGTGTAGGACCACCTCGTTCCGGGTCCACGTAAACCGGCCCAAGATCTTTTCTTCCTCTTCGGTCACTCTAGATCCTGCCTTGAGCAGCGCGAGGGTCGTATCCGAATGGCAAGCCATGATCACACGATCAAAGTTGAGCGAACGGCCATCTGCAGTCGCTACCTGGACGGTGCCATCAGGAGCATTTCCAACGGACGTGATGGGGGTCGACAAGTGCAACTGGCCCCTCGGGAGCTTCTCCAAGATGGCGTTGACATAGTGATGGCTGGAATAATAACCATGGTCTTTGCGTCAAGTTTATGCAATGGAACCACAAAGGATGCTGCACACCTTCCGCCCTTGATTGTCAACCAGGCATGCTTCCCCGTGACCTGGAGTAGATGATGGTTACTCATAAACCTCACCTAAGCATGCAGACTTAGCAGCAGCAACCGGAACGTAGAAAGGGACGTACCAACGTTTGAGCAGGCAACTCCAGCAAGCACTTGTCAGGAGGTGTACTCCAAATGGCAGCAGTCATCGGCTGGAGGGGGGGGGGAGGGGAATCGGGTGTGGTACATCGGATCAGAACACGAAAAGCTTACTTACAATCAGATAGTCGTCGCGAAAAGTATCAGAGTAGCCCTCTCGAGCGAGGTACTCTGCGACGGAACAATCCTCCAGGTAGATATCCTTGTCGACCACGAGCTCTCGAGCGCACGCGTTGAACCGCAGGATGTCGTAGAGTAGCCTCCACATGCTTGGGTCTAGCAGGCGCGAGGGTTGACAAAACACTCCCACTAGGTTGTTGCCTGCCCACTCAAACACACCGTGGTCTCTAGACACGCTAAATGTCATCTCTGCTGGGAGAAGAGTGATATCCGGGTAACGGCTTAGAAAACGAAGGAAATTTGGATACGTAGTTGGGTTACAAACGACCTGGTTTCGGGTAAAATGGATGCCTCTATATCCGGGCTCTCAGGCAGTTCAAGCTCGGATGACTTACGAAGCCACTGAAGAAAAGACATCTCGGTCAAAAGACAAGCTCTGTGGTTTCCAGTCTTACGTGTCCACATAGACCTCAGCATCGCCAACTCGACAACCCGCGGTGTTTGCGTGACCGCCAGCACGGCCATCGGCTTCGAATACATGAACTTCGTGGTCACTGTGTTCGTTCAGAAGCTATGGACAGTGCAATGAACGGTCCGAGTCAGACTCAGTGACCGAAACATGAATTCAAGGATGGGCTCAATCGCTTACCCACGTTGCCGCAAGTCCAGAAACACCAGAACCAACAACAGCGATTTTCATGTGTGATACAAACGAATTGACTGCGGTGGTGGGAGTTCGTACAAGAGGATCGAGAGGTCTACTCAAGGCATTTTCAAGCTTACTAAAAGGCTAGAAGAATCGAAATTCAGGAATGTCTATTTTATGAACCTTTTGAGCAGGGGGAAGTAATCAAGCACAGCAGAAGACTCATCAGATTTGGACATCGGACAGCCTCTAACATGAGTATAGTGTCTCCGTACCATTACCCCCTACCTGCCACTGACCAGCTCGGGTTATTCGGCTCGATACTTCCTACACCTCCTTCATAGACGCCATCTATTGTCAATTCCAATCTTGGTGAAATCTTGGTGGATTCCATGGCCCACAAAGCCACCGTAACGGTACTGGTAAATCGTCAAGATGGTATGAGCGCCAGGCAAACGTATCAACGTACTTGACACCGCTGTAGTTGAGAATGCCTTGCTGTACGGGGAATTTGTACTGTGGCCTAAGTGTCTTCGCGTCAATCAATCAATCGGGTGTCTACATCTGAAGTGTACTCGCCCGAGGTTTGCTACTCTCTTTCCCATCATCCACCCATTCACGTACAGCTGAGCACGGTAAGGCTGGAAAGATTGATCGAAGGTGAAAGACATGGGAACATCAAGTTCCTCCGAGATGCTCAGGTCAAATGTGGCCACGAAAAATCCTACTCCTGCAGTAGCGTTGGGAAGACCCTCTGAAAGATCCCTCGCCTCCCACGACGAAGTATCGTATCCTGGAAGATGCCAGCCTAATCGCTCGCCGTACAGACCACCTTCATTGAGAACACCTCTGACTTTGTCCGGGTAGCTAGTCTAAACGTCAAAAAAGAATTCCAAGCGTGCTTGAATGTCAGACCAACTTTGAATAACCTCCAACTTTGCCTTGCACTTTCCACTCGCCAAAGTTACCAGCATTGAGCATAAACCCGCGAACTCCTCGGGGTGACTTCTCTTCATCAACCACCGCTAGAAATTCGCGTCAGCTAAATCGGGACCATCGACAGTGACAAACTGACCTCCGTTCTCGTTCAGACCCATGTTGTCCTAGTCAAGTTGTGAACACGTTGAAGCCTATAAGATGCAACTAACCTGAAGAATGGTGATAACGTTGTCTTGATCATAAAGTAAGGAGCCAGGCGGGAAGTAAAACTTATTGTCAGTCTCTTCCAAGATGTTTCGGTTATTGGTCGAACTTGACAGGTTGTCCATCGTCAGTGCATCACCACAGCAGTAGAGAATGACCTACTTTCCGTATGAAGTGTTCAGAAACACATCATTCACCCAAACACTCGCAGCGAAAGCTGATTGGTAGATTCATGAAAGCCATTTCCGGTTCGAGAAGATCTGGGACGAACCTTCACCACCATTGATAGAGAGGTTAACCGACTTCGTATCCTCGGTGGCAGTGAAGTGTCCACGCCAAAGCACGATGTTCTCACAACTATTGCATGCGTTACTTGAGTGAACGATAATAGGAATAGTGGTCACTTACTACTCATAGTCGCAACCATATAAAATACGTCCGTCTCCATAGTAGGGCTTGAAAGGTATATTGGTTTCTGTGCGGTTTGCAATCGTCCAGCTTGCGTCTGAAAAGTCGGATTTAATTTCAGGGAGGCTATTCGCATACTTCCAATTTGTCAGCTGAGGGGCTACAGGTCCAGTTGCCGAAACAGATGGTGATATCTGAGTAACAAATCCCCCCTGTTGGGTAACAGCAGCGGTTGCAGCGAAATCTGCAGAAACGGGTATTCCATTCCAGGTCACGGCATTTACAGTGTCTGGCGCAATCACGATCAACCTCACGCCCTCGTACAGGTCACCACGGATTGCAAGCGTTGAGCCTGAAATTGTTGCGTTCCGTACAAGGTAGGGCCCTCCTATTAGGACAGAAGAATTCGTGCCAATTTGCCAGTAATTTGCGAGATCATTCGATGGATTGGTAGGAATTTCCGGAGACCAGAATGTGCCGGCTGTAGTCGTGTCACTGTAGAGAACCAATTGCTCACTTGAGTCCCAGACGGTTACGAGACCTTCTATCCCCGATAAGAAGGCCACGGTGGATACACCGTTGACCGAACTATAGGAAATGCTGGCACTCTGGGCCTGCAGGCGTGGCACTCCCCTGAAGCGGAGTGCAACCTCGTGCTCCTGGCTGGCATCGCCATACAGGAACAAGACATCTCTGTTACCGATCTGGCCCGCGTACAGGACCTGTGCCGTGGAGTAAAGGACTTTGGACGAGCCGAAGGAATAGTCGGTGACAATAACTTTGGATTGCCGACCACCGAGAGTGACCGCTGAGACAACTCTTGGAATTCGGAGTGACCCAGCTGATGTAGTCACGTTCAACTTGAAGAATGTTGTTACCCTGCACGCGGTTCCCCCGTCAACGTCGTTCAATTACAGATAATCGTGCTCACGTCGAGGTGGAATCGTTTTGTCTTGCGATGAAGAACGACGCGCCCGTGTCGGGATTCGTCAACAAGGTGACAAATGCAGAGTCATTCGTCACTGCGACAGCACCGCTGATACTGTCACCAATATAGTCGGTCTTGTAAAACTCAGGGGAGCTGCGGAGGAAGAGCCCTTCTCGCTTAAGCTCGGGATACTTGTCGGTCAGCTCACGATTCTCGGCAATTGCACTTCCGTAGTCGTATGACGCTAGATAACCCGTTACGCGAAAAGCAGGAGAACATCAAAGAACACTTACTGTAAACGCCTGGGAAAGGCAAGCCACCCCACGAGGTCCCGCTGCAAGATCACAGTAAGCGCCGTCCGAGTAAGAGAGTGTATTCATACCCATAAAGCATGTAGTAATTAATCAGCTTGGCATTCGCTGCCCAAAGGTTGAGATTGAAGACATTCTCAAAGTCAGCGCCGGTGAGAACACGACACTGATCATAGCCTTCAGAACCATGTCAACTCTTTCCTATTACACAGAGCGATAGGTGTACCTGGCGCAGTGGGACCCCATGCATCGTAAGCACCAGCTTGGAACTAAATCACAGGTCACTATGCTAAGAAAATGATGCGGATGCAAAACCAACCTCGGGAAAATACCAAGGTTGACCAGGGTTAACACCTGGGAAACATGTCAACAAAATCAAAACAAGTAGGAAAATTTCTTAACGTACTCTCGTGGTAACTATAGTAAGTGGAGTCCACTGGATTCCATACCGTGGGGTTAGAACAATCAAATTTTTGTGGGTAGGCATCAAGGCTATCGTTGCAAACAAGTGGTCAATAGTTGCCTCTGAGTGAACGGCTTAGAAATACCCATAAATATCGACGGCACCCTGCACAAAAGAGATCAGATAAGACGTTGCTGAAAACAACCTGTTCCCACAGTTCCGTTTATCCAGTTCCTCTGTTCTCCGGCGTCGTTTGCCGTGAAGGGTACGACGATCTTGGAATTGTAGAATGCGTTCTTAAGGTCTTCAAAGTATTCCGCATGGGAGATCGGCGATTGAGAGTATTCATTATCTGCAGGAAACAACGGGTTAGTCAGTCACAGCACTCTTCGAGGATGAAACATGATAACGACCGATTTGGATTGCTAATAAGCACCAAGTTAGACTTGTTCAAGCGACGTAAAACAGGATCTACTTACCGATGACCGGCCCTCCTTGGCTGATCTGGTATGGTACCGTTTCGGTAATGATTCCCAGGATATAGTCTTGCCACGCCGCCTTCCAGTCCGTCGCATTTGTCCTGAGTTCACCAGCCACTTGCGACGTTATCCAGTGTGCGATACCTCCCGCAGTTGTTTCAGCGTTGATGTAGGGACCTAATGAAGCGTCACGACGTATTCAATACCAGAACAAAGAACTATTTACCTGGACGAAGGACAATCCAGATCCCTGTCTGCTTTGCAGCTTCATAAAGGGGCTTTAGAGCACGGTAGTCATTGAAGTCAATTACCCCAGGTGAGGGGTTGATCAGTGCCATGTGAGTGTAAACACTGATGGCGTTGAATCCCGCGGCCTTGACCTTTTGAAGAACATCGAGCCATAGCCCAGGAACAGGCAAACGGAAAGAGTGAAACTCTCCGGAACTGACAAGCAGTAATGAACACGATGCACAAGGTATGCAGTTTATAAGCGGACATACTGAATGAAGACGCGTTGTCCTTTCAGTACCAAACTGTACTTGTCCCACAAGACGTCGTTGGTACGTCCGTTTCCAGTGAGGTCCGTAGTTACCGTGGGTTCTTCTACGATTTCCTGTCTAATGGCACTGGCTACGTTGATAGGCAGGGATGTGGGGCAGATAGTAGACGGCTTCAAAGGCGCCACGAGGACATATAATACTGCCAAAAACAGCACGACGAATACCCATGGCAGACCAGTTCGCTTCGGCTTGACATTGGTAGCACCAACTCGAGGTAATATGCTGTTCTCTGCACTTGCATATGAGCAGATGCGCTCCTTCGGCCCGATCTCAGGCTCTTCGGCACCTGAATTCATGACGCAGAGTCACGGACAGAGTCAGAGACTGTCAGAGACAGAGAGACTCGCCATCAACCCGATGTTGTTGTCACGTGACTTAGCTGGCTTGCCCCGTGGGAGTCCCAGTAGTAGCTTGAGCTTCGACCCACACTAGTAGTGCAGTCAGTCAACCAGTCGAAAGAGTCAGAATATCACACGGGGTTAGAATCTTTCAGCGGAATTGATTGGGGTAAGTCCTGGTCGTTCTCAGATGGTGGCCCGGAATACGTGGCCATTAGCTGCGGCTATAGCTTTAAACTAGTTTCCATTGTCTCGTCGTCACGTTTCAAGTCAGACAGTTGAGCCCGATCGCTGCTCACCGTGTGACCCCTGCTACTTGCTACACAGGCCCCCTAGCATGTGTCGATGCTTGTCAGGAACACGTTGAGACAGTGATGCAATCATTCATAGCTTGCTATTGCCTCATCTTTAGTTCGCAAGGGGTTATGGTCCTGAGTTCTAGACTCGGAGGTTTCCTCCCACAATACTCGCTCAACATCCCACAGGGTCCGGTAAGTGTGGTTAATCCTCATTAGCATAGTTAAATCTTCACCAAGAGCTTTCGTCAAGGCATAGTGTCGGGCGTTCGAGTAATAGTGTGCTGCAGGCGGAAAGGAAAAGTGACTACTAGGTGGGACGAGAACACTGCTTACGTGCACGGTTAGAATCACGGAGCCCAGCCGTGTTCCGCAAGTTTGTGGATTCAAGGAAATGACATCCATCCGAAGACGGAAAATGCTAATACTGATACAGGTCAACTCCCATGAGGGGTTACCCAGCTTCTTATGCTAGCGATGGATTGATGGTAACGTAGAAAGAAAGGAGAGTGAGATTTGCGTGGATATGAGGCAATGCGACTGAAACGAAATGAGATAGGATAAGAAATAGATCGGAATGCATGTACAAGTAAATGGATGAGAGAGTGTGGAATTCGAAGGATGTTTGAGACAATGTCCGAAGCTTTACCACCCAACAGTGTAGTATGGTCTATGTAGATCCTGCATGAGATTGATGTTAGGGTTGGTAGGCAGTCTAACCGGAATCAGATGATCTGCGTACTGCCAAGTCATCACTGACACTTGGGGCAGGGACAACATTCTGTTATTGTAGGGCTCAACCAGCATGAAGTCGGAAGGCTACCCACGATTTACGGACCTCTTGCCCGCGGGACTCCATGTCCACGGCGTCTCTTTCAGCTGCGGGCGTTTGCAGCGGGATGTTGGGAGAGCGACTTCGTTGATCTGTCACTATCTGAAACACAGGGGACTTTTTTGGCTCGCCATCAGTACCCCGCCCTCGTACAATTTGGCGTGTATTCAGTCTATATCTTTATGAGATCTTCAAGCCGTATGAGTTGGATAGAAACGTACGTCGCGACGAACGATATTGCATATACTGAATCATGGGTCAATTCAATGCGCTGGATAAGACAAATATCCCCTTACGTTTACTCAAAACAAAGTAACAACCTACGAAGATGAAATTGTCCGGCATATAGTTGAACTATTACAGGGTTAAATGGAAGCAACCACCACAAAGGTGCGGATAATACATACAATGATTAAAGTGGTGAAGCTCATTGCACTAGACGACGGTGTTAACAAGCTGGAAATAGACCTTGTTTAGGTCCGACAGTACCTTGTCAGTATACCGGTGTTGACTGCGTAAAGCGTTAAACTTCTAATGATCGCGCTCCTTCGGTTACGCTATCAGAAACCAGTAAAAACTATACTGGAAAACCAGAACGTACTGTGTATAGTACAACCGCATGCTTTGCAAGTAATAACAAAGGGCAGTGGCTATGCCTATGTCAGTCAGAACGCCAATAGCGAGCGCGACGATCCCCAAGACCTGAAGCAAGAATACCAAGTCAGGAATGATAGGATTCACACGTGAAAATCTAACTGACTCGTAGGTTGTCAAGATCAGGTAGTGCGGGAAGCGCATAACTGGGAGGAGGGTACGCATACTCAGCTCGAATGTTATACCAGAAAATCCGAGAAACTTGATACCTTTGCACTGTGAAAACTATGAAATACAGCGTTCAAAAGTAATCGTGCAAGGCTTCATTGAAAACTCACCGATGGCGAGACCTGGGATACAGTTAAGCAACGATAACGGGAATCGTCCGCATTAGATACGAAGATTGCAACCATGGCGACGGTTCCTCACCCAGTTGTCCAAAGTCCAGAAGCATCTTGTCAAAAGGATCAGATACATAGAATAACGCGGGTAGGGAACGACTCACCAGAAACGCCGTCAGCCACACGTTCCCGTAGCTAACTGAGAAAAGCGACGTCACTCAAGATTTCGTTAAGGAAGAATGGAACCCTTACACCGCCACACCCGCAGTGTGAAGAGACTACCCGACGATCGGGGATAAATATCGAGAATGAATATCGGAACAAGATATACGTACAACTTGACAACGGTTCCAACCACTGCCTAGGGAAATCATATATTTTAGGATCAGCAATGGAGGCGACATACTCACCCCTACGAGAAGCTGAAACTGGAGTGTGCCGAGTTTCAACATGAGATCACAGACCATCATCAATAAAGTGAACGCACGACGAGAGACCTGCGTTCTTGTCAAATGACGGAGAGCAGAAGGGGGGGAAAGACGCACCAAAGTGGTTTGCCCAAGAGCGCAAGTATGTTCATGAAATTGCTGCTTTGGATTTAGATTATCAGTAACTAACGGCAACAGAAACTCACGTTATTGAGTAGTAGTACACCGAATGGCCAATGAAAGCTTGGTGCGCAGTCTCTAGTAGCCTGAAGAAAAACTACATGACGAATTCAGCGGGTATTGAAGGTGTACGAACAATAGCAGTGCGACCTAGTGGGGATGGACATGAAACCAGAGCGAGGATACGCGCTTGGGGAAGGACTAACGATCACTTTGTACCCAGCCTTGTCCGAAGGATATCGACGATAATAACTGTATACCTGGATGAGGAACATGCCGTATAACCTGTTGAAGGATCAGCGTGACCATCTTGTAGACATGAGCAGTACTCGCACTGTAGACACACTGAAGCCGATGAACAAGGCACCGAGCGTGCTGTTGAAACTAGGAAGGGTGGCCATTGATTGTGCCAGGAGACCGAGAGATGGACCCGGGAAAGGAGACATGGGATATGGCAGGTTGCGCGATTATAAGCTGGAGCAGCCGCTAGTAGCCGGAATAAACGTTGGTCCGAGAAGGCTGTGGGTGACGAGCGATTATGGTGCCCGCCCAAGAAAACTGTGCAGTATCTCCCGGTTCCAGCAGCCTGATCGCGTGGATATGCGGGAACGGAAACGTACGCGGAACCTATAAAGGAGAAGTTCCTAAGAAATAAAGCCGTACTTGGAGCGTGGAATTGACGTTACATTTACTCATGTTCCCTTGCCAGTCAACGAAACCTTAATTGATCACGAAGGTGTGAGCAACGTTACTTTTGCGAATTCTCGGTATGAAGAACATTCTGGCAGGCGAGACCTGTCCATTTGTTTATCTGAAACACGCGCCCAAGCAACTGAATTGTCACCAATGCTGCTAGAGCCTAGAGGGCACTTGGATGGCATTGATAAGACATCGTCGTGGTTTCCCCGAACAACTGTTCGATCACCATGGTGCTTGGAACAACCTTTCCTCACGGCACTTGTAACGAGGCGAGGAGCGTAGTGATCACGCCCCAAAGAGGACACTGTCACGATCGGGCTCTGTGCCTGCGTGCCTTCTTGGACGGTGGGCGCGGACGGGGAGGCTGAGTGTGGACAATTTCCCGGGTCGGATGTTGACCGCAGCCCGCAAATACACTCGGGAGATACCGATAGCGCGGCGGCTGTGCTGATTTGTAGCAAGTTGGTAAAAATGCACCTTCAAAATTGTTCAGTTGAGTCCTGCCAAAAAAATTATATCGGGAATCTCCAAAGGTGCGTCGCCACAAGTTCGAGGCATGGCGGCTCGCGGTGCATATTGCACCAATTCTCTGGGGCCCTTCAATGGGGAATACAATATAACTTGCGCATGCCACAGAAATGGAGATCATTTGGACCTAAGGTTTAATGAGCCTTGGACGTGTGCAGGTCACCTGAGGGCATTGTGGGCAGGATTCCGGACGTTTCAACCTTGTTTGTCATCTGCCACCAAGGGGGCATGAGTAGATCCGACAGAGTAGATCAGTGCTCTCTTACAGGTACACCAAACTCTCAAGGCATATTTCTAGCCACTATCATACCATCTGCGCTAATAATCTCAATTCCCCCCTCTGCTCACTCTGGCTCAGCTTTTACAGTCCCATGCGCGATCGAATGTTCTGCACTACTTGTACCCGATCCGGTCAAGACGTCCCTGCCGAAGTCAAGTCGAACACCAAGCCGTGCTAGGCACAATGCTGTGGATTCCCTTGCCCGAAGACTGCAGCTCATCGCAGTTCGGGCACCGCCAGGGACACTTCCGAGGCTGTTTGAGGACTGGAGCCGGAGCCCACGTAATATGTGGCCGGGTGTCAGTATAAATGTTAACTTCTTCGTCCTTTTTCCCCGATTGGCTTGAGTTCCCGGCAAAATGGATGTGGCGTCCCGTTTTGCGGTTTCGATGGCCAACCGGAGCAGCGTGGAGATAAAGGGTTTCAGGGTGGCTGATAATAAGGCTGCCGGAGCAAGACATCGTTCCGTGTGCTCCCTATTAGTAAGGAATGTGGAATTTTCTTGATAGGGCGCAAAATCAAGGAATGCAGGAAGGCGCAGCTCGGAGACGACTTTATGAACAGCGAGGATGAGTTCCGGCGGATTGAGCATCACCAGGTCGCGTGGGCTATGTTGCCAAGGGGGTAAAAGCATTCTCGATGCTTGGTTCGGGAAGGAACCCGTTGATGATACCGGAGGACCCCGTATTGCTTGCCCGAGACCATCTAACCACGTGAGAACCTTCGTCAAGTTAGTAAGAGGGAGGCTCGTTCCATATCGTTGTTCCACTCTCGGAACCACAGCACATGTCCAATTGACCACACCCTCCTCGCTCTTAACGTCGTATCCAGGATGCAAGCGCTTTTTGGTACCACAAGTTGGGCAGGAGTCCTCACCCAGAATGGGTGTCCCATCCTTCTCTCTCGTTTTTTTCTTCAGCTCAAAATGTGGTCCTGAAGTAGGATGTGACGGGCGAGGAAAGTGTGATGCATCCTCGAGAAACATATATACATCACCAACTGTGAGTACGGTCCGCTGACTTGGTGGAGCTGAAGCAATATGGTCGACATAAAGCGCATGTAACGCGCGAGCGCGAGCCCACTCCAGCATGGTTTCAACACGAATGGTTCATAGTAGCAATTGTGTCTACGTACCTCAATGGCTTTCCTTCTCCCAGGTACGAGAGCGAGCAAGTGCGCGGGACTGGCGACCAACTTATACGAGACTTGGATGGTGGTTCTTTGCTTGACATCTGAGCATCTTAATTAATATAAGCGGCCCATCGAGCAGAAGGAAGCGCACCTTTCGCGGTCATCGGCACCCTCGGAAGGAGACTCCGTATGACCTGTTCGTAATCTATGACATAGCACGTATTTCAATACATTTCTACACGCGAGACAAGATGCCACTCACACTCTTCCTTGATCGTCAGGCTGTCTCCATGCTCTGGGCCGGTCTGGGGTGTGTTGTGCAAGGAAGAGTCGAATGTGAGCTGCCGATCAAGGGGCGGCAGCGGAGGAGGGCTCCCTTTCGGGACAGGAAGTAGGGGCGTATTACGATCGAGCTCGACGTCCAGTAATTGTTCTGAACCAAAAACCGAAGTATGGGACCTGGATTGGTCAAGCTAGACAAGATCGGTAAGTTACAATTCCATGTGAGGATAGGGTGCAGATATGGAATCGGAGATGCGGTTTACATACTTCGACCCAATGTTCAACTTCCATTTTTCCGCCGCCAACCCATTCAAAAATAACTTTGGCCATAAAGGGTTCATTTGCAGTGCCAACAACCACAAAAGGTTGTTGCTGGGTGGTGAGAAACACGGGTGACACCGTCCTTGGCGGTACGACCGTGATGCAGGTCAGGAACGATGATAGCGGGAGTGACTAGGCTACTCAGTGAGTTCGATATCTAGGCACCAGCGCAAAACGAGAAACATACATAAGAGGGTGCCGTGACTCCTAGCATCCAACGATACTGACTGGTAATGCCTAACTGGGTTCCTAGATCTGCCTGCATGAGTACTGTGCAACGATGGATACCACAGTTGGTTCACCTTCTTTCAAGAATAAACTGCGATCCACGAGACGGATGCGCGCCATGATGTGGAAGCGCGATGCAGTTGTGCCAGCTGGGATGATCACAGTAGTTGGGATGTTATCTGCGTCTATGGTCTCCGCTCCAGGGCCGACGTCAACTACGAGATCAAGGTCTTTTCGTGCGGTGTTTCTGTGCGGGTAGCGCATGTAGAAACCTTTCTTGGGTTGTGCTAGTTCTTCGGAGATGCGTCCGTCTCGCTGCGAGCTGGTACCGTCGAAAGTCATAATATCGACGTCCTGGTCTCCACCGTAAACGTGGATGCAACGACGTTTGGGAGCACGACCAAGGAACTGTGCAAGGGCAGGAGACTCTGCATGAAGACCAAGGGTTCGCGATAATAGGGTACTTGGTGCTGTCGCTGAGCTTTCAAAGGAAGCGTCCGAGGGAGCATGCGCCGAGAGAGGGGTGGGTAAGACACCGTCAACACCTACCGCTCGTTCGAAAAGCCGACGTAGCCCAACAACGCTGCCACCCCAGGGCACCTCTACTCCGTCCCTCTCGTACGTCTCCCACTTTTGAGCGTCCGCAGAAATAGGGACGGCGCAAGCCATGATGCATGCGTCATGGCTTGCCCATTCAACGCCATGGGCCAATCGTGCATGATTGAGGAGACCCTGGAGAGTGGTGAACTGTGTTCGGCCACAGGTCGGACAGGCAAGAATCGCAAGCTGGGTATCAGACGCGCTGGAGGGTAACCTTATGTACAGATATTTCTGCTGTGACGGTTTGGGAGTCCGAGAAGAGCGCGTTTTTGGTACGCGCTGGAACGCTGGTTGAGTAGGCACTATAGGAGAGAATGAGGGAGATGGACTTCGCTCTTCGAGCAATCCAATGTCAAATATAAATGATGAAGGTGCTTCCAATGCATCAAGAGCATCCAGCGCGGCATCTTGGAAATCGTCCCCGTCCAAAGGTTGATCTTGTGGCTCTCTGACATTTGAAAGGGCGTCCAGCATTTGGAGCGCCCATTGAATACGACCTTCAACGGTAGTTGCAAGCCGTTCACGAATGGCAACCTCTAGATTGACTTCATCATTGATAAGGCGAGAAATTTTGAGTGTCTGAGAGTCTACAAGCATGCATGCATGGTTCAACTTGAGAATAAAGACGATGTGGGCGACGCACCATGGTCGCCACCCCCTGGATCACCATCCAGCTCCTCGTCCGAAATTGTAAAATCTACTATCTTCTTCTTGAGTGCCCCAGGCTGTGGAACGTCCACACGGTACGGTACTGGCAAATGATACATGCGTACCCATCTATGCTTGGTATGAGATAAGACCTTGCAGTGTCAGTTCAAGAAGACTCCAAGAAACACTTGTAAACAACTCCCACATTTCCCCCTTACCGCAAATGACACGTCTGCACCTGCCAGTGGGGGCACGGTTTAATCTGCGTCGGACGAAGAATGCCAGTCTCGTGCATGTGCAGTAATATCTTATGATCATCTGAGGCCCTGTTCGCGGTTCAGAATACCCTGACTGGCGGAACACGCGACTTGCCAGTCACGGTGAGACAACCTCATGCCCTTGCAAGTCAACTCGCCGGTGCGATCGCTACTTCAAGGAAATATGCTCCCTGTCGATGCTCCGAGGTATATACGAACGGGTCACACGCAACATTAAGTGAATGCGACCTTGTCTAGGCTATCAGTTATCAACTATCTCTCCTGGTGCAATGGTGGTCACTGAAAGGTAACTATACGGGTAACTATAGCAGGGGAGAAAAGTGCGTGATGACAAGTTTGTCTTCTAGGAACCCGAAGGGTTCGTCCCATCACTAAGTGGCTTACCCGGAGCCTGCTTTGTAGACACGGCCCCAAACGAGCGCTTGGAATCTTTGAGGGATGAGCTAGTGAGTAGTAGAAATCGCAAGTCGAGACTCACTGGTCATACAGGGACAAGGCGCCAGCTGCAGCAATTCCGCGCAGGATGTTCGCACCAGCTCCGTCTTTCGCGGAAGATCAGACTCGACACACTGCCAAGAAATGTTTGGCACATACTGAACAAAGCTGTGGCGCCTTCTTTCGCGACGATCTGTCTGGTCGCATCAATGAATGACTTGTAGTGAACCTGGCGAGAATGATGTGAGATAGTGTCCGTTCCGCTGACGGAGGCAGCACTTGCCTTTTCTCCCGACGTCATCATCATACGACGCCGGATTGTGTCCATAGGATAAGACGCAAATGCAGCACCCTACAAAACTGCTCAACAGATAACCCGGCGACTCATCTGCAGAAACTTCACTGACTGTAGTGCAAGCCCAACCCACGGCGAAAGACGCCAAAAAATTACCCTGGAAACTCCCGACGAGGAAGGTATCCCTAACCGTATCGTAACCTCCGAAGCTAGACAACAAGGCACGTTGGTCTCGAAGCAGAAGCAGGCGAAACTTGTACTTACTACAGCCCTCGGTAGACGATGATACCGAGGATATTAGGAACGAAGCCTCTGTATAGGCCAAGAATTCCGTCCGTGCGGAGTGTCTGTCTATATACGTCCGTAATTCCGGTAAACTGACGCTGTCCTCCCTTGGCGGCGCTCTTCCCGTCAGCAGACAGCCGTGTCCGAGCACTGATCCCAAAGGTCACGTGTGAACAGATGGACAGGGCAGCAAAGCATACTAGTCAAGGGAATAGACAAAGACAGAAGAGGATGCCCCGGCTGCAGCCCCACTGGCAACATTCCCTATGAAAATGGAGTCAGCTTCGATCGCCGATCATCCTCCCTTCGGACACTCACCAAAGACCCAAAGACCATACCCTTCCGACTTTTTGTAGCCAAATCTTCTCTTGAATTCGTCCTTGAAGGCGAAGTTCAAAGCTTGTGTGGGAAAGTACCTCAGGATATTGGCACCATTCCCCCTCCAAACTAACACCCTAAGCACCTCAGATTACTGGTCAAAAGATATAGTAGCGCACAGCTCAAGAGTCCTTCTTCTGTATAGGTTCTTCTAAAGCAATCTGTCACACCACGATACGGAGAGCTCAAGCGACCGGCCGCTATCATAGCTCCCTGATTCTGTATCATCAATTTTACACGCTCGATAGGTGCGGCAGCCGTCTTCGAGATGGCCGCAGCAGTACCCCCCATCATGAAATCGACTGCACGACTTCTTTCAGACGAGGTTGAAAGCAGAGGAAAACATGGCTCGCCTAGGAAAACATTTGACCCCGGGGCTTTAACCTTTAGGTTATCAACCATATCTAGTTATGTTTGGAGAGGACCAGTGAGTGGGGATTTGAATAGCTGAAGCCTGAAGGGACTGGGAAGGACTCGACGACACTTTTATGCGAATACGCTATGGGCTTCGCAGGAACAATCCGGAAGCGAGGACTGCCTTGGGATCCGAAGCGGCCGGGAATGCTCATGAGGAAGGGCATGAACAATGAGACCCAGTGCAGGTGGCACGCTGAAGGCAGTGCGTTCTTCCGTGCTTGCCCGACAACGGTTATCTCTGCAAGTAGGAAACGAGAAAGTTATGAATTAGCGTAGACGCCACCGCATGGTGAGCTCGCTGCGGATGCTGTATCAAAAGTACCTTTTCATCGATCATTCATCTAATGCATCTTGCCAGAACAAGTAGACAAATCATTTCATGGTACAGTAGCGTTCGAAGTGTAGGGTACAGCTTCGAAACAATACGAAGGAAATGAACCATAGCTTCCACTAGTAGGTCTGCTAAGTACCACACCAGAGAGAAAAAACCTGAGACGGGCGGGAGGACCAGTATGAAGGAATACAACTTCATAGAAAATACCCAACGAGTGCGATAGGCCAACAAGGGACCCTGCACAGTTTGTAAAAATACCCAATTAACCTGACTTGGCTGCGCGTCTGCGATCACGTTCAACTTTCTGGACACAATTGGCAATGATCCAAGTAACGGAACGACGACAGTAAGGAACATGATGAATTCTCACCTGAAGCAAAGAACCCCTTATACGCCCAGCTGTAGGGGCCCTGCACCTGAGCGATGACCGACATCACCTTAGCCGACATGTACCACTTCAGGAACCTGGGCTGACAGGACAGCTTGGAAGTAACCTTGAACTGAATTGTCACGGATGTGTGCCGAGTAGGAGAACCGGAAAAACTGCCAAAGAAAGGGTGACCCTTCCACCGTGGAGCTATGAACTTCGCCACTAGTGGAAGGTCACCATCAGGTGACAGATTGTTCAGTTCAAGAATTAATCAAAGCCTGGGAGGTTCACAAATAACATACTCCAGAGAGGGCAGACGTACATAAAGGGAATGAGCAGCCGTCGTGGCAAACATTGCATCATTGAGAAATGTTATCGACAGGGCTATGCGTCTGCCATGTTCGAGAGTCGGCGTGTAACTACGACTCAGATGCAATTGCATTTCTGTAGTAGGCAGATATTACTGCGAAGGCTGCGGCGTACTAGTCCGGGGTAGTACGATGCGGGAAGACGATGACAAAACGAGTCATCGAAGTAAGAATGGCACGCCCTATGATCCTTATCTGTAGAGCGGAGATGAGCAGTGATGATTTAGTTCCACATTGGGTGTCAAGACACGCGTAGCTTGTCCGACGTATTGGCTGCGCATGCAAGCTCTCACGGCACAGGACTCCGGAGATAGAAGCACCAGGTAATGGTATATTCGCGTTCTTGTGCTCTATTGAAAAGACCACAAATCCCCGCTCGTACATAGTTTGTAATCTGACAGAAGTTGCTTAATGAACAATAGGATGGGAGAACATATTCGATCAAGCAACCTACCGGTGATAAAGATAAACTATGCGTGAGTCTGATATATATGTGCGAAGAAAATGGAGGGGGATAACCAATTCACAGCTTCGCAGAATCCTTGGTTCCTTGTCGCACGTTGAGCTCTATAGGGAACATTAGCGCCATTTGGTCAGCCACAGCAATGCAATATTGGTGATCCCTCCATCCCTTGGTGACGTCTCCCCGACCAATTTGAGAGGGTGCTGTCCAAACCTCCACCCTTGCATTATGGCGTCCTTCTGGATTATTCAGAAACCGCGACTCGCTGTACACACCAACCGTGCGAGTTGAATAGTTGTCGGAAGATGGTATCCTGGCCTTGAACTCTACCATCATGGAGATAGTAGGGAACCAACTATGGGGGGCGTTTCAATCAATGCATTGTTTCCACTGGGAAAGACTGACCATTCCTTCCCTCTCGCACTGCCTGGCTCACTTTCCGGGAGCAACTCTGGCAATGCGGTGAACGAATCACAAAAGAATGGTATGGATGACGTTGTGAGCCTATCGTCCTCGTGAGTTAGCTCATACCAAGCACCCCACTCAACGCCCCCTCCTCCAACCGATTCGGCCACCGTTCTTGCTACGCTGCTCGGATCATTACGGCTCAACAAGACAGCGTCGACGGACATCCGAGTCTCCATGTTGCCACACGGAGGGCTGACCGCATCATAAGACACTGTGCTCGGGTGGGAGTACAGCGGCACACGGCGTGCATAAGGAGATGGCGGCGTCAGAACTCTTTGTTCTTGGCCAGACTGCGACGGAGAAAGATCACCGAAGAGGAGACGAGCAGTGATTTTCGTAGTCCCCTTGAAGTTTGAGAGACGTCAACTGAGGCGAAGGAGAGGCAGCGCAAAGCCAACGAATGTACCACCGACCTGTTGCACGAGTTCTGCAAGAATATTGGTGAAAGTTCTGCCAGATTTGAGTCGCTTCACTTGCACTTGGCCAGCCCCAACATTAGTAGCGCGGAGGAAATGCGCGCTGACGTGGATGGGGTCTGTGTGAGAGGAACCGGACTGGTGCTGGATACAGGCTTCGACGATGACACCCAAGGCATAGCCTACAGCATTCCAACATTACTTGGTCAACGAAATTATGAGATCCAGAATGCTTACCTCCTTGCGGGACACTGAATAATACTTTGATGTAAGATCACCAAATCAAAATTGCATAGCTAGCGTGGGCTGACTTACGCTACAATGGCCCAAGTGGGATCAAGTCTGCAATGGTAGTAAAAGGTGCCGTCATCGCTTTTGGATTGAAGCGAGACCTGGAGAGCTTGCGCAAGCGGTGCCATACGTTATGAACGGTATTGAGGGAGTGAAGGGGAGGCGCGGGGGGGGGGGGATTTGAGGGATAACTTGAAGTCTCAAGTCTCTCAACCACTATAATTAGCCGACCACTAGATATTACACGGTTTGACCAGCTTCCTTCTCGTTTCAGCAGTGACTGCAGTCACCGGCGTTCAACTCAAGTTGCCATTACTAGTAATGTTTATTGGAATACGACCAAATAAT
The DNA here is from genome assembly GCA_025782845.1 of Boletus coccyginus. NCBI lineage: Eukaryota > Fungi > Basidiomycota > Agaricomycetes > Boletales > Boletaceae > Boletus > Boletus coccyginus. Next base: position 419,170 of record JAHZSR010000025.1, read on the forward strand.
AACAAGCTACACTCGACCTCGTCATGCCGAGTAGTAATAATGACGCAGCCAGATATCTAATCAATAGGATTACATTAGCTATTGATTAGACTAGTATATAACTCGAGCTGTACATTAGGGGACAGTAGTTCTAAGTCTAACTCTTATCCCCCATCTCGTCTGAGGTCTTCACACTTCGCGCTCATCGTACTGCAACAGGTTATGAGCCCCGCGCTCTGACCTTAAACAGACGAGACACTACACTATGTCAAATCAACCACCGGCCCCACTAGGGCCACCACCGCCTCTTCCACCAGGGCCGCCGCCATCGTCATTAAACCCTAATTCCCAAACTACTACCCAGGCGGTAACCCCCTCATCTTCCGCTGCTACAATATCAGTCGCACCCGCTCCTATTTCGGGAAACTTCAATGCCCCTAAGATGGACAAACTCCGCGACGGGAACTGGCTTGCGTGGAAAACTTGCATCGCCACTGTCCTTAAGCGGAAAGAAGCGTATGAAGTAGCCGTCGGCACGGCTGTCAGACCCGCGGACCCTGCCAGTTCAGCTGTGGTAGACTGGCGGGCAAAAGATCTTATCGCGCAAGAATTAATCACCACTGCAATCAAGGATGAACAAGTCATCCATGTCTCCGAATGTGAGACTGCAGCTCAGATGTGGGAGGCACTCCGCACCATTCACGAGCCTCATGGACAACAATCAATTTTATCTACCAAGAAAATGCTTTACAGCGCCGAGGCTAAAGAAGACGCTGACATCCCCTCGCATCTCAACAGCATGCGCTTGCTGCGGGAACGTCTTACACTTTCCGGCCATGTCATTGACGACTTTGAATTCAAGTCCATTCTAGTCACATCTCTCCCACGCTCGTGGGAAGGGTTTACTACATCCTATCTAGGATATCAAGGAGGAACCCAGGGAAACAGGCAGGCCCAGACGATGACCGTTCAAGAGCTTACGTCGCTCCTGATCGAGGAGTTCAAACGACGCAAGGAGAAGAATGGCTCAGGTGAATTCGCTTACACATCGGGTGGCAGTTACCAAAAGAAGAAACGTTGTGCCATATGCGGACGCACCAATCAAATAACGGCAGAATGCCGCTTCAAAGGGAAGCCCAAATGTGAAATTTGTGGAAAATTTGGGCACAAAGGTACAGAATGTTGGAAAAACCCCCTCAATAAGGGAGGAGAGGGTAGAGTTGGAAAATTCGGCTGGGGAAACAAGGAACCCGAGACCAAAGGAAAGGCGCGCGCGAACATCACAAAGGATGATTCGGACAGCGATACAGTGAATTTAGAGAAAAGTTTTCTCGCCAATGTAACTATAGCTAGTGATGCGGATATGCAAGAGGCCGAGCAGGCCGACTTTTCTGCTTATTCGTGGATCGCGGATTCGGGTGCTACAACTCATATTTGCGCTCAACGTGACGCATTTACTGAGTACACAGCGCTACCTGAGCGCATAGTAAAGGGACTCGGTGATAACCCTGTCTCGGCACTCGGACAAGGCACTGTAATTATTCACACGTACATCAATAACCGGGCTAAGCGACTTCGGTTAACAAAGACCCTGCATGTACCTGATGCCCGTGAAAATTTACTTTCACTCGGGCGGATTGATCGCGCAGGAGGTTATATCATCTGTGCCAAAGGCCAGCTAAGTATTTATGACTCTCACAATAATAAGGTCACCATAGGCCGACTATACAAGAGTCTATACTACCTAGATGTACAAACTGCGGTCATACACACTAGCAATGTGGCAATGAAGATCAAATGATCTTATACCTGGGAAGAATGGCATCGCCGCCTGGGACATATCGGTATCGCTGGACTACAAAAATTACATGGCAAGAATCTAGTCGACGGATTCTCGCTCAGGGACAGCCCGCAGGACTTTGAGTGCGAGGCATGTATCCAATCAAAGATAACAAGGTTACCATTACCAAAAGAGGTTACCCGCCGGCCCCGGGAACCTGGCGAACTAACGCACACGGACGTTTGGGGGCCAGCCCGCGTTCCGTCAACACATGGATATAAATATTATGTTTCGTTCGTTGACGATGCTACACGGCATGTCACAATCAGCTATATGAAAACAAAAGACGAAACGGCTACAAAGGTAAAACAATACCTAGCCTACATAGAAAGACAACAGAACCACGTTCCAAAAACAGTAAGAGCTGATAATGGACGCGAGTATGTCAACAAAGACCTTCGATCTTGGTTTCTCGATCGAGGAATTGAAATACAAACAACGGCACCATACACGCCCGAACAGAATGGTGTGGCGGAACGATGGAATAGAACTGTCGTAGAATTAGGGAGAGCTATGTTACTCGCCCATGATCTGCCAAATGAGTTGTGGCCTGAGGCAATGAGCCATGCCACCTACATACGAAACCGTGCCTACACGAAAGCATTGCCTGACAGTACGCCATACGAAAAGTGGACGGGAACGCGTCCGGATATCTCGTACATTCAAGAATTCGGACACCCGGTATGGATTCTCAATCAGGAGATTAATCCCTCCAAACTAGGTGCTCAAGCAAAGAAACATATCTTTATTGGCTACAAAGATGGACCAAAAAGCAATCAAGTACTACGATATTGAAAAGAAAACAATAAAGGTATCGCGCGAGTACCGCTGGCCATTGACTACTATCGAACATCGGTTTGAGGGGGAGAACGGAGGTACCAAACCTCTGTCCGATGGAAGTAAACGAAACAATCCAGATGACGCTGAAAAAGACAATAATAAGCGTCAGAAGATCGATACGGATCAGCAGGACAATAACAACCTACCTGACTTGATACCAAGCGATTCGGATGACGACGATAACGATCGCCAATCAGCATCCACTGCTGCTGCCGCTGCGTACATGGCATTCACCGAGACGAACATACCCGAAAGAGAACCTAAAACGCTCTCTGAAGCAAAGAGCTCACCCGAATGGCCAGAATGGGAAAAAGCCATTCGTACAGAGCTGGAAACGTTAGAACGGATGGGTACATGGGAGCTTGTGGACGCACCCGAAAACAGAAAACCTGTCACGAACAAATGGGTCTTCGTCAAGAAATACGATAAGGACGGAAACTTACAAAAGTATAAAGCACGTCTAGTTGCTAGAGGATTCAGTCAAATCCCTGGCATGGATTATAATGAGACGTACTCACCTGTCGTCCGACTCGAGACTATACGAGCAATACTTGCACTCGCTGTAGCCGAGGACTGGGAGATTCAGCAAATGGACGTGAAGGGAGCTTACCTAAACAGGAAGCTCAAAGAGGAAATATACATGAATCAGCCTGAAGGCTTTGGCGATGCCACATCGCGGCTGTGCCGGCTAGTAAAGACACTTTATGGACTTAAGCAGTCTGGCCGCGAATGGAACGAAGAGCTAGACGGCAAGCTCAGTGCAATAAAATTCAGCCGATTGCGCTCAGACCCGTGTGTCTACATACGACGAACGGGAACTGTAATTGAGATCATCACCGTATGGGTTGATGACCTCCTACTTTTCACGAACAGCAAAGGTCAAATGGATATATTAAAGAATGACATAAAAGGGTTATTTGATATTACCGATCTAGGCGAGCCGAACAAACTAGTTGGCCTCGAGTTCACACGCGACCGAGAACGCGGGACACTGTCTATACGACAAACACAATATATTGAAAGCATACTGGAAAAGTACGGTATGCATAACGCCAATCCAGTATCTACCCCGCTCGATCCAAACATAAAACTCGAGCCGCAAGACAAAGACACACAGCCACAATCCCAAGAAGGGAACTACGCGTCACTAACGGGATCACTGATGTATGCCGCGATAGGCACACGTCCCGATATAGCATACGCCGTGAACAAACTCTGTTCGTTCAATAGTAATCCAAGTTTGACCCATTGGACGGCCGCGAAACGGATACTACGATATCTGAGTGGTACGAAACAAATGGGAATCACCTATGCTAAGAACAGACATAAAAATGAGTTTTTACGGCTATGCAGATGCGAGTTTCGCAAGTAACAGCGACCTAACGTCGACTAGTGGCAACGTGTTTATACTAAATGGAGGTGCAATCACGTGGTCCTCAAAGAAGGAAACTACGACGGCGCTGTCCACAGCTGAAGCAGAATTCTCGTCAATGGCGAGAGCAGGAAAAGATATCATTTGGCTCAGAAACCTATACAGTGAAATAGGATATGAACCGAAAAACGCGACCATACTCTACGGCGACAACAAGTCCGCCATCTCTATCGCGACCAACGCTCAATTTCATAAGCGTGCGAAATATTTTGACTTATCTAATCTCTTCATGAGAGAGAGAATCAAAATAGGATGGATCACACTGATCTACTGTCGGACGGATGATATGACCGCCGACATACTAACTAAGGCTCTACCACGAGCTAAACACTTACAACACTCCAAAGGACTCGGCCTACGTTAGGCTTGAGGGGGAGTATTGGAATACGACCAAATAATAACAAGCTACACTCGACCTCGTCATGCCGAGTAGTAATAATGACGCAGCCAGATATCTAATCAATAGGATTACATTAGCTATTGATTAGACTAGTATATAACTCGAGCTGTACATTAGGGGACAGTAGTTCTAAGTCTAACTCTTATCCCCCATCTCGTCTGAGGTCTTCACACTTCGCGCTCATCGTACTGCAACAATGTTTTTTGTGTCCTCGAGCCAGCGCGGTTGAACAAACAAGTGACGCTCTTGCGTTCCACTCGGTCCGATGGCAGCAAAACGATTCGAGTCATTCCCCGACCTCCATCCGAAAGCACGGTCCAAACCCCAGTTCAACGACCCGCTTTGCATCTCGCAACTTCAAGTTCATCATCAACCGCTGCCAGAGCGTCTCGGCCCTTTCCTCAGGACCTCCGCTTAGACTGGTCCTCTTCGATCCCAGTTTTGTCAATTTACACCGTCTGGCTCTCCTATTGGCCCTTACTTCACCTTCCTCGGTGGTCACAACGAGGATGAAGAAGCGTTCGAAAACGACCTCGCTGAACCTCAGTCCGCCCCCAGCAGCCTCGCTTTCATCGCCGACAGCCAACCTTTCGTGGGGCCTTGGAATTGGGCAGTTCGAAAGCCGGACTTCCATAAGGTGGGTTGAGTCACCCATGGACAAAAAGCTTACGAGGAGCCTCAAGGCTCAGGACAATCGATTGACCACGATGGGCATCTTTTCAGACGTGATACCGCTGGCTATGTCAACCAAGGCGATTCGCAGTCCAAGGATCTGGCGCAAATGGATATCCAGCGGTCACACTCTTATCCTTCCGCTAAGTCAATAAAGCGTTCCAGAGGCTCTGACAAGGCAAGTACGTGCTTTGATTCCATCCGTTATACGACAGTTGCCCACATCTGCTACAACGCACGCCGTGACATCGCCGGGTGTGAACATTATCGATGAACTCATTACTAGCGGTCTTTCAAATTCAATGATTGGGTCTTTGGTTCGAGCGGAACGACAAGGGCCATCGACGTGTCCCGGTTCCACTTCACCGGCTGTGTATTCGTATCAGCGATAGCTTACATCCGTCATATGCCCAAAAAGCAGTGTTTCATATCGAGTGTGGATACGCGAACGGTACTGCTTGATGGGTCGTTTATCGGCGGCTTCGAGATTTCATCTCGTTGCTCATCATGCTATATCTAATGCATTCAGTATCCACAAGGCCAAGCTTCCCGAGTTTCCGCGAACTAGTATACCGCTTCATCTACATTCTGTTGTCATTCTAACTAGGGTGTCCCAGAGCCCTACCGTACTTCAATTTTCTCAAAATAGGGGGTGGGGGAGCCTCCCAAATTCGTCAAGCAGATTACAACGTGAAGCCCTACAAAACTATCTCATCAAGCTCATTCGTGCTGTGGTATGTTGCTCCGATTTTGAAGTTGTCGGGTGATTAACGACGTCGGATACCTGTCAAATCGAATAGACTATCAGGGTTTGTTGAATTCAGCGCCTTGTTCATTTCCCTTGCGCAGCCGGGCGAAGAGATCGGAAGCAGTCTCGTTGGTGCGCTGTGCAGGGGAGCTGTCTAGTTATTCTTGAAGAGCCCGGAGAAGTGTGTTGCATTCTCTTCTCTTTCAGTCGCATGCCTCTGATCAACATAACAGTTGACTGTTTTGGATGATTTCCTCTTGGATTCAGTTTTCAGGACCATACGTCCGATTCGTCACTATCGCAAAGGTCTCCACCTCCTTCGCCCGGAACCCAAGGGAGTTTCACACTGAGTCCTCGGCATGAAACGTCTTGCGAGTGCTTCTTTCGCTTCCGAATCGTGTCGCGCATGCCTAGGCCGAGGGAGCGAGTCATTCTCCTGTTTCTCGATATTGTCTACGTTCAGTGTCGATCGTCAGCAAATATTAAGAGTTCTAATTATTCTGCCAGTGATCAAGTCCATCGCCGATGCACAGTGGACCTCTGTCTCCTGTGATAATACAACTTCGTGCATGCGTTCGGCAAATACGGCTCAAACTATTTGCGAGGAATGCATTTCCTTGGTGTTTCTCAAGACTTTGGTTGTATCGTGTACCGTAGCAGCCCTCAAGGAATGGGATCAATCCGTTGATTTCCACAATCACCTTGTCGTGTCGCTCGCGAAATTCTTCTCGGCCCAGAACCAGATTGCACGAGCCTTCGAAGAAGCCAGCTGAAAACGATGCCTACAGTTTGTACACGGAATTCATATGCATAGGTAAAAGGTAAAATAAATATCCGAGTCACCGTTCAGAGTACCATCTCACCCCAATTCTAAGCGACGAAGCCCTTGCTTAAACCTGAAACGACCCGTCTGTCACCATTTGGAGTCGAATCACCTCCGAGTTGTCCGCGTCACCACCCACAACCTGATGCATATCATCTCCCGACTCCTCTAATCGAATCGCCTCTGAGGCTCCCTCTTCCAACTGTCCCTGCCCCGTCGTGACATCCGCGAATGCAATGGTAGACCCTGCTGCATTTTCACTGGAAATGGGTTGCGACAACATACCAAATCCAGTGTCGATCCCCTGCCAGTGAGCACGGAGGTCACGGTCATACAACTCTCGCATGCTAATAATGAGCCGAGGCATCATGGAGCATATAGCTATGAGGTAAAAGAACAGCAGGAAGAGCACTACGCTCGCTGCTAAAGCGCCATTTATTGCTATGGCGCTTACTCCCGAGCAAAGCAGAACAACGCTGTAAGGTGTATACCTAGAAGTACAGGGCAAAACATCCAAGTAGTTAGTTTTTGTGTGGGTACTCAAGAGTAAGATGGATAAAAGAATTTGATGACAATGAGGGTAATTGAAGGTGCAGCAAAAGGGGGGAACATACACAAGGAAATACAGAATTCCATCTCTCATCAGTAGTTGCATGTACCTGTTAGGTTGCCACTGCTTGGTTGCTTTGTATATCCCAACTGACTGCTTCAAGGTTTGGGTGGCAGCGAGAGTCAAAAGTGCAGCAGCAAGTACAAAGCTTGAAGCTGCACCATACCAGAGAGCTGGGAGGGAAATGCTGTATGAAGCATTGCAAAGAGAAAAATCAAGAACTTGGATAGTTGTGACTGGAAGAATTGGTGGAGGGATATGGAAGGCCACCTGTGTAAATACCAGTTAAATTTGCAGTTGACCTGGAGACACACCTGAAAGGTGGGTATTTGGATTGAAGTAGATCCCCAGCAAAACTAAGGAAACCATAGACTGTGGCACATAAAGAAATAGAAGAACACAGAGAATCCATTTGGATTGACCCCACATGGCATATACCCTCATGATCATCACCACTGTAATTCAAAAGTATTGGTTAGGATAAATGGAATGATGATAGGCAACTCACAATTGGCAGCAGTAACAAATATTGAAAATGTCCATGCAGTCACTATATATATTGCAGTGCCTTTAGAATATCCATCCCCCATAAAGATACTGTGGAGGATAGAAAATCAATGTGCTTACAACTGTAGAACTGTTAGCAATACAACTGACAACCTGAATTTAAATGTGTACATACATCTACCAAAAGTGAATTGTTATGTATCAATGGAAAAGATGCAGTATAAAAACTCACTTTCACTGAACCAGGCATAATAGTACTAGCTACTGCAAATACATAGACTTGGTTAGTTTGATTAATCTTCAAATTCAGCTCTGAACATACCAAGGCCCCCAAAACTTCAGCATTGATGCATTGTTAGCTGTGTAATTATGTATCATAGCAATAATATACCTACATGGCAAACAAAACACCAGAATAGCGGACCTACAGAATTGTCAACTCTGAATACTTGCAATGTGAGCCTTTATAGTATTTACCAGAACAAAAATTGTAGAGATCCAGGTCCAGGGTCTGTGCTATGGGACTGTAAGGAACTTGCTCCTTACTCAATAATTGACAATTCCTTACCCAAACATAATGTATCTTCAAATGTTGCAGTCGACAAATAAAATGTAGGTAGCAAGATAACATACCTCTCTTGAAAAGGTGAGCACTAGTAGTTAATTGCAATGGTTAGTCCATATCAAGATGGTTGTACACAAAGCATCACTCACCATAATCATATATGACAGCAGTGATCATTGCAACTGCATTGGCCAATAAGGTTAATTATTGAGTAAAATATGAATAGCCATACTGGATGCATAGTCAGTCATCCGGAGAAACTCCAAAGTAGATAATAAGTCAGAAGACATGGTATGCCAGCAAAGATAAACACTGTTCAAAGCGGCAAACAAAGATCGAGAGCCAATGTGGGGGAGGTTAGGAGTGGTCCAGGCTCAGGTTTGCCTGAGATTATATATTCTACCCAGCAAATTAATCATGCTTCGCGACTCGCTTGGGAGGAAGATTGATGTGTAATCCTCCAACATTGGACAATTACACGATGGAGGGCGTAGTGTGGCGGGAGGCAATGTGAGCGTGTGTGCAGAAAAGTCAATATTGAGTAATGGCCCTGAAATTACAGCTAGATGACGGACATCAGCGGTGTCTACCCGCCAACGAGATAGAACTGTAAAACCCTCGTTTACAGCTACTTCATATTAGTGGAGGAACTGCGGAGGTGGAGCTGAGAACCACCGTCTCTTCTACCAGCGATGATCCGAACGGTGGTCACCATCAAGAAGCATGTCGCAGCGTGAGTGGGCCGCACCATGAATAGCCTAACCAGCTGTGCATTAGTCATCCTCGACGAACCTGGTTAGTCTCAGCGTCGGTGTACGGGGTCGCCGCACGTTCGGCCGTTTTCGGTGTCGGACACAGAGTAGAAGCATTGCAACCACCTGAACCTGTCTGTTGCATGTCTCGCGTGAGCGAATACCATTCGCCACAGCGTACATCCTACCTCCTGAGAAAGTCGAGACCAGATCCGCTCTGAGTTCCGAGGTCAGAAGTGATTAGATGAATCTGGCCTTCTTAACCTCCGATCCCGGAGTTGAGCGCACGGAGCCTTTGAAATTTGGGCAATAGGCGGCAACGTTACGTGATGATAAGCAAGCTGGTCAACGGTCCAGTCTATTTAAGTGGCTGCCATTCTGTGATAATGTAAGGGCATCGCGATGGTCAAAAGTCGCTCCTGTCGCCCGCCCGTAGGCACGGGAGGCACTCGTAGCAAGGAGCAGAAGCACGGTGCCATCCCAGTAAATCACTGAATGATCGATTCCCCCGCGCGCATGAGAAAGTTGGTCGTTGCATCCTGAGTCGGCTCACGTTCGACGCGGGAGAGGTGGTTGTGTGACACCGTGATAATTGGTTACACCAGCGTTTCTAATGTTCGTGATGGAGTTTAGTCGGGCAGAAAGTATAGTGAAATAGCTTACTTGGTGTTATCCGGTATTCCAAATGTCAGCTCGCCATTCGCGACATTGGTAGTAGACAAGGGTTATAGAAGATACCGAACGAGTACGCTGGGATCGGCCCTTGCGCATAGAGGGGTTGTCCGTGACTTCGGCACTTCTGTGGGATCCGTAGCAGTGCCCTGTGTCAAATCAACTGGGCCCTGTGATCCCCTTGTCAATGCAGCCACTACCTGGTTTCTTCGGCCGGAGTACCCACCAGGGAATGCCCATCAGTACAATCGTCGAAACCTTGTGCAGATGAAGCAACGCCGGTTGATCGTTCTGGATAATGAAAATTTCGCCCCAAGGTCAGCGAGTCGGTGTCTGCACTACCGTGAGCTCCGTTTGACCCGTGCAAAGAAAGGAGAAATGCCAACATTCTTTTCCAGACATTGTTCCGGAGCCATAGCAAGCATTATGCAGCAGGGTATGTCAGGCCAATACCAACGTCACTTCACTGGCAAGAGCGGACTTACTACGATGGTAATTCCGGAGTCTCGGCTGGTGCACCTGCAGACTGGTGTGGGCTGCGACTGTTCTCCTCGAGAGTCGCGCCAGGTGACCCCTGGTGACCCCGCGTGACCTAACGTCCTCGTGTGATCGGTGTGGTATCCTCGTGGCCGTGACAGGCGTGACATGGTACGCGTCTTTCCCACGTTTGATACGCGTTGTTTAGCGATATTTGTTCCTAGTTCGACTTGGCAGTCAAGGAGGGTTTGAGAGTGGGATTGACTTGAGAGCGAGCCGTGTTGCATCCTGGTGCCGTGTCGTCTGCCTCGCCGTTTAATTCTCTGTCCTATCCTCGTTCTGTACTTGTATTAGTTGACCTGCCAGCACTTCCCATCATCCTCACAGTCATCGACGGCCATCATGGACCCCCCCTCAGAAGTATCGGACGTCTTCTCGCTTTCCGACCATCTCCTCGCGGAACGTCTCCAGTTTGTCAAAGAAGTATGCCCTTTCATCCTTTCATCCCTTCTGCTCACCCCATCCGCTTCAGATCGGTTTTGGAAACTGGGGCAGTGTATGGCTCTGCCGCCCCAAGTCTTCCTCTGGCAAAGTCAAGGAAATGGAGGTTGCGGTGAAGCTCGTTCACCGCTCCAAAACTTCCACCACAGCTGCCAGAGTACGCTCATTGTATGTTTCTCTCGCCGATCTCCGTTCGACTCAACTGACCTCATCGGCGTATTAGATGGAATGAAATGAAGATCGTTAGATCGTTTAAGAACGACCCACATCCATCCATTGTGCCTTTTCATTCGTTCATCATTACTCCCTCCTATGCGCTCATTACAATGTCTGTTCCTGTCCTTGCCTCGTTTCTTTCAACTCATCTGCGTTCTAGGGCATACCTCCCCACCCTTGTTCCTGTAGAGGTATCAGAGTCACGCGCAAAGGGGTGGTTCAAATCACTCCTTTCTGGTGTTCATTTCTTACACTCCAGGGGTGTCGTGCACAACGATATCAAGTACGCGCACATCATCTTGGTCGTAATTTAGTGCATTACTCAATGTTCTTCCCCTCAGGCCGGCCAATATTCTCCTCTCTCCCGCTAGCGTCCCTGTACTTGTCGATTTCGGATTTGCTGAAAAGTATGATCTTACTTCTCCCAAAGCTTTTCACAGTAACTTGACGTATGGTACTCCCGAGGTATGCCACCATTCATCCACCTTGTCTAGTTCACAAAGACGTTTCTCCAGTATCTCTCGCCTGAGCGTGCTCGTGGACTGCCTCACGACACCAGGAAATCCGACATTTGGTCTCTCGGAGTAACTTTCTTCGAAATACTCGTTGGACGCACCCCTTTCGAATCCGAGGAAGGTGAGGTCTTCGAAAAGAAGGAAGACTTAGAGAAATATTGGGATCGGACCGTATGTGCCCTTACTCTGCTTTGAGACCGTTCCTGTGTAACGGCGCGACGTAGATGCGGGGAAAATGGGTTGGAAAATATTCCATGTCCCAACCAGTCGAACGTCTTCTGAAACGCATGATTGTCCCTAATGTGGACCTCCGGTGTACAGCCGTGGAGATAATGGAAGATGTTTATTGGGATGTGAACCCAGTAACGCCTGCTCACAGTAGGTTACTTATAATATTGCTCACTTCTCTTGTTCAAAGGCATTTTGTAGGGAAATGGGCATCGGCGGTGGTACCGTCCAGCCCGCACGCTCCCACGTCCTCGTTCTTCAATCCTTTCAGAGACTCCTTCAAAGAGAAAGAGAAGGATCCATCACTGTCGCGTCTTCTTGACATATCACTTCCTTGGTCAGCGTCTCGACCTACGTCACGATCCTCTGGGTCGCGACCGGCATCAGGGATGGAGTCCGCGTCTCGACCTGCATCGAGAACAGGGATTATATCGCGGCCAGTGTCGAGGGCTAAATCGACCCCGAGGGTTGCACCAGTAACATTGTCGGCGTCGCAATTTCGGACACCCGAATCACCTTCAGATGCACTAATGGCATCAAACCATCACGCTGTCGTGGGACAAATATCTCCTACCTCCATCTCGCTCGCAGTACGAACCAGGACCCATCCACGACCAAAGTCACAACCGAAATTACGCACACCCCCCGGCATTATCTCTACTGCAGCGCGCACAAGAAAACTGTCGACCGTTCAAGCTTCACCCCTTGTCAGGCCCCGACGCCAAATTATGGAGACAGATTCCGACAGGGAAACAGATGTTAGTGTTCGTAAAGATCGGGAGAACGCGAACGTATTCCATCCGCAAACATCGACCTCGCTCAGCTCGAATTCCTCGATGAGACGTCCCCTTGGACCTCGGCAACCTTCTCCGCGCATCACTTCGGTATCTGGCGTTATGAAGGACTTATCTGTTCCGTCGGGACAAGTGGGGACCACAGAGAGGAAACACGCCATCTCTCGTCTCGTGCAGCTTCAGACCCCCGAGGTCGACCACATCCGCACGCGTGCACCTGCTCATCTACTCACTCCGCGGAGCGTTCTACAGACACCTATGCGCACTGTTTCTTGTCAGACTCCTCAGCAGTCTTCGACGAAACAACTGTCGGGAAGGCCACCCCGGGCCCGTGGGCGCGCTGGTGTGCTCGTGGATCTCACAGGGTTTGCTCGGAACGTTGATCTAGGTGCGCATGGTGTCGGGCGCCCGGCGAGGCGTGGTGGGGAGAAGAAAGACAGAGGAAAGGAGAACACGAAGGGTTGTACAACGGCGCTGAAGGAGAACAAAGAGAATGAAGGGGTGCCTATTCGGGTTCATCCCCCTCGCAAGGACGCGCGCGTACCTAACGGACTTTCCGGAGTCACCCCTCTCAGTCCCAAAACCCCCGTGAAGGAGCAAGACGCCTCTGCTATGTCGGTCCCCTTGGCAGCCAATTTGTCCACTGCGACGACGGTTGCAAAAGGAAGTGTCAGAGACCGGATGATGGACTGGGAACGGGAACGGGAGCGATTGAGAGAGATGAATAGGTTGACGGATACGAGCGCTGACGGTCACGGCGATCACGGCTCTACGATCCTCACCCGGACAACCACTGGTTCAGATTCTGATGATGATGACGAGTCCCGGGTAGAGGCAGAGGTTGCCGCCGAAGTTGAGAAACCAAAAGAAGTGGCTGCCAACGCCGAGGGTGAGAGACCCACTACCACGCAAACGGCGACAACGCTCTCTTCTTCCTCGTCCAATTTGGAAAAGAGCCGGATCGAGGTCGCCAAGATCGGTGTGCGCGCGTCAGCGCAAATACTGTCCTCGCAGAACGGGTCCATCACTGCACTTGGGCGCAGTCACAGTGTGGGGAAGCAGCCGTCTGAAGAGAGTCAAGCCAAGAACGACTCTGTGACTGATATTGGATTGCCCGTAGAAGTGCGTAGGAACAGCGAGTCGGGATTGAGCTCGTTGAAACACAGCGTCAAGGCCTCCATTGGTAGGCACTTATGTTCTCTATCTGCCTTTCCTTGACCATGCATTGCGATCCTCAGACAAGGGCGTGCGCTTTTACAAGTCTTCTACCCTGGCTCAACTCACGGGTCGCGTTACACCGGTCTGGTGTGCCTCTCCTGAACCTATTGATTTTGAACAGAGACGGTCTGATGAAGAAGGAAGGTTTAGTTGGGAGAACATCCGGCCTGAACATGAGGTCGCACTTGACCGTATGAACTTGTGGATCCAAAGCGTCGAGGGTGAGTCCTGCCGTGTTTGACTAGAAGTGGTTGGTTGATCCCCTGTGAAACAGAGGTGGTCAAAGAAACTTGCCAGAACTTTGCTTCTACGACTGTCATACCTCCTGCTCCGCTTCCGCTTGCACCTCTTTCCCGTTCCTCCTCACAGTACCAAGGCACGCTGACCACTCCAACGCCCACAACCCACAACAACAACTATAGCAATAATCCGTTCAACGCGAGTCGTTCTTCTCGTCTTCCAAGACGTCTCCTTGCAGCCAATGACATTTTCGCCGAGTCTGCGGATCCGGATGCACCACTTTCACCAGCACAATCCCGTGGAGAAGATCCAAGCACGTGTTTCTCGTATATCCATGCTCCACTGGCAGAGTCGTCGGTGCCTGTACCCCCTTCGATCAGTGTACTCATGCATACTCCGCGCCGACGCCGTGCGACGATCTCGACCAGATCGCCTGCGCAAACAAAGACCGGTCCAGCGACGAGTGGTATTTTTGACGGCACTCCATCGAAACGGAGGGAGAAATCCAAGTCTCAAAGCAACTTGGATAGGCACATTCAAGATATCACGAAATTGGAGTTGGAGCTCAACAGGGGTGGGTAGTGTTGTGCAAGTCAACCAAGTGTTGTGCATTGATGGATTCGCCTCATACTTATAGCTCCTGTGTCTTCTCCCTCGCAAAGGTTGTCAGCTGTTCTCGATAGGAGTCTATTTGTCGCACCCGTTTCGCCGAGGTTTACAGAGGATTCCACGACTACACTTGAAACAGCCCGTGGTCGTTCTCTTCAGTTCGATGACTTGGATTCGTCCCCGTACCACGTTGAACCATACCCTCCGCGCAAGCTGGGTGAGCAAGTTATTCTTGAGTCTCCCGACCGACGACACCTGGAAGGCGTCTATGACCGGTTTCTGATAGCCACATCTGGTGTTAAGCGTGTCGGGAAAGGCTACCAATCAGACAACCTCAAACCTGTTCATAATACCATAAACACGGCGGAGCATGCCAAGGCCAGCCATTCCCGTGGATTCGGCGTATTCGGGACGGGTAAGCGTCCGATGCCTCCACCCATCTCTAGTGAAGATGCCTGGAGGCGGTCGATGTCCGCCGATGAACTTGGATTTATCATTGCTGGTCAAGGCACGAACATAAGCTTTTCCCGCACATCCAAGGACGAGAACAAACCTACCTTTGTCCGCCGCGCGATCAAGGCCATGGTCCCTGGAAAGACAATCTCGAGAAGGGCGTCGCGGACCATTGTTGTTTGATCGCTCCCTTCTAATTACCGCCACGCCACCCTGACCCGCTCCACTCACCTCATATCGTCTCGCTTTCGTTTTAATGACCGTCCCAATTATGTTTCTTATGCTTACGTCGTGTCCTGGTTCACACCCTTCTGCTCTCGCTTTCAACCTGTCATCATATTGCGCGTCCTTGGCTCACATTTCATTCATACCCGTCCATTCATCCATTTCACACCTGCTATTATCTATTGCTATCGTCAATCATCAAGCATCGAACAGTACCTCTTTTTCTCTTCTTTTTGCACCATCCACCAGCTGATGCCACTTGCAACGTCTCATTACGTCGCTCCTGTTACGCTGTCTCCTGTGACGTCCCTCGCAACGTTGTCCTACGTCCTTTTTTAAAAAACTTTTCCGCCTAGTTTTGCGGAAGGTTCTCCTTGCATTGATCTCCCATGCCCTTTTGTTCTTTATTAAATCTCATTAATTGCTCATGTCCATTGCACATCATTGATTTATGTAAGTTGAATATTGAATATTGAATATCGAGGTCCACAGTCGCATAAAGACTGAAAAATGAAGTGTGATTTTTCATAAACGATGAATGTACGATACGAGACGCATGTTATAACGATACAAGATGCGAGCAAGGTGGCGTGAAAGGAAAAAAAAAAAGGTGGGCGAATGTGCCAAAAGAAGGATGCTACACGCAACAGTACTATGACGGTGGCGGCCGTCGGATTGCCACGGGGGGCTTATTCCCACCCACAGTGCCCGGCGCAGCGACACCGCCCTCGCCGGCAGGCTTCAACCGTTTCGCCAACGAATCGTCCGACTGGGTTTCATCCTCCCGCCCGCGCTTGTTCGCCGCACCCATGATTTGGACGCCGACGCCCGTCGAGGACGCGGCTGCGGTTATCGTCGGCGAGGGGCCAGTGCCGCCGCTGCCATAACTGGGTGCAGCGCCGCGTATGCTCAGTCCACGGCCGCGCCCACGGGGTGCACCTCGTCCTCGTCCAGCACCGTCAGTCGTGCCCAGGGGGACAGCACCGCCGAGCGCCCTACGTATTGGACCTGGACCTGGACCTGGACCTGGACCTGGACCTGCGCTTGCAGAAGGGGGTGGGGGTAGTGCAGCGGGTGTGGCAGTGGGAGCCGATGTGGAAGCTGCAGGCGCAGGCGCCGCTGGAGCAGCAATTTTCGACGTCGAAGCAATAGGCGTGGTAGGCGTGGTGGGTGCAGCCGCAGAGGTAGCAGGAGGTACGGTGCCGCTCGGTGCCGCGGCGGTCGCTTCAGGTACGAGTCCAGCCTTGCGCCATTCCAGGACCTGCGCTTCCAGCTCCTTGAGCTTGGCCTGCGACCGAACCAGCTGGGCGTCCTTGAGTTTACTCTTGGCACCCTGTTCCATTCTGCCCCGTTCGACAGCGGCAGAGATCTCCTCGGCGTGTTTGGCTTGCACTTTCTGATCGTGGGCAGCGATGGCAGCATCAATAATGGCTTTCGTGGTGTCGTCGGATCTAGTGTTGGTGGATTCTGCCTTGGCAGCGGCAACAGCGGTCTCGACAGCATTTGTGAGTGCTGCGACGTGCTCCGCGCGAAGAGCTTCTATTTCTAGGGCGTGTTTCTTTGCCAATTCTTCCGCGTTCGGGGCGGCAGGAGTGGTATTGATCTCGCTCTTGGCTTTCTCGACAGCCGAAGCAATCGCCGATTCTCGCGTCCGTTGCATATCGGAGACTCTAGTCTGGAACTTCTCCTACAGGCATCGTTAGGCTTTTGGCCAAGGGATCGACGGAGCATCTTACGTTTGACTGCTTGAGATTTCTGGCGTCGTCGATCGCCTTGTGGGCTCGTTCTTCGGCAGCCTGGGTGAATAACGAGTGAGCAATTCAAGACAGGAATGAGACGGCGTTTGCATACTTTCATGCGCCCCAGCGCCTCGTCACGAGCCTTCGTGAGCTCCGCCTTTTCTACTTCCAATTGAGCTTTAACAGTGTCCGATGACTCCCCGGCAGAAGGTTTACTCCAGCTCTCCTTCTCAGCAAGCAATTTGTCCCTCTCAGACCGCAATTTGTCCTGTTGAGCGGTTAGAACACACGAACTGGAGTATAGATGTATGAACTTACGATGACTGATGACTGATCAGGTGAAGGAGCAGCTTGGACAGTAGCAACGACTTTGGAAGCCTTCTCATCCGCCAACGCTTGGGCCAAAGAAGCCTTTTCTTGGCGTAGCGACTCTAATTGACTGGTGAGTTCCTTGGGCGGTTCCGCGTTATTTCCGGCATTAGCACGAAGCGAATCCCTCTCCACGACCACGCTCTTGAGCTCCGCCTGCAATTCAGCAAGCGTCCGATTCAAGGTCGATTTCTCGCTATTCAAAGCGCCGAGCTGTTGTCTGAGGTTGTTGGTCATGCTCCTGAGCTTGCGCATGTTTTCGTCATAGGTTGCCATCTGCGAGAAAAACAAAAGTTCCAGAGGATCCAAGATGGGGCAGAGCTCCATTGCTTACCTTTGCAGTGCTCTCCGAGTCCTTTGCATCGTGCTCAGCGAGGCGCTTCTCCACGTCAGCTTTTTGGGCCTTCAAGCTTTCAACTTCTTCCTTCAAAGTCTGGAGGTCAGCAGGGTCGATACGATCGTACTATGGACAAAGTGAATAAACCAAACGCCAAGTGGCTAGGGACTCCAAACCTTGCTCAACAACTGGGCATTACGCTCTTGCCAGCGCTTGCTCTCACTCTCGAGAAGTGTGATTTGAGCATTCCGGGCTTGGAGTTCGGCGCGTGTAACACGCGCTTGTTCTTTGGCGGGTTCAAGTTCGGCAGAAAGCGCTTTGAGCTTGGCGTCCAACTCGCGCGAACGCTTGGAGTAGGCTTCGCAGTCAGCGCGTAGAGTCACGTTGCTCTCTCGAAGGATGTTGAGTTGGTTGATTCGCTCCAACATCTCGACGTGCTGTGCGTCTGACGTGGCTGCTTGAACAGCTCGCTCGCGTTCCTACGAAACGCATTTTAGTAAGACATGCGGGATAGCTCGACGTTCGCTTGCCTCTGAAAGTGTCTTGCGAACTTCCTGTAAGCTCTGACTCAAGTGATCAAGCTGGGTCTTGAGACGCATGTTTTCTTGCTTGCTAAGCTCGAGCTGAAGATCGACGATCTCCTTCTCCTTCCTGAGGTACGCCACCACAGAACGCAATTCGGACAACTTGATATCCCCGTCGCTGCCAACGTCGGCATCTCCGTCGGTGCTCTCCGTAGCGGAATCTGCGACCTGGCGAATACGTGCCGCTTGAGAGCTGACGCTGTCGAGGTGCTGGTACAAAAGAGTATTCTGAGCGGCTAGATCCTTGCAGCTGTGTCAAAAGATAATTAAGCCGATATTCCGCGTCTCGCAGCAATTTCCTCACCGGGCGTTGAGATCTGCAACCTCCTTATCCAAAGCCTCCTTTTGTTGCTTCCAACTACCTTCCGACGCTTCGAGTTTGGCCTGAGCATTGGCAGTCGCTGACGAGTTCTGGCGCGCTGTAGCCTGTGCATTACCAAGTTGTTGCTTCAAATTCTCGATGGTCTTGAAAGACTCCGCATGTGAAACCACTTCTCGTGAATACCTGTCTTCTGCAGACTATGCGGGTCTGTAAGCTAAAATGTACTCTGTCGGAGAATGCATACTTGCCACTGCACGCTCTTCCAGTGCGCGAACTTCGCGTTCGTGGGAGGTACGATCATTCTCAGAGTGTCTCTCCGAGGTGCTCATGTCCACAATCGTGTCTTCGAGCGTCTTCTTGTCATTAGCCCACGCAGAGCGCTCAGTCTCCAACGTCTTCTGTAGATCGTTGAACTTGTTGGTCCATTGTTGAAGGTCCTGCTGAACCGAGTGGAGTTTCTCCTCGAGAGACTTGTACTCGAGCTCAAGGATATCATGAGATGACTACAACATGCTTGGCGGTATAACACGCGTACCTCGTGTCTGGCAAGCCGAGTTTCAGCGTCCGCCTTGTATTCATCGTGAGTAGTGTTGAGAGCGGCAAGCGCAGCCTCGTTGGCCTGGCTGATCTCCCGGAACTGCTGCATATGATTGCGAGCAGCAGCAAGGTCAACTTGGGCAACCTTGAGTCGTGCACTAAACGAAATATCCATAAGGACCTGTCAACGGGCATGCTGGCACAACACGAACCGAAGGTCTGCAACTTCTTGCTCGAGCTGTTGTTCACGAGGCAGGTCTGGATCGGGAGCAGGAGCGGCGGCATCTGCACCGCCAGACCGTCGTTCGTAGACGGCGAGTTTCTCCGCATTGCCTTGAAGTTGGCTCACAAGTTCTTCCACCCGTTCTTGGAGATGTTTCCTGCTCGTTTCGGCCCCGACGAGGGACTCCCGCGCTTGGGAGAGCTGTTCGGTCTAAGAGTACTGAATGAGTATGATCCAACACTCTCAACATGTGCGCGGTGACGCACCGTCTTATCCAAGCGTGACTGAAGATCTTTCGTGTCGATATTTCTCTGGAGTGTGACATGTCTGAGGGTTTCGCGTTCTTGGACCAGTTGTGACTTCAAATCTTGCCTATATGCAAGGTAAGCAAGTAGAATATCTGAAAACGTATGAAAAGAAAATCACGTCTGGTTCTCCATCATCTGCACCTGGGTTTCAAGGCGCCTACGATCGTTCTCTCCCGAACGCTCGAGATCACCGTGCATTCTCTGGACGTTGGCCATGAGATCCGAGAGTTGTGAACGCTCCACAGCGAGGGTCTTGTTCTCTTCAATCAAGCGATTTTGGACGCTCTGATGAAAATCGTTAGTCTTTCAAGGCCGACCGCTTTCGGATCAAGGCTAACCTCCCAAATCTTCTTTTCCGCTCGGAGGTTCGCAGCCTCGTTGCGGAGCTGCTCAAGATCACTCTTCGTGACAGTCAACTCATCCTTGATGCGCTCACGGTCAATGTCGAGGCGTATCTGCTGGTCATAGAGCTGCTGGTTGCGCATCGTCAAGCTATCCAGATCTCGACTTTGCATACTCAGTTGGTCCTGAGTCATGCGTTGACGCTCTAGCGCAAAATAAGTAAACGAATGTAGTTTGTGCACTGAGTTCGATTTACCGTCAAGGAAGTCGATCTTGGCAGTGGACTTTGCAAGCGCCGCATTGGCCTGACCAAGTTGCCTGTGTGCCTGAGACAAATCTTCACGCAACTTCTCGGCGTCCATACCCATTTCTGCCTTGTACGACTCAAACTGCGCTTGGACGTCCTCCAACTCGGCGGCCATATCAGTCGGAACAGTGGGTGGGGCACCGTTGACGCCGCCATTGATGCCGCCTCGCAACGACACGCGTTCAGCACGAGCGAGCATCGCCTTGAGGGTATCTCTTTCTTTCATGTAGGCCTGAATGGTGGCCTCGTAACCCTTCTTCTGTTGCTCGAGCTGAGTTGCGAGATCTTGCATGGCTTCGTGAGCTTCGCGAACAGCCTCACTTTGCTCCTTCTCGAGCGTTTCACGGTATTCACGTTCCTCAGTCTCCATCTTTGCGCCGAGCTCACGAACAATCCTGAGTAGCTTTTGATTCTGCTCTTGGAGGGCTGGAACCGAGCGGAAGAGAACGAGGTTGTTCGTAATGACAGCGTCAATGTTATCCGCAGGTAACGGTGGCATCTCATCGAGTTCCTCATCCGAGGGAATCGAAGAATCGGTTCGTCGTCCAAGCTCCTTGAGAAGTGCTTGAACCTGTCGGCCGAGGTCTGTGAGCTGATGCTGGAGAAGGTCGGTCTCTTGGTGCAACTTCTTAAGCTTCTGCGACACCTCTCGGAAGGAAACGGTACTAGCATCACGTTCGGCGAGAGCGGTTGAGAGCTGGGCGGCGAGTTGTGAGGATTCTTCCCTGAGGCGTTCGTATTCCTCGCGCTGTTGGGCCAGGACGGGAGCCTGAGACCGTGGTAAGCGAGCGACTGCATGATACAATACGTAGAATCACTTACCCGTTCCTCTAACTGAGCAAGAACATCGGAAAGCGTCCTGTCCATGTGATCATACTCTGCGCACTTCCTCGCGTACTCTTCCTCAAGGCGCACGTAGTCTGCGTAGACCTGTGTGAACGTCTTTCCACTCTTTTGCACCCTGCTAGCCATCGCGACCGTCGGGCTGAAACCCAGCATTGCGTCGGTGGTGTAGTCGTGACTGCCAGAAGCGCGCCCAGGGGTAGCAGGAACAGAAGCACCACGACCAGCAATTGGAAGTTCACCGCGGTGCATCCGCTCCATGACGGTCTCCAACTGCTCCAGCCTCTTTTCAGCTTCTTCCCGAGCACGTTGCTCTTTCTTAATCTCTGCCCTCAGTGCAGCCTCCCGTTTCTCGGCACGATCACCCACACCTGCCCACTCGTGCTCGATATTTTCGACAATGTCCTTTGCTTGCTTCTCCCTCTCCTCCATGATCGTTACGAGCCTCTTCAAGCCGGAGACCTCTGCTGTAAACGCGGCTTCCTGTTCTGCTAGCCGTCCCTGCAAGTCCTGCACTTTGGTGAGTGCCTGCGTTAACTGCTGCGTTGCTGCAGCCTGCGCAGATTGCGTAGCCCGAACTGAGCTCTCGGCAAGAGCGTGTTTTTGTGTCAGAGCGTCGTGCGCTGATTGCAACTGGACGAATTCGGCATGCTTGGTACGCCGGTAGTTTGCATACTCTTCTGACTTGGCGGTCAGCTCAGTGCTCGCGCGCTCGGTTTCAGATTGGGCAAGGGCAAGTTGTTGAGAGTGTGTCTCGAGCTTGAACTGACAAGTGGTGTCAACCAGCATGAACGGGAGGGATAGACAAAGGACCTACCTTGGTTGAAGTCTCTGTCGAGCGAAGTTCGCGGACCTGGGTCTCGAGGGCTTGGTGGTCTTGGCGAGCCTGACGCAGACTTGCACGTAGGTTTTGGACTTCCTCTGTGGCACCAAGGTCAGTCGCATTCACACGATTCCAAAGAGTGAGTGCACCATCACGCTGGGTTGCGTCTTCCTTGAGCCTGCTGACGACACCGATGAGGTCCCGCTTTTCTCTTTCAGTTTCCTCGACACGATTCCTGAGGTGGTCAATGTCTGAGACCGACGACGATTGCGAGCTGGTGAACGACGATATACGCGTTTCCAGGTCTTTATTCGACGCGACTGGAAAAAGGAGGACATGAGTAGGATGCATAACACGTGTGTGGACACGCACCAAGCTGGTCGCGCTCTTCCTTGGTGGCGCTGACCTGCTTTTGCAGGGTGGCGAGTGCATCCTCGAGATCCTTTGTTTTGGTCTCTCCGTCCTGGATTGCCTGGTCAAGCTCTATGTCCTTGCGGTCGGCCGCGGCTCTGAGCTCCTCGAGGTCACGCCGGTTGTCGTCCTGGTCTGCGACATGGGCAAGCAAGAGTCTGTACACGGCGAGGACGGTCTCTGGGTCTGGTTTTGCAAACGAGACATCGGGGAGGATGTGTGCGAGGGTGTCGAGGTCGAGGTCGGGTGGTATGGGGACGAGGAAGGAGGCAGAGGAGGTGGGGGCAGACAAGGAGAAGTCTTCTGTGCCCTGCGTGGACGCGGTCTCGAGCTCCTGCTCTGCGGCGGCGGCGGCGGCGGCAGCAGCAGCAGCCTTTGACTTGCGCCTTGTTTTGACCATTGGAGGAGGTCGAGCCCACCGCGCGTTTCGGCACTATTGTCCGCCCGCCTTTGGTCCCAGAGTTCACACGCTATTTTGCACGATATTACGTTTTCCATTTCGGGAAATGGAGATCGTCTGTTTTCTCCTGCCCCACAAGTTTGCACGCAGCCATGTCCTTTTTCAACTCGATCGGGTAAGTTCGCAGCCGTGCTGTCTGTGCTGCTCACCGCGCCCCGCACAGTCGCTCCATGTCGCGCAACCCGCGCGCCCAAAAACGCTCGCCGACACCGACATCTGCCACCTTCCCCGATATGCCTCCCCCACCCGTGCCCGCCTCCCCAAGCAGCCCGCCCTCCAAGCCCCTTTACCTCTGCAGCCCCTTTGTCGAGGCCGCCCTGGTCAAAGGCAACTTCAAGACCATCGTTGTCCTCCCAAAGTACGTCGACATCATGGAATGGGTCGCAGTCAACGGTCCGTCCCTTCTCGTCACGCTCTGCCAGCTGCTCGTCGTGACCACGGCACAGTGTTTGACTTTTATACCAACCTCAACGAGTTTTACGGCGTCATCTCCGAGTGCTGCACGCAACACTCGTGTCCCACCATGTCTGCGGGGCCAAAGTAGGTGCACGGCCCCTTGCACGAACCTGTTCTGACCCGACAAAGCCTCAACTACACCTGGATCAACCAAGATCGAAAGAGCGTCCACCTCGCCGCACCGACGTATATTGATTACGTCATGACCTGGGTCCAAAACCTCCTCGACGACGAGAACGTCTTCCCTACCAAATCTGGTAAGACCCGAACAACGTCTCGCGCTCGCATCCTCACCCACTCCATCCCAGGTCACGACTTTCCGCAGTCCTTCCCCGCCACCATCAAGCACGTCTACCGCCAACTCCTCCGCGTCTTTGCCCACATATACCATGCGCACTACCCACAAATCCTACACCTCCGCTCCGAGCCCCACTTCAATTCACTCTTTGCCCACTTTTTGGCCTTTGGGAGGGAATACGAGCTGCTGGACATCAAGGACGTCAAGGGTGCTGCCAACGCGCCTGTCGGTGTCGGACTGCTATGGGACAAGTGGAGAGAGATGGGCATCTTGGAGGGATAAAGATAAATACGACCCGTTCTGCCTGCTGTACCATACTAGTCATACTAGTGCTGTGGAATACTTTGCCATACCCTCTCATGACCCGCCAATTCGTCGCCGAGCTCGAGCGTTCCCCTGACCACACCCACGTTCTCCTCATCACAACCGGCAGCGTCGCATCCATAAAGGCCCCCCTGATCGTACAGGAACTCCTCAAAGTCAGTCCTCTCGTCTTCCCAAACCCGCCCGGTGACCCATACCCCATTGACATAGTACAGCAACGTCAAAATCCAAGTCGTCTCCACCAAACCGTCCCTCGCGTTCTTCAACGCCGCAGACGTCGAAGACGCCGGCATCCGCGTCTGGACGGACGACGACGAGTGGTCGGTACGCCGCCTCGCACCCAAAGAAAAAAATAACCACGACCTGTCGCTCACACCCTACAGGGGACATACACCATCGGCGATCCCATCCTCCACATCGAGCTGAGGCGCTGGGCAGACATCGTCCTCGTCGCACCGTGCTCCGCAAACACCCTCGCCAAGATCGCAGCCGGCTTGTGCGATAACCTCGTCGTGCGTGCTTCTCGTCGTCTCCCTTGCATCCGCCTTGTTGAATGGCCCGGGTTAGACGTCCCTTCTCCGCGCTCTGGCGCCGACGACGCCGACGTACATCTTTCCCGCGATGAATACCCTCATGTATGAGCACCCCCTGACAGCACAACACCTCCGCGTCGTGCAAGAGGTCGTCCGCTATCACGTCGTGGGACCAATTGGGAAAGGACTTGCATGCGGGGACGTCGGTATGCGGTCAATCCGTGCCCTCGATTTTACATTGCCCACTTCTTGCTTTACATGCATAGGTCTAGGAGCGATGACAGAGTGGAAAGATATTGTCAAGATCGTGGTCGACAAGATGCAGCTAGAATTGAAATCATGATCCAACCACGCCAGTATTCCTTGGAACATTCACAACACGATCGAGCAAGGGGGGACGAGTCAGATCGTATCCTCGTACAATGTATGATATGCGTGCAAGGTATAGCCACTATAATGACTACGAACCTTTGTTGATGGACATTTCAAACAACTTGACCCCCTTCACGTCCATGACCGACCCCCCTCCCACTTCACCTTTCCCGACGCATGCATATTCTACACTCCTTTCATCTGCCGAAATGCCCAATCCATCGAGTAGCCTCTCGCTTGCGTGCGGGATAAACGGTTGGAGAAGAATCCCTGTTATGCGGAGGGTCTCGAGAGCAGCAACGTAGCATGACAAGGCAATGTCTGGTGGATGCACGTCCGACCAAGGTTCAAGAGTAGTCAGGAGTGCATTTGCCTGTTGAATCCTCGCTTAGCTGTGACCAGGGACGAGAGTCAAAAGCAGCTCACGTGTCTCAGAACCAGCACGATCGCATGAAGCGCGTCGGCCACTTCGAGGTTTCTCATCGAACGTGAGACCCGTGCTTCGAGGTCGTCGAGCAACGCCAACAATTCTTCATTGGTCGAAAGCTTGCAGGTTTCGAGGTCCATCGAACTCGTCAAAGCTCCCGAAAAGCTCAAGTTGGGGAATTGTCTAGAGAGCAGCTCGCAAAACGGCGGTGGATCGGAAGACGCTGCAATTGCTTTTGCAGCTCGTCTCTTGATGGCATTCGATGTTATCCGAAGGAAGTAGTTTCCGAGTGCATTTCGTATCTCATCCGCATGCTTCCTGAGCTGTTCCTCGGACCAATCTGCAAAACAGATCGTGACGTCAACTTTCCGCTCTAGCAACAAACCCCGTCCAAGGATACCACAGACCACGAGGACTCACCAACGTCATCCCGGAATCTCCCTCCGACGCGTGCAAGGTAGAACCGAACAGCGTCTACTCCAAAATCATCCATCGCAGCCATGGGATCAGCCACATTCCCAAGAGATTTCGACATTTTCTTTTGCCCTGCAGTCCAATGCGCATGTGTCAGCAGTGTTTTCGGCATCGCAAGGTTCATAGCCTGGAGGATCGCAGGGAGGTAGATGGCATGGAAGCTTTCACGCATGAGACTAAAGACACACCACGAAGCTGCTCCAGACGTACCGAACAATGTCCTTGCCAACGACCTGCACATCCGGAGGCCACCCCGTCGTCCCGGCAGAGGGATACCCCACGCCACTCAGATATACCAACAAGGCATCGAACCAGACGTACACGGTCTGACTCGGGTCGCCGGGTACAGGAATCCCCCACCCAATTCTCTCTCTCGGCCTCGATATCGACAGGTCCTCGAGAGGTCCCGCCCCCAAGTCCTGAATCACCGCGTTCTGGTAGACGTCCGGGTGTACTGCCGCGCGATGCGCATCCATCCTCTGCCTTGGCGTTGAGCTCGGCAGCGGTGGCGTAACTGCGCGAGGAGCACCTCGCGAAACTTGGACAGTTTGAATTTGTAGTTGACTTCGCTGGACCACTCCACGACGGAACCCGTCTCGGTTGCGATTCTGGTGTTTGGGCGGGTCGGATGAGACGTGATACGGGAAGGACGGATAGAAGCATTCGTCGGTGGTAGGAATAGTACCCCTCGTAGGTATCTTTATAGATCAGTCCTTGGTCCGCGAGCGCACGCTGCACAGAACACGGGTGAGAGATGGCCTGGGAGTGTGGAAACGGTCGACGACGCTCACCCAGACATGTTCCACGGTGTCACAATGCTGCCGTTCCGTAGTACGCATAAACACGGTCCCGCTGATATTCGCTCTCTCGCCGAGTTTCTACGCAAACGGGGGTCATAAGTGAATACACACATCGCTCGGGCGAAACAGGGAGGGGGGAAAAACAGACACGAAACTCGGCGGAAATGACGTCGCACCACGCGAGTGGATCGACGCCCTTGGCTTCGGCTGCTTGCTGCATCTTGAGACCATGCTCGTCCGTGCCTGTGAGGAACACCACTCGACGAGCGGGGTCCAGGATGCGCTGAAACCGCGCGATGATGTCCGCGGTGACGAGCGAGTGAAGGTGACCGATGTGCGGGCCTTGCGTGGGCCGCGTTAGGGATGGGGTACAACGAGGAAAGGCGGGCTGGGCTCACGCGCGTTGGGGTAAAATATGGGCGTGGTGACGTAGAATGGTTTGTCGGAGCCATGCGTCACGTTGTGCCGTCGGACGGGGAGTACAGTCGGTTTGGCTGCTGGTCTCAAGAATGCGAAATGTGGGCTGCGGATTGCCAAGCGGAGACCTCTGCCAGAGAACATCCAGGTGAGAGAGTATTCCGTCCAGCCTGCGCTTCGGCTAATTCATATGGCCAACCATTTCGGGTCATACCCCTGAGGAAGCTGTCCAGTCACGTCGATCACAAGGATACTCTGAATTCTACAAGCACGAATGGCATGGTCCTGCGACAGCCTTCCCAAGGCTTTCGCAAACCCATGTAAACTTTAGGATTCTCTCTACGCTCGGACATCGACATTCACCCAGATAGGAGAGGCAACGTGGGTTAGTTGTAGTGTTTCACGACAATACTCCCAACGACCTCCTCCTCTGTATTTTTCTCCAATCCCTTCTTCAGCGCCGCACGCCCGTACGAGATTGTCCTCTTCTTCCTCCACTCACCCGCAAGTGGTGCGTCCCCGTCAGCACACCGTCGCTTGATGCCGGCGCGTTGTAACACCGTGCTGTGTACGAGGGGCAAGAGCCTCACGTTGTCGTCGGCCATGGAAAAGTAGAACGTGCCGAGTCTATCGTAACCGCTTTGGTCGTGCGGCGGTCGGGCGACGCGGTGGATGGTGGGTTTGTAGAATCCACCAGTTAAAAAGTCCATCATGTCCCCGGTGTTGATGACCTGTCGATTCATGATGAGAATATGATAAAACCATTGGGATGAAGAGGATGGACCAGCGCATTGTCAATGTGTCGGACCCAACGCCATTTGCCGTCTGGGGGAAGGATCTGCAGACCACCAACCGGCTGGCTCCACAGAATGGTCACGCTGCCAATGTCTGGACGATACACGCTGCAATGTAGTAGTCCTAGGTTGTGAGTACGGCATACCTGTGTGGCCCTTTAGCCAGACATTCTTTGACTTTTCTTCTTCCTCTGCTGTGCGCCTGTAACTGACAACCAAACGGTGTTGACGTGGGACAGTGGGATAAGCGGGAATATAGAAGCATACTATTTCATGAATGTGACTATGACATGGTCAGTCATCGAGCCTCGGAGAACTGAGTGTCAGGGGGGGTACATACTCGGTGCTTCACACTCTTCCTCGAAGATGTGTTTCTCCACCAAGGTTTCTCCGGGCAACTCAAGACTTAGTGCGATAATCCTAAGGGATCATTTAGTGACCAATCCATTTCAACGACATGATCACGATATACCTGAGGATAGGATGCAGGATATTGAAGTGGTTGTGGCGAGCGAAGGCATCAAGCTCAGGTAAGAATGGGCGAAGAGCCTGTGGATGAGGACGTTTGGTGACGTTACGATTCACTTGAGCTACTTCAGCCAGCATCACTGACGGGATGTACGATGAATTACCTACTCGCGTATTGCTCGATCTGGTCCAAGACATTGTTTTTTGTGCCCACTTTCTGCCTCGGAAGCGCTATGAACTGGAAGGACAAAGATTGAGGTAGGAGATCCACTTGCCCAGGAGCTGCGTGGCCTGTACCCAGCATAGTAGCCGACTTTCTCGTCGTCGACGGTGTAGACTTTCATTTCCTCGCGAGGCACAGCCGTAAACAGCACATTTGCAATGTCAAAAATCCGATCACGCTGATCCGCGAAGTGAGTGAGTAATCGGAAAGAGGGGCGTAATGAGAGATACCTGAGCTTGGGTATAGCCGTGGTTGATTGCGTAGACGAAGCCATTGGTGCGAAGGGCATCGCGAAGCTGCGGTGCGAGCTCTGCGCGACCCTCGGGAGTGTGCGCTTTGGACAGGTCGATAATCGCGAGATCAGCGAAATCCACTAGGTGGATCTATCAGAAGACGAGGGAAGTAGGACGATAGGGACATACGATCCAGCTGGGTTTGGGGAGGGGGGATGTAACGAGGACAATCGGGTAGGGTAGGGCTTATCATGGTGATGAGGATGCACGGATAAAGACGTAAGATGTAACGGAGATAGGACGACATTTTAACTTACAAAAGGGCCCGTTCGGTCTCCCCGGTCTCAGGAAGTATGACATACTTCAGACACGAAGGAATGTCGACACGACCCAAGAACGCATTCCGCCTGAGATTTCCATCCACAACTGAGAAAAACAAGGTCTCGGCCGTTTGAACAGATTGGAAACCTACCGTAAGACAGATTCCGCCTAGGTTTCCGGATTCATATGTGCAACATATCTGTTTTTCTGCAAACTCCCGGTTGAGATAATTCTCGCGCCTCACTGGCTGGAGTTGAGCGCTCGTTCTTCACACGAGCTGTTGCTGTATGGGTAAGGCAAGCGTGTGAAGCAAGGTGAGTCCATCAGAGTCCCACAGCGTAGCTGTGATCCACCTAGGGCTCCGTTTTCATGCCTGTTGTCTTTTCCTGACCTCAGCAAACGGTTTGGCTTCCAATAACGGTCAGAAGAGACGGCATCTGGATTGTGCTCAAACTCGATGAAATCTGAGGTCATTCGTGTGAAAAAGCCACAGTCCTTTTGGGTGGCGACTGCAGTCTCAGCGCTACAGTCCGACTGTAGCGCTGAGACATGTGCTTACGCACTCGATTATGGACGCCGAGCTGTGCAGGGTACAGATCGAGGAGATCGCCCGTCTAAATGAAAGAAAAAGGCTTACCTTTCTCATTGATGGATGGGAGGACAAGCTAAAGCGAAGCTTGTATGGTTCCTTGGCCGCTGAAGTCAATAAATATCCAGTGGTATACTAGTACCATAGAGTACGGTAGATCTAAATATTTCTGCCGCGTTTTGCCATTTTGCTGGCAGACTCGCACTTGAAATAATTCTGCCCCCCACACTATACAGTCCACGAACGTTCCCCGTCCCGTCGTACGAATGATCCACGGACTTATGTGCTTCGTTCCGATTCGTAGTTGATCGAATAGACGAAACTAAGTAATAATAACAGCGAGTAAGGAGAGCTGCAGCAGACTGAATTACTAGTATATTAGTATCTACTACATATACATGACCTGAAACTTGAACGAGATGCGCGCGTCCGTGTCCGTGAGTGAATAGCGTCCGTGCGTGAATAGGTGTAGCGCGCGTCTCGAAGTCGTGTTAGCATGACGATGTACCCGAGTCGGATTGCTGAAGGACGCGTTGAACGGCGCACAGCGCATCCCACTGTGCCGCGATATCGGGTTGTGTCACTTACAATAATGAATATTACCATTGAACTTGAGAATGCCGACTTGCAGTCGGCAGAAACCTTGCTGGATGTATTTGTACATGTTTTGCTGGTGAGATGTCGCAGCAGGAAGTTACCAAAAAGGAAGGTTTTTCCGTCGTGAGTTGTTCCCACGATTATGGGGGTGATAGAAACCTTGTCAAGCAAGGTAATGACGCACAATCTCTGGAGTGGAAATTGGATCCGATACTGTGCGTACTGTCTGCAGATATGTCATGAACCAAAGGTTCAATGGATTTGGGCTATGAGCATGTATGTTGTAAGCGAAGAGATTAGGTAATCGAAGTACTAATCAACAATAAGTTCGGCCAATTCATATGGCCAACCATTTTGAGTCGTACCCTTGAGGAGGCTGTCCACTGGTCACATCGATCACAAAGGTACTCTGGATTCTACAAGCACGAATGCCATAGTCCTGCGACAGCCTTCCCAAGGCTTTCGCAAACCCATGTCAACTTTAGGATTTTCTCTACGCTCGGACATCGACATTCGCCCAGATAAGAGAGGTGACGTGGGTTAGTTGTAGTGTTTCACGACAATACTCCCAACGACCTCCTCCTCTGTATTTTTCTCCGATCCCCTCTTCAGCGCCGCACGCCCGTACGATATTGTCCTCTTCTTCCTCCACTCACCCGCAAGTGGTGCGTCCTCGTCAGCACACCGTCGCTTGATGCCGGCGCGCTGTAACACCGTGCTGTGTGCGAGGGGCAAGAGCCTCACGTTGTCGTCGGCCATGGAAAAGGAGAACGCGCCGAGTCTATCGTAACCACTTTGGTCGTGCGGCGGTTGGACGACGCGGTGGATGGTGGGTTTGTAGAATCCACCAGTTAAAAAGTCCATCATGTCCCCGGTGTTGATGACCTGCCGATTTACGGTGAGAATGTGATAAAACCATTGGGATGAAGAGGACGGACCAGCGCATTATCAATGTGTCGGACCCAACGCCATTTGCGGTCTGGTGTAAGGATCTGCAGGCCACCGACGGGCTGGCTCCAGAGAATGGTTACAGTACCAATGTCTAGGATGATATCGTGCTGTAGTGCGGTAGTCTTAAGTTGCGAGTACGGCATACCTGTGTGGCCCTTTAGCCAGACGTTCTTTGACTTTTCTTCTTCCTCTTCTGTGCGCCTGTAACTGCCGACGACAACCGAAATGATGTTGAACTGGGGTGGGACGAGCAGAAAAGTAGAAACATACTATTTCATGAATACCACTATGACAGGGTCAGTCATTCAGCCTTGAAGTGAATGCCAGGGGAGGATACATACTCGGTGCTTCACACTTTTCCTCGAAGGCGTGTTTCTCCACCAAGGTTTCTTCGGGCAACTCAAGACTCAGTGCGATGACCCTAAGGGACCATTTAGCGACCAATCCATTTCACCGACATGATCACGATATACCTGAGGATGGGATGCAGGATATTGAAGTGGTTGTGGCGAGCGAAGGCATCAAGCTCGGGTAGGAAAGGGCGAAGCGCCTGGGGATGGGGATGTTTGGTGATCTTACGATTCACTTGAACTACTTCAGCGAGCGTCATCGACAGCCAGCAAGATGAATTACGCACTCGCATAGTGCTGGATCTGGTCCAATACGTTGTTATCGGTGCCCACTTTCTGCCTCGGAAGCGTCATGGATTGGAAGGACAAATCACCGGAATATACTTGCCCAGGAGCTGCGCGGCCTGTACCCAGCATAGTAGCCGACTTTCTCGTCGTCGACGGTGTAGATCTTTATTTCTTCCGGAGGCACAGCCGTAAACGGCACATTTGCAATGTCAAAAATCCGATCACGCTGATCCGCGAGGTGAGTGAGTGATCGGAAAGAGGGGTGCGATGAAAGATACCTGAGCTTGAGTATAGCCATGGTTAATTGCGTAGACGAAGCCGTTGGTGCGAAGGGCATCGCGAAGCTGCGGTGCGAGCTCTGCGCGACCCTCGGGAATGTGGGCTTTGGACAGGTCGATGATCGCGAGATCAGCGAAATCCACTAGGTGGATCTATCAGAAGACGAGGGAAGTAAGACGATAGGGACATACGATCCAGCTGGGTTGGGGGAGGGGGGATGTAACGAGGACAATCGGGTAGGGTAGGGCTTATCATGGTGATGAGGATGCACGGGTAAAGATGTAAGGTGGAACGGAGATAAGACGATATTTAACTTACAAAGGGTCTCCCCGGTCTCACGAAGCATGACATACTTCAGACACGAAGGAATGTCGTGTGAGAACATGTCAGTGGGCACACGACCCAAGATTCCAAGAGCGTATTCTGCCTGGGATTTCCTATCCACACCTGAAAAAAACAAGGTCTCGGCCGTTCGAACAGATTGGGAACCTACCGTGGGTTTCCGGATTCTTATCTGCAACATACATATCTCTTTTTCTGCGAAACCCCGGTTGAGACAATTCTCGCGCCTCATTGGCTGGAGTTGAGCGCTCGTTCTTCACACGAGCTGTTTCTGTCACATGAGGTAAGGCAAGCGTGTGAAGCAAGGTGCGTCCCTCGGAGTCCTACAGCGCTACTACTATAGTAGCTGTGACCCAGGCTCCGTTTTCATGCCTGTTGTCTTCTTTCCTGAGCTCAGCAAACGGTTTGGCTCCCAAAAGCGGTCAGAAGAGACGGCATCTGGATCCTGATCCGACAGGGTGTTCTCAAACTCGATGAAGTCTGAGCTCACTATGTCGTTCTACACAACCCACACCAACGTACATGCTAAATGGTTAAACCCGTAGTCATTGGCGCTTCAGGCGTACTCAGAGGCGCTCCCTCCGCAGTACATTCAGGTTGCTTTTCCACAGGTTCCAAGGCCACCATTGGCGCAGATTTCTTCGGGAAAATACCACATCCGAGATGAAATGGTCACTCTTCAGATCTGGGTCAATATCCTTCCTCCCTCGGTTCGATTGCTAAGCTGATTCGAGAATACCAAATGTAGGAAGCCGCTCAGCGGGCGAGAGCGGTTCTTTAGTCTACCCGTGTTCTTTCGCAAGGCAGACGCTGCCCAAGGTTACTCATGTTCCGTGTTAACCGGCCGGGGACCCTTACCACACTTAAAAAGTGGTGTACCACAAGGAACAGGAGGACTGTTGTCGCATCGTCGCTAGAAACAAGACAGATCCTGTGGATTCGAATGCTCTTGGTTCGACGCCCATCGTCCCCGAAGGACAAGCGTTCCGTTTCCTTGACGACCTCGTACCCCTACTACTTGCAGTTGACCTCCGCAAGGCTTGATGAGCTCCGCGGACAGCTCGGGCTCCCCCTTCCCGACATCGATGGTCTAACCGGTCTCAAATGCACCCCGATCCTGGTGTTCGGTACGGGGAGTGGTGTCAAGTGCACCCAGAAGCCTGTTTGTTACCCCGATAACGACTTCGTGAGTTGACCTTCTTTTCTGAGCGCACGGGCGGAGACGAGCGATGCTGAAGATTTTCCTCTGTAAGGTAGAACGGGGTGACCAACCTCAGCTGCGCTCCCCTCGACCTCACTGCCTGAAAGAAGGAACCTTGTGTGGTGCCCTGATCATGCGAGAGTCTCGAGGCCCATAGCATTGCAATATTGGCGTGAAGTGCGGGGGAATGGGATTCGATCGATCAGCGGCCACAGCGTCGCAGAAGGAAGCGCGACCATATACCTCCACGTTGAATACAGATCGTCCCATCGACATTATATTATTGACTCGGACCGATCAAAGCTCCAAGTGGCATCACAAGTAGCCGTGCCATATGTAATGTAGTATTCAAGTTCCTGTCCTACTCCCCCCCCCCGCTCACCATATTCTCAGTTGAAGTAATCCTACTGTTGCCGTGAGCACGATGCACGTCTACCACCGCATGCACAAGAACGGAGAAACAGAGATGTACGGCGCAATCTGTCGGCGCAGGCACAGGCACAGGCAGCTTTACCTTCCTGCCAGGTGTCCCCGTCCTCGGGCTCCCTGACCCATTAGGGCCCACGAGACACTTTTGTCACCGTCCGGGGGAGCCTGAGGTTCACTGGCCCACTCGAGGTCTTAAGCCTCGAGCACGCGTCGGATCCAAATGCGTTCGAATTTGCGATAAGTTCAGATCGTATAGGTTTCCATAAACGAATATCCTGTCTAACCTTGGATACAGAAAATTAAATTCATTTCATTCCCCAATCATCGGACTGTTATGGAACCGCCTCTGATAAAAGACGCGATGTGGCTTAATTGTAGTGTTTCACGACAATATCCCCAATGACCTCCTCTGTATTATACTCCGATCCCTTCTTCAGCGCCGCACGCCTGTACGAGATTGTCTTCTTCTTCCTTCACCCCCCGCAAGTGATGCATCCTCGCTAGCACACCGCTGCTCGATGCTGATATGCTGTAACACCGGGTTGCGTGTGAGGGGCAAGAGCTTCACGTTGTCGTCAGCCATGGAAAAGTAGAACGCGCCGAATCTATCGTAACCGCGTTGGTCGTGCGGCGATCGGACGACGCGGTGGACGGTGGGTTTATAGAATCCGCCGGTCAAAAAATCAATTCATGTCCCCGGTGCTGATGACCTGTCGATTCGCGGTGAGAATGTCACTGAAGCAGTGGGGGGAGGATAATCAGGACAAACCAGCGCATTGTCAATGCGTCGGACCCAACGCCATTTGCCGTCTGGGGAAGGATCTGCAGGCCACCAACGGGCTGGCTCCAGAGAATGGTCACGCTGCCAATGTCTGGACGATACACGCTGCAATGTGGTGGTCCTAGGTTGTGAATACGGCATACCTGTGTGGCCCTTTAGCCAGACATTCTTTGACTTTTCCTCTTCCTCTTCTGTGCGCCTGTAACTGACAACCAAACGGTGTTGAAGTGGGATGGGATAAGCGGGAATATAGAGGCATAGAGATAACATGGCCTGGAGCAGGTGTCCCGCCAAGCAAAGAGATAAATACAGAGGTATTGGAACCCCCT
The DNA here is from genome assembly GCA_025782845.1 of Boletus coccyginus. Lineage (NCBI taxonomy): Eukaryota > Fungi > Basidiomycota > Agaricomycetes > Boletales > Boletaceae > Boletus > Boletus coccyginus. The sequence continues at coordinate 454,367 of JAHZSR010000025.1, forward strand.
TGTGACACACCAGCATGTTTAGAATATTACATTGGATCAGTGTAGCCGCATCACTGCAGGCATATTAGCGGCAGCGCTGGATACAAGTTCAAGCCCCGGTCGATAGTGGACACGAGTGCAGTGGATGTTGTGTTCCAAACTGTGACAGACGCGACTCGGACATGGACGCGTTGTGTCACATTCTCGCCTGTCACGCGTATACCCTGCTCCACCCCACACATCACCAACATCATCGACAACGATGGGTATCAAGGGATTAAATGCACTTCTCTCCGAACATGCACCCAATGCCATCGTGGAACACGACATAAAGACCCTCTTTGGTCGCAAAGTCGCCATCGATGCGTCCATGTCGATCTACCAGTTCCTCATCGCTGTGCGGCAAAGGGACGGCGAGATGCTCACCAACGACGCTGGAGAAACTACAAGTCATCTTATGGGGTTCTTTTATAGAACAATCCGTATCGTGGAGAATGGTATCAAACCTGCCTACGTATTTGACGGTCGGCCGCCCGAGTTGAAGTCTGGCGTTGTGAGTAGGTTCAAGGGGCCAAGTAGCAGCTGTCATTGATACACGTACACGCGTAGCTCGCGAAACGTTTCGAAAGGAGAGAGGAAGCAAAAGCCGACGGTGAAGAGGCCAAGGAAACGGGTACAGCTGAAGAGGTGGACAAATTCGCAAGGCGAACCGTTCGGGTTACCCGAGAGCATAATGAAGAATGTCAAAAACTTCTCAGGCTTATGGGTATCCCCGTCGTCATCGTTCGTCGTTCCTATAATGTTTCTCGAACCGTTGAACATACGATGATGCTAGGCACCGTCAGAAGCAGAAGCCCAGTGTGCTGAACTTGCGAGGGGCGGAAAGGTACGATCACCACGAGCATCACCGGACACTCAACATTGAGCCGTTCTTGGTAGGTATACGCAGCCGGTTCGGAAGATATGGATACTCTCACTTTTGCTGCCCCGATCTTGTACCGCCATCTCACATTCTCCGAAGCCAAGAAAGCTCCCATAACAGAGATAAATCTTGAGATGGCCCTCCAAGGACTCGAAATGAATATGTCAAACGTAAGTAGTGCCATGGCGTATCATCATTGTACTGACTGTGCAAGGTACAGTTTATAGACTTGTGTATACTACTTGGTTGTGACTACCTCGAGCCCATCAAGGGAGTCGGCCCCAAAAGCGCATTGAAATTGATAAGAGAGTACGATGGGTTGGAAGGGGTGGTTGAGCACTTACGAGAGAAGCAAGTTCTTTGCGGTCTGGTTACCAAAATTTGACCTTTTCCTTCCCTCCAGACAAGTAGAGAAAGAGAACAAGGCCGCTGATGCTGAGGAGGGCGGTAAGAAAAAGAAAGGGGGCATTCAAGTTCCGGAGGAGTGGCCCTGGCAGGAAGCCAAGAAGTTGTTTGAGAAACCAGACGTGTTGCCAGCTTCAGAAGTCGAGGTAAGTCCCTACCTCTCGTTGTGCCACGCACTTACGATGCAACTTGACAGGTCGAATGGAAGGGCCCTGACGTGGAAGGCCTAGTGCAGTTTTTGGTGGTGGAAAAGGGATTCAAGTTCGTGACCACTGCGCACCGTGTCGTCCACTTTGTGATTTATCTTTTTGGTGCAGTGAAGAACGCGTACGAAAAGGTGCAGAGAAGCTCCAAAAATTCGTCAGCGCAAAACAGCAGGGGCGTCTCGATGGCTTCTTTACTGTGCAGCCCAAGGAACCCAAAGGAGACGAAGGCAAGGTAAGGAAGGGGAATGAGACAGATACCAAGGGGAAGGGCTCGAAAGGGAAAGGGAAAGGGAAAGAAACCAAAGCTGGAGCGAAGCGGAAGGCGGAGGATGAGAGCGAAGAACCGACCAGCAAAAAGGGCAAGGCAAAAAAGTAGTGGGCATGAGCTTGATTCGCGATCTTCAGGTGACATTGCATTCCCGCTACGGTACACTTCATTTGATGTATTCCCATTTGCATCTGTACTTTTAGTCAACTTCGTTTTCTGGCCTTAGGTTCCGAGGTTTGGATTTGCTTTCAAAGTATGCTAATTAGGATGTACAAGTGCAGACAGAACGCCATGACCTAACAAACGGTGACTATGGTTTCTCGGACCGTGTGCCCGGCGTGGAACTGGAAGGCCACTTTTGTCACCATCCCTCAACTAATTATACTATCGTAGAATTAGGCGACAATGACCATCGAGACTCACGGGGCCGTTCCTGGTGTTCAAAAAGTTACCCTTCGCTCGGGACCTCCAACCATGGATGAGTTGCGTGTTCATTACCCCGCACATTTTACCTGGCTCCAGTTGAAGGCCTTTGTCAACTCGGGGTACGTCCGGTTACTGACCATTGTACGTGCTCGCCGTGACGGCCTTTGAAGGGACCTCGGCCTGCTGAAGCGCGATAGAAAGCTGCAGTGCAGATATAACGAATGGGCTACTGGAATCAAAGAGGAATATGGATCACTCAGTGCGTGCATCATGGATCGGTCAAATTTTATCGGAAGAAACGCGCTCTGGACTGACATATGCAATGTAGTCAATTACCTTTTAACCTATCGGCTGCAGTGGGGAAAGCCAGACACCCTTTCACTGCTCACGTCGGTACTGGACGATCGGGCCCAAGTTGTTGCTACAGACGACGAGGAACAAAAACTCTATCCAACCCCTGAATATTTCAAAGCCGATATACCATTCAACTCGGAACTGATTTGTATCATACAAAACGACTGGCCTTACTCAGGTGCGGTGGACACCATGGATTTACGGATCGCGTGAATCCCGGTTGCTAACGATGCACCTCTGCAGTGCCTCCTGAAATCGAACACTGCTTGATCTGGAGCCGAGTCCCCATCTTTCACCCCGCTCTGATTCCGCCTGCTATCGACGCCCGTGTTCAACAGGATGGTCTTTGGGGTTTTACAGGCTCGACTAACGCCATCGGGGGTCTCCCTTCTCTCGAGTCCTGTCTTCCCGCACTGGCTGACTGGGGCGTCACCCTGGACAAGCTTGTTCGCTCTGCGGGTGGAAGTGAGGTAGAAGAGACGATGGTAAGGAACGCCGGGAAGGAGGTGCGCGAATTCGTGACGCGGAGATGGAAAGAAAATCAATGGGAAACTGCGTGGTTCGTTAACCCTCCGGTAGGTTTTATGCGATGCACTGGCTGTTTCTCTTCCGTGAGGACTCACTCTGGGCCTGTGATTCAGAGGTTACAAAGTGTTGTTGGTTTGGCACATATCCATGTGTTCGCGCGCAGGAAAACGGCTGAAGAAGAGGCTTCCTGGTGTTCTTGATTATCGATATGCTTGAAGCATGCATGATATCACAATAGATTTAGAAATAGAAACCAAAGATGAGCATCTTGACTTTCAATTCTGTGTGCCATTCATTTCGTCTCATTACCAAGCGGTCGGTCTCCGTGCCCTCCTACGCCTTTTCGAATTTACTACAAGTGCACTGAATTTGAGGGAAATCGCCGTCTCGATGCAGGCCAGCATGGCCATTCGACTTAGGACAACATATACAAATCATTGTTCCAGCTACGTCGCTAAGAATAGACAGGTTTCTTTCTTTCCTATTGCAGGTGTTTCTATTAATATTATCCTTACTCATCTCTTCAGGTCTAACGAACGCACTTCCAGACTGGAAGCATATTAAACACCCATACCGAACTGTAAAGTCGTCCATGTCATATTTCCTCCGTAAGCGAGGCGCAGGTTGGTCAGATTTTTGGGAACAATGCGGCTGACAAGTTGGTATATGCTCATCCTTTTCACGATCTGACTTGTTCTACTTACGGCTTCCGAGAAGTGGTGACCATATCAGTGCCATATGGGGTTAGCCCCGTTGGTTGTAGCAAACACGCTCGTCATCAAGATGAGTCAGTTTTCTATTTGGGTGCAGGGCAGTATTCTCGATCCTTCATTCCACGCGTTAGATTTGCGGCCGCATTGCGTGTCTTCCTGGGATGTGGAAATACTGATGACAGGATTCGAGCTAGGCAGCCCAGATAAAAGGGCTATGTCCAAGTGAGCTGGACATCCAACACCTCCCGTCTACTATCGTCTGTCCTGCCCACTTCCTAACAACTTCACAATGTCGTCAATATTTGCACCAGTGGCTAAACCCACTTCACGACTCGCCCGATACCGCGCCTTGTCGCCTTATGCCTCGATTCATGTTTCCCCTCTCCAGCTTGGTGCCATGAGCATCGGGGACAAGTGGGAACAGTTGGGTATGGGGGGTATGAACAAGGAGTCCTCCTTCAAGCTGTTGGATGCATTCTATGAAGCCGGTGGAAACTTCATCGATACTGCTAACGTATAGTGAGTATCTCGCAGTGACCGTCTTTGTCACCCATGGTTACCGTTCCGCTATAGCCAAGATCAAAGCTCAGAAGAGTTTATCGGCGAATGGGCCGAGGCGCGTGGAATTAGGGATCAACTCGTTATCGCAACCAAGGTGAATTATTGAGTATAGATTGTCGGTAGCGTGGCTGATACTCACTTCCACGCAAGTATTCTGCAAATTACGCGCGCGGAGAGACTGGAATCAAGCAAAAGGCGTTATATGTAGGAAACAGTGTGAAATCCATGCACATCAGCGTGGAAGCTAGCTTGAAAAAGCTAAGGACTTCCTATATCGATATCCTCTACGTTCACTGGTGGGATTGGGACACTTCGATCGAGGAAATTATGAACGGTCTCCACAATCTCGTTCAGCGAGGAAAGGACCTTTACCTGGTAGGTGCTGAACATCTCGTGTCCATAGCAGGTGACTGAATTTGTCGATTTTCAAGGGAATCTCTGATACCCCCGCATGGGTCGTAGCCCAAGCGAACCAGTACGCCCGTGATCATGGAAAGACCCCCTTTGTGATCTATCAAGGCAAGTGGAATGTCATGGAACGCTCTTTCGAGCGTGATATCATTCCAATGTGTAAGGCTCATGGTAAGTTTGACCTCTTCTACAGTAATGCACTACTTACGACCACGACAGGTATGGCTTTGGCTCCATGGCAGGTATTGGCAGCCGGAAAGTTCCGCACCGACGAAGAGGAGGAGCGGCGCATTCAATCGGGCGAAAAGGGCCGTACGGTGCTCAGTCCCGACTGGCTACGGAACGAGGCAGAAAGGGCCGTTAGCGGTGCATTGGAGAAGGTCGCCAAAGAGGTTGGTGCCAAGCACATCACTGCGGTAGCGATTGCATATGTCATGCAAAAAGCGCCATATGTGTTCCCCATTATTGGTGGCCGCAAAGTGGAACATCTGGAGGCCAACCTCGAGGCGCTGGAGATCGCGCTCACCCCAGAGCACATCAAGTACCTGGAGAATATTGTCCCGTTCGACCCTGGCTTCCCTATCACGATGATTGTACGTCGTTCATGCACATTCAGTGGCCATTCTATTCTAACCAACTTTCGTATGTAGGGCGATGGTAGTGGATATAGCGTGTCGATGAAGACAGCCGCTTACATGGAGAAGCAACCTGCTCTTCAAGTAATCACCCCAGACCTTTCTTAGGTGTATGACACGAGCTGCAAGTGGGACATCTTATAGCATGTTATAAACCATGATCAGCGCTGCTGTATCCTTTTACAGGTAGTGTTACGCGCAAGCATTTGGAGCTTTTTCCTTGATAATTATATCTCACATTGCGATGGTAGTGAATATAGCGGCACCCTACAACGCCTACGCATGATCAAGAAATACGGACTTATCCAGTAGTGCCTACTTCATTTTTCTACTTGATGCCCCATTCCCTCAACCCCTCACGCTAGGAAGTCCGAGGTGACCGTCTGCAGTCACCGTACGACAGGGTACGTTGTTGTCTCCGGTGGGCCCCTTAACGGACACGGATTTGGCACGTGAACGGCCAACTGGTATAGCCGATCGCTTGTGAGATCGTGCGACGGCGATCTTGAGCTTTTGCGCAAAGATGACTGCCGTGACGGCGGTCTCGAAGCCGACTTGCCTCACCCTAGGCTTCCCAGCAATGGATGCGCTAGCGGCGGGGGATGCGTTGATAATTCTTGACACCATGGTTATCGACGAGAACTCGAATGGTGACGTGGATGAAGACCGAGTACGCGGCTGGACCAGGTAACAAACCCAAGTCAGTCTACACTACTACTCGTCGCGGCCCGGGATAGACTCTACGCACTAGACGGTGCAAGAGCAAGGATTACAGATAGACAGTGAAGGACCCGTTGATTTGACGGCCGCTGAAGACGGGCCTGATCAATCTGAGTGGACAGGACTGACCAGACGAAAGCATTCGCCGTCCTGAATTTATACCTGGCATCCTCGTGCAGTCATCGCGGATTTGCGGCTCCTCGAGTTGGCAATCATGCTGAGGGACGTCACTTTTACATGCACCCCAAACTTGTCACCCTGAGTGAATTGTGCGTGTCGTTATACGGAATACGCAACCGGACCACCATTTGGCTGCATCGTTTTCCAGGGTTTCAAGTAAACAAGTGTAGATCATCGAACACGTTGTCCGTCAGCGGGAGGAGGGATGCTGCAGTCATCATATTCCATATGGACACCACACGGGTCCAGTAGTACTCAATGAAAGTGGCGCATTGTGGGTGTTGTGCCGGACGTGGATGGGAATCAGATAACCAACAGGGCGGTAAGAGTGTTGGTACTCGTAAACGCGTTCTAACTAGGGGCATGAAATACCATGCGGCAGAGCTTTGACGGTGGGAAACGCCCCTGCCGTTTGAGTCTGGAGTTGACCGTTATACGTCAGGCCTTCAGGTATGACAGAATAGCTAACCAATAATCTGTCATGCAGTCGACAGGGGGTTCAAAGCATTGTTCTTCATCTCGAAAAGAACCTCGATCTCCTCTAGACTCTTGCCCTTGGTTTCGGGCATAAAGAAGCCACATACTAGCGTGACGAAACATGTTGCTGCACCGAATAAGAAATACGGCCCGCTCGGGGATGTGCGGAGGAAGAGAGGAGCGGTCAACGCCACCGCGAAGTTGACGACCCAATTAGCAAGCTCGGATATGACACATAAATAACCTCATATCGATAAAGAGAAACGACAACTTACTTGCTGGAATGCGCATGCCTTCGCTCGCAGGCGTGTAGGCACTATCTCGCACGCATATATCTTAATGACCTTGTTTACAGGAAGTCGAGCCCCGTGAATTAGAGGAGAATCCTGGGAACTCACCACAGCCCAGGACCACGCGAAGTTGGCAACGAAAATGTAGATTAGGATGACCACAGCCCAGTGGGACTGTTTGCCGTTGAGGTAGATCTCTCCGTTCGCCTTGCCTCCGTGAGCTGCATATATGCTGCCAATTGCCAAAAAACAACTCGCGATAGCGATTCCTCCCCATATCAACGGGGGCTTCCGCCCCCACTTATCTACTAATAGCTGAGCTGGAATGGTGAACACCAGGTTTATAATTCCCGAAATTCCAGAGGCAAGGAATGATGCACGTTGCGATGAGAAGCCGGCTTGGGTGAAGAGAATGGGAGCATAATATAGTACCGCATCGATCTGATTCAAACAGAGGACACATCGGGGAGGATGAAGATGTAATAAGTTGTGATGAATACGGCAAAAGCAGACACATACACCGCAGAGCATTTGAAATCCCATCAGGAATATTCCGAGTAGACTCCTCCTGATGTACCGTTTCGAGAAAACTTCCGAGAACGTGGCTTGGTGCGCGCTCTCCTCTTCCAGAGACCCTCCGATGGTGTGCATCTCTTCGTCAACATTGTCAGCCTGACGGAGTCTTGACAAGACATCGCGAGCTTCTTGAAACCGCCCACGTTGCACCAGCCACCGAGGAGAGAATGGCATGAAAGCCATTCCAATCGATAGCATTGCAGCTACACCGGCTTCGACGATGAATGGGATGCGCCAAGCCAGGCTACCATCCAGTCTCGACGACCCGTAGGCTATAAAATACCCAGCAGCGATGCCTATCGTGATGAGGAGCTGCAGCATGGTTGCCACCGTACCACGAATGTCCCGGGGAGCGATCTCGCATAGATAGATCGTCACCACTGAGATGGACTGGCCTTGTCCAACGCCGGTTATTAGACGAGCACAAATCAATGCAGGGAAATTATTTGCAGAGGCGGATATAGTGGTCCCAACGGCGACTATGAGTCCACCAGCGAGAATACCATACTTGCGAGAGATGACATCAGCGACATGACCACTGCATAAAGAGGAAATCGAGGCAGAAAGCAGAATACAGGCGACATAGATTCCCAATTGACTGGATGAAATGTTTCCTATAGAATCGCTGAATTGTATCATTTGCGTCAGAGGACCGATGGAACCTTTCGACCAGAATTGTCAAGAGATGTGGATAAATACTCTTGGCACTCACCAGTGTCAAGCCCCCATAGCATACCAGCTAGAGAGGTGTGTAATGCGATCAGATAGATTTTAAGAGTGATTGAAAGCATGGCGCCTGTGTGTGACAGGGTCATGAAAAAACCATCTCTGCGATCTATTGAGAGGGTTGGCTACATGGGGAATACGATCCGCAAGCGAAGGGGGGAAATCGGTCCCTTTCAGAAGCGGTCGACAAGCCCAAATGGCAGAATACGACACGTAACCTCGACTGGAAGCCACTGTCTGGCCAAGAGGTTCGGATATGAACCACGAGAATGACCGAAGTGTCAGAAATCCATTTGACGTAGATATATGGACACCACTTGGTCCTGTGGGCTTGAGACCAACGTTAGGGAGGCTGCCAAGCCCGGCCCGGAAGCCGCCGCCAAAACTGCCACCCAAACACTGCGAAATGTTTCAGCATTTCTCACCGTCCCTGTCTCCAGTCAAGTGCCCTCGTCGCTGAGATCAACGTGTCCCCCACGTAGGCGTCGCCACGATAACAGATGCCGCTACTCTCCTTTGAATTTTCACCATCTACAAGGCGAGACCCTAGCCTGGACGACGATCTGGCAGACGAACCACCGAAGAAATGGTCTCACTACCTCCCTCTCTGTAGTACGTGCCGATTACCTATCGTGGCAGGCTTGAATGATTCTCATCGCAACTCACTTCGATAGTGTTAATTGTTCTGATGATCGCTCCGCATCCGTCCTGGCTACTCGTTCTTGTCAATCATTACCTTCGCACACTACACTCCACCCCAAGTTTTCTCATTCATTTACTTGTTTCATACACCCTTACATTTCTTGCATTTTGTTCGCTCATTGTTTGTGTGGCTCGTGACCCCGGACCAGTTTCTCTCCCCAAAGAAGTCTCAGAGGAACAAAGCGATGATCTGGGTTTGGGTTTGCGGGAAGCTCTTATGGCTGCGCCAGACTTTGACGACGAGTTGACTCCTCTCAAATGGTGTCGTGAGTGCTGGGGGCCGAAGCCGGAGCGTGCGCACCATTGCAATGCTTGTGGACGTTGCGTGTTGAAAATGGGTAGGCTGTGGACATCGTTCGTTTGCTCTATCACTGATACTGGTTGATCAGATCATCACTGCCCGTGGCTCGGAAGCAAATGTATAGTAGGTCTGGTTGACTGCATCAGACGAAATTATTCATACAAATCTTCTTCTAGGGTCATAGAACTTATCCCGCATTTTTCCATTTCATATCCTGCGTTACCTTTCTCTCGACTTACATTTTCATCATCTCTGCGCGTGCATTCTGGTGGTCACTTCACAATACGACCTCGGTGGTGAGCATGCGCAGCTGTAGGTTTGCCACCCTGAAACTTGCTGACTTTCCATGAGGATGATGCCACGCCCATCCACGAACTTCTCTTGACCGCCGCTGGTTTCATTTTTGCCGTTGTCGTTGGCTCCTTTACAATATATCACATGTACCTCATCTCGTAAGTGTCTACTCATCCTGATGGACTCGCAATGTGTCTCAAACGCGGATAGCACGAACCAAACGACTCTGGAGAGTCTCTCACCGTTTCTAATCCTTCGATATCTACCACCACTCCCTGTGTCACTTGGCCTCTCGGATCCTCCTATGGAACACGAACTCTCATACAACCAGAGAAGTCTTGTACGAGATGCCCATTGTTCAGTGAAGTTGTACAATCTTGGATGGCGGAAGAACTGGGCACAGGTGTTTGGGTGGAACAGACCACGCGGTTGGATGCGCCGCGTTGTATACGGTGGTGCTGGGTGAGTGTTCCTTGGATGTCACGATTGGCTGGCATAGCTGCCGTTGACAACGTGAACTCGTTTGTACTGACTACGGTGGGCTTTACAGCAACGGTGAGGGGCGATACTTTCCGCGTAATCCCCGCGCCGAAGAGATGTTGTCAAGACTGGCAGAACGCCTTGCAGCTGTTGACAAGGATGCATGAAATCCTCCCACCCATATAGGACCGAGAGATGGACTCCGCGCTACCGCTTACACTAGGACCTGTTCGTCAGTTAATGTATTCTTCCTGTCCACAGTTGCACTGCTTCGTACTGTTGTCTAGCTGTCATACAATGATTCATACCCTTGTTAAATTAGGAAAAACAACCCCTGAGCATCTTCCAGCTCGACAACACTGGCACAGCCAGGGGGGGCAGTGAGTCTTTACATCGACCTGAGGCTCCTGTTACTAAAACTACCGCGCGATGCATCACGGATAGTGCTGCGCACTATAACCTGTCACCGTTACCTCAGGGTCCAATTATCGTCCGACGACTTTTTCCTCACCACTGACCGCCCTTCCGTCTCGGGCGTCTTTTATTTAACTGCTATTCACCACATCGAGCCTTCCGCCCTCTTCACAGTCCTACTCAGGTTTACACGAGGCGTCACGACCGCCGACGAGTCGAAGAAACCAAAAGCCCTGTGCGCATTGCCTCGCATCAGTGGCGTCAAGGCCGGTAAAAAGACCAATCACCTCCAGGATCGCCACTCTGATCAAGGTCGGCATGCAACGTTGCGTAATTTACCAGATCCGTGGACGAGCAACTCTATTGATCCGGCAGCGCGCATCAATTTTTGTTCGTGGCGATACTATCACCACCAACCCCTTCTCATTATAAATGCACTATAAACAGTGCGAAGATGACATCATCCCGGTGTGTAAGTTGCTCGTTGCTGGACTGAACAGCTTCGGAATGCTACTAACAAGGTATTACAAACTCTCCGATACCGCGTGATGAATCCTGAATGTGATCTGCTGCGCACTATTGCCTGTTCCAGCTCCAGCTCAGCAAGCTCCAGTCCTTAAAAACCCTACCTCTGGGCCCAATATTATCATCCGACAACCTTTCACTCGCCAACCACTCCTCCTTCTCTGGTGTCCTTCGATCTCAACTACAATGGCCATTTACCACATCAGTATGTCGTACCTACACTGGAATAACCCCAGCATTGACCCTTTCGTCCCTCTGGCTTAGTCTTGCTCAAGTTCAAACAGAATGTCTCGACCGCCGACCGCGAAAACGCCAGAGCGGGCCTGCTTGCATTGCCCTCGCAGATCCCCGCCATCAGTAGCATCAAGACCGGTAGAAAGATCAAACACCCCTTGGACCGTGACTTTGATCATGGTTAGTGCGGAACGTTGCTCCCTTTCCCGGATCGTGAATAACCGACTCTTTGACTGGCAGGCATCATTTTCGTCTTCAACGACGAAGATGCGTTGAAGAGCTACGCAGATCACAAGGCACATCGTGACTTCCTGGAACTTGCGGCACCTTTCACCGAAGGTTGGTGGTACGCTCAGCGCTTGTCTCCGGCCATTAGTGACGCTCCAAAATCCAGATAAGCTAATCTTCGATATTTGCGCTGATGAGTGAACGTCAACGAACGGAACACATTATGAAGAAAGTTGACTACGATCGATAACTTTGTACATAACATAAATGCGTGCCTGCAGTGCGTACAGAGTAGAAAAGTTGAATCGTCCATGGCCTATTCTGAAACTGTCCTCAATCGTAAATCGGAAGCGGCATAAGCCTGAGTCAAGTACGGGTTCAGTAACGTCTTGCACAAGTTCGCAAACCCTACTCACCTGTCAGCATTGAACAAAAAGTTATCGCCGTCATCTTCGCCCTCAAGAAAGTGTGTCGGATGTAATACTAGGTGTCATATTTGAGATAGGAGTAGCAACAAGAGTTGACCGTCTTACCTAGATGCCCACGTATTTGTTTCAACATATTCTCCATTTCTCCCCACTCTCCTTTATCGAACGGCCGAGGCCCTCGGATGCTCTTCCCTCTACCCAGTTCCTTCTGCGTCTGTGATTTGGGCATGCTGGTGGGCAACGACCATTCGCTCTCCTTTCCGTCTCGGTCATGGAACTGTTCAGCATTTTCACCTTGAGGATTCGATCCATTCTCCTCGGAATCGCTAGATGATGATGGCGGAATTGGAGAGGGACTGGTCCTTGCCTGGCACAAAGTAAGAGTAAGACATCAGACTCGCAATGGGTCACAAGAGACTCACTATCTTTGTAAACCGCTCATGGTAAGCAACAAAGTGCTTGTACTGCTTCCAAGTAGTCACCGTATCATCCGGGGTCGCATGGAATACCTTGCGATATATCTCGGTCTGCGAGAGTTAGTGAGTCAGGACACGGAGAAACCGAACGAGAGCACTGACATTGTGTTCTGCACACGCAACCCAAACATCCTCCCAAAACTCATTCGAGATCGGGTCCTCGAAACAATCCGGATGGATGTACGGTGCTGGTATCGGAGCCGGCTGCTTTCCCTTGGCTTCATGAGGGGACCTCTGTTTTGTCCCGTTCACAACTTCCCAACCAGCAGCATGTGCGTCGAATGGCGTATCAGCACTCGCGACAGAATTTTGATCCTCGCGCGCACAAGGCTGGTCATCACTGCATGGCTCTTCGATTCCAAAGGGTGGTGCTCGGTGCTCAACGGCTTTAGCTTCAACCACGGGGATTCCCGCGCTAGTGAATCCAACTGGCTTCTCTTCATCAAGAGGGCATAACATATCACCCTCCAGAGGCGGTGGGCCCTCTTTCTTTGGTCCAAGGTCGTGCTCCTCGACATGAGCCACAGCTGGATGGAGAACTTTTGACAGAGATTCAGCGGCAGTGTTCTCAACAGTCAGGGCAACTTGATAGTCAGGTCAGCGAGGACTCGGTCACAACGAGAAAATCTTCATACCTTCGTTGACTCCATGCGCCACCGTGTGCAATGTATGATGGGTTGGTCGCTCAAGCGTGGGCACCGTTACATGCTGACCCGGTGACTCTTGTTCTACGTTCGGATCCCACTGTTCCTGAGCCTGTTGGTGGTACGACCAGTCTTCAGGTGATACGCGATCTTCGTCGGTCAGGGCATCGACGTCGACTCCAACATGCTCTCGCATCAGCCGGACCCGGAGTGTGTGTGCAAATCGTCCCACTTTGAACGGAACTCCTGCCATCGTTCTGCACCCAAGTAGATGAGCCGAGATTGGCAAGAAGCGATGTTCACTATGACCTACCCCTCAATCATATCAGTATCTCGGATAACAGCCGCTAGTTCAGAATCTCGATCACCCCGCTGGGATCGTTCGTTGATGTTCGCACTTCCAATGATCGCGAGCCTGTCATCGACGAGGCAGACTTTACCATGAATGTACACCTAAAACGCCGGTAAACCCATAGAGATACAATCAGTGTTGGGTGGCTTACAATTTCAGTAGTCAAGACCCCATCACGCATCTTGCCCCAATTTCGCAAGGAGAACACACGGATATATGCCTCAGGCTAACCGAAGTTAAGATGAGGGACGGATCGAGGGGATTGAACTTACTTCGATTCCTTCTGCTTGCAATCGTTCGTAGATCGAGTTTTCCCCTCGGAACAGAGTACGGTTTTGGCAGTCAACTATGATTCGAATCTGTCGAATTACTGCCTCAGTCTAGGGTATGGCGGGAGACGGGAATACACACCGCAGAGGCATCGCCATGATCCACCGGAAATGGGAACCCAGGGAATAGTGGTATGATGATGCAACACCTCCATGGAGTTCCCTCTCGCTTCGCGCGGATAATCCGTCTCACAAGAGCGTCTCCAATCCCGTTCTCGATCTTCACATCGTTGATGGTAGTCCTTCGATTGGAAATAAGACGTGCTCTCGGATCTATGGTGCGCATGCTTACGAAGAAATAAAGAACTGATTTTCAATGTACACGAAGTGCTTCGACTCGTCAATCGCTGCTCGAGGTGAAGATCGATGTCTATGGACGCATTCAGAGGGCTTACCTGCTATGTATGCGGTTTGGATGGAGTGTTCGATCCGACTCGGTGTGCCAAGCGACCACGGTCCGGCAGAACGACAAATTTGCATCTCGCAAGTTCCTGTGAGACCCAAGGCTTCCAACTCCCCAGACCTAAATTCTGGCGGAGGCAGTAAGAATGGCATGAGCCTCGTGTGGTTCTAAGCAAAGGAAGATTTCGTGATCAGACATCTCAGATACAGAGCTATGCCATACCTTGATCCGCAGCAACCAATTCCATCTAGTATTATCTATTAGCAGATAAAATGTGCCAATTTGTCTCTGGCGCACCGCTCTACGAAATGTCTAGCTAGATCGCGAGCTGGTTGGCCGACAACTTGCATCCCAACATCGTGCCTGCACGGCATTAGCTTCCTCAATGCCGATTTTCGAAAATACATACCAGGGCATCCTTGGAATTTTGGAACGGTCGTACATGTCTTCTTCAGGTTTGTGAAGAGTGTGGAAATCTAAGACCCTTGGATTGCTGTAGTCCTTGCCTGTCATATCCACAAAAGTAGTAAGCACAGACCCAACGGTGTGAGCTTGTCGGAAACAAACCTCGCCATATTTCTGTTCCTTCGAGTGATAATTCCGGATCGTCAACGAGAACATGCTGCGCGGTGTCCCATCTAGAAGCAATTAAGTACTTTCTGCGGTACGAAAGATATAACAGACCTTCCAAAGCAAAGATCTATCCCGCCCATGAAGGCAATAGTCTGATCAATAACGCACAGTTTCTCGTGCTGAAACAAGGAAAATTTAACAGTGATATGGTAGGAAGATAACGGTTTATTAGCTCACATGAGCCCAGTAGAACGTGCCCGTCTGGAAATGCGAAGGGGATCGTTGGATCATGATGTTTTCGTGGAGCGATGACAGTGTCTGTTTCGCGTAGCTGATGTGGTACTTGGATGTCAGAGAAAAACGAAAACAATGTTAAGCCTTGCCCACTTGCTATCCGTCGGCGTTGTGCGGCTTGACACTTCTTGACTGTGACGGTATGAACACATGGTGTATACACCAAGAGTAAACACTCACTATAATATCACATGAATCTTGACGCCTTGGTTCGCTTTTCGCTCCAGAATCCTATCCAGTCGATACTTGTCTTTGCTTGGTCGTCGCAACTGTAATTCTGCAGTGGGTAAGTTAAAGGACATGATCCCTCGAGCGACCAGCCGTACCCGGTGAGAGCCACCAATCATGAATATATATACTCTCTTTCGCCATCATGAGCGCTCTCGACAAATTCCACATGTAGTCGCGCTGTGGAGAAGAAACAGTCATTAAAACAAAAAGGCATAGCAACAAGCTAACCCCATCCACGAGCCACTGCGCAGCCACGTTCATCCGGATCGGTGCAAAGCTGCCAAACCGATTCTGCGTCACAAACTGACAAGTATCCGCGGCCTTTTCCAACGCCGTGATCCATTGTAACATTTGGCGCTATTGAAGCACAGTGTTAGTCACGACTCAAGCGCTCGACCACGTACTTGCCTCATTCCTCGCAAATAGTTTGAGCCGCATTTGTGAATTCTCGACATAAAACGTGTGCTTTGAAACGTCTTGGGAGTGCTTCTTTCGCTTCCGTTGTTCACTCTCTGATAATGTTCTGTCTTGCTGCTGATCCTGCTCTTGCCCGCTTCGCCGGGGCTCGGATATTTGAAGGGGTCTAACGTGCGTAGAGGGATCCAGCATCGGGGGAGGTGAGAAGTGGGACGCGACTGAGCTCCCTGAAGACGCCGAATCGTGTCGTGCATGCCTAGGCCGAGCGAGTGCGTTGTTCTCCTGTTTCTCGATATTGTCTACGTTCGGTGTCGATCGTTGGCAAATATTAAGAGTTCTAGCTATTCTGCCAGTGATCGAGTCCATCGCCGACGCGCAGTGAACCTCTGTCTCCTGTGGTAGTACAACTTCGTGCATGCGTTCGGCAGTGTGAAACTCCCTGTCCGCAGGTTCCGGGCGGAGGAGGTGGAGGCCCTTGCGATAGTAACGAATCGGACGTACGATCTTGAAGGCTGAATCCAAGAGGAAAACATCCAGAACAGTCAACTGTTATGTTGATCAGAGGCATGCGACTGAAAGAAAAAATTGCAACACACTTCTCCGGGCTCTTCAAGAATAACTAGACAGCTCTCCCGCACAGTACACCAACGAGACTGCTTTCGGTCTCTTCTACTTGTAGCTTTGCGCCCAAGGCCTGGATTATTTCCAGATGTTTCAAACCGTAGATAACCCGCTTTATATTGGACTCCGCCCGACTGCGCAAGGGAAATGAACAAGGCGCTGACTTCAAGAAACCCTGTTAATCTATTCGATGTCGGGTGGAACATCTGACAGGTATCCGGCGCCATTTATCACCCGACAACTTCAAAATCGTAGCAACGTACCACAGCACGAATGAGCTTGATAAGATAGTTTTGAAGGGCTTCACGTTGTAATAATGCGAAATCTGCTTGACGAATTTGGGCTCCCCCACTCCCCATTTTGAGAAAATTCAAGTACGGTAGGGCTTTGGGACACCCTAGTCAGAATGACAACAGAGTGTAGATGAAGCGGCGTACTAGTTCGCGGAAACTCGGGAAGCTTGTCCTTGTGGATACTGAATGCATTAGATATAGCGTAATGAGTATGCAACGAGATGAAATCCCGAAGCTGCCGATAAACGACCCATCGAGCAGCACCGTTCGCGTATTCACATTCGATACGAAACACTGCTTTTTGGGCGTGTGATGGGTGTAAGCTATCGCTGATACGGATACGTAGCCGGTGAAGTAGAACCGGGATACGTCGATGGCCCTTGTCGTCCCGCTCGAACCAAAGACCCAACATTAAATTTGAAAGACCGCCAGTAATGAGTTCATCGATAATGTTCACATCCGGCGGTGTCACGGTGTGTGTTGTAGTAGTTGAGGGCGACTGTCGTATGACGGATGGAATCAAAGCACGTAACTTGCCCCACTTGTCGGGGCCCCCGGAACGCTTTATTGACTTCGGGGGAGGATAAGAGTGTGACCGTTGGATATCCATTTGCGCCTGATCCTTGGACTGCGAATCGTCTTGTTTGACGTAGCCAGCGGTATCACGTCCGGAAAGACGCCCATCGTGCTCAATCGACTGTCCTGAGCCTTGAGGCTCCCCGAAGGTGGTAGTAGGCTTTTCGTCCATGGGTGACTCGAGCCACCTTGTGGAAGTTCGGCTTTCGTCTGGGCCCCTAGTGTCACGGGTCCTTTCCCTTCCTGTCTATTGAATCTCTGTCGATGTTCGAACTACCCAATTCCAAGGCCCCACGAAAGGTTGGCTGTCTGCGATGAGAGCGAGGCTGCTGGGGTGCGGACTGGGGTTCAGCGAGGTCGTTTTCGAACTTTTCTTCATCCTCGTTCTGACCATCGAGAAAGGGGAAGTAAGGGCCAATGGGAGAGCCAGACGGGGTGAATTGATATGACAGAGATCGAGGAGGACCGGTGCGAGCGGAAGGTGTGTCAGGTACTGAGGAGAGGGGCCGAGAGGCTCTGGCGGCGGTTGATGATGAAGTTGCGAGATGCAAAGCCGGTCGTTGACCATGAACTGGGGTTCGGACCACGCTTTCGGACTGGAGGTCGAGGAATGATTCGAGGCGTTCCGCTCTCATGCAGGTCACTGTGGCTAGCAGGGAGCGAGGCAGTGACTACATTGCTGAAAGTGACCGGGTGATGTATCTTGGGAGTGACTTGCTCGGTGGTCATGTAGGCAGGAGATACGACGGTAGGGAAAAGATGGAGAGTAAGATGGTCAACACAGGCTGTGCCGCAGTCAGTCACTGGCCCTGATCAAACTAACCGACGACTCACGAGGATGAACTTGAACTTGAACAAGCTGGACCGTCGGCTCGCCACATTTGCATTGGGTCTATTACGTCACTGTTGATCGGAAAACCCACCCAACGGCAGAATCTGCTACTGAGATTGTAGAGCAGAAAGTGTCCCCACCTTTGATGTCCTAGTAAATATACGACTCACGGCGGTGAAACCACAGAAGAGGGTTGACGATCTCGGGTAAGCGGATGGCAGATCCGATCCTGGCCCAAAGAGAGGGGTGAACATCTAAAAATGGATTTCCACCCCACATCTTCCTTTCGTACTACGGTACCGTGCTCCACTGATGTGTTGGGCCACTCAGCTAGTTGTTTATCCTGTACCTTCTGATAGAATGAGAACAAGCATTCTTCCGTTCAAACGACTTGAGAATTCCGCGCGACGACGAGCAGCGACCTCTTCCCATCTCAGCTTGTCTCCTTCCTCTTCGAACTCGCCTCGCCTCTCGCGTTTCTGCCTTGCACGCAGCAACCCACCTACCAGGCTGAACAGACCTGTCATTAGTGTCAAAGTCCGACTACTAGGCAGCCGAATCAAACATGTCAACCACTTTCACTGGTCCTCCGGGTGCATGCTGCTGGACCGGCATCAAACACACCGGCACCCCTGAGGGGCGCATCGAACCACTTGGTGGGCTCAATACCTACATCTCTGAACCACCAGCAAACGCACCGTCCAGACCACACAAGAAAGTCCTCTTGTTCCTCGCAGACGCCTACGGACCCTTGTTCATCAATAACAAGTTGCTTCAAGACTACTTCGCCTCGCAGGGTACATCTTTTTTGGTGTTACATGCCGCCATTGATTTGAGAGGAAAACCCAGGATTCCTCGTACTCGGACCGGACTATTTCTTCGGAGTCCCTGTACAGAATCTGCCGCCGGATCGTGACAAAGTTGCATGGTCTCTAGAGGCACGCGCCGCAGCGACCGAGGTATTTCCAGAGTGGTTTGAAAAAGTCAAAGTGACATACGGTAGGGCTCCGCCAACCTCGCGTTCCTCCTTTACGCTGCTAAGCTGCCTCTGTTTCCTAGGGACCGAAACGACCAAATACATCGCAGTTGGTAAGTACTAACGCCGCTGTCCCACGCCTCATTTATGGAATCATTGATTGTTAAACGTCCCTCCAGGCTACTGTTTCGGTGCACCATTCGTGTTGGATTTGGCCGCGGAGGGTTCCATCGTAGCAGGTAGCGCCTTTTTCGTCCACAGACAGTGGAACTCAGCCTGCACACCGACGCAGGTGCTATTGCCCACCCTGGCTTCCTCGAGGACAGTCACTTCCAAAAGCTGAATAGTATGCCATCCAAACATACGTCTCAGTTTTGTTTGCTCACACTGGAACAGCACCTCTTTTACTCTCCTGTGCAGGTGAGACCCAACAACAGCTCACCATCTATCCTTTTCTTGGCTGATTCCCCATTCCCAACAGAGGACGACTTCACCTTTCCCCTCGAAGCACGAAGACGTGCCGAGGATATCTTGGTCCGTAACAAATCAACTTACTTCTTCCAAGTTTTCTCAGGAGTATCCCACGGATTTGCTGTTCGGGGTAACCCGAATGTACCCCACGCACGTGAGTGTCTACAGCATGCCCTTGGTTTTGGGTGAACGCTGTTTTCTCTCTTCAAAGGTTGGGCAAAGGAAGAAAGTGCTCGCGGGATAATGGAATGGTTCTTCCGTTTTGCGGCGTGAGGAATAATGGATGGGGATGCCGATCAAGATGGACATTGTAAGATATTCTTGTTCAGACAACGAAATCTTCAAGTGGCCAGATTTCGACCTATAGGAATGAGGTGTTACGATACGCTAACTCACGGTGTCCCGCAGTTGGTTGTGATCTCGCCAAATGCACCAGATCAGCGTCTAAGCTCCGTTGCGTTTACTACTCGCCAACCTCGCTGCTGCGCGACCTGCTTTCATCCCGAACACAGTGCCCGCCGTCAGTCCGCTGCCTCCTGGGTAGTTGTTATAATAAAGATCTCCAATCATTTCTCCAGTGCAAAATAGACCCTGGATAACCTCTCCACTCTCAGACAATACCCCACCTGTCCCTGGATCGATTGCCACACCACCGAACGTGAATGTGATACCACAGGCGACTTTGACAGCCAGGAAAGGCCCTGTCTTGATTGGAAGTGCCCAGTTTGACTTGGCAACGGTCAACGACTTTCGAGAGGACTGGGTTGACAGGCCATCTCTGACAGCTGGATCCCATTCCGAGCCTTGGCGTTCCATGTGATGTTGATGAACAGCATCGTTGTACTCGCGGACCGTCCGCAGGAAGCTTTGCTTGTCTTGTAATCCGTTGTCCACTAGTCTGCCAGCCAACTCCTCAATAGTGGATGCTGCGATCTTCTGTACAACATCGTCACCATACTCTTCCCTCCGGAGCCGTGGAATCGTCTTCGCGTCCCATACCTGGAAAGCACAACCCTCTGGTTGCAATAAGATTTGCTTCCCAATCTTCGCATAGGTATAGTTTCTGAAATCTTGGCCTTCGTCGACAAACCGCTCTCCATTGATATTCACCATGATGCCCAATGGATACCCGGATTTAGTGAATCGGTTGCTCAGCTTCCTGTCTCCGGCATTGGTAGGCGCACTTGCGTCCCAGCATGTACTATGGCATCCACGCCAATCGCCGACGAGTTTGGCACCTATGGTCCGCGCCATCAAGATTCCGTCTCCGGTATTATACGGGGTTCCGCGAACCTAATGGTTGCTGAGATGTCGTTGCATACAGTGCGCACGAAACCCACCCGTGCATGTTTCCACTCTGGTCCGAGGTATTTAATACGGAGCTCTCGACTTGATTCGTATCCTCCACATGCAAGAATCACCGCAAGTGCCTTGAGAAGGACTTCCTCTCCGCCCTTCCGTACTACAACCCCTGTGACAGCGCTGCCCTCAGTGACAAGTCGAACGGCAGGTGTATTGAACCATAGTTCAATCTTCCGCTTCTGGAGTGCTTGCAAATCCGCTTTGATCAGTCCTTTCCCACCATCTTCCACGCTCAGCGCTAACCCTCCCCAGAACTTCTGTTTCCCATTCACTTCGTACGCTTGTCTGTGGAATGCCAAGATGAACGGTATCTCGACTGTCTTCGCAAGCCATTGAATTGCATCTCTCGAGTTCTCCACCATGGTCTTCACAAGCTCAGCGTTTGGTTTGTTCTCTCCGAGACGCATGATATCGCCCATAAATTCGTCTGCAGTGTAAGGTTCCAAGTCGATCTTTTCAGCTTGTTCGGCCGTGACGTTGGTGACGATGGGGAGGAGGTCTGGGATGCCAGCGTGGACGGTACGATGGGCGCCTGCTGTGAAGTAGCCGTTCCCACCGACCCATTCTTCTGGCGCTTTTTCTACGATCAAGACATCTTTGCAGCCCGCCTCGACTGCAGAAATCGCAGCCGAAGCACCTGCATGCCCACCGCCTACAACAATGCAATCAAAGGTTCGTGTCATCCCGGAATCTTTGGAGGGTCGGGCACGGCTGATACCCAGCCAACAGCCTGAGCAGAAGAGGTTTTTATACTTGGTTACAATCTGACCGCTGATGAAAGTCACGAGTTATCCTCATGTGAACCGAACCGACTGTTTATTGCAATGGCATAAACAGTCCCCGCCACCACGTTTCTAGATCCGTAATTCATCGACGCTGCTCAGATTTGGGAAGGGTTTACGGCTAGATATCCTCCATCGATAACCAACTCGTGTCCATCCATATATACTAGGTATACTGCCGTGCCAGCCCTCTCCGCCGCTCTGTATACAACGATAGTGTATGATGGGATGCAAGCGGCCACTATGTCGGAGCTACGCTAGACTTCTAGTGCACATGGCACCAAGCTTCGAGCTTCGAGGCCACTATGTATTTACTTAGTGTTGTTTCATCGAATCCCTCCGCGGGCCACCGGACAGTGGCGAAGACAGAAATACACACCGGCTAGTTCCGGTACCATGCGACAGCATGGTGCCCGAAAGTAGACCCGTGACCAACCCGTCTATGAGGTTGCGAGCCGTCGGTTGGCTTTGCCTCGTAGACGGACTGGTCACGAGTCTAGCCCAAAGGGGCTCCCCCTTTTGCTCTGGTCTGGTGACCAGACCAGTCAAGCCCTTGACGTCAGGAATAATGTCATCTCCGAGGCGTTAGAGGTGCGTCCCATCATACACCAATCAGTCCCTCATCAACTATGACTTCCCCCGCTCAGTTCACACTGGAAGAGTTGTACGACCTCAATGGTCTAGTTGCTCTCGTGACCGGTGGGGGCACTGGGATCGGGCTGATGATTGCCCAGGGGCTCGCTGCCAACGGGGCCCGTGTCTACATCACTGGGCGACGACTGGAAGTCCTTCAGAACATCTCCGAATCTTGGGACAACAAAAAATCGGATAGCATGGGGAACCTAATCGCGTGAGGTTTCACTGTTTGCAATGTAAATTTGTTTCAAACGTCGTCGTTGGGTAATCTAGACTGAGGATGGATACCACCAACAAGGACGATATCCGGCAGGCAGTGCAGAAGCTCACGAACGACGAAGGAAAGTTGCATATCCTTGTGAACAAGTGAGGATGCGTACTACTTCTGTTGATCTTCGATCGATCGTTGATTGCTTCGTGGCAGCGCTGGTCAATCTGGCCCTTTGTCCTCTGAACTTAACAAACCTTCGCCAACAGCCCCAAAAAGGGCAGAAGAAATCAGCCAGTATCTCTTTAATAATGAATCCTTTGAAGAGTGGTCTGCGTTGTATTCCGTCAACACGTTCTCCATATACTTTATGACCGTGGCTTTCCTGGAATTGCTCGACAAGGGATCTCAAGATAAACCCGGATTCACGTCGAACGTGATTAACATCACCAGTATAAGTGGACTGGTCAAGATTGCGCAGAGACATGTGCGGAATTGACTTTCTTTCTTCTCTTGCAGGGGTTGCCAATTCGATCCTGACGTGATTTCAGTTCTGTTACAACAGCTCAAAGGCAGCTGCTTCTCACCTCACCAAGATGCTCTCTACTGAGTTTGCCCTGCGAGGTATCCCAGTCCGCGTTAATGCGATTGCACCGGGCATATACGAGAGCGAGATGACGAAGGACGTTATTTCCGGTCAAGAAGCAACGGATGCGATAGCCATGCCTGTCGTGTCGGTGCCTGCCAAAAGGCCGGGAACGTAAGTCGGTTCCACCCACGACTCGAGATTTACCTGATCTAAATCGCTGTATACAGAGCAGTGGAGATGGCTGGCACGGCGATATACCTTGCATCACCTGCGGCGGGATATATGAATGGACAAGAGTTGGTTATTGATGGAGGGTATCTAGCTGTAAACCCTTCCCGAGTCTGAGCCACTTGCTCTTCAAACAAGACTTGGATGGATGTCATCATTTCTCGACAACATACCTTGCTCTGGGCTATTGGTGGGTGAAGAAACCATTGGATCAATATGTCAATAGACATGAACAAATATCCTACTGTCAAACAATGTTTTTTTTCTGCCTGGCAGGCCCTTGAACACTCAGTACTCAGGCTGCACTTGGAAGATGACTAAATCTTATCTCTAGCAGTAGGTAGACTCTAGATTACTTAATACTGTATTTGCCACGCCTATAAGGCCTCTGCTCATCCGCTGATGATCGTACTAAGACAGATGTCAAGGACACCGTGAAGCATGACAACCAACGGTTACAAATCGGGACAGACCGTGTATACTAATATCACAGTGAGTTAATGGGTATAGAAAACAACAACAATAGTCGTTCAAGTAGAGTAATCGTCACCTACGTTACATTCAACATACCCCCATGCGAATTACCTTATTGTCAATTTGAATGGACATCAGTGAAGGTAGCTGTGCCGCAAGTCCAGACAGCAACGACGGCTCGACCCAACGACCCTCTGCCATCAAAGTGCGTAAAGAATTGCTGTGGCATACAGCGCCGATAATTATGGGTAACGCAGTAAATGGTCTAAAGTGCCGACTTGATGGACCAAGCTCGGCGGAACGAAGATCTTGCAAGTATAAATTCTTGAGTTCTGGAACGGCTAGTCGAGAAAGTACGGTGATGAGTTCGGGTGGGATATCAGAGTCTTCATTGTCCACGCGGAGCGACAACGTTTCGAGAAAAGGCAAAGCGACATCATCATCGCCGATTAGGGGCCTTTGAAGGTGTAAGGCCTGGAAAGCGGTAACCTTGTGACACATGCACAACTTGAGCTCCCGAATTCGGGAAGAGATCTGTAACATCGACAGAGTCTCATCGACCGCGTTCTCTCCGCGATTGAACCCGTGATGTGTGTAATCCAGGAAAGAAAGGTTCCCAAACAGCCCTGGAAGCCACGTCAACCGCACACCTTCCAACGTGACCCGGGTGAGCTTTGGTGCGAACCCACCAAACAGGCCGAACTCTTTAATATCGTCGTTCTGGGGATACCGAAGCGAGAGGGATTCGAGTTTGGGGGCTTCAACAACACCATTGAAAGATCGATCTCCTGGGTTAGGGGATCGATGCTCCCAAAGATAAGAAGTCGACCGACAAAGGGGCCCAAGTGCCGCATTCCACAAGTATGGAGCGTATGAGTCGAACCGGATATCGAGTGAACGCAATGCAGAAAAGTGCGGGGCGAGGAGGTGCATCTGGAGAGCCACGCGATCTATGTCATATAGAGCCCTTGATTGTGGATATGACCCGAGTATAACATCAAGCGTGCACAGTCGTGCACGGCGAATGCGCTCTTTCCACACATGCATGTTGGAAGTAGGATGAAGCGACACGCGTCGCCAAAGAGAGTGTGCATGCAACACGATAGCCCTCCATGAATGGCACACGTGAGACACCAGGATGGGGAAGATCACGTTATCGACAGAGCCTAGTGTGAAAACATGCACAAGCAGCTCAGGAGGAAGACGGTGGATTGGGTGTACTGGTTGATGGGGGTTCGAGCTGTGATAGAGGGAAAGTATCATAGACGGGCGAGACGTTAGCACGGGAAAGGCGGATGTTTCAAACGTAGAGGCAAGGGCGGTGTGAGTGTGACTATTGGTAAGATCTGCGAAGAGCGTCCTGAACTCCTTCCCATCTGCCTGACGTCTTGCAGAGGTCAGAAACGCCCGGTATATGGAAGGATACACGCACGATTCAAGTCGCACTTTATCTTGAATAGCTCTCGTGAAAGAATGCGTAAGGACCAATTCACGGCGACGAGAGCGCCTGAGGGTCGAAGACATGCACGTTGGGGAAGGTTTTCCAGGAGATTAAAATTAGGAATGAGACATGCACGTCCTACGACTTTTATGGGTCCAGGTGAAGCCACAGGGGCAGTCAAGTCGAGCATGGCGCCCACGAAGATCGGGTCTGAGGGGTAAAGCAACGAAAAATGAGTCAGGTGAGGTGGCAGAAGCATGGGCGTTGATTGTGTTG
This sequence comes from Boletus coccyginus, assembly GCA_025782845.1. Classification (NCBI taxonomy): domain Eukaryota; kingdom Fungi; phylum Basidiomycota; class Agaricomycetes; order Boletales; family Boletaceae; genus Boletus; species Boletus coccyginus. The sequence continues at coordinate 479,834 of JAHZSR010000025.1, forward strand.
GCGTCTGTCACCACGGCATAGTCGTTGCTGTGCGATACCGAACAGGAAGTGTGAATGACAGCAAAAATGGAGAACTCAGCCATTCCTCGACAGCTGCCAGTGGGAGTAACTCCAAGCCCGTCAAGGAAAGGTCCGTAATTGAGCGTTGTGATGATCCGCGTTGTTTTTCTTTGTTCTTTTGGGCACTCGGAGACAACGAGACAATACGAGGACGCCGTAACACATTCACGGACAAGGCAACAACAGTAAACCCAAGGAGATGCAATGCCGAGACGTGATAACGGTATATGCAGTACAGTGGAAACAAACCCACTCTTGGGATTGCGAGCATAGAGCTCGCATGCTAGTATACAACGTCTACTTAGTGGCTGGCCTCGCCATGTGAGGCAGGCCTGTAATTCTTCGAATCTTGATTGAGATGACTCAGTTCAAACGGTGGCATGATGCACGCGATCGCGAGTCCATATGTAATGCGGGCCAAAATTAATTACATACCTGCACTCAACCATCAATTTGCCAGGCTTCGTCGGATATTTCTCCGACAACTGTCAGATCAGATAATGCAGCGAGCTCGCAGGCAGATCCCCTTACCTTGGTTCACCTGACCTGCCGTCGTGACCACCATGTGGACAATCCAGCTCCCCTATCGTTGATCGCGCCTTCTAGTCTCGTAAACATGAGTTATATATGCGCCACGCAGTCCGCGCCTTCGCAACAGAACCAATTGGGAGGCATTGACTCGTCTTCCTGTCAAACAGTGGGGATACAGTAATAAGATGTACAGTAGGAAACGAAGTTGCCTGGTGAAGGGAGGCAGTTGAAGTGCTTAGTGGAACCCTTTTTGGCAGGCGTTTCCTGACCAGACGCGGAACCTGAAGTGACATCTCGCTACACCTACTGGTCTCATCACCATGGACGACTCTGCTGATACGAGCGACGGTCTCGACGCGCTTGCCAACTTGCTTACTGAACTCTCTGTCAACCCTTTCGATATTCACCTCCATGTCCAACACATCAATCTGGCCCGCTCTCTTGACATGGAGCCACAGGTCTTCGTAGCTCAGGAGATGGCTGCCAGCTACCTTGCAGTTGGGGACGACGTGTGGCTATCCCTCATCGAAGCAAAAATGTCCTCTGTCAACCTGGAAAATCCAGCTGATGTCTTGGAGGTGTTGGAATTATACGCACGCGCAGAGGCCGACTATCTATGTGCGTGAGGGTTTCCTGTCTCGAATATATATGTTGAGCGGCTGTTGTAGCTATAACCATCTTACAGAAACACATCGAGTTTTTGGTCGACCGTTATGCATATTTCGCGGCGCTCGAGGCACCACCCGAAGAGTTAGGGGAGTACTTCTCCACCACGTGGACCCGTGGGGCCATTTCGGAGGTCGTTTCTAAAGGTACTGGACATCTCACGAAGGTAATGGCTTCTCTGATACGATGTAGGATGATCTGACGTTTGGCTGGAAGAGTCGGTACCTCTGGGAGTTGCAAAGAGATTGGGAACTAGAGATGATCGAGGCAGCTTCTCCAAACGAAAGGTACGTGTCGCTCTTTGCATATTATATGCACTCAGCGCGAACCACAGACCCGAACTCGTCCAACACGTTGAAGAACTCCATCTTGCGCGTCTTCAGCAACCACATGCAGGTCAGTTATGATATTTGGTCCCATTCGGTCTAGCTGATCCTTTTTACTCAAAGGTCACGAGGATACTTATCAGTCGTATTCCTCATTCACAACAGCATACAAACCAGCGACGGAGTACGAACCATTGCTTGTCTCAGCTTCGAAGCTACGCTCCCGTGCTGTCAAAGCATACGAACGACGCGAACCCTCGGAGCTTTCCCTTGTAGGCAATATTTTGTCAACCTGGTATATTCCACTTAATCTATGTTTCGCCCGAAGACTTCTCTCGATACATACATGCAGTATCTTGCGATGGAGCGAAGGGGTAAATCCCCGGATGTTTTTATTGTCAGCGGATTGTTTGAGCGGTCAATTGCTGAGGCTGCGAAACTGCGTATCACCGGTGAAGGAAATGCAGAGCAGACGCTGCGCACACTTTGGCTGGGGTATATCGATTTTCTGGTACGTGAAAGGAAGGGTTCGTTCTTGAGACCCTCCTCCGACTGATGTGTCATCATTTCAATCAGCGGGGACAAGGGACAGATGACAGCGACCTGGCGCGCACAATCAAACGTGCAACACGGAGTGTGCCTGGGTCGGGTGAAGTCCGGGCACGGTACATCCGTCATTTGGTGTGTCCCGACATGGTCTACAGTTCAATTCACAACTTACGGCGGCATCACAGGAACAAAGGGCGGAAGCTGACTCAGAGGATGCACCGATGGATGGTAGTGAATCAATATCTGGTATTTGTTTCACGATGGAGTTTGGCAGATGTCCTGAGGATCTAAGCAGATGCCTACCAACGCGCACTTTCCACGAATCTCTTCACCAAAACAAACCCCAAGGGACCTGACCTGGATCCAGAGCAAATTATACCTTTGGTTCTTGCTCGCGCTGGCGCCGAAAAACGGGCGATTGAAGCTGGAAGGGGTGACGAGAATGCCTTTAGTACGTTAATCAAGGTTGTAGAAGACGGTCTCGTGATGGTGAGACAAGGTAGGTGGCAGTGAATGGAACCAGATTTGACTATCTTGACGCGATTCCCTTCTAGCTTCCAAGGCTGGTGATCCACGATTCAGACTGGAGAAATTCCTCTCTGAGCTAGTATGATCTCTCCCTCCCTTTTATTTCGGAAGATGGCTAATAGTCATGGGTGTAGTATCTAAGCCTTGCAGATGTTGCAGAAGCGGCTATCGCTGTGTGGGCATCTGCTGCCGCGCACTACAAGTCCAGCTGGGCGGTATGGGTGGCTTACACGGATGTCCTGATGTGGGTGTCCACCCAGAACTAGGTTTTTGGCTCATTGACATTCATTTATGATCTCACAGTCGAACAGATCAACATGACGCCGCACGATCCACCTTCCAAGATGTCAGTACTAAAAACCTTGATTATCCCGAAGCACTTTGGGATGCCTGGCTCAATTTTGAACACGCGCATGGCTCTCTGGCATCACTTGAGGAAGCCCTTGCGCGCATCGAGCGTGCAAGAACCCAGGTTGAAGCGAAACGGATGAGGGTGAGCGAATCCTCACGCCGATTTATGCTGCACGTCCAGCTCAATGTAAACCTGTGTCACTTTCCCAGGAGGCGCAGAAAGCATACGAGGCAGCTCAGTACGCGATGGAACAGCATGCAACATCTGCACCTGTCGCATCTGTCCCTGCGAACGTAGCCCAAGAAGGGACCTCTACTGCATCTGGTGACGGGATGGATGTTGATGTTCCCACTACCTCCGCTCAGGGGAAGCGCAAGGCAAGCGAGGAACCCGAAGTTGTTGGCGCTGCCAGTAAAAAAGTGCGAATGGGTATGGTTTCGTTATATCACTCCGCTTGTATCTCGTTTGATTGTTACCGGTTAGAAACTCCAAGCGCACCGCTTAAAAGGTATGTCCGTTGTCCCGAAGGCAGGAACTTTGATATTGATATGTCTACTCCTCGAAACTCAAAGGGATCGCGAGAATTGCACTGTTTTCGTTGCCGACTTACCAACTGGAACTAGTGAGGAACAGCTGAAGGCACTTTTCAAAGATGTGCGTACTAGATCAGAGGAACAAAGTGCATTATGCCAAACTAACTGCACAGTGTGGAGAGATACGTGACATCAAGATCACTAATATGCCAGAAGCGCTTGTCGCAACAGTTGAATTTACTTCACGGGTACGCGATTCGGGCGCTCCATAAGCTATACTCTGACCTTTGCACAGGAAAGCGTCCCTGCTGCACTCACCAAGGACAAGAAACGCATAGAGGGAATGGAAGTCAACGTACACCTCGCATGGCGTTCGACTTTATATGTGACAAACTTTGCTGAGAAAACAGATGACGCTGCCATTCGCGATCTATTTGGACGGGTTTGTCTCCCTCGTTTATCATTCATTGCCTGACTAACCCTGTTGCTAGTACGGTCTCATATTCGATGTCCGGTGGCCAAGCAAAAAATTCAAGGCGACACGCCGGTTCTGTTATGTACAATTCACATCACCAGTAAGCCTACGACAGGCATGAGTTGATTCATTCGATTGTTGACTCCATACACAGGCTTCGGCGGAGAGAGCACTGGAGTTACATGGTCGTGAACTTGAGCCTGATCGGAAGCTTAACGTCTATATCTCAAACCCAGAGCAGAGGAAAGAGCGCACCGACGCTGATGCAAACGAGCGAGAGGTGTACGTCGCAGGTCTTAGTAAATTCACGAATAAGGGGGACCTCCAGGGGGTATTTTCGAGGGTGAGCTCCTTATTCCCATTCAGCTGGCGGTACTGAATCGAGGGATACTTTTAGTATGGACCTATCAAAGAGATTCGTCTAGCAGAAGACAAGAATGGCCACTCGAAGGGCTTCGCATTTGTTGAGTTCGAAAACGAGGTTTATTTTACATATCTGGTGTTCTTGCACGTGTACCTAACAGTATTCAGGCAGATGCCCGTGCTGCTCTCTCTGCAAACAATTATGAACTTAAGAAGAGACGAATGGCGGTAACTCTCGCAGATACACGCGTGCGATCAAAAAATCGGTAGGTCTTCTTCTGCCTGGGGAATGTGAAGCGGATTTGATTTTTTGGTGCCCAACAGGGAAGGAGGCGGAGAAAGTGGACTTGGTCGACAGGCAGAAACCCGGAATCGCTCTGTGCGTCTTCGAAACTTGCCCTCGGATACGCAAGAAGGGCTTCTGCAACAAACACTCGAGAAATATGCAACAGTGAATCGTACCGAGTTTTTTGCCGACATTGGTGAAGCAGTGGTCGAGCTGGCTAACGCCGCAGTGAGATTTCACTAGCGTGCTTTTGGACGCGCGCTTCCACTGACGAATGTGATTAGGAAGCAGGCAAGCTGTTGTTGCGGCCAGAGCCGATCGTTTTCAATGGTATCAATCTGGAGATTTCTGAGGAAGCACTGTCGAGCTCGACTCGACCCCAACCAGCGACGGCTCCGGCAGGCGCGGGGGGATTGTTCGTGCCTCGCAAGGCAGCCTTGAGACCAAGAGCAGGTCTGGGACGTGTACGCAAGCCCGGCATTGGTGCCCCGAAACCTCAGGGTGGGACCCCTAATGATACGCAAGGGACAGCGAAAGGACAGGATGATTTCAGGAAGATGTTAGGTTGACATATCTAGTTGTAATCCCTGTATCCGGATCGATCTGTCATGCAACAAAAACCCAACAAGGATAAGAACGATGAACCCACACCGCCCCGAATTCGGAAGTTGCAGTCGCTGCGCACGTGCCCATTTGTTCTGGTCCGTGCGCGAGTCTCCAAACATATATATACCCGCGCCGGACAACCTGAATGCTTACCACTCTGGCCTTTTGGCTTAGATCAAGTGTAGTATCTGTTCTTAATAGTTTAACCACTATTATGAGGGCACCGCCCTCATTTTCTGGTTATCAAATTTTTGCCGCCCTTGTCCCCTGCGAGCTCTGCTTGCAACTCCAGGGGCGCGATGACCCTGCCACTGCACTCCCGGCTTGTGTCGTCGGGGGATCTCCCTCGCTTTTGTCTTCTCTTTGCTGTCTCTCCATTTAGTGTCACTCGGCACTGACCGGGATTCAGCAAACAGACTGCAGAGGCCTTCCCCACCTTTTCCTGCTTGTCCTTTTTTTCCGTCACATCACATGGTCATATCGTGCATGGTTGCTTTCATCACTGTGACCTTGAAGCAGAAACTTTTCCCTTGCCCAACTCTTGGAGCGCTGTTGGCTCGTCCTATTCTGACGCTCAGGCAAGTTCTTCCGAACCAGCACACCAGAATCTCCTCGGGTTCTTCTAACAACTCGTTCCCACTCGAAAGTTTTATGTGCTGCAATAGGTAGTTGTGGGCCATTCCGACTCCTACCGCGTCCGCCATCCTGGGATACTGCGGTGATGGTGGTAACAAGCTAGCCTGGTATAAAGGCTGATCAAGCTTGAAACGCTAGTGCTCGACACTCTCACCATCCCCCTCTTCACCCGCTTTGACTGCTTCTAACATGGGACTGATCATGACTCCAGTACTGAAGCCTACTCCACGGCTTGCTCGATACCGCGCCTCAGCGTCACCCCACGCTCCAATTCATGTTTCCCCTCTTCAGCTGGGTGGTCCGTTTTGTCAACAGCTCAGATAGAAGAATACTACATCCCCCTCTTAAAACGCCTGTCGCAGGGTGAATGGTTCACCTCGCGCACTTCCTCCGCCGCGCTTTATTCGCCAGTCTACTCTAAAGTGTCGCCTGCCATCCAGGACGAGCTGAGAAAAGCGTTCGCTACCCTTGGAGCCGATGATACTCCCATGGTTCGACGCGCTGCGGCACGGTGGCTTGGCGTACGCGTTACTCCGTTGTGACCCGTACCACCTACTCACATTCGTGGTCATACAGCCTCTGCTGAAGAGCCTCTCCAAGCACCACGTCCTATCGGATGGTCTGCCAATTTACCGCAGACTTCAGTCGGATGACCAGGACTCCGTGCGCTTACTGACGGTCGAAGATCTGATCGTCATCGCTCAGCAGCTCACGCCACCCGAGGTCAAGGAACAACTCTTAAAACAAATAAGACATAGCGTTGCTGATAAATAAGTATCGTGGATAAACGGGAACAGTTCAACGGCCTAGGGAACATGAACAAGGGATCTTCCTTCAAATTGCTAGACGCCTTTCACGAGGCGGGCGGAAACTTTATCGATACCGCCAATGGCCAGTACGTGCTTATAGCGACCGGCGTTTCGCTCGCCATCACTACTTGTTTCTAGCCAAGACCAGAGCTCGGAGGAGTTCATTGGCGAGTGGGCCGAGCAGCGTGGCATCAGGGATCTATGGCGGAATATCTGCACAAATAATGCATCACGAATTTTTTACTCCATCGCGTCGCAAATTCTTGTCCGTCACGAAATTTCGACTCCACCCACGGCGTTCATGACCCACTAGTACCCCCTTCGCCGATGTATTTGTTGTTGATGTCCCCAACATTATCGGGATCTCCGCCCATCACACCCAGCATCGTCGATAGGACCTCTCAGTCGCGTGGGCTGTGCTGACTAAGCTGCCAGAAACGGCAGCGATGCGTCGCGAGGTCGCGGTCAAGAATCGTGTTGGCGTCAACCGCCCGAGTCCGCCACTGCCAACCTCGTAGTACGGGCAGTGTCCCACCGCGTGCAGGCCAACCCCTGCCCCTCGTCGCCACCCGTGTGTCCCAAATGCAGCCCCAACCCCGTCATCGTCACCACCCCCCTGCCACGTCTTGCGGGCCGCACCCGCAGGTCAATCATTGCCTGCCTGCTCGAGCTGTCATGCCCCAAGGCGGCCTCACCGTGCGCACGCGCTCTCGCCCATGCAGACATGCGCACTCGCTCGCTCGCGTTCGTCCACACAGCCTCATCCAACGCTGTGCACTCACGCCCCAGGCGACCCGTGGGTAGGCCCGGTACCAGGCCGTGGCCCGGAATATCTATAGGCCAAAGCTGGGGCTTTCAGGCCAAGCCAGATCACTAGTACTGCTGATAGAATACATATTTATGTAGATACCAGACATTGTATCCACATCGAAGACAAAAAAAAACTGGTACCTTCTTACTATGGTGCGCAACAGGGCAAAATTTCAGTGCGGTGGGTTGAAATTTCGTGATGGAGTCGAAATTTCGTGACGGGCAAGAATTTGCGACGCGATGGAGTAAAAAATTCGTGATGCATTATTTGTGCAGATATTCCGCCATAGGGATCAACTAGTCGTCGCAGCCAAGGTCAGCAATCTCGTCTCGTCAGTTCAGACCGCGCGATACTGATTCGCTTGCAAAAAGTACACCGCGAATTATCTGCATGGGGACGACAAGGTCCGACAAAAGCTATTGTACGCGGGAAACAACGCCAAATCGATGTATATTAACTTGGAGGAAAGCTTGAAGAAGCTCAGGACGTCGTATGTCGATATATTCTACGTCCACTGGTGGGACTGGGAGACGTCCATCGAAGAAGTAATGGATGGCCTCCACACCCTCGTTCAACAAGGAAAAGTGCTCTATTTGGTACGTGTAGAATCGTCCTTGACGTTTCTGAGGTCCTACCGTCGCAACCTTCTAGGGCGTTTCTGATACCCCTGCCTGGATCGTGTCCCAAGCCAATCAGTACGCTCGTGATCATGGCAAGACGCCGTTTGTAATTTATCAAGGTCTCTGGAACGTCACGGATCGCAGTGTCGAGCTAGAGATTGTCCCTATGTGCAAGGCTCTTGGTATGCTCAGACTCCAAGTATATGGTATGATCATTTACGATTCTACATGGGCATGGCTTTGGCTCCTTGGGGTGTGCTAGCAGGTGGAAGACTCCGTGGCGACGAGGAAAAAGAACGATCAGGTGATGTAGGCCGTGCTTTCGCAGGCAGAAGATGGAGGCGGAACAAAAGAGAAAGAAGCGTGAGCGCGGCATTGAACAAGGTTGGCACAGGAGCCAGTGCCAAGCACATCACTGCAGTAACGATCGCATATGTCATGCAAAGGGCGTCATATCTGTTTCCGGTCGCCGGCGGCCGCAAAGTGGAACAGTTGGAAGCAATGTTGAAGCGCCCGAGATCCTTCTCTCCCCCGAGCACATTAAGTATCTTGAATGCGTTCCTCCCTTTGGTCGCGGCATTCCGGTCGCATAGCTTGTCAGTCCCACTCGTATCCGGTTTGATATCGGTCCTGTCTAAACCTTTTATTTTCCTACAGCATATCGTAGAAGTCCGGTGAACGACATCACGGTTATATTTATACAATCCAGCCTGCATCCGTCCTCTATTAGTCATTTGTTCCCTGTAGAAGGGAACGAGGTGCCGATGGTCAGAGCAAGCAATTACTACCAAGGTCGCCTTCACAGTGACCGTTTTTTTGGCAGAGTAGTTCGTCTTCCCGCTATGTAGTTACGGACTCTGGAATGGCTTAAAACATTCTTTGTATTTATCTGTTCAACGACAAGAAATGCTACGAAGTGAACTCTTCCATTGATTGTAACCACGCCCGAATCTTATTTTCGTTGTCGGCAACAACTGCAGCATCACTGTCAGGCAGCCTTCTTTTGCCCTCTCTCGCTGCTCGTATCCGTGGCAGGTTCAAGAGCACATCAAACATATCCATATCTCCGACAATCGACTGATTCGCTGGGTTGATAGCTCGTCCTTTCCTTGCACCCCATCTCTCATATCGCTCGGCACGAGCGGTTGGCTGATGAGGTGTAGTCGGACCTCTTAATACATCTCGACCGTCATCATCATCTTCATAATAAGAATCCATTGAATTCTCCCGGATATATTCGATGAAATCTTTTGTCCCCCATGCCCGCAGCGCTGTTGAGGCGTAAGAGAGATCGGTAATGATGGCAGGCGGCCACTGGCTGATGTCTTGTGGTTGCCGTGCATCAGAGTTGTGGGGGCCGACATGGAACAGCGTAGGGGGAGGCGAAGATGAAATATGCTGTAATGTAAGGCGATTTGCCGGACTCCCTGCATCCGGAGGTTGGTGGTAAGGAATATCATCGACGGTCAAAGCAAAATTAGGTGTCTACCGGACACTTGAGTTGCACGGAACAGATAGGAATGACAACAGATCACAGACCTTCAAAAAAGCTATGCCACCTGCATCAAGTGCGATATGGAGGTAATTGTTAAGTAGGATCCCATTTCGAGTGTCATTAATGCCGTCCAACGGGTCCACGGGTCCATGCATTTCACGTCGGTGATCGAAGAGGCTTGACATGTACTTGAATGAAGGTCAAAGTTTGCTACGAATTGATTTAAGATAAATGAAAACGCACGCTGTCTCCCTTTGAATGGGGGATTAAATGGCATGCATGGCAAAAGAGGGGCGGGTCTCCACTAAACACGCAGGTCCCATCACGCTCGTGCAATGCTCCTCTGAAATCTGCGACCCTAGTCGAGAGATCCGATGTACTCGACGTTCTGTTGTCCATTGCATCGACATCGACAAAACGAGGTTCGCCTGAAAAGGTCAACGATGTTAGGAAGGATCTTAGTGTATAGGAGTCCAGCTTGCCGTCTGATATAAAATAGTAAGAACGGGCCTCTATTTCCTCTGTGTAGTCAAGCTCTGAGCCGTTCATGGACTTGGAGATGTAGCCTTGTCGTCCGTAGATGGTGAACCCGAGGAACCTCAGCCACTTCAGAGGTTTGATAGCATAGGTTTTGGATTGAGCAAGCGGGATGGACAACGCGACTTTGCTGCTCTCGTTGAAATACAGCACAACGCTCGGGACGGACTCCATGACTGGTTGACAGGGGTTAGGGCGATCTTATAAATGTATTTGTTTCTGACAATCCCAGATTGGTCATGCGCAGGGGTCGCCCCCTATAATCGGACCCCTTGGGTGAGCTTCTCGGCTGGCGTTCTGGCTCAGGCTCGCAACCTCGCGACGATGAGGTCGACGACGCCTTCCAGCCCGCGCTCACAACTGGAAACACTACCGATTCCTGCCGCAAGACCATCCGTCGTCAGCGCATCGAGTCTGTGCGGAGGCGTCGTGATGCTCCAGCCTGAGTGAATGGTTTCGGCCGACTGAAGATTTCTTGGTTGGGTCTGAAACCATCAGCGAACAAACCAAAAAATGGCCCCTGTGTCAAGTGTCAATTACCTGATCCTGTTGGCTCGTCCTATTCTGACGCTCAGGCAAGTTCCTCCGAATCAGCACACCAGAATCTCCTCGGGTTCTACTAACAACTCGTTCCCACTCGAGGGTTTTATGTGCTGCAATAGGTAGTTGTGGGCCACTCCGACTCCTACCGCGTCCGCCATCCCCTGGGATACTGCGGTGATGGTGTGTCGCAACTTTTTTTGCGCCATGATAATGCCGCCATCTTACGACCCCTTATGACTCATTATAAGGCATGCTAACCCCCGATATAGACATTACAAGTGTCATTATCATGGCATTCCGAAAAAGTTACCTAATTCTCTCTCATTCGCATTCGCAGGCATTATAATGGGGTACGGTCTTACGACAATGTAAGATAAGTCATTGGCACCTTGGCAAAAAAGTTCCGACAAAAAGCTAGCCTGTTATAAAGGCTGATCAAGCTTGAAACGCTAGTGCCTGACACTCTCAGCGTTTCCCTCTTCACTTATTTTGATTGCTTCTAACCCCTTGTATCATGGGACTGATCATGACTCCAGTACTGAAGCCTACTTCACGGCTTGCTCAATACCGTGCCCCAGCGTCACCCCATGCTCCAATTCATGTTTCCCCTCTTCAGCTGGGTGGTATAAGCATCGGGGATAAACGGGAACAGTTCAACGGCCTGGGGAACATGAACAAGGAATCTTCCTTCAAATTGCTAGACGCCTTTTACAAGGCGGGCGGAAACTTTATCGATACCGCCAATGGCCAGTACGTGCTTATAGCGACCGGCGTTTCGCTCGCCATCACTACTTGTTTCTAGCCAAGACCAGAGCTCGGAGGAGTTCATTGGCGAGTGGGCCGAGCAGCGTGGCATCAGGGATCAACTGGTCATCGCAGCCAAGGTCAGCAATCTCGTCTCGTCAGTTCAGACCGCGCGATACTGATTCGCTTGCAAAAAGTACACCGCGAATTATCTGCATGGGGACGACAAGGTCCGACAAAAGCTATTGTACGCGGGAAACAACGCCAAATCGATGTATATCAACTTGGAGGAAAGCTTGAAGAAGCTCAGGACGTCGTATGTCGATATATTTTATGTCCACTGGTGGGACTGGGAGACGTCCATCGAAGAAGTAATGGATGACCTCCACACCCTCGTTCAACAAGGAAAGGTGCTCTATCTGGTACGTGTAGAATCGTCCTTAACGTTTCTGATGTCTTACCGTCGCGACTTTCTAGGGCGTTTCTGACACCCCTGCCTGGATCGTGTCCCAAGCCAACCAGTACGCTCGTGATCATGGCAAGACGCCGTTTGTAATTTATCAAGGTCTCTGGAACGTCACGGATCGCAGTGTCGAGCTAGAGATTGTCCCTATGTGCAAGGCTCTTGGTATGCTCAGACTCCAAGTATATGGTATGATCATTTACGATTCTACATGGGCATGGCTTTGGCTCCTTGGGGTGTGCTAGCAGGTGGAAGACTCCGTGGCGACGAGGAAAAAGAACGATCAGGTAATGTAGGCTGTGCTTTCGCAGGCAGAAGATGGAGGCGGAACAAAAGAGAAAGAAGCGTGAGCGCGGCATTGAACAAGGTTGGCACAGGAGCCAGTGCCAAGCACATCACTGCGGTAATGATCGCATATATCATGCAAAAGGTGTCATATCTGTTTCCGGTCGTCGGCGGCCGCAAAGTGGAACAGTTGGAAGCAATGTTGAAGCGCCCGAGATCCTTCTCTCCCCCGAGCACATTAAGTATCTTGAATGCATTCTTCCCTTTGGTCGCGGCATTCCGGTCGCATAGCTTGTCAGTCCCACTCGTATCCGGTTTGATGTCGGCCCTGTCTAAACCTTTTATTTTTCTACAGGGGGTGGTAGCGAATACCATTTATTGACGCAGATCGCAGATTACATGGAGAAGCAACCCGGGCTCCGTGCAATCGTGCCCTCGATTCTTGGACTAAAGACAAACCTGTTTGAAAACACTGGAGCGCTGTAATCCAAGTTTTTGTAAATGCGTATCATTATTGTGATGCCACTCGGACGAATGTTACAAACATATTTATCTTCTTTCTAGAATCTCTAAAAGCAATTTTGTCAACATTTCTAGTGTTCACGCCGTCCACCAGCAGCAGCCCGGCTTTTTCGTCCTCGATTGAGATTCTCCAAGTCGATGGCTCGGGGAATGATAGCGAGGTCGGGTGGCGGCAAAGAGAGTATCCCGTCGCACAGTCCTGCCAAGCGGAGCGCTCTCCTCGTCGCTGTGGTCCTTGTGCTGCGGCTCCGTGGGGTCTCGACCACGTTATACTGTCCAGCTTGTTGGGAACGCCGTTCGACGCTATATTACTTGTTGAAAATCGATCTCCTTGGAACAATAGGCGTTCTGTCAATGTCCACGGCGAGTCCTCTGACGATGTTGGACCATTGGTCCGTGTGGTACTTTCCGTTGGGTACTATTTGAGTTGACCCACTTCCGTGCCCGGACATTAAAAGCGAAGTTGACGATAATTGGGATCAGTGCAACTGGCAGGCCGGGAAGCCTGAGGGACTACCGACCGAAACTAGGACGAGCGGAACTGGGTAGCGGCAAAACTGCCATCCAGTCGAGGTCCCGCCTCCAACTGAGCAGAGAACATACATCAGGTACGTGAATAGCAGTCTGTGCGACACGGATGGCCTAGTTACGAGGATTTGATTGTACACGCCCAACGCGCCCGGCCCAGCGCGTCGCAGCCTAAAATCCGTTGCCAAACCTCGGGTATACCCTCTTCTTCGCATCCTACTTGCATCCCATTGTCTCTCAGCACATAGTACTCTCGCCCTGGTGTCTGCACAACAGCCACTGCACCATGCAGCGCCTCGCCTTTTGAAGTCGTGAAATGGACGCTCTCTATGTGGTGGTGACTGCACAGATCAGCGTTACTAGTGCACAGCAAGACAAACGCCGCGTACGCTGGAAGGTACATGTTCACCGCATTCACGGTCCGTCCCGCGGTCCTTGAGCCAGGAACGTTATTACTGGGCAAACCAGCAAACTCTTGAGCCATGGCGCTCGTGGACATCCATTGCCCGCTTATGCTGATGAAGAACACTTGGTGAGAAGTCCCCGACAAGCGAAACTGGCATTTACCCATTTGCTACGACGCTGGCCAAAATGTACCTCTCAGCGACGCTTCTCTTGGTGATACTGTCTGCGTCCTGGCCTTGAGTGCAGCGTAACCATGCTTTGCTGATTCCCCGATAGTAGTCCTCGGTGTTCGACCATTTCACGCACTCCAGAAGCGAGCATGGTCCCGCATCCAATGGCGCTCGCGACCGCAGAGAAATCCACGCCGTCCAATCGGCACGTAGGCGATACCCAAGCGCGTTCTCCCCTTGCGACGAGGGGGGTTGGCCGATGACCTCGCACGTCGCTTCGAGCACGTAAAAACTGCAGGACCCGCCGGTGCCACCGTCCTGTGCGATGACTTGCCAAATCTCGCCTTTGACGACCTCCCGAACATCTTGGATGACGCATCTTGACCACGTTGATGCATCGTGACCATACGCACCGACCGATATGGCGAACCACATCCGGGTTAGAACAAATCTAGTACAGCATTCAGTGAGGCTTCGCATTGGTACCTCTGAACCCTATCCCGTGACGAACCGAATGGCAACATCGACTTGTTTTTCGTCATCGGGACTGGTCCAAAGCTGATCGGACAACGGATCGTATCCTATCGAATTGGTGTACTGGCCAAGGAATGACTGCCTGAATGCGTGACGTCGTTCATGGACTTCAGCCTTGCGGAGTCGAACATACGGCCAAAAGTTCGTCATGTTTCTTGGATGCTGCTCGAGAATAACATCCAATCGATGGCCAGCGTAGTTCCTCGATAATATATGGGTGGCGGAGAGGTAAACTACCAGGGACAAGGCATTCCGACATGATGCAAAAGCATGAGCTCGGAAAAATATTCCTACCTGCATACCGGAATGTTCTCGATACGAGCATGCATGTTTGCCTGTCTGCTGGGGAAAGGGAACTCAGTACGATGGCCCACCGGTACACCCACTTTCGTTCAGATGCTTTTGGGGGGAAAGAGATATGGGAAAGAATAGGAAGAGGTGTTGCATGAAAGTTAGAAACGAGGACGGAGCCAACTGGTGCTCCTGAGAGTTTCCAATTTGCTTGGACGGGTTCTGCGTGCTTGGGTCTCGAAACCGTTAACGGCTTGAACCGCCCGGGGCCACCGGTGATCTGACTAGGTATGACTGACCCGGACCGCGTGCCTGTGCCGGACGGCCGCTTCTCGAAAGTCGAGGAACTGCCATGGAACGACATTTTAGGCTGCGCGGGTAATTCGGGGACTTTGAACGCTGAAGAATCGAGAGGCACCTGTTGCCGGGACGTGGGGGTCTTCGGAACTGGAGGTTCATGAGCTACATTGGCCGCGGATTTGAGGGATGTCCTAATCCGCTTTGGGGTAGAAGGAATGTCTATACGCGCAGGCCTTTTCGTGCCGGGGGTTTTCTGGGTGCTTGTAGTGCTTGTAACGGTATGGTTATGCGATGATTTGGAAAGTTCGGTGGGCAAGGAAGCCTGCGCGGTAAAGGCCACCGTCGATTCGGTGTTGCCCACGGTCAACGGCTGAGCAGGCTGGTGCACTACCTTGGTGACAGTCGCTTCACGGCGGGCGGGGGCGACGTTGGCCGCGGGCTCGAGGGATATCCTAATCCGTTTGGGGTCTATATGCGCAGGCCATTTCGCGCCGGAGGTTTTCTGAGTGCTTGTAGTGCTTGTAGCGGTGCGGCCGTGCGATGACTGAAATACTTCGGTGGGTAAAGGAGCCTTCGCGGTAAAGGTCTCTGTCGAATCGGTGTTGCCTGCGGTCAACGGCTGAGCAGGCTGGTGCACTACTTTGGTGGCATTCGCTTCACGGGAGGCAGTGGAAGACTCGGTATATGCGGGGAGGTTCTGGGCTCCGTCCACAGATCTGATGGATGACGCCGCGGTAGCGCCCCGATCATTTGAAGGTGTGGTCGTTTTAGCTGGAGCGACGACCTCCGCAAGCCTCTGCAAGAGTGCGGCCTTGCTTAGCTTTGAATAACCGGTAATCCGTCGCTCTTTACACAAGGCTTTGAGCTGGGGAACGGTAAGCTTGCCCAGGTCTGACGGAACCGAAGCCATGGTGAAGGTCAAGTGCGGGATGGCAGTCACGTTTCCGATACTATTACTACATTTGGTTGCAAACGACATCTACATATGTTCAAGTCTTGTGCTCTCGGACCCAATTTTGAACTGTAAAGCAGCCCATCAGCTCGTCAACATTTAGCCCATTGTCTCCCAGCTTCCTAGTAATTGGCTTTCGTTGTTTCCGTCCTTCGGTCGGAATTTCCTTCCACAGCGGATCATTTACATGTTTCGCGAAAATCCAGTCAGGGGCCAGAGGAGCCCGTTTCACCTGGACAGTGGGTGTATGTGACGAGTCATGCAAAGCGTACGATGAATTATTACCTTCTCAGCAGCCGCTCGTCGCTGCTGTTCCCTTAGCTCTTCAGCCAGTGAAGGGAGAATGCGGATAATGCGACGCTCCACTGGAGGGCCGTACAAGTCATCCGGGTCGTCGTCAACCTCGTTGGCGGCGACCTGGTTAACCTGTGGCTGAATTACCGCTCTATCGGCCGGCCACACCTCGCGTTCGCGTTGATTGGTCGAACTCGCGGGACGCAGATGGGCTGGCGCTTCCGCAACAGACTCGGACCTAATTGCCCGATTACCCGAGGAAGTTGCCTGCGATACTCGGGAAGTAGTACGTGAAGTAAGTTCGGAAGAAGTGGGAGGCAACTCGACGACTTCCATCTCGACGTCATCTTCACTGATGGATGTTTCTGAGACAGTACTGATAAGCTTTCGTGCAGCCTTGATGTGATGGGGGTGGGTTGGGGAAGGGGGTCTCTGGGGAGACCTCTTTTTCTCTTGCGGAGTGAACTTGGCAGAAATGGCAGTTGCCATTTGCACGTCTGCGTCTCTAGGCCGCGGTTGGACATGGGATGGATTCGCTGCAGACTGTTTTGTTCTCTTGGCGATAAGGGCGCGCTTTACCGGGGCTGTCTCTGTCGACTCTTGTCGGTCACTCTTCTGGTCGTTCACAAGTCGCACGTCGACAGTAGTACTCTGCGGAACATTCAGAAGACACGTCTAGGGACCCAAACTGTGAATCACCACACACCAATTCCTGTTTGACACGAACGTCCGCCACGCTGGCCGCCAATGCAACGTGTCTGGCGGCTGGACCATGACCTGAGGTCACGCTCCGGCTGCCCTCACGCGAATCAGACGACGCCGTCGGTTCGCGGCTGGACACCGCGCTCGGGGTTCCAGATGCGCCCTTTCTGCACCGTCTGCACATCCAGGAACTAAGATCATTGTCCTTGTCCCCCCGAGTTGTGGCACGAATGAGTTGAATGAGGTCTTCATCCTCAACGGGGGGCATATGGCACCCTAGTACGAAATGTGTCGATAAGTCGATCTGTGGTGTGATGGCGACGTACTGTGGTGCCAGGTCTTGCTACATCCTTGACAGGTCAACAGGAACGCCTGAGGACCGCTGCCAGTCTGCCTGCACCGTTGACAGGATGACATGAGTAAGATGGGGTTAGGGTTAGCAACACACAGCAACACCAGCACCATCAACTAGACCCATCCTAAGCCATGGCGGACCCGGACGAGCGCATCCAAGTGGCCAGCGCCTTTGTGCTACAATCGCCACCTGGAGAGATCAACGACGTCCTCAATGGTTCGCGTTCATATACTCGATTTGCTACGTTTACTTACCAGACACGCTCCGATTACCCGTAGACGTGCGTGTCATTGTCAACGACGACGACGTCCTCGAAGACGGCCTCCTTCCCGCCCTCCGTGACTACAATCTCGCGCAGTTCATCCTGGTAGATGTACCAGATGCGGGCCACCAGGTAGATCTCATTCACATCCTTTCATCGACCCCCGCGAATCACCGCCCCTCCAGACCATCGTCAGTGACGTCGCGCGGATACCAGACAGTGGCGAGGAGGAAGAGCGCTTCTTGGATCCACGTTCAAAGACGTCTTTCAGATTCGACCACCTGAGGCTGGCAAGTATCACTCGATTCGCACCGCGAGCGTCGTTCGATACTCAACCACCGGCTGATCTCCTCAGGAGGCATCTGATCCGCACCCAGAGGAACCCGATCCGACGGCCGAAGCACTCCGGTAAGCCTTGCACGATGCTGTATCGAGACTATTTTGAGAACGGGCCCAGTGCCGCCCTCGAGTCCGCTGCGCTCTCCTACCTCGCTGCGCACTACATCGACGGCGTCGCTTCCACCTTTGCCTCCCAACCACCCAACCACTTTACAGTCCAAATCGTCTCCAATAAATACAACCCGGCCAACTTTTGGTTCGTGATTCTCCTCAACGAGGTCGTTTTTCGTTCGTCGGCTCATCAAAGAGGAACAGGTCAGGCAGATGGCGTTCTCAATACCAGATCGATTTTTCGGAACCAAAGACGATCCAGGGCAAAGTTCTGGTAAACGTTCACTATTATGAACAAGGAAACGTAGGAAGGACTTGGATCGCCCCTCGGGTTTCACGCTCAAGCTAATTCATGGATAGGTCCAGCTGGAAACATCGCATGACCTCTCGATACCGATACCACCTGCAATTGCCAATGCATCCCCGAACGCAGCGGCAAACAAGATATTCGCACTTATCGAGGCAGAGGAGACACGGTTACAAACGTCGCTGAATGACTCGTACCATGAAATGAACGAAAAGGCATTCAAGGGCCTCAGACGTGCGCTTCCACTGACCAGACAGAAGATCGACTGGGATAAAGTAGGTTTGTTCCATGCAGGGCGGAGACCTCTTACTCAATGTTTTAAGGTGGCGGGATACAAGCTTGGCGCGGAGCTCACAGCAAGCAAAGGCCCCGTTTCTTTTGCATCGTGAAATCCGTACGGTGTGCTTTCGTTCCAATCTAATCTGTTTACCAAAGTCCCGCAGACCCGGGTAATGAAGATCTGTTAGATATATTATAGTATTAGACCACGTTCAGGTTCTCCAACACGCGAGGTAGGAAGAACGAGGACAACTTGATAGCACGAAATAGGGTTACAGATGCTACACAAGACAAGAAACCACGGATACATTCATTTTTTTTCAACATCGTCTTCAGATCATAGCCTCGCCTTGAACTGGTCCTCTGTGACACCTTTACCCATGGCTGCTGTCGATGAGACCCCACCTGTCACTGTCTTGAGCAGACTATCGGCATAGTCACCACCACTCCACTGCATCAGCGTGAGCAAAGGCCATCGACTTGTTTGCAAACGCGACGGGCGTACCTTTTGGTGGGTCAATACATCGCAACCAATCTCTCGCTCCTTGCGCTGCACAATCTCGACGTAGGCTTTCATGCCCTCTTTCGCAAACGCACCCGCGAAAAGATCGCTGATGTATGCGTTCGAATGCAGGCCACCGAGCTTGGATCGAATCAAGTCAGTACATCGTCCAGCGCCACCAGTTGCCATAAACCTACCGTGATGAACTGCCAACAGAAGCCGAGCTTGCCGAGCTCCCAGATAAAGTCTTTCATGTCTTGGGTGTTGAGACCAGCGGACTCCCAATTGAAGGAAGGGCTGAGGTTGTATGCCAGCCAATGACCAGGACGCACGGCATGCACACCATGTGCAAACTCCTGCGCTTGTGCAAGGATGGGCTTTTTCGTCTCCATCCACAAAGCGTCGGCATAAGGCGCATACTCGATGCAACGCATGATCGCACACTTGGTGCCACCTTGGTAGCGGAAGTACCCTTCGCGTGTTCTTGGCGTGTCCCAGTTCCAGTAAGGGACGTTCCTCAGTCCGAACTCCTTTTGGGCGATGGCAATCGCTTGGGGGTATGACACGTGCGACACCCGGTCTAGGA
This sequence comes from Boletus coccyginus, assembly GCA_025782845.1. Classification (NCBI taxonomy): domain Eukaryota; kingdom Fungi; phylum Basidiomycota; class Agaricomycetes; order Boletales; family Boletaceae; genus Boletus; species Boletus coccyginus. The sequence goes on from JAHZSR010000025.1 coordinate 499,491, forward strand.
ACTGCTGCACGGTGTGTCGCGGAGTGCCTTGTGAGACGAGGGCGTTCGCCAACGTCTCCGAAAAGAGTTGGAGGTTTGCAGAAGCGACCCAAGCGTCTTCGACGGCCTGTAGATCCTCACCCGACTTGCCCGCCGTCTCTGCATCGAGCATGACGGTGACGAGGGGCGGGAGCGACGGATTCGTCGAGCCGAGGATGAACGGGTGGTCTCGGTCGTCAATGTTGGACGAGAGCAATGTGGCAGCTTCCGAGTCCGTGCGGGCAATGAGGACGTTCTCGACGCACATGACGTCAAACTGGAGCCGAATTGCGACGAGGCGGTTGATGTGCTCCCCGACGGGTACGAGGACCTTGCCAGCCATGTGCCCACACTTTTTGGTCCCGGGCGCTTGGTCTTCAATGTGGATACCTGCCGCACCCTTTTCGACAAACATTTTGGCGAGTTTCATCACGGCGGTGAGACCACCGTGACCAGTGTCGGCGTCGGCGATCAGGGGACGGAGGTAGTCGATGTATGGGGTCGCTGCGAGCTCGGCATCGGTCATGCGAGATCGTACCTCGTGCTGTTTGCGGTCGTGGAACAGTTGGGCCATGAAGAGGTGCTCGACCTTGTTCGGCACGGTGTTGGAAGGGTAATCTATCGATCCGTATCCGCGTCAGACACGGATCACGTCCGATCGGGATCAGTTCTGGACTCACCGGCAAGATCGGGACCTGGTTCGTTCGTGCTGGACGCCGTCGAGGAACATTGCCACCCGGAGACGTAGACGGTCTCGAGGTATTTCGCCATCTGGGTGACCTGCACTGGATCGAGTCTGTGCGACCACATGAGCAAAGAAAACTTGGCCCGGGGTGCTGGTGGCGTCATCACTCACGCGCCATAGGTATGAGACGGCGTCCCGTTCTTGGCGTGCTCGGACAAGAGCGCAAAGAGCTTCTTTCCTTGAATGTCAGAGGGATATTTGATGGGAATCGTTCCTCTCTTTGAGACGACTTGGGCAGCGGTGTAAGGCCGCTTGACGCGCGCAAAGCGCGGGCTCTATTCGAGTGGGAACGATGTTGGGGTATGAAGCGAAGATGAAAATAGGGGCTATACCTTGAACCATTGTTCGACTTGGGCGACTTGAGCCAAAAAAGTGTTGCGCTCGTGGCTAGTCATGACTGTGGTGAAGAGTGCAAGTGGGCGATCCTGAAGTGACGCCCCCATTGCAACCGAGCCATATTAATCTCACCCAAGAGCGGATCAAGACATGTGATTCCACCAATGAACATTTGTTTTCCCATGTCCGCACCTCCGCCATTGCTCGCTTCAGGGAATCATGCGTACTATGCCGCTCGTATTTGCGCATTATCTCCCCTCATAGAACTGAGTACATGTCATTTCCATCGCTACGGAGCTAGCTTTGGTTAGCCGAACCTTAATTATGCCAGCCTGACCCCGCCACGCAACTCCACGAGGCAGCTTTGCACGCCCATCCCGACATCGGAAGCCCTTCGATCCAGGGTCGGGTCCGAAATAGCAACCCGAAAGAGATTATCTGCGGTCACCATCGTACACGAGGCCGGCTAGCCCGTAGCGCACCACGAATGCCAGTACGCTCCCGGTGACCTGACCATTCATGAATTTCGCCGGGCTGATGATATCGGTTCAACTACACTCACTTGCGTGACCATCAACACCTGTACTAGCCGTTTCTCCGTCATTGGCCCGAAACGCACGAGGAGGAAATTGAGGATAGTCAGGTTAGTAGCCTCGAGGATCTGCCCGTTTTTCGGATCCAAGGTTAGATCCGTTAAACCGAGGACGAAAAAGATCCGGAGAACGAAGATAGCCAACTTGGATGGTGGCTTTTCGTTTAACTTGGCTTTCGAGGGATGTAAAAGATTGGTGTCGGGATCGAACCTGTCAAGCAGGAAATGATTCAGTGAGATTGATGGATGGATCGTCGGGACGAACCTCGGGACACGATGTCTAGGGCACGGAACTAATCCAAACAGCTGCGGACATGACAGGACGAAATTAAATATTTGGGGAAGGAAGAATAAGAGTAACGTCTTTGAGAAGTGACCCTGTATCCCGACAACCGAAAAGGCCATTCCGGTGACATAACAAAGGGTATCGCCGGGGAATGCGCGAGCAGGATACCTATTCATGAGTGGACTCGTCACCAAACGCAGCAACGACAAAGAATCACCACGTACCAATTATGGTACATGAACCCCAGACAAACTCCGAGCAAGGGAAGCATAAAGTATAAGCTGAAGAGATGCCTGCCCACCAACTCGCTACTGCCATAAGACATGCCGGCATGCCATGCACCTCCTACGTCTACCTCTGCTTGACTCCCGAGGAGGTGGAGGGGTATCTTGAAATCTATGGGCCATGGGAGATACAACAGGTCATTCAGGATGACTGATATGGCGATGATGACAGCTTGGCTGACTTCGGAACCATTGATGCCGGCAAGAATGTTGATGCTGTTCGTGGTGAACGTCGAGAGGAGGGACATGTACAAATAATACAGTGGGCCTAACACAGCGTCAACGATCTGATACACGGTCATTGTCTCCGCAAACCTAGATTGACCAGCACGCCAAGGAAGCGCCTGAGTGGAATTGGCACGACTACGTGTGTGTTGCCTCCTTCGGCATAGTACACCATGAGCATAGGGATGGCGGCGATGACGGGTATTGGCAGTTTATGCCTCCATCGAATATCGAAGACATCGTCCAGGAATCCCAATATAGTTGCCATCAATAATGACAGCAACGCGGAGAGGTATATTGACAACTAGAGTGGGCATTGTAGCAACATCCACCAGACCGGCGTGCGACGTCTCACCTCATGGTGCAGGGACGCGACTCCCTGAAGGCCTTCGAGGGTCTTTCGACTCTCTGGAAGACTCCCGACGGTATCGGAGAAGGGGAATGGAATGAACAGAATCAACAAGAGGATGTATATGGAAGCGCAGACGAGTCCTTGACTCTCCGGTCTATGCATACTCAGGAAAGCCCAAGCTTGGATTCGTCAAGGGAAGCTCACATCGGGTCTGTATAGACCTTCAAGAGATCCTTTCCCTTGAGGTTCGCCTGGACGAATCTTGGGCCAAGGGCGGGTATCAAATACAGCGCAGCAAGGAGTGCGAATATGGAGAATCCCACGGAGGCAAACAAGGCGGGGAGGGGAGGTGGAGGATCGAGGAGAGGCCGAACGACGAACCATGCCGCGACGGGGACGAGGGAGACGAGGAAGAGATCGGACAGTGGTCTCGCAAGTGGTGTTGGTGCCATCGCATTGCGGTCGTGTTCAAACGCCGCGTATGACCAGCTTGCCATTTACGGCCACTACCACCGCAGATCCTGACTGGATCTTGAACCCGACCCAGTGCCATCTCAAGACAACCAAAGGCAAGGGCCGCGGTGTGTTTGGTACGATGCGTTTGCAGTTTACTTTGCACTCTCCCATCACTGCCGTTCTCAGCTACCCAGGCCATTCCTCCTCGGACCGTGATCGAAATCAGCCCCGTCCTGCTCTTCAGCAAGCGAGAGTATGATGACCACGGAAAACACACCCTGTTCGCCCACTACACGTTTAACTGGAGAGACGGCCGAATGGCGCTCGCATTAGGTCTAGGTCCAGTCGATCCCAAGCATGTTGGAATCCCTCGGGCTGATAACCAAGTACAGGCTCGTTGTTCAATCACGCAGAGGACCCAAATGTGTCATTTTCCGTGGATTCCGCACGGGAATGTATCGTATACACCTCTGCGCGGACTATCCAGCCTGACGAGGAATTGTGTATATTCTATGGCCACCAACTTTGGTTCGATCCCATCGATGGTGCACCATCTAGAACCTCGAATGTGCACGAGAACACTGATCCTTGGGGCGGTCTGGCGGACATCCAAGGATACACCGAAGACGACGTCACCAGCGCGTCTTCGGATAATGATGTCGTGGCAGAGGATGACCTTCCATTCACCTGGAAAAAGCTCGGCCTCGAAAAGGAGGAAGAAAAGCTTGGCGACATCGAACTCTGTAATCACGATCGAGCATCCATCGTCAACCCTTACTGACCATTCCACACAGTCCAGGCGTGGGTCGTCGACATACCCGACCAAACGCACACTGCTACGATGTTGAGGTACGCCCGCCACAGTCACTGTGTCCTTTCCCCTGATGTGTCTTCTTCAGGTGGCTAAAACAATCCGGACTCGACAAGGACGCGTTGTCCCATCTAAAACGCGTCCGGAGACAAGCGTCCCTCTGCACGCTCCTCCTTGACACATCCCCAGACCCCCCGGCACTCCCTCGCGAACCGTCCCTAGATCCCCCATACCAACTCCCCGTTCCACGTCACCCCGCACTGACGCCCACCTCGCTCGCGCTCAAAAACACCTTTTGGCCCACCGTCTTCGCCCCAAAACGAAAATGGGAGCCCGAACCATGGACGATGGCCCGTGTCCGTTGGGCTTCCGACGCCGTGCGTCGCCTCAAACGGGCGTATGCCAGGATCGCCCAAAGTAACGGAGAGGTCAGTCGACCACGTCACCCGAATGCCAGGATCTGTGATGCTCATCGTGTCCAGTTACCTGTCGTCGCACACGTCCCGATACTCCACCGAGAGGACGGCGAGCGATCACGCCCGTTTTTCGGGTACGACGCGCGTACGTCCACCCAACATCCCCTCCGTCACGCCGCGCTCGACGTCATTCGCCAAGTGGCAGCGTATCGCGCCGAGCGACCGGCGAGCGAGGGCGAAGCGGTCCACAACGGCGCGCAATACCTCTTGACAGGGTTGTCACTCTTCATCACGCACGAACCCTGTCTGATGTGTACCATGGCATTGCTCCATTCCCGCGTCAAGGAGGTGTTCTATCTGGTACCCATGCCTAAAACTGGCGGCTGTGGCGGTATCGCATGTGTTCCCTCGCTCAAGGGCGTCAACCATAGGTTTATCATCGCTGTTTGGAAAGAGGATCCCGGTGACTGGCCGGACCTGCTGGACACGGAGATTGATGTTTAATAGCGAGTCATGTGTTGCGCGCGCGTCCTAGTTAGACAGACCATTCGACTCCTACCCAATGAAACACCCCAACACTCTGTCGCTTCCTCGTCATGGTCGCTCACGCACGACTTCTGAGGACGCGTTGTCCCGGATAGAGATGGGGAGCAGACAAGAGCTGGATCGACGACGTTGGTGGTTGCCCTAGCAGGCCGATGTGACGGTGTCGGCAAGCATCTACAGCATCACTGCAAGGTAGCCCTCTCTCGCTGCTTGCGTTCACAGTACCAAGACCACGTCAAACATATCCATGTCTCCGGCAGTCCAGGCTGTGCCGGGCCGTACCTGAGGGCTCAGGCTTGAGTTTTGTCAGAGCCTGAGCCTTGGAAAGCCGAGCCCTAGCCGGCGGGGCTTTTGGGCCGAGCCGGGCCCTGCCCACCACTCGGTGGTGGCGACAACAGATAAATTCAGACGTGGCTACAATCGGTGGAAGCGTCCACTTTGTAGTATTTCTTGTCATTGAACAGATTGACAACAAAGAACGTTCTTTGAGCCATTTCAGCGGTCGGTGGTCGGGATGTGAATAGAACTGCGTATATGATATGCCGTGTTGCGCGACATGGAGAAAGGCGAGAGCGTGCTTTTAAATGCACTTGGGATCCGAGTTGAGTTGCTGACAGGCTCTTCGCTTTGTCTTGGATCCTCCCCGGAGCCATGCGCGATCGCAACGTTGAGGTATACGTATTTCTCGAGTGAGACAGTCCGTATTGGCAAAGTGAGAAAAAAGCCCGAGCAACAGCCATGGCGTGAAATTTAGCAGCGAATGCGTGCGCCCACGACAATATCAAGGCCGGTCGCAGCAAAGACTCTGAACAAAGACATCACACAACGAACGGGATGCAAAACAGGACAAGATTCTACGCGCGTGGACCTGGTCTCATCCAACCCCCGGCAAATCCATCCTCGACACGACGACAATGTCATCCAAACAGCACTGGCACGGATCAGCCTGCACGAAATCATCAGCACGCAAAACGCAGCGAGGTAGTAGCGACGAGCAACGAACCCCGGGGCAAGAAACTACCCCCCGTTCCACGACACACGCACACACACACTACCAAAACGCACGCCGCCTCTCCTTGATCGCCCTCACCGTCGCCTTTCTCTCCCCCCACCCCGCCTTGACCACCTCCACCTTGGCTGCCTGCCTTGTCGCAAACGCCCTCCTCAGCGCCCGCGGGAGCGCCGCGACCTGGGACACGAAGCCGGGCGTGCAGTCAAACATGCTCGCGAGCTTGGTACAGCTGTAGACGCGCGGATTGGTCCGTCGGAGCGTGCGTAGCTTCTCGATGTCTTCCGTTGAGAGGCGGGGCGGGGCGGGTTTGTATGCGGATGGGCGGAGGAGGGGTGGTAGTGGTGACGGAGCACCGCTGCCCATGGCCGTGGCCGGACGCAGCAGGGGCGAAGCAGGGTCTAGCGTGGTCGAGTGGGGCGAGGGCGCAGACGGAGGGGGTCGATGGATAAAGGACAGCTTGCCGCCCTCGAGCGGGGTGACGACCGCACGGGGGTTGTTGCGCAGCGGATCTGGGAAACGCGCGGGGGGCTTTTCGGGACGACGTGTCGCGTAGGTTCTACAGCCACCCAACGTGAACCGGGGCTTGAGCATCGGAGTTGGTGGCGTAGTCAGAGTTGGGAAAAAGGTGGAACAAAACACGCGTCTGCAGCGCCACACGCTCACCGCCTCTTGCCAATGACCTTCCGAGTCACAGAAGGGAACAGCTTCGGTGGACCCGTATCGACGATTGGTTCCACAGAAATCAGCTCACAACTCCGCAGTTGCATTTTCCTTTCGATTGACACCGTCTTCAGGGTATTTGCAACATCGCTGACCTATCGAAGTCGCCGAATTGCGATCAGGCATACCTCCATTCGCGTTCATTTCGACCTGCACGGTCGATCGTTTACCAATGAGCGGCAAACGATAACAGTCGAGAATGCGATGACGAGAAACAGGAGATGAACGTGCAGAGCCTCGACGGCAGTGCCAATCTTTGTATATACGAAGCTCGTAATGAATGCAAGAATCTCCTATAAGTACAGATAACAATGATTCAAGACCGAACAAACCGAATAATGACGGGAAATAAAAGAGTGTGAACCTTCCTAGGTCAAATCACGAATAATGGATGTGCGCGAAATACGCAAGCAAACGACGCAAGAAATCGAGCCATAAATCAGGGGTACTTGGTCCGCGAATCTCTTGGGAATATGCTATTCTGGGGGGGGAAATGTAGTGCAAGTGAACATGGATGTGGCAATCAACAATGATCCGTAAAAGACCAGTGAACGAACTGTAGGAAACTCGTTTTCATCATTTGTCACCGACTCGGGCGCTCGCTTGTCCTTCAACGGGCAGCGGGTTACCATTCCCATACGACCCGGGATAAAACAACCGGGGAGCGGGCCGCGAGTCCGTTGGCCGGCTAGTGGAGGACCGCTCTGCAATGCCCGGGGCCCGCACGAGTGGCGCGCCTTTCGCAGAGCCTTGAGAGCCCGACGGGCCACGAGAGTGACCACCAAGGGCAAAGAGCACTTGTGGGGGTTCCGGACGAGCAGCCGTAGCGGAGACAGAAAGCCGACGTGTAACTTCTACGGGGGGCGACGAAGACGGTTGGTGCTCCTGCTCTCTGCCTGGAGTCGTGTCAGGTTTGCGCTGTTCGGGGAACCGAGACGGCAATGGAGGCTCCGCGGGAGTGGGGGCCACATTCTGATACGACTTGGCACCCTGTGGGTATCCATGCCCAGTGGGGTCCTGTGCGCTGGGAGGTGCCCCCGCACGGACAGCTTCTTCGAGCGATTCCATACGCCGACGGAGCATCGTGATCTCCTCCCGCATGACGCGGGTGCGCTTCTCGACCAAATCCTCCACGATCTCATCCATCTTCTCCTGTTGTTGCCTGAGCGACATCATCAGCGTATTCGACCTTTGGAGCTGGTCCGACAACCAGGTCTTTAGCTGCTTCGAGTCATTGAGGGCATCGTAAAAGACCTCGAACGGAGCCAAAAAGGCAGACTTGTCGCCCGTGTAGCCAGGATGGTGGAGCGCATGAGGCGTGGGCGGTACGAGGGTGCTGGCTATGGGAACGGAAAGACTGGGTGGAGACTGGATTGTGCGCGCGGTCGAACTGATCGACGGTGCGGAGGTGGCCTGCAGACTAAACCGAGTGGGCGTAGGAGGCACATTGCCAGCGACTCTCCGAACAGTTGGAGCATTGTTCAGCATCAATGGGAGACGGGGAATGGCCATCGGGAAACGGCCGGGATCTGCGACTGGTGGTGCGCTCTGGATGACGGGTGCGAGTGGATCGGATGGGCCAGCGCTGCGGGGGCTGATCAAGATATCGGCGGGCTTCTTTTTGCGACCACCGGGCTGGGCGGCACGACGACGCGCAAAACTGATTGGAGGGGGAGGGAGGGAGTGCGCTGCTGCAGGCTGCTGTGGTTTTGAGGTGGGGTCGGTTGCAGTCTGGGCGGGCTGCGGTTGTTGGACGGCCATCGGGGGAGGGGTAAGGGGCCGGGCAGAGGAGGGGGTCGCCTGGCTGCCAGATGCAATGGCGTTTCCAGCGCAACGGTTCACGACGGACGGACTGACGCGCCCAATGCGAGCGAGCTTCGAGGCCGTTAACTGATCCCCCGGTGGCGACCTGGAGGAGATGGCGGCGGATATGCATTCTCTGCGCTGGTCGAGGGTCTTTTGCTGCTGTTTGGCGAGGGTGGGGCGGGGGGCGGCGGCGTCGTCTGGAAGGGGAAAGGTGGCGAGGAGGGGCGAGATCGGAATCGGGGTGCCTTGTTCAGCAGTGTTCGGACCGTGGGGCGCACCGCTGACAGTCACACGGCGCTTTTTCGACGAGGGCCGCACGCCGGGGGTGGCAGAGGAGTCTCGGGAGATTGGGAGGGAATGCGGCGTATGGTGGGGGTCGTCCCTGTCCTCCTCCTTGATCCGGACGGCGAGCGGTGATTGGCGGGTGGGATCGGGGTGGCTGGTGCGCGGGGTTGGATGAGAGGGAGTCGCGGGGAAGGGGGGAGAGACGTACGCATCGGGGGAGGTGTCCTGGCGTTGGCGCTTCTTTGAAGTGTTTGGGTCGGCGCGGTGCTGGATGGGGGGGAGCGCGTTGCTGATGTGGGCGTCGCTGAGGGAGGACGTGCTGAATGCCTGTGCAAAGGAGGGGAGCGAGTGGGGAACGGACATGGCGTCTCGAGAAAAAAAGACGGAGCCGAGCTGGCAGACCCGCGCAGCGACAGTGAGCGTTGCAAATAGCGTTTGGAATTTCCCAAGTGCAAACGCGGTAATATCTCCTCGTCCTCCCTCACAGCCGTCGCATTGCCTCGCGAGGCCATCCTCGCGACCAGCCCGGCAACTCCAATCAGCTCTCCCCACTCTTATTGGCGTTTCCACTATCTCGGCCCACGAAGACCCCACAGTCCCTCCTCGAGGCAATCTCACCTTTGTGGGTCCTCTCGTCATCGCCCTCGTGTCCCACAAAGCTATCATAACGCCTCTCCAGCACGGCCTTCCCTCTTATCGATCTTCTCTCAAGGGCTGACGCTCGGAAAGCACTCTTCTCGAAAATGGAACCTCCTTCATTTCGGACTTGCTCTGGGCAACTGCACTGCACCAGATACGCAGCCTAAATCAACCCAATGCGATCGCGACCTCGCGTATCGCCTTCCACACCCGCGAAACCAAGCCCACTGACCTCATACCAGCCAACTTGCGCCCGCTTATCAACGTAGACCCCTCGCAACGTAACAGCGGACATGATGGACTTGATAGCAAATACTCCGAGCCATGGCCGCACCATAAACAATAATCCCTCGTCCAATCACGGTTTCCCTCTCTTTTTCCGACGCGCCGTCAACACTGTCACTGCGGGCTTGCCGTCACCCTCCCCGGCATCAACGGAGACCTTACGTGTCTCATCCGCATTCCTCACCGTAACCGACCCGTAAATGTACGATTCGTATGTCTCAGCGGAAGCGACTGCCTCCGCGAACGCGCTCGCTGAAACGTCGTCCATATCCCGTCTCTTATCGATGAGATGCGGTCGAGGCGTTTCAGGGGGAGCCAAGGCGCTCCCTCCATTTGGCTCTGGCGTGCGCCGATGCGAATCGTCTGCGCTCTGCGCCATTCCTCCAGACGCGACGATCTTCAGTCCATCACAGAGTCCTTTGATCGTCTCTTCCAGAACCCGTGTGGACCACACTGCCCGTTCTACAGATGGAAACTCGTGTCCAGTCATCAACGACGTCAACACACGTTTCATCATCTGCGAAGAGACCTGTCCAGGCAGTGGAGCTAGTGGCCAAGGTTCGCTCCCACAATGTGGTGACGCTGTGGACGATGACGTGGCCATGACGAAGAAACCTGTGACAGCTCCCGCGATGCACTCCTGCCTGAACGACATGCGCTCCCAAAACTCCTCGATGCACACCCTCTGGAGCGCCCTGCTCAGCGTCTGCTCGGTTTTCGTGGCCTCCTTTTTATCCGACCCGCTCTCTCCCTCGTCCTCCGCCCTCTGCGTAGCGCGGCCGGTGCGGCGACGCTTCCGCTCTGGAGACTTGACCCCCTCTGCATCCGTAGTGTACGCGATCTCGTCCAGGAACCGCGCCTTGGGGTCATCATCAAACCACGGGATGACATGCCCGATGTGAGCTGGCTTCTCCCCGCGGCCGATCGGGGAACACGGCAGCGGCACCTGCGTCTGACAATACGGATGCCCATACGACCACGGTACCGACGTCGTGGGCGTGGACGCATACACGCGCTCCAGGGCGTGAGACGCCTCCAGTTCTCCGAGACCCGGAAGGAGATGGAACAATCGGATGCATGTCGCTTGGCCGGCACGTGCAGCCACGTCCTCGGCGACGACGCTAAACTGGCGTTTCCACCATGCGCACAGTTTGAGGTCCGCCAGCGGACGTTTTCCGGAAAATTCTGCAGAGTTGGGGAAGAGGTATTGGTTCTGGGCGCGCGCGAACAGGTGGACCCAGAGATGGGCCGCTGGGAGGGGTCTGGTGGTGGGATCGACGTAGTAGGTCAGAAAGGCACGCACGAGGGTTTGGGTAGGCGATGGCGACCTTGCCTGGCCGGTCGAGTCGACCTTGGATACGTAGAGCACGGCGCTCGACGTGGATGGTACATGATAGAGGGATGCCTCGATAGCAGACACAAATACACGCGGAGAGTCTGGGGTGGGCTGTTCAGAAAGAAGGACGAGTATGTCCTGGAGATATGTCTTTGGTCGTGATGCTGCAAAAGGGTACAAGTTGGAGTGTTTTCTAGGGGACGATGCGAGGACGTGGATGTGGAATTGGCGAGTCCCAGGCAGGTTTGCCAGCCCCTGCAAGAGTGCATCGCGTAGGTTCATGCTGTGGATGCGTGGGAAGGATGGTGAGAGCGTATATGGTATATTAGACTACATCCACATGGTACAGTACAAGAAAAGGCGCCTATGTAGTTATTCAAAGCAACGAAAATGTCATCGCAACCGGGCGTGTATCTATGCGACATACGCAAACGTGTCCCTCGTCCCCTCCACCCGCTCAATGTACTCTTTTTCAAGCAGCGTGTCGATCGCCTGGAGGGGGCACACGTCAACTCGAACAGGATGCGCAACAGCAGTCGCCTACCTTCTTGATGTCCGGGATCTTGGGAGCAAACCTCTGAGAGATCTGCGAGGTGACTTCCTGTATCAATGGTTGATTCTTCATCGTCTTACGCGCCTTCATGATGCTGAACGACCGGTGAGTAGCAAGTAAACCTAACGGAAAAGACGCGCATACCGGACGATGGTGGCTTGAATCACGTATTTACGGTCCTCGTCGACAGTCTTGAGGACTTCAGACGATTCCGCCTTCACTTCCGCCTTGATGGGCTGATTGAGGTTCACACGAATCTTCTTGGACTTGAAATCTGGATACAGCAGTGAGCAGATGGCAAAAAAGACATCAGATCTGGAGCATACTCGGGTTCAAATCATACTGATCAGTCTCGTCGTTGACAAGAATTTTGGCCTTGACAAGGAGTGACAGCACTTGAACCAAGATATCCTTGCTGATCGCAGTGGCCGTCACGAGCTCCTCCAACGAGAGTGTGTCGTGGTTGTTGTACTGCAGCAACACTGCCATCTGGTACGAACTCGTCATCAGGATGTACTTTTGGTTGAGATAGTTTGTTCGGAGCTCGTTCTTGGAGTAATTCCATAGCCAAGTGAGTTTCCTGCCCGAATGCTTCGTTTGGTAGTACTTGGAAAACCGGTCATACGTTGGCAGAATCTCAAGCGGGACGATAAAGTCGTTGTTAGGGGCATTGAGCGGCCAGAAGTTGGTGCCGAGCACCATGATGCTAAAGTTGACGTCCATGTCGTCGTGGTTTTGCTGCATCCGCTCCTTGAACTGATCAGTCAAGTCTTTGCTTAGACTCATGTCTGTTCGCGCCGTGTTACATCCAAACGACTGGAAATGACATGCAGAACATACCAGTGAACATGCGTTGCAGTTTGTTGGTGTACTCGAAACCGCAAGCCTCCTTCAACTTGGATATCATGCTGGCTTCGCTCTCGTCCGACGCGGACACACCATGGATAAGTCGCTTCGACAATTTAGTGGTGTAGAAAGTCTGGAACACGTCCTTGTCTTCGATATACTTGAAGAGAATCATCTACAGCGCATCATCAGCAGGTGCGGCGAAGACGAGAAGCGCAAAGGATTTACGACGCGGTTAAGGGCGCCCTCGAGGTCTTCTTCCTCCGCCATCTTGTTGTTCTTTCTCAGTAGCATATCAGCGTGCTTGGCGAGTAACTCTGGCGATTTCGTTGTCGATGTCCCTGTCGCTGCATTGCGGTTGACGAACTCCCTGCAAGCCTTGTCAAGACTGGCAACAAATCCTGCTTCCCCCCTGAAGCTGCGAGCAACCGTCTCCGAGTTTTTACGGTGCACCTCCAATAGAGCATCGACATATGCTTTGGGATCCAGTCCATCGGCACTTTCCGAACCCTCCCCAACCAACTTTGAAACTGCCGTCAACCCGGCCTTCTTGACATGTTCCTCAAACTTCTTCCTTAATGGTTCCAATCCCTCCGGAATCCGAGATAGTAGCGCATACATTCGTTGCAGATCTTCATCTTTGTCAAAATCGAGCAAGTTTTGGAAGCTCTCCCACATAAGCTCGGAGTGCTGTCGAATAAGGACATGCTCGCATTTGCTGACGAGTTGTTTTCGGGTTTCCGTGTTGAGATAACGGTCCACACGATCCTCCTCCTCCCTGAGACGCTCTTCAGCTTTCTTGAGGTAGTCGGAGACACTACTCTCCGCAAGGAATGCCTCAGATTCCTGTTGATAATACTTTTCCGTTGCCTCGAGGAAAGGTGATTCCAGGTGCTCCTTGTAAACATCAAGGGAAGCTTTGTTGATATCGGTTTCATCCAAGCCCAGCGAAACAAAGGAGTCGACGACTTTCTTGACGAGACCCTGATCGATGGTCTCGCCGTTCCGTTGGCGCTCGATCAGTCGGAGGATGGCACCCGCCAGTTTCCCGTGCTTGCTCTGCACATGGAGGAAGAAGTTGGATTTCCATTGGACGAGTGCGAGCTGCACAATATTCATCGAATCAATTACGTCTATACGGCAAGAACATGCAGAAACAAAGAAGTGAATGACGCACAGTATACACAGGATAGACCCCTTTTCGACCCTCGTCCCGCTCGCGTTTTACCCAGTGGCGATTGAGATAGGTGAACAATCGGTTGATGTAATTCGCTCCTGTTGTGTACCTATCCCACTCCCCGGCATAGTAGCGTAGAAGGGCCTCGTCTTGTAGAGCGTCCGATTGCTAGTTTCCCATCAGGCTAGGGTAGTTGGAAAGAGGGGGATTCTTACCTCCTTCAGACCCTTTAAATGTGTAACAAAGTATCGAATGAGGTTATTATATAAATCAGAGCCCATTAAATTGGCCCCAGCTGGTTTGGCGTGGTCAGTTGGGTCATCGTCGTTATCGGAAGGGGCATCTCTCCACTGTGGTGGCAGGAGGGGGGACATAGAGGGTTACTCACTGCGGTTTCCAGCGCTCACGGCACTATCGGGTGCGCCATGCATGCGCGAGGATGTACAATAGTTGTAAGCTACAGTGTAGAGGCTCATGTACTTGGAGTACGAGACGCCGGTCTGCAGCTTGGTCATGATGTGGTCCACACCCTCCTCGAGAAAGGCCCAGGTGGTCGCCAGGTCCGCGGACGCTGGAGGCATGGGATGAGGGCTATTACTTGGTGTGGACGAGGACGGAGCAGCCATGATGGTGGTCGTGTGTGGAGGAGAGCCAAGCAGACTGATCAGTTTGCTTAGGCGGCCTGCCACAAATGCGCGCGGTTGTGGCGCCGAACTCGAGTGCGGACCCAGTAAAATAAGACCATGGCATGTATTGTACTCTACGCCTTGACCCCCGTATGTATGCAAGCAATCCCACCCCACAGGTCTGTCCATGCCCCACCGTCGCGATCTCCCCCTGTCGCGAAGCCAGCGTCCCTAATCATTCCCGCAAACTCTGGCTGGGAAGGGAATTTTCGTATGGATTCGACCAAATACTGATACGAATCTCTGTCGCCCGCCAGAATGGTCCCCATCAGAGGTATCACGGAAAACGAGTATTGGTCGTATAGTCTTGCAACTATGAGAAACATCTGAGCGAGACGACAAGACACTCACGCGCTCAACAGGGGATTGCCCACTTTGCTAAACTCGAGGCAGGCAAAAATGCCTCCTGGTTTGAGCACTCTGTGCGCCTCTTTCAGGACAGCGGGAATGGATGTGCAGTTGCGGATACCGAACGCGATCGTGTACAGGTCGTATGCGCTGTCTTTGAACTGAGATGGAGGAAGCTCCTGAGCGTTGGCCTCATAGAATGAGACCTGTGGTGCTGCACATCTCTCAATAACGTCTCGGGAACACCAGCGACGGACACTCACTGTTGTGGTACATTGTCTTTTTGAATCTCTTGAAACCCTCGCTGAGCATTTGCGCGTTGATGTCAACAACTTCAACAGTGGTCTCTCTGTCGGCACACTCTTCTCGTGCGTGATCGAGGATACGAAGCGCAATGTCACCCGTTCCGCCTGCGACATCGATGCAACGAATGGGGCCCTTGCGGCCAGGTCTCAAGGTGGAGACAAAGGTATCTTTCCACAGCCTGTGTACGCCCAGCGATGAAGCGTCGTTCATCACGTCGTACTTGGACGCCACGCTATCAAAGACGCCTTTCACGAGGGACTCTTTGGATTCTTCTGGGACTGTCCTGAAGCCGAATGAGGCGGTCCGACCAGATGTGTGCGAGCTGTTTGGGGTTGCCTGGCCATGGTTTTTTCGTAGAAGAATTGGTGCGACCAGCTGTCTGTTCGTTCGCTTCGCGCAATGAGAAACTTGGCTGAGCATTTTGGAGAGATGAACTTGGTTCAAGGCAGACTCAGCAGATTCGGCATTCCCACGCAGGGACAAACACATGTCACAGGCCATCATGCCACGGAATACCGCTCCTCTGAGAGACCAGCCACACTTCTACTTCTTATATTTATCTATCGACGGCTCGACGGCCCCGCCTCTTTGCCTCTTTTGAACGGACTGCTCACCAGTCTATGCGCGAGCACGAAGCGGACGAAGTACTGGCAAGGGGCGGTGACAAACAGGGATGACCGGGCCGCGCGACGTACAGACCATCATCACTGAAAAATCAAGTGGGCTACAAGCCTATATAATCGGGGGACATTTCATAGGTGTGGGGCTCTCACGACCTATCTGAGTTTCAAGCTATCCGAGTTTGACCTATTGGAGGTGTAAGGGTTGGCAGTGATCGGGCTACCAGAGTTTGTAAAATAAGGCATGGATAAGCTACTAGGTGTGACGCGACAACAACCACAACAACCTGATAAGACATTCATGCCAAACAAAACTGGAGAAAAAAGAGGATGTGGCTACCCCTGTGGAATGAAGAATGGTCTAAATGCTGGTAATGTCAGCAGACCACATAAGGATGGGAAGCCTCCAAGGAGGCTTCAATCAAATGCACCAGGTAAGTTGCTAATCATGATGTAGGACTCAAGTACCAACAATATTCACACTATTTGTAGATAGGGCCATAACTGAGCCATGAACAGACATTGTGACCACCACCATCTTGCTACTTGGACCTGCAAAGCCATCACCAAGGTCCAAGTCAGTTCCAAGTGAATTCACTGGTGACACAGATGAGGTGGCATGCCAGCAGGCTTATGGTAAGCTTCTCTACATGGATATGCACACAGTGAAACTGATGAACAGCACAGAACTGCAAAAGATAGCAATGTGACAATCTGGGAGAGCGGTGGGTCATCAAACATCTGCCAAGTCACTCTCCAGCCTGAAGTGTCAGTGCCCCATGCCCCTCTGAATATGCACCCTTCAAAATACTGCCCACACCTGGATAATGACCTGGTGGCCAAGCACATGGCAAACCTGCCAGGGGTGTAGCATGACCCTCCAGCCTCACCTACAGGCAATACAAAGGACAAGGAAGTGGTCCACCCCAACCAATCACTGGTGATCAGTGGTGCTCCAGCCAGCCATGTGAGTACAGTGTGAGATCTACAAGGTAAATCTGCCTGGGCACATTTCTCACTATCACTCAACCTATCTTGTAGTATGCATTACATCAGCTACTCTGGAAGATCCACAAACACAACCTCTCAGTCAGTGATCCCCGAAGAAGGACAAGGCAAGCATCTTAGATAGAAATCAGAATATGAAAGATAATGGTATGACATGCCCCACACATTTGCCATTGTTGCTGTTAGCTAATGTTCACTGCAACCCTGCCATCGTGTCTGATGATCCATGAAGACAAGGAAGATGATCCATTTGAGGGGGATGAGGATGATGTAGAGCAGTCCACAAATAACAAGTTCAATCCACTTCCAGACAATGATGAAGATGTCATGCAGGACTCACCTCAGGATAGTGTACTTGGGCCATCCAGTGGCCTGCCTAGTCATAGTACCATTGATTTAGGTCCAGTGCATGGTCACTGATCAACTCTACCAACATGGCTAATCAAAGACTATAATGACATTTGCGAGTGCCTTGCAAAAGAGATTTGCAGTAATATCTCACACAAGCTGACATGCTATGATTGCAACACATTTTATAATGGCTCTTCCCTTGTTTTTTTCACAGCAGACTGGAAATTTCAGCCTCTGCCAGAGGACTTTTACAAGCTGTCATACTTTGTATGGCTGCCACACACACTTGTCAGTTGCATTCCATCTCCCTTATGCTCAGCTGTCAGTCAGAAGCATGCTTCTGGCAAGCCTGTCTTTCTGTAGTGTCATGGATGGCCAAGAGCCCCACATCAGGTCATTGACATTGACAAGTGCATCTTTGTTATTGAATTCTGGTACAAGTGTGGACATGCAGATTGCAGGAAGACTTATCAAAGCTGGAGTCCATTGTTGCTTAGCTCCCTCCCTCATTCTCTGTCCATCCATTTCTCACACCACCTCACTCATCAAAGTGGACTAATGGATACTGTTGTCTTACTGTTCTGTGGGGCCTTTCTGAATAGTACTGGCCCTGTTCCATTTTCCAAGACTCTTTGCACCAACCATATATGCCACTATGAAAAAATCCATCTGTAATAATGTACCTAGAGGTGATCTATGCTCGCTTTCAATTTGCTTATGTCAGCTTTGTTGGAAAGTACAAACTATTTGGGGCTTTCAATGACTATAATGGCTATGCTGGATTTTCACCATTACTGGGCTATCTACATGACTTCTATGTACAACATGTAGCTTTGCACACTGATGAGATGGACTAGTACATGGCGATGCTTGATGCTGACATCCTCATAAAGGATCATAGCTTCAAGGTCCTGAAGTGAATTGGGAGGGTCAGTGGGGTTCCTTCCTACATAGCCCTTCATACTGTTGTAAACTAGTATGTTGAGATTTGGTTGATGCAGCTCACTTAGATCAAGGATCACAGTCAGTATATCTCGGCCCTTGGTGCACTTGCCACCTTATTCTGACTCTATAGCCACAAGCCTATCCAGCTTGTCTACATGGACAATCCATATGGTGAAAAGCAAAACTGGAGTGTACTTTACCATTATTACTTGCCAATGTTGTTCCAGTACCAGAGTTGGGGTTACTCCCACATGACAAACTTCCTTCTGACTGGTCTGTGCTGATACTCAACTCAACCTATCAAATCAACATGTGACTCAATGTCCTACTTGATCAACTTGGCAGCTGTCCAATGATTGATGTTGTAATGGACATGAAATGGTCTGTTGACCAAGAGAATGGCATATGTACAAAGCTGAGTTGGCCTCATTACATTGGCATATAATCAGGAAATCTTCATGATCCCAGTGAGCACCATGTTATGCCAGGACATATATAGTAACAAGGGCTGATCTCTGTCCAGTTGACACAGTTTCTGCAGAATGACTACCTTTACTTCCCAAATGTGTTACGATCGGTATATTCCCAGACCCCTATGTTCATTGGACTTAACGTTTTCCACATATAACAACAGACAATCTTAATCTTATTATCTTGTACTCGCATACTCGCCCCTATCTCGTGCGTATTAGTTGTCTCTTCACCCCCTCACTTCTGTTTCACGCACGAGGCTTCTCATCTTTCCCGTTTCACATCTCCATTCTGGATCTATGTTTCACTTCTTCACAGAAGCATTTGATCATGCTTCCCTTCCATTCCTTGATACACATGTTTCACATATGTTCCACTTCTCTTCCATTCTGCCACACTGCATGTTGGCCTCATGTGTTTCACTTCCATTTCACCCTATGCCCTTTTCTCCATTTGTTCCCGGATCGTTAGATATGGTCACAACATGTACATACCTCTAGTAGGTACTTAAGGCTCGATACCAGCGCCAGAGAACTCCAGTCTAGTTCTCTTGGTGCTTTCTCCTAAAGCACTATAAGAAGGACTCCATTGGCCTGACAAGCCTTTTCTCAATTTGCACTCCAGTCTACGGCTATCTTTTGGCAACCTAAGGGAGCTACACTCTAGGGTTGTTTCATTAGAACTAGACTCTACTTTACCATTACCTTACCAACCTTGATGCTACCCTCACAAGTGCGTCCCCACGAAGAATTGCTGCACTAGGAGCTTATGGTAGAGCCAGTGCCGATTACCTTCCATCATTTCCTTCGCTCTTTCCCCTCCACTTCGGGTCAAGCTGGCCCATCTAATCCTTTGTATGCGGCATTGGCCAAAGTAGCTGAGCCAAGTACTGATGAAGTAGCGGACGCCTCAGAGCGTACAGTCTCACCAGTGGAATTGGCAGACCCATAGGGCATGGAGAGGACCCATACACCATCACCACGTTTGCTCTCAGCCGCCTCAGATTTTTCAAGGCACTTAGAAGTGGATTTACAACCATCCGACTTCTCTTTCGCTCCAGACGAAGAGAGCACAATAAGACAGGTAGCATTCAAGTTAGAATTGGAAGACCTCGACGCCTTATCCACTGAGAGAGCATCCCAGCACTCAGCGGTGGAAGATCTTTCCATAGATCCGAACGCCTCCCACTCAGCCACTCGGACATAGGCTTATCCATCCACATTCGTCCATCACTCCAAGAAGCGTGCCACCTGTCTCCCTCTATAGAAGAACTGCAATACAGAGACCCCAGAGAGCTATCACCCCTAAGTCCCCTCACCCCGTCACCAATCGAGGAACCTAGCTGCAAAAGGAAGGAACATGACGAAGAGGAAGTAAGGCCAGAAATTAAGAAGCTGGTTAAGAAAAAGAAGATACTATACTGCCAGATTATGAGAGATCGGGAAGGAGATCCTGAATATTCCAGAATTACCCTGCGAGCACCCAAGTCTCTATGCAAACCAGAATGCTACCGTACCCAGTAGAGAGTCATTATCATGTTCCAATGAATCAACCAAATCCTTGCAGATCAGACAGTTCCATGGGAGGACAAAATTGTCGCATTATTACAAGAATTCAATGACTGCGCCGCCAATGTACAGGCACTCACAAACCAAGTCGCTCAACTGACAACGACAAACAATCAACTAACAACTAGGGTCAATGCCCTTATGGTGGCAGCACCCGCCACAGCTCCAGCTGCAGGAGGAATGTCACAACGAGTTGAAGTCTTTTTGGACCCAGGAGAATATAATGGGTCAAAAGCAAAATTTGAGGAATGGTGGGCCAAAATGAAGGCTTGGTTAGAAATCAATGCCAACACCATCGTCCCCGCATCCTATGAGGCAGTAGTTTCTGTCCTCTCATGACTCAAAGGCTCCAAAGCCGGAGGATTTGCTCAGACTCACCTTGCCCAAGAAAGAGCCTATGACTGGGCCACATTAGTTGACAAAATCAAAGGACTCTTTTGAAGTATGAATCAGAAGGATTGGGCATGTGCACAATTGGCACAGTGCTACCAGGGCGATTTGCCCACAGACGATTTCATAATCAAATGGAAGGCATTATATCAGCAAGCTGCCATTGATGCTTCACACGCCATCAATCTGCTGGAAAAGAATACCTGCAGATCAATCATCGCACAAATCTTCCAAGAAGGGAAAAGGAAGAACAATACCCTGGCCACCTACCTAGCTAAGATCCACACCATTGGAATGGTGCAAGAAGCCCTGAATTTCATCAGGGGTAAAACAAGGCAACGTGCTTTAGCACAATCATCTTCTTTTTGGAGAGATCCAAACGCTATGGATGTAAGTGCAGTCAACAAGGGCTGCTACAACTGTGGTCAAGAAGGCCACTTTACCAAGAACTGCAAGAAGCTGATCGTCACCTGCCCCCTCTGCAAGTGGCTCAGTGGCCAACATAAGAAAGGCTGTAAGAAAGGAAACAGCCACAATGCACGCGAAGTGCACACATCCTGGGATGACAAAAAAAGCACCGACGATGAATGAGAGGTCTGACAGACCTCAAAAGGAAAAGGAAAGAGGCAGGACTTTTCAAAGTCCATACAAGGTATGAGTTTCGAAAAAGCAGCCACCTGGTTCAAAGATCAGGAGGCTATGTGAAAGAAGTTAGGAAAAGTTTGAGCCCACGGAACATATCTGGGTGTTCCAAGGGTTCTTTCTCGAACAAGTATTCCCCTTTGTCGGTTGAGGAGTCAGATGACAATGACTCAGCTGATGAAATTTCACCTACCTACATGTCAGGGGTGCCTCCTACAGAGCATGGCAGGGACGTTAAACCTGTGCTTGATTTCCCTTTTCTGAAAGAAGAAAAACTGTCAAGACTTCATCCTTCAGTCACCTTTCCCCCCGAAATCCCAGAAGAAGTATTCATACATAACATCAACCCTACATGGAAGATTATGCTTTCTATCAAAGTCGCACCCCTGAGTGCACATCATTCCCTTATGAAAGTCGATGCCCTGCTTGACAGTGGCACAAACGCAATCTTTATCTTTATCAACAGATCTTGGGTGGAGAAGCTCAAACTTCCCCTATCTAAATTACGACATGCAATTTCTGTTTTTAATATTGATGAAACAAAGAACTCCACAGGGAACATCACGCACTCAGTGGACCTTATGATTGAGTACCAGGGGCACCGTGAAAAAGCCACAGCAGAAGTCATGGACCTCAGAAAGAACGCTCTGATCCTTGGATTCTCTTGGCTGAAATGCCACAACCTGGAAATAGATTGGGTCAAGGGCTCAGTACGAATGATACATTGCCCCAGGCATTGTCACGCCCTCCAAGATAAGCCAGTCTTCGTTCACATGATCGAAAAAGAAGAAGAGGATATCCAATACCAGGTTCATGCCACTATCCACGCCCTAGAGGAAAAGACAAAGATGGACTCCGTGGCAGAGCAGCTTGTTCCTCCATAATATCATGACTATCTAAAAGTGTTCAGCAAAGCCAAATCTGAAAGGAAAGCCGATAAGAAAACTGTGGGACCATGCCATCGACCTAAAAGACACGTTTGAACCCAAAAAAGGTCACATTATCCCTTTATCCACACAAGAACAGGAGGAAGTCGCTGCTTTTCTAGATGATCAGTTGGCCAAAGGATACATTCGTCCCTCCAAATCCCCTCAAACCTCACCAGTATTCTTCATTCCTAAGAAAGATGGCAAGAAGCGCATGGTACAGGATTACCATTATCTAAATGAACACATGGTTAAGAATAACTACCTGCTGTCCTTGATTTCCTAATTGGTGGACAAGTTAAAAGGGGCTAAGCTATTTACGAAGATGGATCTTCGATGGGGCTACAACAACGTCCGTATCAAGGAAGGTGATGAATGGAAGGCCGCTTTTGTCTGCTACAAAGGAGCATTTGAACTCCTAGTCATGTACTTTGGGCTATGCAATTCCCCTGGCACTTTCCAAGCAATGATGAATGAAATCTTTGCTGATATGGAAGATGTAATCGTGGTCTACATTGACGACCTCATGATATTTACAAAAACGGACGACCAAGATGAACACGACAGAGTCGTGTGTGAAGTGTTGTGGAGATTAGAAGAAAATGATTTCTTCGTTAAACCAGAAAAGTGTTTCTTCTCAAAGAAGGAAGTCAAATTCCTTGGCATGATGGTTGGTGTCAACAGAATTAGAATGGATGATTCCAAAGTCAAAGCCATCTTGGAATGGCCAGAGCCAAAGAACATCAAAGGAGTTCGCAGTTTCCTTGGACTTGCCAATTTCTACCAAAGGTTCATCAAGGACTACGCACAACATGCTCAGTCCCCTGAATGATTTATTAAAGAAAGACCAACCCTTCGAGTGGAAAGAAGCACAACAAACCACGTTCGACATGCTCAAAGAACGTTTTACCACAGCATCCCATTTTGGCATTCCTAGACATTGATTGTCAATTCCGCCTTGAAACCGACGCCTCCGACTATGCCACAGGGGCTGTGTTATCTATATTAAAAGAAGACAAGTGGCACCCCATTGCCTATTCCAACCACAGCATGATGCCCGCAGAATGGAACTACCCCATTGCTGATAAGGAGATGTTGAGCATCATCCAAGCATTGGAAATTTGGTGCCACTACCTGGAAGGCTCTCGTCACCAGTTTGAAATCTGGAACGACCATGCCAACTTGAAATACTTTATGCAGTCTCAGAACCTGAATCATTGCCAAGCCCAATGGTGGCAATGGCTATCACGGTTCAACTATGTCTTTGTCTATAAGCCCAGCACTACTAACGTCAAAGCCAATGCACTCTCTAGGAGAGAAGACCACGCCGTTGGCATAGAACACAACAATGAAGGAATCACGATGATTCCGCTGGAGTGGATATGGACCATCCTGGTTGTAATCCACAATGAAGGTGAACAAATCCTACAATCCATTAAGAAGAAAGTACACGTGCTCAAAGAGAGCGAAATTAAGGAACTATGCAAAAAGCACGGAGTATGCCATATTATGCAACCAAGAAGGAAAAGTCTTCATCCCTGATGATGAATCCATTCATTTATCTATTATGAAAAGCTGTCACGACTCTCCAGTCACTGGTCACCCTGGTTATGAAAAGACCATAGAACTTCTCAGGAGAAGCTACTGGTGGTCCAACATGACTGTTTACGTCAAAGATTACATCGCTCGATGTGATCACTGTACATGCATGAAAGGAGGTAATAAGGCCCCAGTAGGCATATTAATCCCACTTTCTATTCCAGAAGGTCCCTGGCAGGACGTCTCTGCCAACTTCACTACTGATCTTCCCTCCTCTGGCACTTCGACTCCATCCTCATCGTTGTAGATCAGTTCTCTAAAGAAACTGTATTTATCCCGTGCAACAAAACAGTCACAGCACTGGATACCACTAAATTATATCTTCACCATGTTTGGAAGAACCATGGTCTCCCCCATTTGATTGTATCGGACTGTGGACCACAGTTCGCTTCCCAGGTTATGCAAGATGTTTGCGTTCATCTTGGAATTAAGTCTAAATTATTCACTGCACACCACCCACAGACAGACGGGCAAACAGAGCATATGAACCGAGACCTCCAGCAGTACCTCTGCATGTTCTGTGCCGAAAAGCAGGAAGAATGGTTGGACTGGCTTCCAATCACCCAATTCTCATATAACTTGAAGATCTCGGCATCTTCAAAGAAAACCCCATTCAAAGTCACATGTTCATATGTCCCCCATATGGGTGTGGAACAACGTGTCTCCAAAGCACCAGCCACTATGGAGTTTGCTGATTTAATGTGCAAGACTTTGGAGGAAACAAGAAATAGTCCAAAGGCATCCCAAGAGCGTATGAAAGCTCAAGTGGACAAACACCAGTCCAAAGCTCCACAATATCAGGTCGGAGATAAGGTCTGGTTAGCCACAAATAACCTGCACTTGACGTGCCAATCCAAGAAGTTAATGGAATGGTGGCTAGGCCCCTTCCCTATTCTAGAACTCATGGGCCCCAATGCGGTTAAGCTTAGACTTCCCAGGAGAATGAAAATCCATAACGTTGTGAACATCTCTCACGTAAAACCCTACAAAGAATAGTTGCCTGGTCAACCTGTAGTCTGGCCTGGCCCAGTTGACATTACCGAAGATTGCGACAAAGTTCACAAAGTAGATTATTTGGTTGATTCCCGCTTGAAGGGATGCTGCCTCAAATACCTGGTGCATTGGAAAGGCTTTGAAGAGACAGATCGTACATGGGAACCACTTGGGAATCTTTCTGGCACTCGGGATGCCATCCGCGAATTTCACATCCTTCACCCGAACACCCCACGAAAACTGTCCATGACCTTCACTGAATTCAAGAAGTTATTTAATCCATACATGAATTATACTGAGTGCAAGTCACCACTCTTGAATCACCTGGAAGTCAATCCCTAGAAGGGGGGTAGTGTTATGATCGGTATATTCCTGGACCCCTATGTTCGTTGGACTTAACGTTTTCCACATATAACAACAGACAATCTTAATCTTATTATCTTGTACTCACATACTCATCTCTATCTCATGCGTATTAGTCATCTCTTCACCCCCTCACTTCCATTTCACGCACGAGGCTTCTCATCTTCCCCGTTTCACATCTCCGTTCCAGATCTATGTTTCACTTCTTCACAGAAGCGTTTGATCACGCTTCCCTTTCATTCCTTGATACACATGTTTCACATATGTTCCGCTTCTCTTCCATTCTGCCACACTGCGTGTTGGCCTCATGTGTTTCACTTCCGTTTCACCCTATGCCCTTTTTTCCATTTGTTCCCAGATCGTTAGATACAGTCACAACATGTACATACCTCTAGTAGGTACTTAAGGCTCGATGCCAGCACCAGAGAACTCCAGTCTAGTTCTCTTGGTGTTTTCCCCTAAAGCACTATAAGAAGGACTCCATCGGCCTGACAAGCCTTTTCTCAATTTGCCCTCCAGTCTATGGCTATCTTTTGGCAACCTAAGGGAGCTACGCTCTAGGGTTGTTTCAAAATGTATTGCTTATCTTTATGCAAACACCCCAGGTGTGAAAGATTGGGGTGAATGTAGGAAGTGGCCTCACTCGACTATATCATGATTGTGACTTCACCTCTGAAAAGGACAGTGCCTTTGTTGATGCATTGGAGTTGGGAAGGCTTGCAAAGGAGTATAGCATATCACCTCATGCAAATATTGGTCCTGCAGACCTCAGTGCATCAGTACTGCAGATGTACCTGCCAAAGGACCCACAGATATGTGTCAGCATGAACTAGATCAATCATCTACTCAGTGAAGCATAGGTGGAGTATGCTGTGCTTGATGACTATGTATCATGACAGATATTCCAGGCTTTCAGTGACACCACAAGTCCTCAGCTAATGCCTATGAATGAGCATGCTACAGGTGGAACTCCCATCTTTTCCTATTGAAGGACCACTTACTTGTCATGGCCCATGGATATATTGCACCAGATTGCCCCAAATAGTACAATGGAATCAATGTTACAAAGACATGGGTCCTTGTCACAATCACTGAGGTCCTCATTTTAGATCACATTGTGTCTCCTGAGCTTCTTCTGACACACAAGACAACTCCACTAGCAAACTTCTCTCCTCTCCCATTTATCCTTTTTTGCAAGATCAACCATGTCTACATCTGCACACCTTCATCTGAGCATTATCAAGACTCCAACACTGACTCACCAATCTGACAGCCTGCTACTGCAACCAGCAAGTTCCAACAATTCCAGCTTCCATCATCTAAGCCCACTGGTGCCATCAACATGATTTCAACAGCACTGGATATGTACAACACTGATCTGGATCTATTCAAGCACTCAGACAGTCAATGACCCAATGAGCCATTGTGGTTTTCTGACATGGATAGCCATGATGCTGATAAGAAGGGTGGTGAACAACATGGAGGCAAGTCAGTGGTGGATCCAACTGTAGAAGTAGAAGTACAAGAACTTCAACAGAGACTTGATGCTGCTTGTGCAGGTCTCAGTGACCTGCATAAAACTAGTTTCATATATGCACATAACAAATCAGTCATCCAAGAAGTGGAATTTCCACAGCTCTCTATAAACCATACTCCTTGATACCATAGGGAAAGATAGCCCCTATCATGACCTACATACCCCTATTTTTCCAGATTTTTTCACCTACCAGTTATTGAAATGTTCATTAATCTCTCTAGTCATACCCTTACACTTGCACATTTGTACATACCATACTATTCCTTTGATTTTTCTTTATTTATCTGATTACTTAGCTAAAGTGCCAGTAAGACAAAGTGATCATGTGACCCTTAGCTACCATGTGACCTTGTCCCCATATGTAGTCCACCCTGCACAGCATAGCCAGCCTCTTTGGCAGAGCATCCCAGATTTGGACTCCTCTACTCAAAGTGCTTCTCCTTAATGTGCCTGGGTTTGACAGCTTGTGCCTGGCATTAGTAAGCGATTGTGCCTTAATTTATAAGCCACTAGTCCTCTGATTGGCTGGCACAGCCTCCTGTATTTATGTATATAAAGGGGAGTATTTTGCCCTGTAGAGATTATCTCATCTTCTACCTCAGATAATCTCATCTGATAAGAGATCCCCTGGGAAACCTAATAAGACCTAATAAGGCAGGGTACCCCAGAGCAAAGTAAATAGGAGTTTAGAACTACTACTAGGGTATTAGGGCTTGTACCTAAATAAAGGACAAGTATCTAAGACTATCTTTTTAGGAGAAATCCCTTTTTGGGCAACAAAAGGCATCTGGTCCCTATTAGTAAGCTACCTAAGCGTCCTGTAGTACCAAATAAGGGCTATACTTTGCCTCTCTAAGCCAAACTTGCCAACTCCTTAGTTGAGACAATAAGATCAAGTTATAATAACCCTTCTGAGTCTACTAAGTGTATCATCAAGTTAACTACCAACCAACAGCTGAGCATCTCAACTCTTGACATCTCAGCATATTGCTGGATTACTCCACCATCTTGACATCTGAACTTCTTGCCATCTAGATGTTACATTCCTAGGGCAACCCATTATTCTTTTAATTAGCATTCCCTAAGCAAATCTTTGCTAGGGCCCATTAGAACAACCTACTTATAGGAGTCCTACTACACCTTACCTACACTTACTACCCTAAGGGGTTAGCAAGTTTCCTACCCACATATCATTAGCATTAGATAAAACCTACTGTAGGTCAAGTGCCTAAATTGCCCACCTTTTATACTACCCAAGTACAAGTTTCCACAGTCATTTGGCAATCTATTACCATTCTCTTGAGTCCATTAGGTGCATAATATATCTAGGATCACCCTCACTAATCAGACTTTAGGCTGAAACCATCTTTAACAACTAATTTGTAAACTTATGTACATGGAGGATTGGCGAACAAACCATGGCTCTTGGTGCATTAAATTTCCCTTTTCTACTTGAAACTAAACATACTGCCATTAGCTCCGCCAAGGGTAGACCTCTTGTACTTCCCTTGAGTAAAGTATTCTAGCCTGTGGAGATAAGACATATTGTCTAGAAACCACTAATTTTTGGTTGATTCTTTGTTGTCTTGTCTAGGAGAAAGACAGCACCCTGTGACCTGACTGTTCACCTCACAATGATGACAACAGCATGTTGATGGCACACCACTATGCCAGTGCCACCAGGTGCAACTCAATGCATGCATCAACAACAATAATAATAATGACACATCAATGGCACCATCATGCCACCACTGTACCACCTGATACAATGTGTGCATCAATAATAACAATGACAGTGGCATGGCAATGGCACCACTGTGCCTGTGCCATCAAGATGTGATGACAATGCTTACAATAACGACAACAGCACCCTAGCACCACTGCCTGTGCCACCAGACATGATATGACACATGCAACCATACAGTAATGACAATAGCAATGATGGCACCACTGTGCTCATGTGGCCATGCCACTCAATGTGTGATGCAAATGACAACAATGATGCATACAATGATGACAATAGTGTACCACTGTTCTGGTGTCATCAGACACAATACAATACCTGCAGCAACAATGATGACAGCATAGTGCCACCAAATGCAGCAATGCCATATAATGCATGTAATGGCCATGATGACATACACAATAACAACAACAGCACATTGTTGTACTGGTGCCACATCAATGATACAGTGTGACGTGCACAGCAACAACAACAACAACAACAATGATGGCACATCTGTTATAATTTTTCTCTTCATTAGTCATTGATGATGCATCCCCTGACCTAAACATTCTATCACCTTCTATCATGTTCCATGATGATGCATCCTCTAGTACTTATACCTGACTGTCTGTACTTTTATTCCTCATACTCATTTTATGCAATACTAGTGTATTCTTGTGTCCAGACATCCGACTGACTCTGATCATTGTCCCTTGTAACCTCATTGAATCTTCATCCCTTGTCTTGTATCTCACAAGAATCCTTGACTCTTAGCTCTAAATACTTTCTCAGACATAGTGTCTCTTTGTGAGTACCTCCTAAGAAGTATTTCATCCTAGTCTTTTCTTTGTATATGCTATAACAGCTGCCAACTTGCAACTATGCTTGATACATCTATCTTTTTATTTTCTTCACTTCCTCAAGGATAGATTTCCTTATCAAGCACCTTGGACAGGTGCCACCCCTTCATCAAGTACCCAGGATAGGTGCTACCCCTTATCAGACACCTTGAATAGGTGCAATTTCCTTATCAACTGCACTGGACATGCACAATCAAGTTATCTATGCACCAGAAGTACAATTAACTCACATTAGATATGTGATAACCCTTATCTCTTGATTGCTGGCAATCTCTATCTAATCTCTGGGATGGTCTGGACCACCCTCCTATGTTTCACCTCTTCACTATGTCACCATGTCACACCTTCACACCTTCACCATATCATAGGATACTCCTCCAACCCTTCACATCTTCACTCTTTCACCTCTTCACCTCTTCACCTCCTCACCCTCTCACCTCCTCATCTCTTCACCCTGTGGTATGGCTATACCTTCTCTTCTGATCATATATTATTCTTCTATTCCTGATCCATGCCTCCTCCTCATGCCTTTCATGTCCTGCCACATCATGCTTCTTCATTTATGATCATTCATTAATCTATGATCTCTGCCACACCCTCATAGTCAGGGTTATGCTTTCATTTCATTATTTACATCCCCCCTCCTCATGTTTCTGCTTCTTTTCATGCCTTTCCCTCCTATTATGCTTCCATTCCATGGCTGTACTGATACATGTGTTGCACACATGTTCAGGGACTCATTTTATCTATAGATCTATGCACAACATGTACATACATTTATGTAGTATATAAAGCCCCCAAGCAGAGGCCAAGGCTCCCTAGTCTTGTCCTCCTTGGAGTTTTCCCTTCTGCTCCTCTGGCTGACTCACTCCCCTCTCTCTATTCTTATGTGGGTTGATTCCTCAAAACTATGCTACTAAGAAGTTAGCTATCAAGTGTACTCAAGAGCAAGCAGCCTTAGCTAAAGCTTTAGGTTGTTTCATATGCTACATGTAACAAAAGAACAAGTGTATTCTTTTGTTCCTCCTATTTAGAAGCAGGACCTCCCCTGTAAACAACATTTCCACTGACTGAGTCCTTTGATGAAGCTATAGGCTTTGAGTAAACCCAAACTCAGACTCCGACATTGACACTGACCCAGAACAACCCACTGTAACCCCTGAATCCAGTACCATCCAGCAACACAAAATTCCTCATACTCCAGCAAACCCCCTGATCATTGAACCACCCCCCACTCTCATGTCTTGCCCAGCCACTGAGTTAAAGGCAGCCCTTCCTGCTGATGTCTTCAGAGAACTTGTTAACTCTATCTGATGGATCAAGGCCATGAGGGTCTACTTCTCCATCAACCCCACTCTGTATTTCACTGACAATGAAAAGATCTTAACTACACTCAACAAGATGAGTCAAGGACATGATATCTCATTCTCTGAGATATGGTATGATCAGATGACTGATATCATTATTCCAGTCACTGATAAGACCTTTGATAAGTTTGTAGAAAATTTTGAATCTATCTTTTACTTTTTTGACATTAAAGCCACTGTCCAACATGGACTCTCCAAACTATCCCAGAAATCCTTCTGCTGCTCTGATGAAATTACCGAAGACAGTTTTCAGAAATATATCACTAATTTCCAAAACCTCTCCTTCCGAGCAGGTATCACTGACAACATGACCCTCATTGATCAGTTTTTCCTTGGACTGGACCAACAACTGGCCATCATGATTCTCTCCATGGCTGTTATCTCCACCACCATCAATGGATGGGTTGACCAGACAAAGACTTTTCATGCACAGAAGATGCATAATGTTACGCATAGCATACACAAAGAGAAAACTCAAAGGAGATACTTCTCAGGAGGTACTCATAAAGAGACACTACGTCTGAGAGAGTATGAAAGACTTTGGGATCAAAGGTTCTCGAAGGATAAAAGATCTCAAAGGATAAAGGATGATGGACAAGGATCTGAGTCGATCGGACGTCAGGACACAAAAGTACGCTAGTATTGTATAGAACAAGTGTAAAGAACTACTGGTACAGGTGGTCAAGTATAAGTACTAGGGGACACGTTATCAGAGAACTTCATAGAAGATTGTGAAATGCTTAGGTAAAAGGATGTGTCACCTAGGTCATGTGAAAAGAAGGAACTACAAGACCGATGTAAGAGAATCAGTACTTGTCTGAAGAGTCAAGAAAGAAAGAACAAAAGGAATCAAAGAAGACAAAAGGTAGAAGTAAAAGGATTTACAAGGAATAAACCAAAGATCCATATCGTCCTGTATAATCCTAAGAACAGGTGTATATGTCGAGGAAAGCAGAAAAGGTAGAGATGATATGAAAGAAGAAAAACTATAACACATAGCCTAGCCTTGAAAGAAGGAAAGTCTTACTTTTCCTCTTGATCTTCAACAACCATCAGAGACCCCTATGTCATGGACATTGATGTCATCACCCTTTTGAAACTCACTTCCCAAGAATGTGCTAAATGCATGCAAGAAGAAAGATGTTTCCATTGTTGAAACATGGGACACAACATTTCCCAATGCACAGAGTCTAGAAATACTTTCTCTTGACCCTCTCCTCGCCTTCAGACCATCTGCGCCACAGAAACAAAGACTTCCCCCATTCCTCTGGAAACTCCCTCCATTCTTTCCACTTTCATAAATTTCCTCAAGACTTAGGTCCAGTATGGACTGCGAAAGCAAAGTGAAATGAAAAGTGAATTCTAAGTCATGTGCGAACACCCTGTTGTCTTCTTTCTAGATAAGATCAGTAGAAACACTAAGAAATGCTTACCAGACAATCAAATCTTATCTCCATGGATAGTGAACCTGAAGCAAGGTGAAGAGGATACTCTTCCCTGGTCGAGTTGATACTAGAAATAAGTATCAATCTTGTAGAAAGGGGTTGACTATCAGGCACGTGGTTCATTCGTCAATCATCAATGAGGTTGAGGGGGATTGGGGTTCAGTAACATGTTAAGGGTCTGGCTTTCAGTTGGGGTGGTGTATGAAATGTACAGTAGATAGTTGGGAAAGTTGGAAAAATGGTCTAGACAATTCTTGGATTGCTAGAAGGGTACTTGGTAGTGACTAGGGTTACTTCCCTAAGATGCACTCTCAATGGGCTTCCAATTAGCTCCAGTCAATTAGGAATGCTCAATTGGGTAGGTAGTGTTAATATACTTCACTCTCACTACTGATCCTCACATGTCGCTTAAATATACAGAATAGTCTTTCCTAAACTGATTCTATTATGCACTAAGGAGTTGGCAATCAGCTTATATGCTCGACTCGACCCTTTCCCAAGGTACTAATGAACTATTAGGTCTCCCTACTAGCTGGAAATCTATTCCCTTTAGTTGCCCACTCTGGGGTTTTCTCCTTAAAGGTGTCCTAACTGTCCCTATCCTAAGGGATGCAGTATACTCCTAACTATGGGTCTAAGTAGCTCTATTTATAGCGTGGGAAACTTCTCTACACAGCCTCACTGTTTGTTTGTAGAGGGGTACACTTGTGAGCACTTGTTGATTGAGATTTACTCAAGTAGGAATCTTTTTCCTAAAAGAGAGAACCTGCCAAATGGGGCTGAATCACGCTCCTTATATAGTAATTTACATGTGGCTGTGCTACCTTCGGTTCCGAGGTGGCTGTGCCAAGATATGACTCATACTAACTCATATTGACTCACTTTGACTCAACCTGTCAAAAAATGACTTGCAATGAACTAAAAATAGCCTTTGGCTTGGCAATGACTCATGTTGACTCATCATGACTCATGCTGACTCATTATGACTCATTATGACTCATGCTGTGCAGGTCACATGATCATTCTGCTAGTCTAGGGGCAGTACTTTGGTTAGTTCTCATTTGACTCACTTTGACTCATATTGACTCATTATGACTCATGCTGTGCAAGGTCACATGATCTGAGTCAGGTGATTCGCAACTGAGGTCACATGCTCCAATTGCTTCTCTGACACTTGGCTAAGTACTCAAGGGTAAAAGAGATATTAAGAAAATGGTTTGCTATGTAGTTGTAGGTAGTAATAAAAGTTTGTTGGAAGAAATCATTTTGTTTCTCCACAACCTGTAAACGAACAAATAAGGAAAAATAGAGGTACATACTAGACACTATGGTCTATATGTCCCTCAATTAGCTAAGCATTTGGACCGTGGGAATATAGTGAAAACTCAAATCTCGGGTCAAATATCTAGCATCAGATATACAATAACTATGTGTCTGCATCCAAACATTTTGGTGCAGGTCACCGTGACATTGTACTGCCACATGGAATTAGCCAGATTCCCCTCAGGGGGTTTGTAGCAACTCAGCGACACAGCGATGCAACAACGTCCTATTACCACCATGATGTCTGACTTTAGCAGAGTGTCGTCAGCCCGCTCCTTGCACTCTCATGGGCCGATCATCAATCCTCTCCACTTGAGAGACAGTCACCATTCAAAAGCTCGCAAGAAGGCAGTCCACTGGAATGAGGAAGAAACCACGGCACTTCTCGAGTTTCTCATCACCGAATTACCCAAGCGTGGCGATGGAAACTTCAAGAAAGTTATGTACCTGGATGGCAGCATCATCTCTCATGGTGACCAGATTTACTGTCAAGAAGGGTGGGGTGAAAGATGCTGAATCATGCGAGTGTAGATACCAACTGGCAAGTTTTTTCTCTATTTATTGAAGTGGTAGCTAACAAAACAAATAGATGAAGAAGTAGTACGAGGCAGTTTTCAATCTCAAGAACAATGTGTCTGGTTTCTTGTACAGTGATAAGGACGGGGCAGGGATCTTCCTCGGACAAAAAGATATATGGACCAGATACGTTAAGGTATTGTGATGAGTATTGAACAAGTGGGGGATCACATCACTGACTTGGATTGTATAGTCTAATCTGAGTGCAAAGCCCTTCAAAACTAAGGGCTTTGTCCACTACCATTTAATCGAGGTGTTGATGTCTAACAAGAGCCAGGGGAAACACACTCTGCGTCCCCCCACCAATCACCAGCCATTACCCGAATCAGCCAATGGAGCAGGTGCTCGTGGCTCTGTTCACCCACCAGCCACTACTGGTGGTCCCCTCGATCTCCAGCAGCTGTTTTCTGCCACAGATGAAATCGGTAATGACACCAGCATCAACCAGCTGAGGAACCAGGCCTCAGCACCTTCGTCTACTGACCTGAACACCCTTCCCCCATCAATACCATCCAGCTTCATTGGACAGCCAATCGGAATCACACCCACTCCATCTGCACTCACAAGTGTTAGCCGTATAAAGAGAAAGTCACCTGCCTCTGAGTCATCAGCAAATGGCTCATGCAAAAGATCACGCCCTGCTTCCATGACAGCAATGGCACAGCAAGCAGGTGGTGTGGCAATGCAGGAGATCGCTGCTGCAGTAAAGGATTTCACCTGTACTATGGCCCCCCCTCTCCCACCCATCGACGATCTTAGCGCTGCTATCGATATCCTCAACCAACACATCAAGCTCACACCAATGCAGAGACTCAATATCAGCGACTTTCTCATGCTTGACAAGAACAAAAATCACATGACTATATTCCGGAAACTTGACAAAGAATTGAGGGAGGTGTGGTTGAATCACAGGTTGTCAGAAATTGAAATTGCTCGTCAGGCTCATGGATTTGACATTATAACCATAAACGATTGAATCACAGTTGTACATTATCATGACTTTGATGTAACTATATCACATATGTACAATTCTATGTTGTTGTGCGCGGTACGATATGCTATATGATTGAGTTTGTGATCAATATGATCTGGTCTATGATGTGCAATATGGTATACATACACCGGTAGTACATGACATGTGATACAGCCTACAGGTCATGATGCACAAGCTCCTCCTGATAATCAATCCACATCTCTTG
The DNA here is from genome assembly GCA_025782845.1 of Boletus coccyginus. Lineage (NCBI taxonomy): Eukaryota > Fungi > Basidiomycota > Agaricomycetes > Boletales > Boletaceae > Boletus > Boletus coccyginus. Next base: position 534,466 of record JAHZSR010000025.1, read on the forward strand.
TGCAATGTTATTATGGCATTGGTCCGCGCTTCTTCTTTCTGCTGCATCTGCCAGCCCCTCACCAAGGCTCAAGCTGCCACCTGGGAGTTGATCTCCATCATCCACCAGGGGGTCCTGTCCTTCAAGTTCCGGGTCGAAAAAAGCATCTGGATCGTAATGTCGGATGAAGTTGTGAATGGCGCAAAGTGCAAGTGGAAGCCATGCTTGGATATGCATGTTATCCTTAGAGGGTATTTGCAAGACACGAAATTGACACTTTAGAACACCAAAATTGCACTCAATCACGTTGCGAAGTGCAGCGTGTCGTAAGTTAAATAGTTCTTCTCTCGTTTGTGGCCTGAAAACCATTGTGAGTACCCACAGATGTTTTGATTGGTAGAATCAGATCTTGTACCTCAGATTAGCTTGACGCCACTCTTTCAAGTGATACTGAACCCCCCGATATGGCACTAGAAGGGTGTTGTAGGTTTCAAACCTTGCGTCAGCAAGGAGGTATTTTCCCTGCAGTATCTCCAAGTCATGCATATGAGTGTTGTGCCATAGTTTGGCATCTGCAGTTGAGCCATCCCAGCCAGTAAGCACATAAATGAAGAGGAAGTCAAAATTGCAGATGAATAGGCAATTTTGGGATAGATAACCCTTCTGATTGCGCATATAGGGATGGTCGTTGACGGATATGAAAGCACGAATGTGGGTGCCATCTACTGCACCGATGCAGTCATGAAAGAAACGAAAATGGGGATTTTCGGTGATCACAACAGAGATTTGGATATCTTCTGTTGGAAATTGAACCTGGGAGGTGTAGAAAGGTGCACTCGAAAAGAAAAAAATCATCCATTTGAAGTATCTGATTTGAAGCATCAGATGTGGGAAAATGTGGAGTGAATGAAGGATTCTGACCTGCAGATTGTATTCATTGAGTGTTGAAATTGCTCTCCAACATGTTGAGATGATAGGCTAGTGACACATGTATACAAGAAAATGCCAAGCTGCTCCTCGACCAATATTCCATTTCATGAGTCCAAAATGCCATGTTGTCTCAATACATGCACCAGCTGGTCAAAGACATCAAGATTGACACCTAAGCATGTCAGGATCCTATTGGGATGGCCATTGAGTAGCTCAAGTACCCACCCTTCACCTGTCAGGATGGACGTATGATAAGGAATCAGTGCAGCGGTGTTCAAAAACAGGAGATGGTAATAATATGTGACTTGGGCAACGAGGAGGGAGACGAGAACAGCTAGGCGGTGGCAGCGTTCTATCTGAAACGAGGCTTGTGCCTCTGGATCCATTGTAGTAGCAGTCTGAGTGCTTATCACTGATCAGACTCTGGGAGCGACGGGGGGAATCCGGCTGATTCTGTGTGGCAGTACAATGTCACAGGGTGTTCATACGTGACCTAGAGTTCACTTTTCACTTTTTGTTTCACTTTGCTTTCGTGGTCCATACTGGACCTTAAGGAAAGGAAGAAGGTAAAATCCTACAGGTATTACAAATGTATTACAATGAATCCAAACCTGGAAAGGAAGAAGTCTCCATGATGAATATTAATTAGGATTTTTAAATTGGAAAGTTGTATTGATATCTTTTTCCCATAATCTCAATCATGTACTTGTAACACCTTGCAATGAATGAACTTCTCATTTCCCAGTGAAATTACAAGTTGGAAATCAAACCGTTGTCACCACCACTTTTACTGACTCTGGAGCCACAGGAAATTTTATTGACCTTGGACTTTTTTTCCATATGAACTTTCCTATGCAATGCCTCTTCAAGCCAATTGAGGCATACAATATTGATGGAACAACTAATAAGAAAGGAACTATCCTCTGGAAGGTCCAATCTTTAATATACATCACCAGGTGACCCAAACACATTGAACTCATGGTCATTTCTCTCAAGCGTAAACAAATCATTTTGAGCATGCCTTGGCTCAAAACTCAAAATCTTCAAATCGACTGGACATCTCACACCATCTTATTCCCTCAGCCTAACTCCTCCACATCCCCCATTGAAGAATCTCCCCAACATTACCTACTTCATTTACTTGATCTTGATGTTGACCAAGAAATCTCCTTTCTTTTTACTGAACAATATCCTAATGGAGTTGATGCATCTCCTAGTGAGTACCTCCCCTAGGAATCCACTGGAGAAATGATCAACAAAGTGATGCTATCCATGCAACTTGCCCAAGAAAATAAACCACTCAACATATCTCTCCTTTCTTGGTATAAAAACTTCAAGGACATTTTTTCTGAAAAGACTTATGATCAACTACTCCCGCATTGTTCTTTCGATCACACCATTGACCTCAAACCTTCATTCATTCCCAAGATCACCAAAATCTATCTTCTCAATCCCAAGAAGCAGGATACTTGCCAATCTTTCATTAATGAACATCTTAAGATCAGACACATCCTCCCTTTGAAATTCCCACAAGTCACACCTTTCTTTTTGTTTCCAAGAAAGACAACTCTCTTCATCCTTGTCAAGACTATTGCTATCTAAATTCTCACACTGTCCACAATGCATACCCCCTCCCTCTCATCCCTCAACTTATAGATGACATAAAAGATTTCACCTGGTTCACCAAATTTGACATTCATTGGGGCTACAACAATGTTCACATCAAAAAAGCTGATCAATGGAAAGTGGCTTTCATCACCCCATTTGGTCTTTTCGAATCCACTGTCATATTCTTCAATTTCTGTAACGTCCCTCCCACCTTTCAAGCATTCATAAACCACATCTTTGCTGCCATGCATGATCACTGAAGAATGGCTCAAGATCTATATGGATGACCTCAGAATCCATACCAATGGAGATCTTGTCCTTCATTACAAGTAAACTCGCCTGGTCCTCCTTTATCTCTGAGAACACAATCTCTCTCTTAAGCTGGCTAAATATGTCTTTAATGCTCCTCGCATTGAATTCCTTGGTATAATCATTGGCCAAGGCCAAATTGCAATAGATCCTATCAAGATCTCTGCCATTTGTGACTGGAAATCCCCTACCTTCATCAAAGACATTCACTTTTTTCTTGGTTTCATCAACTTTTACCAGAAATTCATCCCCAACTTCTTCCACACCATTGTCTCCTTGACCTTATTAACTTAGAAAGATCAATCTTGGACCTGGGCCATGCTCGGGTTGGGACAGACGATCGGGAATGACAGAACGAGAAGTGGAAACATACTTATGAAGGTCGGGTCCACTTGGATGAACACAGGATAAGACGGGAATATCGCTGGACACATTGGACAATCTAGAGGATGCTGGAAAAGGGGAAAAACTCTGTATATGGACGTAGAGAGCCTCCAGCTCCTATATCGTTCAAGATAATAATCTCAATCCTGAATGGGTAAGGAGAGGTAAATACAATGGAAAGTGAGGTAGATGATGGAAGGGGGAAGACATTTGATGTATTGATAGAATCCATATAGATAAAGAATAGATAAACCACATCAAGGGAGAGCATCCAAGTGAAGTTGTAAGGGAAGACCAAACTCAGCTGGAAGGTCGCTTGGGACTGATTGAAAATGGTAGTGTTGAGTCAAGGAGACTTCATGGAAGAGATGAACCAATTCCTAAGTAACCATATCCTCTTCATATAAAGGGAGGACCTTGATGGCATGGAGGGGGACAGTATTTGTGAGGATGATGGCATAAAGCAAATGAATGGCAGAGATGGGTAAGAAGGTAGGCAAGACTCACCTGGTATACAGAGGGGAGGTAAACACAGAAGATAAAGATAAAGATGAAGATGCAACAGTGGAAGAAAGAAATGACATATTGATTGTTCAAAAAGATGAAATCAAAGTAAAACATATACTGAGGGAGTACTTCATGAAAAGATATCACTTCCCAGGTAGAAAGAGAAAAAGAAAAGTGAAGACTTAAAAAATATAATAGGTCCATTTATATGAGGAGAGAATGGTGGGAGTGTGATGGAGATTGCTTTCTGGTTTTCACGTATTTTCAGCTGAAGAGCAACCTTTCCATGCAGTCAGGTACAAGTGGCAACCTTGTATTCCTTTATGAGCCACAATGTGATCTACTTTGCATTCTTCTTCAGCATCAATGAGATCAGATGAAGGTTGGAAAAAGGAAGGACCATGTGCTTCAGTTTGGCAATAAGAAGATAAGAAAAAAGTGTGAAATATGTCATGAATCTTCCCCATGGAAGGTAGTCGGAGTTAGTAGATGAGGGAAGATAGGACCTGAGAGATTTCAAATGGTTTGTGATATTTTGGGATGAGTTTTTAGGATGGATATCCAAGATAAAGATTAATGGCTTTTAGCCAGACTTTGTTGCCTACTTTCCATGGGGAGAACTTTCTGGAAGATTGAAGCATCATAATCTGATGAGTGGATTCATGTGCAGTGAGGGCTTTTTTTCAGATGTTTTCCAGGGAGAACAAACAATTTTCTAAAGTGGGAATAAATATTTTTTCCAGAGAGGGATATGCACGAGGTTCATATTCATATAAGAGGGAGAAAGGGGATGTTTTCATGGAGGAATAAGGAATGGAATTGTGGGTGAATTCAGCAGAAATAAGGAAATTTGTCCAATCATGTGGGTTGTTGAAGCAAAAGATATGAAGATAGGTTTCAATCTCTTGATTGGTTCGTTTAGTTTAACCATCTGTCTGGGGATGATATGTAGTGGAAAGATGGACATTGTATTTGAGGAGTTGGGCAAGTTCTCTGGCAAAGGCAGAGGCAAATTGAGGATCACGATCAAAGATGATGGAGTTATGAAAACCAAAGCATTTGAATACAAAATCAAAAAAGAGTTGGGCAATCTCTTTGGCATCAATGGTTTTAGAGCAAGGTGCAACCTTTGTAAGGCCATGGTCAACCACAACCATTAAGGAATCATAGCCATGAAAAAGGGGAAGGTCAGTAACAAGGTCAATAGATAATTGGTGAAAGGGGATGGAAGAGAAAGATAAGATCAGGAGAAGGGGTGAAAAGTGGTTGGATGAGTGAGGACTTTGTGTTGTTGACAAATAGAACTACCAGCCACAAAATGAGAAACAAAGGAAGAAAGGCCAGGCCACCAGAAATAACACTCAAGGATGGCCTTAGTATGGAAATGGCTCAAATGACCAGAAAGGGAAGAAAAATGGATCAAATGGAGCAAGGATGAATGAAAAGATGAAGGAATATACATGTGATGTTTAAAGTAAATATGGCCATTGTCAAAAGTCCAATCAAAAAGAGAAGAACAAGGAAACAGGGGAGATCTATCAGCAAGGTTGGCGAGAGCATGAAGAACAAGAGGGTTGGAAGAAGAAGAATTTTTAATATGAGTGGCAAGAGAAGTGTCCAAAGGATTAATAACAGTGGAATTAGGAAGAATGGAAGTATTAGCATTGTTGAGGATGGTATTGACATGATCTCTGCAAGAGAGAGCATCAGCAGGGGCCATTTGAGTTTCAGGAAGAACTTTTCAGACAACATCAAAGTCTTGGAGAAAGAGAGACCAGTGGGCTTGATGGTAGAAAAGTTTATGAGGATCTTTGAGGTAGAAAAGGTTTTTATGATCAGTAATGATGGTGATGGGATGAGAAGTGCCTTGAATATATTGATACCATTTGATAAAGGCAAGAATGACAGTGAGGAGTTCACAGTTGTAAATATCATAGTTATGTTTGGCAAGTGCAAAGGTACGAGAGAAATAAGCACAGGGATGGAGATCTCCATTGACATCAGCTTGAAGGAGAACAGCTCCTGCAGCAAGGAGAGAGGCGTTAGCCATGATGGAAAACAAGTGAGTGATGTTGGGGATGGCGAGAACAGGTGAGTGACATTGAAGATGGCGAGAATGGAACTAGTTGTGAAAATGGCTTTGAGAGAGTTGAAGGTATATTGCTGGAGGAAGGTCGGTCAATGACTAACATAACGTAACTAGTTCTATTCATTTTCGTATGTCATTCTTACTTTATCCCATTTCCCTATTTGTACATTCAATCACTGGCAGCACTTACTTCCGTCCAGATCATTCTAGATCATTTTTACTTTGTTCCATTGAAGGGTCGCTGTATGCGACTACAGGGCAATCCGTACCTTTGCACATGGTTTCTTGTTTCTTTCTATGTGACATTGTTACCCATGACAGCGAAGATTATTTTTTTCACAGCCTTCGATCGTGCCTTCCATGGTTACCTTATATGTACTAAGTCTTGGGTGTTGCCTGGACTATAAAATCTATACCCTTTGTGGGAATGCAGTACCTTCTTTCCAGCTCAATCTTATGATTCTAAGTCTTTCCTCCACCTCATCCAAAACTTCATCATCTTTCCCGCTGTCTTCTTCTAGATAAGATCAGTAGAAACGCTAAGAAAACGCTTACCAGACAACTAATCTTATCTCCACGGGTAGTAAACCTTTAGCAAGGTGAAGAGAGTACTCTTCCCTGGTCGAGTTGGTACTAGAAATAAGTATCAATCTCGTAGAAAGGGGTTGACTATCAGGTACGTGGTTTGTTCGTCAATCGTCAACGAGGTTGAGGGTGATTGGGGGTTCAGCAAAACTGTTGAGGGTCTGGCTTTCAGTTGGGGTGGTGTACGAATTGTACACTGGATGGTTGGGGAAATGGTCTAGACAACTCTCAGGTTGCTAGGGGGGGGGGGTACTTGGTAGTGACTAGGGGTACTTCCCTAAGATGCCAATTGGCTCCAGTCGATTAGGAATGCTCAATTGGGTAGGTAGCGTAAATACGCTTCACTTTCGCTTACTGATTCACACACGTCACTTAGTCACACAGAACAGCTTTTCCTAAACTGATTCTATTATGCACTAAGGAGTTGGCAATCAGCTTAAATGTGCTCGACTTGACCCTTTCCCAGGGTACTAATGAACTATTAGGTCTCCCTACTAGCTGGGGATCTATTCCCTTTAGTTGCCCACTCTGGGGTTTTCTCCCTAAAGGTGTCCTAACTGTCCCTATCCTAAGGGATACAGTATACTCCTAACTTGGGTCTAAGTAGTTCTATTTATAGCGTGGGAAAATTCTCTACACAGCCTCACTGTTTGTTTGTAGAGGGGTACTCTTGTGAGCACTCGTTGGTTGAGATTTACTCAAGTAGGAACCTTTTTCCTAAAAGAGGGAACCTGCCAAATGGGGCTGAATCGCGCTCCTTATATAGTAGTTTACATGTGGCTGTGCTACCTTCGGTTCCGAGGTGGCTGTGCCAAGATATGACTCATACTGACTCATATTGACTCACTTTGACTCAACCTGTCAGAAAATGACTTGCAATGAGCTAAAAATAGCCTTTGGCTTGGCAATGACTCATGCTGACTCATGCCGACTCATTATGACTCATTATGACTCATTATGACTCATGCTGTGCAGGTCACATGACCATTCTGCTAGTCTAGGGGCAGTGCTTTGGCTAGTCCTCATTTGACTCACTTTGACTCATATTGACTCATTATGACTCATGCTGTGCAAGGTCACATGATCTGAGTCAGGTGATTCGCAACTGAGGTCACATGCTCCAATTGCTTCTCTGACACTTGGCTAAGTACTCAAGGATAAAAGAGATATTAAGAAAATGGTTTGCTAAGTAGTTGTAGGTAGTAATAAAAGTATGTTGGAAGAAATCATTTTGTTTCTCCACAACCTGTGAATGAACAAATAAGGAAAAATAGGGATACATACTAGACACTATGGTCTATATGTCCCTCAATTAGCTAAGCATTTTGGACCGTGGGAATATAGTAAAAACTCAAATCTCGGGACAAATGTCTAGCATCACATATACAATAACTATGTATCCGCATCCAAACAGTTTGGTGCAGGTCACCGCTCATATCTGGTCCTTATCCTTGACCGGAAATTCACTTCATCTACCCGGATCCCTCTATTTCAACTGGGTTCATCTGGATCGACTGTCTCGCCTGCAGGAAAGTCTTTGCACACCCTTCTCACCACTAACCTACCTCAGGCCCCTTGGGATGAGTCTTAGCTTACACCCACCCTGTGTCTTCGCTAGTTTTTCCCTAGCTTTCCTTAGAGTTTGACACTCCCTACATTGACCATCAGTTTTACAATTGGAGCCCACCGCAAGGGGTTTTGACAGGTTGACAAGAAGGTTGCTTAGACCCACACCAGAGTGATTGGAGATCGAAGATCTCCTAGCTGATTTCCGCCGCCTCAAACTCTCCACAGAATCTGAGCTTCTTATCCCGGTTACTCTGGAAAGAGCTCAACACAACCAGTTTTACTCTCCCATTTCCCTGCTTTCTGACTCACCACTTATCCTGGATGTTTTCATCCACTCAACCCTGCAGCAAACTCCTTTCTCCACCCAGTATCATTTGCCCGCTTCAGTTCCCCTCTTTCTGTTAACATCCCTCTCTACTTCTGAGTCGTCCCCACTTTCGTCTCTATTACTTAACCCGACCCCATCTCCTTCTCTATCTTTTCTGTTTGACTTCAGTACCCATCCATCCGAACCCCATTCAGAACAGCCTTCTCCACTACATACTTTATCCTCCTCTTCCTCCTCCATTTTATCTCCCATTTTACCACTCTTTCTGGCCTTACCTGATTCTAATCCAGTCATTCCACCCGCTAATCCTCGACAGAACCCACCATTACCAATGGCCCAACTGATCCAAATGCCACTTCGTGGAACCCCTAATGCCCTGAAATTTGACAGAAAGTCTCCCTCCGAGCTCCCTCGATACTTAGAAGATATTGAATACCTTGGTGACGCCGCTGCCCTTAATGAAGCGAGAAAAATAAAGATGACTCTTCAGTATGTCACACTGGATGAGGCAGAGTTGTGGCAAACTCTTCTAAAAGCAATGGCTGCTCCTGCAGATTGGGATGTGTTCGTTGTAGCTATAAAGAAATTGTACCCGGGTTGCGAAGGTACAAACTGCTATTGTCGAGCTGACATTCAATACCTCATCCAGGACTACCAGGCAAAGCAGATGTAGAACAGGGACAAACTCAGAGAGTATACCTGGGCATTCCAGAAAATCTTCACGTTACTAATTGCTAACCGGAAGCTAGTTGAGGTGGAGTGCGATATGCTCTACCTTAATGGATTTCCACCCGTGCTGCAACAAAAAGTACAGGAACATTTACTGATCACCAAACAGGATGTCCACCTGGATGACCCCTATCCAATGAGTGGTGTCATCACCATTGCCAAGTTCCTCCTAACAGGATCGGCCTTTTGCTTATCGCTCCCTCCTGCTGTAGTCGCTCAGCCAGGCTTTGTCGCCCAACCTTCCTTTGCTGCCCCTCGCCAACAGCAGCCTGGCTACGTGCCACCTCACCCACCACCACATGTCACACCTGCAAACCCGATGTTCAACCCAGCAACCGGTATCAAGGTTGAAGTCATGTAGGCAATCCGACCACCACCACTCTGCAAGTTCTGCGTGGGAGCCAGACATTTCACCCATATATGCATGATCTGCATGGACTACTTGAACATAGGGAAAGTGGTCCAGGGGCAGGACAGCTGACTCTACATGCTGGACAGATCCAAGATTCCATGAGTAACAGGAGGCAGGTGCCTCAAAGACGCAGTGGACTACATGTTAGGCATCAGTCAGGGTGAACAGCCATCAACCTCCACTAGCATGTCTACCTTATTTGCCAGAGATCCACCACCGCATGTCACAGCCAGCATCCTTTCTACCTCATACCCGGAAACACCCATGGTACTGGACATTGACCCGTCTGCATTTATTTTGACCAAGGAATAGGAAAGCGATCCCGAGAATACTGACGACAAATTTAAGCCTTACTTTGCCCAGGCTTGGGCCAGTTTCCAGGCAGATAGAGCGGTCAAGGACAAGGGCAAACATGTTCGGTTCGATGGGATGCATATGCCACCTCAGAAGCGACCAGATCCGAGAGCTGCCACCATGTCAGAGGAGCTCCTCTTTCCTAAACTTCAGAAGACCATCCAGGCGACCCCATCATCCTCATCTTGCCCTAAGCCATCGACATCAGCCCCATGCATCGAACAACACAATGCAACCACCACCTCATTATCATTGGCACAACCTGGATCTGCCATTACTCAATCGGGAGATCAGAGTAACCCTCTCACCCACATATCAAATACCAACCAACCATTTCCTCCCTCTACACAGTTTAAATACTCGTTTCCACTTGAGGATGAGACAGCACCATGACGAATATTGGATCAGATACTAGACACCACCATTCCAGTATCGGTGAAAGACTTGTTTGCCATATCCCCCAAGTTCTGGAAGCAATTCCAAGATCTTACCACAGTTAAGAGGGTCACCAACCCGTCTGCTAACGTTGTACAGGTAAACGAGCTATCCAGTCTGGACCCAGATGCAGTTGGCCATGGCTTCAGTGACTGGATTCTCCAGAATGACGAAGGGCTCATCATCGCGCATCACAGCCTACCTCTTCAGGTGGTAGATGCTAAGGTTGGAAGTTCAGGGTGAGTCATCTAAGGGGTTTTGGATTCAGGATCGGAGATTATTGCGATGCCAAAGCATATATGGGAGGACCTCAGGTTGCTGATCTGATCGAACCATACAATGAGGATGTCATCAGCAAACACCAGCATTGATACCACTGTCGGCATCCTAGAGAATCTCATATTGGATCTCAGCATGGGCAAAGTAATGGTGCAGGTACACATTTTGGCACATGCCAATTTCAATCTATTGCTCAGGCGACCATTCCACTGTTTAATAAGCACTACTACTGACAATTTCCCAGACAGGTTGCAGACCATTACCCTCCGCAACCTGAATACTGGAAAGCAGTTTACGCTGTTGACCCGATCATGGACGGAAGGCTGCCCGTGTTGCCATGAAAATAAGCAGTGCAATAACCACCAATCCATCATGGAAATGGGTTTTTAGATTTTGATGATCCAACTACCATCAGGAGAGATTATAATTGTCTTGCTATTTCTTTCATTCCCGATCTGTTTCTATCTGTTCCCGATGAACATTTCGCACCATCATCCTTTTCTTCCCCCTTGTATATGCACTTACCCCCATTGTCTATTGGACCCCTTTTATCTTCTTCGGACTACACTTTCCTTTCCTCTACTCAAACTGTTTTGAATCCAGATGCTGCAGACACTTTTTCTTCCATTTACTCCTATGATACTAATTCCCATGCACTGGCATACAAGCCAGTGGCAAAGAAGGTCCAATTGATGCTCGCTTCCGTGGATGAGGAGTTCCAAGTCACACAATCATTACTGGATGATACCATTACCTACCCATCCACCAGATTTTATTCCCAGAAGTTGTTTTATGTAGGAAAGAGCTGATGTCCTCGATCTAGATCCTGCAAACTGGCTTTGGCCGGAAGAACTTAAGCTTGTACACTGGATTGTGTGCAAGCAGGAGATGGCTTTTTCCTGGATGCCACTCAAGTGTGGTCAAATGGACCTGAGATACTTTCCACCCGTGAAGATTCCAACGGTGCCCCATACTTCCTGGGTACTACGCAATATTCCTGTTCCTCCCACTATGTGGGGACAGTAAATCCCTTCACCTCATCCATGATCTACAGCCCCTCAATGCCATTATGATCCATGACTCTTCTACTCCCCCATTCGTTGAACACTTTGTGAAGTCGTTTGTCAGGTACACAGTATACTAAATGACGGACCTTTTTGCTGGATACGATCAGCAACCCCTTCACCAAGACTCCCAGGATTTGATGACCTTCAGCAGTCCCATGGGTCCCCACCGTCTCACCACTGTTCCGATGGGATACACCAATACCGTGCAGATATGGACAGGTGCCACCCCTTCATCAAGCACCCAGGATAGGTGCTACCCCTTATCAGACACTTTGGACAGGTGTAATCTTCTTATCAACTGCACTGGGCATGCACAATCAAGCTATCTATGCACCAGAAGTGCAATCAACTCACATTAGATATGTGATAACCCTTATCTCTTGATTGCTGGCAATCTCTATCTAATCTCTGGGATGGTCTGGACCACCCTCCTATGTTTCACCTCTTTACCATGTCACCATGTCACCTCTTCACTTCTTCACCATATCACAGGATACCCCTCCAACCCTTCACATCTTCACTCTTTCACCTCTTCACCTCTTCATCTCCTCACCCTCTCACCTCCTCACCTTTTCACCCTATGGTATGGCTATGCCTTCTCTTCTGATCATATATTATTCTTCCATTCCTAATCCATGCCTCCTCCTCATGCCTTTCATGTCCTACCACATCATTCTTCTTCATTTATGATCATTCATTAATCTATGATCTCTGCCACACCCTTATGGTCAGGGTTATGCTTCCATTTCATTATTTACATCCCTCCTCCTCATATTTCTGCTTCTTTCCATGCTTTTCCCTCCTGTTATGCTTCCATTCCATGGCTGTACTGATACATGTGTTGCACACATGTTTAGGGACTCATTTTATCTATAGATCTATGTACAACATGTACATACATTTATGTAGTATATAAAGCCCCCAAGCAGAGGCCAAGGCTCCCTAGTCTTGCCCTTCTTGGAGTTTTCCCATCTGCTCCTCTGGCTGACTCACACCTCTCTCTCTATTCTTATGTGGGTTGATTCCCCAAAACTATGCTACTAAGAAGTTAGCTATCAAGTGTACTCAAGAGCAAGCAGCCTTAGCTAGAGCTTTAGGTTGTTTCAGCACCTACAGAACGTCCATCAGATACTTCAGCAGTTGAAACTCGTTAACATCACCATGTCCACCAAGAAGTTCGTTCTAGCCACACCGAATGCTATTATCGTCAGCCACAAGTGCACCTTTAGCTGTCGCATTCCCCATGATAAGAAGGTGGAAAAAATCTGTGACTGGCCGGAATGCCAGAACATCACCCAAATATGCGGATTCCTAGGTGTGTGTGGAGTTCTTTGAATTTTCATCAAGGACTTTGCATCCATTGCTCGGCCATTGGTCAATTTGACCTGGAAAGAGGTTCCGTTCACATGAGAGGAACTACACAGAGTTGCAATGCAGTGTGTAAAGGATGTGATCTGCCTCTTTCTTGCACTGCGACATTTGGACTATGAATTTGGATGGGAAGTGATTCTGGCTGTCGATACCTCCCTGATCACAGTCGGATATATTTTGTCACAGGAGGGAGACAATGGGAAACAATATCTGAATCGCTTCGGATCATTAACCCTGACCAATGTTGAGAGCCGGTATTCCCAAGCCAAGCTTGAGCTCTATGGGTTGTTCCAGGCTCTCCAGGGTGTTTGGATTTTTATCTTCAGGTTTGCTAATTTGACAGTGGAAATGGATGCCAAGTATGTAAAAGGGATGATCAATAATCCTGACCTCCAGCCAAACGTGACCATTAATTGCTGGATCATGGGTATTTTGTTATTCAATTTCTGTCTCATTCACATCCCTGCTACCCATCACACCAGAGCAGATGGACTCTCTCGTTGACCACCATTTGAGAATGACCTCTCCGAGATGGATGATTTCAAGGATTGGCTCGACAGTGCCTATTCCTTCTCTGTTTTCCTACTCAACGACTGCCTGTCTCTGCCCGGCAGGTCCACTAACATCTCTAGGTACTCTAACTGCATTCCCCCTACCCGCTATGTTTCCGTTTTCTTCTCCTCACCCAAGCCCAATGACGGCAACCCGGAGTTACCATGTTCGCCAAAGGCAGTCACTAAAGATGCCTGAGTTGACCAGATTCATGAGTTTCTTGATTCTCGTGTTCGCCCCTCTGACCTCACAGATACGGAGTTCACCTCCTTCATCAATGCCGCCACCCGCTGTCTTCTTCTTGATAAGATCAGTAGAAACGCTAAGAAAATGCTTACCAGACAACCAAATCTTATCTCCACGGATAGTAAACCTGAAGTGAGGTGAAGAGGATACTCTTTCCTGGTCGAGTTGGTACTAGGAATAAGTATCAATCTCATAGAAAGGGGCTGACTATCAGGCATGTGGTTTGTTCATCAATCGTCAATGAGGTTGAGGGTGATTGGGGGTTCAGCAATACATTGAGGGTCTGGGTTTCAGTTGGGGTGGTATATGAATTGTACAATGGATGGTTGGGGGAATGGTCTAGACAACTCTCGGGTTGCTAGGAGGGGTACTCTGTAGCGACTAGAGGTACTTCCCTAAGATGCACTCTCAATGGGCTTCCAATTAGCTCCAGTCAATTAGGAATGCTCAGTTGGATAGGTAGTGTAAATACACTTCACTCTCACTTCTGATTCACTCATGTCACTTAGTCACACAGAACAGCTTTTCCTAAACTGAATCTATTATGCACTAAGGAGTTGGCAATCAGCTTAAATGCTCGATTAGAACCCTTTCCCAAGGTACTAATAAACTATTAGGTCTCCCTACTAGCTGGAGATCTATTCCCTTTAGTTGTCCACTTTGGAGTTTTCTTCCTAAAGGTGTCCTAACTGACCCTATCCTAAGGGATACAGTATACTCCTAACTATGGGTCTAAGTAGCTCGATTTATAGCGCGGGAAACTTCTCTACACAGCCTCACTGTTTGTTTGTAGAGGGGTACACTTGTGAGCACTTGTTGGTTGAGTTCAATCAAGTAGGAACCTTTTTCCTAAAAGAGGAACTGTCCAAATGGGGCTGAATCACGCTCCTTATATAGTAATTTACATGTGGCTGTGCTACCTTCGGTTCCGAGGTGGCTGTGCCAAGATATGACTCATACTGACTCATATTGACTCACTTTGACTCACTTTGACTCACCCTGTCAGAAAATAACTTGCAATAAGCTAAAAATAGCCTTTGGCTTGGCAATGACTCATGCTGACTCATGCTGTGCAAGGTCACATGCTCCAATTGCTTCTCTGACACTTGGATAAGTACTTAAGGGTAAAAGAGATATTAAAAAAATGGTTTGCTGAGTACTAGTAGGTAGTAATAAAAGTATGTTGGAAGAAATCATTTTGTTTCTCCACAACCTGTGAATGAACAAATAAGGAAAAAATAGGGATATATACTAGACACTATGATCTATATGTCCCTCAATTAGCTAAGCATTTGGACCGTGGGAATATAGTGAAAACTCAAATCTCGGGTCAAATATCCAGCATCACATATACAATAACTTATGTATCCACATCCAATCATTTTGGTGCAGGTCACCACTTCTTTCTCCTTAACGGGTCCTTATACCGTTGAGAACCACACAGACATCATCAGCTCGTTGTCCCAGTTGGGCGTCAATATGGACTCATTTGAGAGGCCCACAATGACCTTGGTCATAAGGGTGTGTTCTCCATCCACACTTGCCTACTGCTATGTTTTTGGTGGCCTATGTTAGTTGACGATGTCAAGTGGTACACCAAGACTTGCCACAAGTGTCAGATCTGGCAGACAAAGAAGCTGCACATCCCACCTACTGTGCCGATCATAGGAGGATTGTTTCACAAGGCACACATTGATACTATGATGATGCCACGATCAGGTGGTTACCACTTCATCGTTCAGGTCCAGTGTGCCCTTATGGCTTATCTGGAGTGGCAGATGTTGCGATCCAAGAATGCATCCACACTCGCGTCTTTCATTTTTGAGGGCATTCTCTGCCGATGGGGAGCTGTCGCCGAGCTCGTTACTGACAATGGTCCTGCATATATACAAGCTCTTGATATACTTGCCAACCAGTACAGCATCCGTCACATCCAGATCTCTTCCTACAACTCCCAGGTGAACAGCGTGGTTGAAAGGGATCACTTCGATGTCCAGGAGGCCATCATCAAAAGTATCCAGGGGGGAGAGGCTCACTGATCATCTGCAGCTCACTCTGTTTTCTGGGCAGAACGGGTAACTATTCTAAAGTCTACCAGACTTTTGCTGTACTTTATGGTGCATGGTGTCAAGCCTCTATTTCCATTTGATCTAGCAGAGGCAACCTTTCTTGTTCCTGCTCCAGACACTGATCCTACATCCAGATCCAACCTAATCTCTTGGCATGCCCGCCAACTTCAAAAATGGGTAGCAGATATAGGTATTATCCAGGAAAGAGTACTCCTGTCACAGTTTGCGTCCATCAAGCACTTTGAGGTGCAGTTCAAGAACCAGAGCTGAGACCACGACTTCCAGCCAGGCAGTCTTGTCTTGGTCCAGAATACTTGGGTCGAGAAGGAGTTGAACTGGAAGATGAAGCCGAGGTACTTGGGCCCAATGGTGGTTCTTTGAAGGACTACTGGGGGTTTGTACCTGCTGGCGGAGTTGGATGGGTTGATCTCAAGGCTCAGGTATGCAGCCTTTCAGTTGCTGCCTTACTTTCCAAGGGTAAAGATCGCCATCCCAGTCATGGAACTAACCGGATTGGATGACAAGGAGCTAGACAACCACGATGCTGAGGAAGATGTCGAGTACGAGGAAGATGAAGGTGATGCAGTCCAAGACGACTAGCACAACAAAAGCCTAGACAATTCCATTTCACCTTATCCATTCATATCTATTCCATCCCAGGTTTGGGCCGAAGCCCTCTGTTTCACCCCGGTATTCATCTGGTGACACCTCACTCTCCAGTTATTCCATGCCTTGACAAATAGAAGTACTTCATCTCCATTTTTCTCATCGAATTAAAAAGAAAAATAGACAAAAGATAAAAAGACAAAAAACATATCCATCTCCGTTTTTCTGTCAGTGTCTTGACGAACTTACCACATAGACATTCATATTTGAATGTACAACAAGACACGCACATATTGTTACCAATTTTCTTTCTAACATCCTGGTGCGATCCAGTATAGACTTTGGGTATCCGTGCAAGAAGAGATGCGATAGATGATCGAGAAAGACAAGCCGAGTGTCATCTCACAACCTGGTGTCATTTTCAGCCTTATTTCTATTTCCATCTCACCACTATCACCTTCTTATATTACCTTTTCACTTTTACTTAGGGGTCACACTCAGACACAGACACGGATACGATTGGGACTCAAACAAAATACAAGTATGCTATAGATTACACTATGTACAAGAAGATGATGGCACTGTTAAAGCACCTCCAAGAGCACCTCCATCTCCTCTATCTTCAGTTGCTGTGAACCAATGTAGGTCTCGGCTACCTTAGCACGGGCTTGCAGCTCGGATAGGAACCCGAGCATTCTGTGCATCTTGGTCTGCATGGTCAGCAGAGTCAGCTTCATTGTCTCGATGGCAGCATGCTGGGCTGGATCTGAAATCTTTGCCCTCTTGCAGGGAGTTGTATCATCATCCCCATGGTCAGAGTCAGGCTCAAGCAACAGGAAGAACCTGAAGAAGTTGGGTACATCGGCTTCTACTTGGGAAGACAAGGCGACTGGTGCCTTACACATGGGAATCACCATGCAGGCGTTATTGCACACTGAAAAGAGGATTAGAATGGACTTATAGGTTTGGAAGCCAAACTCTTATCTGGCCTTGGCTGGACCTTCTCCTTCCCCTTTGCCTTAGGACCCGCAATGAGAGCCGTGTCCTTCTTCACTTTTCCTGCCTTTCCCTTGGATTTTCCGCACTTCATCTTGAGCTGGATGCATGAGTCACAGGTGCGACCCAGGATTCCGGTGCATGTCCTGCCACCTCGCTGGCATGGGTCGCATGGAGGGGTATGTGTGACCGTTTTCAAGCCGGTTTGTGCTTTTGACAGCTTTGGGGTCAAGACCTTGACGATGTCGTCCCCTTTATCCTCTTTCTTGTCTACCACCACCTGGCTGGAGACACGCTATATGGCGTCAGCTTCTAGTCTATTTACGCCAAAGGTCATACTTACCTTCCACTTCTGACCCGCACTGGACATGGACTCGTGCTCCTCGCTGGGCGACTCAGTCATGGGTGGCTCGTTGGCTGACTCTTGAACTGGGCCAGGTGCCACTGACTCAACCGGCAGTTCTGCCATGGGAACCTGCTCTTGATAGCCCAAGCTTGCCCCCTTTGCCACCCGAGCAAGCGCCACCTTTGTAGCTCACACTGCTGTTTCTGTGTGTTCCTCTTCTTGTCACTTCTGGATTGCTGCCATGCCCAGCCACCGATGCAAGAGAACATTCGCCTCTTGCATGCGGGTGAGGAGGTCTGCCTTGAGGGCAGTGTCCACGCCATGTTCCTTCGTGTGCTGGAACAACATGTCCACTTGACTCTGTATCCATCATTAGAAACCAGACACCATGACTGGAATGGGACTTACCAAAATCATCTGCCATCTCACACACCATATCTCCTAATCTTCTGCCAGGTTGTCCCAATCATCAGGGACTGACCGCAACATGCCATCCAGCTGGATCTTCAGTTCCACAACTTCCTTGATGACGTCCGCTTTGGCAGGGTTGACCGAGGGAGCCTTGCCGAGTGCGAGGATGTCTTCGAAGGGGGTAAGAGATATAGAAGTGGATGAGGTAAAGAAGTAGGGATGGAATATGAAGGGCGAACAGGTTGGTGAATGGCTGCATTTTATGCGAACTTGCGATATTGTTCACAGTTTTCAAACTCAGCAGTCAACAAGGTCACGTGACTGACTGGGGACAGTCAGAATCAAAGTATCCTGGGGATGTAGGAGCTGGAGGCTTTCTACATCCGTATACAGAGTTTTTCCCCTTTTCCAGCACTCTCTAGATTGTCCAACATGTTCAGCGATATTCCCATCTTGTCCTGTGTCCATCTGAGTGGACCTGACCTTCATAAGTACGTTTTTGCTTCTCATTCCATTGTTCCCGATCGTCCATCCCAACCTGAGCACGGCCGGTCAATGACTAATATAATGTAACTAGTTCTATTCATTTTCATATGTCATTTTTACTTTATCCTGTTTTCCTATTTGTACACCCAATCACCAGCAGCACTTACTTCCGTCCAGATTGTTCTAGATCATTTTTACTTTGTTCCATTGAAGGGTTTCCGTACACAACTACAGGGCGATCCGTATCTTTGTACATGGTTTCTTGTTTCTTTCTATGTGACATTGTTATCCATGACAGCGAAGATTATTTTCTTCACAGCCTTTGATTGTGCCTTCCGTGGTTACCTTATATGTACTAAGTCTTGGATGTTGCCCGGACTATAAAATCTGTACCTTTTGTGGAAATGCAGTACCTTCTTTCCGGCTCGATCTTATGATTCTAAGTCTTTCCTCCACCTCATCCAAAACTTTGTCATCTTTCCCGCTCATATCCAGTCCTCATCCTTGACCAGAAATTCACTTCGTCTACCCAAATCCCTCTATTTCAATCGGGTTCATCCGGATTAACTGTCTCACCCACAGGAAAGTCTTCGCACACCCTTCTCACCACTAACCTACCTCAGGCCCCTTGGGACAAGTCTTAGCTTGCATCCACCCTGTGTCTTTGCTAGTTTTTCCCTAGCTTCCCTTAGGGTTTGACACCCTCTACACTGACCATCAGTTTTACAACAAGCTCAACTACCCACCATTTCTGACTCTCCTCCACCCATTCCTATACTCAGTCCATCTACTTTTACTCCCCTCATTGCTCGACTCTCCTCCCCCACTCCTTCCTTGACTTTATCTTTTTCTACTGCCATAGAAGAAGTCCCTGAGGATGCTATGGCTCAACATCGTGCTGAAGTTGAAGCAGTACACTGGTACCTTCCTGATGGAAGTTAGATCTTATCTTTCCCCACTCATGTACTTCTCGCTCGTCCCCACCTACCTGCTTCCACCCTCATCAAATACTTTCGGTGTCACCATTTGAATCATTATCAAGAGAACTATCCAGACTATATCTGCCCCATCTGCCATATCTCCGCCTCCAGTCATCCTCAGTCTGCTTGTCTTTGAATCCAATGCAACTTTTGCCATCAATGGAAACATGGTCATCATTTCTGTCCTCTGCGAGTCTATGGACATTGCAATCAACATGGGCATGTGGCTGATGACTGTCTGTTCCAGATGCTTTCTTTGAAACAGTCCTCCATTATTTTGGTTCTATTGACATTCCTTACGACAACTCTTCCTAGAGATATTTTTATTAAACCTGGAGTTCAATTATATGAAGAAGGTAATGTTATAATTTTTCTCTTCATTAGTCATTGATGAGGTGTCCCCTGACCTAAGTATTCTATTACCTTTTATCATGTTCCATGATGACATGTTCTCTAGTACTTATACCTGACTGTCTGTACTTTTATTTCTTACACTTGTTCTATGCAATACTAGTATATTTTTGTGTCCAGATGTCCAACTAACTCTGACCATCATCCCTTGTAACCTCGTTGAATCTTCGTCCCTCGTCTTGTGTCTCACAAGAACCCTTGACCCTTAGCTCTAAATACTTTCTCAGATGTATTGTCTTTTCATGAGTACCTCCTGAGAAGTATTTCATCCTAGTCTTCTCTTTGTATATGCTACACATAACAACATCAATGGCACTATTGTGCTTGTGCTACCAGACACAATAACAACAATGCTATGTGATGCATGCAATGACAGAAATGGCAAGCTAGAGATGACTCAGAGGCAAGAAATGAGGGGTAAAATTTACTTCACTTGATAAATGTGAGTATTAAAGTACTTTGTGGCAGAATATACGTAACTGGTTGTGCTATGTCTACTGTGTGATTCTAGTACTATGATGGACGTCTAGTGAAGGTTCTAGCTACAACCTATCAACAGTCTAGCTTGGATCTATCATGGTGTTCTTCTTCTAGACAAGACAACAAAGAACCAACCAAAAATCAATGGTTCCCAGACAACATGTCTTGTCTCCACAGGCTAGAACACTTTGCTCAAGGGAAGTACAAGAGGTCTACCCTTGACAGAGCTAATGGTAATATATATAGTTCCAAGTAGAAAAAGGGAATTTAGTGTATTAGGAGCTGTGGTTTGTTTGCTAATCCTCCACATAAGTTTACAGATTGATTGTTCAAGATAGTTTTAACCTAAAGTCTGGTTAGTAAAGGTGATCCTAGGTATATTATGTGCCTAATTGGCTCATGGCAATGGCAATAGGTTGCCTAGTAACTGTGGGAGCTTGTACTCAGGTGGTATTAAAGGTGGACAATTTAGGAACTTGACCTAGATTTTATCTAATGTTAATAATATATGTGTAGGAGACTTCCTAGTCCCTTAGGATAGTAAGTCTAGGTAAGGTGTAGTAGGAGTCCTATAAGCAGGTTGTCCTACTCAGCCCTAGCAATAGTTTGCTTAGGAAATGCTAAACAAAAAAATATAGGTCTGCCCTAGGAATGTAGTGTCTAGATGACAAGAAGTAGAGATGTCAAGATGTTGAGGTAATCTGACAGTATGTAGAGATGTTGAGATGTTGAGATGCTCAGTTATTGGATGGTAGTTAACTTGGCAATACACTTAGTAGACTCGGAAGGGTTATTATAACTCAATCTTATTGTCTCAACTAAGGATTTGGCAAGTTTGGCTTAGAGAGGCGAAGTGTAGCCCTTATTTGATACTACAGGATGCTTAGGTTGCTTTCTAATAGGGACAAGATGCCTTTTGTTGCCCAAAAAGGAGTTTCTCCCAAAAGGATAGTCTTAGATACTTGTCCTTTATTTAGGTACAAGTCCTAATAGCCTAGTAGTAGTTCTAAACTCCTATTTACTTTGCTCTGGGGTACCCTGCCTTATTAGGTCTTATTAGGTTTTCCAGGGGATCTCTTATCAGATGAGATTATCTGAGGTAGAAGATGATATTTCCTGCAGGCCAAAATGCTCTCTTTTATATACATAAATACAGGAGGCTATGTCAGCCAATCAGAGGACTGGTGGCTTATAAATTAAGGCACAATCGCTTACTAATGCCAGGCACAAGCTGTCAAATCCAGGCACATTAAGGGGAAGTACATTGAGCAAAGAAGTTCAAATTTGGATTACTCTGACTGGCTATGCTGTGCAGGGCTGTATACATAGACTAATGGAGACAAGGTCACATGGTAGCTAGGGGTTACATGATCACTTCATCTCACTGGCACTTAGCTAAGTAATCAGGTAAATAAAATGAAATGAAAAGAATAGTCAACTATGTACAAATGTGTAAGTATAAGGATATTGTTATGATTCTTTCTTTTTACCTACTGAAACCCTTCTTCTCTTACATTCTCTCACATTCTACCAATGTTTCATTATATTCTCTCATATTCCACAATATCCCATGCTTATCTCACTTCTTTTACCTCATTGTTTTCTTTCCCTTATCTTTGTCTCATGCTTACGCTTCTTGAACATTCTAAAACCTTCTATGAACTTCTGTTCACTTTGTCATCTTGTCCTTCGAACAGTATATAAACCCAATGTCCATACCATATATCCCTAAGTTAGACCTCCTTAGAAATACATCTACCTTCATCTCCTTGAATCGCTCTAAAAGTCCTCGTCCTACTTTTGAGTGGATTCTTATCTTGAAATCTTTGACTTAAGTCCTAAATGAAGGACTGAACCCTTGACCCTACAAAAAACTAAGGCTATGCTTGGCCCTATCTGAACCAACTGTAACAAAAGATCTAACTTAGATCTTGCAACTATCATTGCCATAGCTCACCACCATTTCCCAATGAATCCTTTCAACCTCCACTTGGTTCAGATATTGATCCAATCAGAAAGAAACCTCTGATAGTTCTACCCCCAAGGAAAGAACTCCTACTCTAAACTCTGACACCACTGACCTCTCATTCTTCTTCCTTGATAAAGAATAGGAAGACCTTCACCTTGCCCACCATGCTCCTACTGCTCTAGTCCTATCTCATCCTCCTACTCCCCCTTCCCCACCTACCAACCCTAGATAACCTGTCTTCCCACGTCCCCCACTGAACTCCTTTTCCTTCAGACCATCACCTTCCGCTATGGCAGCACAATCCACCAAACTTCATATTGGTACCCCCGAACACTTTGATGGATCCTATGATACTGCCATCCAATGGCTTCACTCTGTTCAGTTCTATCTCCATACCAATGAAGTAGTCTATGACTCTGATCCAAAGCAAATCACTTTTGCTCTTTCTTATATGACTAAGGGATCAGCCCTCACCTCGGTGTTCACCTTCAGACAGCAAGCTATTGCTGGCACAGTAATCAACTTCGGTACTTGGGCAAACTTCTGCACCACCTTTAAAAACTCCTTCAAACACCATGACCAAAAGAATAATGTCATCACCTGGCTATCCACCAAGCGAATGACTTTTCCAGAAGAAGAACGGATGAGTCTTTTACTTTCCCTCTCTCACTGAATTCAATTCCAACTTCCAGAACAACATCATCTTATCTGGAATCACTGATCATGCCATCCTTATTGGCTACTACTCTATCACCATTCCTCCTCCTCTCATGCAACAAATCTACCAGATGAAAACTCCCCTGACATCATTGACGAATGGTATAAGAAAGCTGTACACTTTCAAACTCAATAGAAATGTGCAGAAGAAATCATCCACTGATATTCCAAATCCTCCTCTTACAATTAACACTCTCAAAATCCACCCAAGACCCTGATGCCATGAATGTAGAAGCTATTAGAATACCTAAACTTACCCCTGAAGAACATTGCTGTTGCCAAGAGAAAGATCTCTGCTTCCGATGCTGGAAAGCAGGACACCTTAGCTTGGCTTGCTTCACCTTCCCATCCAAATCCAAGAAATCCACCATCAAACAAGTACAATAGGTTGCCAAAGAAGAAATTCCAGCACTCATTGAGCTAGAGGATGATGATGACGAAATCACAGTTAGAAGAGTAGCCTTCTCTTGGGATTTTTAGAAGGGGAATCTCAACTGACGCAAAACTCCCTAGAATTTATCTGTGCATCCATATCTGTACCAGTTACAAGCAAATTCATACAAATCCCTTTGTAATTGATTGTACCCTCACACACTCTGAAAACCATTAACTCCTATGTCTTGATTGATAGTGGAACGGATCTCTCTTCCATCGACTATGACTTT
The DNA here is from genome assembly GCA_025782845.1 of Boletus coccyginus. NCBI lineage: Eukaryota > Fungi > Basidiomycota > Agaricomycetes > Boletales > Boletaceae > Boletus > Boletus coccyginus. The sequence goes on from JAHZSR010000025.1 coordinate 558,335, forward strand.
GTCAAATGACATCCACTTCCTATGACTAAGTTAAAAGTTCCCATCTGCTCCTGAAATGCCAATGGATCCTTCAACAAAAAGGATATCATATCTAACATATCTACACTCTTTTTACTTTCATCGAAGGAATCATCCAGAAGGTTTACTTCCGTGTCATGTTCCTCAAAGCCAATGTTATTCTTGGACTCCTCTGGCTTCAAACCACCAATCCAGTTATCAACTGGACTAACCAAATCCTCTTCATTGACAAATCCATTGATAAATCCAAATTCCTTTTCGCCTCTCATGAAGTTGATGTCAAATGACATAATGTCACCTACCAACCTCCCACTCGACCCCCTCACCACATTAACATTGATGCCATCACCAACTCCTGCCTCTATGAATACAATTAATAGAAAGAAGAGTCCATCTTTATTAATCAAGCCTGAGAACATTGAACTATCCAACAAATCATCCACTATGAGTCTTGCTTTGCCCCTCTAGAATCCTCTATTGTCACCTGCCTCACCACCACCACCAAACTCATAGTAGCTGCTGAAGTTGCAAAGCCTAAAGTTATTCTTTCCCCTGAATATTTCTAATTTTCCTCAGTCTTCTCCAAGAAGCTACCAACCATGTTTCCCCTTCCTGACTCTATGATCATAAGATCAACCTCACTGAATCTTTCTCTCCCAAAGTCAGAAAGCTCTACCTCCTCTCCCCCGAAGAGTGAAAAGCCACCAAGGACTTTCTTAATGAAAACCTCTGTGTAGGAAAGATTCACTCTTCTAATTCCCCCCAAGCTACTCCCTTCTTCTTCATCAAAAAAAAAAGATGAAGGACTCCACTCCTGTCAAGACTACTGATATCTAAATGAACATACCATTTGTGACATCTATTCCCTTCCCTTGATCTCTGACCTCATTGATAAATTAAAAGATGTCAAGGTTTTCATCAAGTTCAACATACTATGGGGATATAACAATGTCTGGGGCAAAGATGACCATCAATGGAAAGCCGCCTTTATTACTCACAAGGATTTCTTTGAACCCACGGTCATGTTCTTCAGTCTCACCAACTCTCTTACCACCTTCCAATGATTCATGAACGACTCCTTCTATGACATGATTGTAGAAGAATGACTCATTATCTACATGGATAACCTCCTCGTGTTCTTCTCCAATGCTACCACCTATGAGGAATGAACTAAATGTATCCTCCAATGAACAACCAAACTTGACCTGCATCTCAAACTCGAGAAATGCAAGTTCACTGCTGAAGAAGTAGAATATCTCAGAATAATCATCAAACCTGGACAACTAGTCATAAATCCTGTCAAACTTAATGGAATTGCCCAATGACCCACCCCAACTAAAGCCAAAGATGTATGATCCTTCCTTGGCTTTGCCAACTTCTACTGACGCTTCATTCCTGACTACTCCAACATCATCTGCCTCCTTATTGATCTCACAAAAAAAACCTCTAGTGGAATTGGACTCCCACCTGTCAGAAATCATTCAACTCTCTGAAATCATCTTTTTTATCTAAATCAGTTTTCCATCTCCCTGACCTCATGTCCCCTTTCACCATTGCCACTAACACCTCAAAGCATGCATCTGGCACCATCCTCCTCCAAACTGACTCAAATGGAGACTGGCACTCCTGCTCTTACCTCTTCCAATCCTTTTTCCAAGCAGAAAGAAACTATGACATTTATGACTGAGAACTCCTTACTGTCATCCACATCTTAAAGTCCTGGTGACACTACCTCCATGGATCCTCTTTTCCTGTCCAGGTCTTTACTGACCACAAAAAACTCACTTACTTCTGACAACCCTAAGCCCTGAACTAACAACAAGTTCATTAACTTCTTGACCTCTTAGATTTTGATTTGAAAATGATCCATATACCCAGCAAACTCCTTGCCAGCCCCAATGCCCTCTCTCACCATCCTGACCTCCTTCCATCATTTAACTTGGATAATGAAGAAGTCACCTTACTCTCCCCTTTCCTTTTTATCTGAATCATCAACACCTCCTCTCTGATCAGGTGCAATCTACCTCAGTGGATGACCCTCTTGTCCTTCAAGTACTTCAATCTATGAATGGCTCTATCCCTCCAGCTTTCTGCTTCTGCCTATCTGATTGACAATATAAAGCCAGCATCCTTATCTACAAAAGGGCATTGTCTTCCTTCTAGACAAGATGACAAAGAACCAATCAAAAATCAGTGGTCCCCAGACAACGTGTTTTGTCTCCATGGACTAGAACACTTTGCTCAAGGGAAGTACAAGAAGTCTACCCTTGGCAGAGTTAGAAGTAATAAAAATAGTTCCAGGTAAAGGGGGAGATATAGTGTACCAGGAGCTGTGGTTTGTTCGCCAATCCTCCATGTAAGTTTACAGATTGGTTGTTAAAGATGGTTTCAGCCTAAAGTCTGGTTAGTAAAGGTGATTCTAGATGAATCACACACCTAATGGGGTCAAGTTAATGGCAATAGGTTGGCTAGCAACCATGAAAGCTTGTACTTGGATAGTACGAGAGGTGGGCAGTTTAGGAACTTGGCCTATGTCTCGCCTAATGCTAATGATTTGTATATAGGAAACTCGCAAAACCCCTTAGGGTAGTAACTGTAACAAATGTGTAGTAGGACGCCTATAGGGAGGTAGTCCTAATGTGCCCTAGCAAGGGTTTGCTTAGGGATGCTAATCAAACAGATAACAGATTGCCCTAGGAATATAACATCTAGATGGCAAGAAGTTTAGATGTCAAGGTGGTGGAGTAATCTGGCACTATGTTGAGATGTTGAGATGTCGAGATGCTCAGTTCTTGGTGGGTAGTTAACTTGACAGTACACTTAGTAGACTCAGAAGGGTTGTATAACTCAATCTTATTGTTTCAACTAAGGAGTAGGCAAGTTTGGCTTAGAGAGGTGAAGTGTAGCCCTTATTTGGTACTACAGGACGCTTAGGTTGCTTACTAATAGGAACCAGATGCCTTTTGTTGCCCAAAAAGGGGTTTCTTCCAAAAGGATAGTCTTAGGTACTTGTCCTTTATTTAGGTACAAGTTCTAATAGCCTAGTAGTAGTTCTAAACTCCTATTTACTTCGCTCTGGGGTACCCTGCCATATTAGGTCTTATTATGTTTCCCAGGGGATCTCTTATCAGATGAGATTATCTGAGGTAGAAGATGAGATGCCCTCTGCAGGCCAAAATGCTCCCCTTTATATACATAAATATAGGAGGCTGTGCTAGCCAATCAGAGGGCTTGGTGGCTTATAAATTAAGGCACAATCGCTTACTAATGCCAGGCACAAGCTGTCAAACCCAGGCACACTAAGGGGAAGCACTTTGAGCAAAAGAGTCTAAATCTGGAATGCTCTGCCAAAGAGGCTGACTATGCTGTGCAGGGCTGTACAGACTAATGGGGACAAGGTCACATGGTAGCTAGGGGTCACATGATCACTTCGTCTCACTGGCACTTAGCTAAGTAATTAGATAAATAAAGAGAAATCAAAGAAATAGTTTGCTATGTACAAATGTGCAAGTGTAAGGGTTTGACTAGAGAGATTATTGAATATCTCAATAACCAGTAGGTGGAAAAATCTGGAAAAATAGGGGTATATAGGTCCTGATAGGGGCTATCTTTCCCTATGGTATCAAATGGTAGTGTTCACAGGGAGCTGTGGAGATTCCACTTTCCAGGTGACTGCTTTGCTATGTGCATGCATGAAATCAGTTTCATGCAGGTCACCGTCCCACTCACACTTTGCCTTGGCCTCGATGCAGCCCACACATGAGGTGGACTTACCAGGCCCAAGTTCGCACTCAAGCCCCCAGCCCTTGCACCTCTCGCACTTCAGCAAGGACTGCCGGACCTTGCCCTTGCGCTTGATGAAGCTCTGCTCCACTCGGACTTTTTTGGCCTGGTTCTTGTTAGCAAACGACCATCGGCGAGCAGCAAGCACTTACTCATTTCTTGGCCACCTCCTCAGCCTCCTTGCAGCATGCTTCCTCCACCTTTTGTGCCTTCTCCACCTTGCGCACTTCCTTCACCTTGCGCACTTCCTCCACCTTGCACACTTCCTCCACCTTGCACGCTTCCTCCACCTTGCACACCTCCTCCACCTTCTGCCTCGCCACTGCCTCTGCTCTCCTCTGCTCTTCCTCCCCCTTCTTCTCCTTGATACATCGCTGCCACTTGGTGAACTTGGCAGCACAGATGTCGTCATTGTCTTCAGCGCACTCCGTCAGGTGCTCATTGGACCAATCCATGATATCAAGGATTTCGGACATGGTGGTGGTGGGTGATAAGGTTAGGCCAGTGCAACCACAGACTTTATACGGGGTGGAAAAGTGATCAACAAACTTTCAGACTCCGACTTTCTAACTCTACATTGTCCCTCGTTAACGGCCTTCAGAGGTTCAGGCCTAGAAGGGGGATACTGTCATATCCTGTATTTTGCCCAAGTTCAACTCTGGCCCTCCAGGCCTATCATCAAGAACTCCACTGCATTCTCACATAGGACTTGTCTCCAGACTTCGGACTTATACTTAGTATCTTCTTTTCGTCTCTGTTTCTTGTTCTCTCTTATTTAGTACTAGCTCCGATTATTACTTACCTCCATACCTGTGTCTCACTTAGAGCACAGCTCCAGGATACTTGCTCCCGACTCCCATTCTCTTACCAATCACTTACGACTCCGTTACTAATCATTCTCGGACTCTGTATATAAACCTCCATTTTCACTCCTGTACTCCTTAGTTTGAATATTAACTAGAATAACTCTCCTTACTTCCGCTTGAGTCTCAACGACTCTCCTCTGACACCTCTACTTGACTTGACATCTCTATGTCTTAAGTCCTAACTCCGTTCTCCGTAAAACTGGGACCAAACTCTTGTAAGGGCGCACCACATATGGTGAAGTCAAGTCCCATTTTCTAAATCACCTCTGGCATTCTGGAGTTGATATTGGAGTTCCAGTTCTAACACCTTCAACATTCATCATCACTAAACTCATTGTCTGAACTTTCATCAAATAAGTCTATAGTGGAGTCAGAGTTAGTGCTACTCTCTTCAGAGGAGCTTTCCATGTCAGAGTCTGTTTCATCCTTATCGAACTTATATCGATGTAGTAGTTGGCTTATAACTCGGCTAACTTCACTGATCTGGAAGGGCTTGCTCATATCTACATCAGTGTTACTTGCAAGTAGATATATCTGTACCTTCTCCCATACTTAGGGATTCCTTTTCAAAAGTAGATGTGGTATTTTTTATCTTGAATCACTTTTGTGGCCTTTAGCCATTGTGCAACTACTGTGAACTTATGCTCATAGGCCTTCCATTGTGACATCTTGTTCAGACTCTTCTTGTCATATTTCTGAGTGAGCTTCCTAAGGTCACTTTTTCTATACTGAGCATCTACTTGCTCAGCATTATAGAGATGGAGGATTTTTGTTCTCAATCCATCCCAATCATCATTCTTGTATTCATTGAGAAATTCAATCAGTCGTCCAACTTGACTACTATAGTAGTTGAAGATCCCTTCATATTTTTCCTTGTCAGTGGTGATGTTATATTGAGTGAGCAATTGCTCATATTGCCATAAGAAGTGTCTGACTTTAGAGTAGTGCCCTTTAAACTTATCAGAAGCATCTCAACTTCTATAGCTGGATAGTATGGTAGGTGTTGCTCCTGTGCCTATCATGATTTGTAGTGTTTTGTTGTGTATTCAAGGATAAAGTTGCATATTTCCTATGGGACTTTGTTGTGATGCAGTAATATTACTGAAACCCCTCATGGTGGGCTCCAGTTGTTTTTTTTCTAGATAAGATCAGTAGAAACACTAAGAAAATGCTTACCAGATAACCAATCTTATCTCCATGGATAGTAAACCTGAAGCAAGGTAAAGAAAGTACTCTTTCCTGGTAGAATTGATACTAAAAACAAATATTAACTTATAGAAAGAGATTGACTATCAGGCATGTGGTTTGTTTGTTAATCTTCAACGAGGTTGAGGGGGATTGTATTCAGCAATACATTAAGGGTCTGGCTTTCAGTTGGGATGGTGTACAAAATGTACTATGATTAGGAGAGGAAAATGGTCTAGACAACTCTCGGGTTGCTAGGAGGGTACTTCATAGTAACTAGAGTTACTTTCCTAAGATGCACTCTTAATAGGCTTCCAATTGGCTCCAATCAATTAGGAATGCTCAATTGGGTACATAGTATTAATATGCTTCACTTTCACTACTGATTCACACACATCACTTAGATATACAGAATAGCTTTTCCTAAACTGATTCTATTATGTACTAAGAAGTTGGCAATCAGCTTAAATGCTGGACTAAAACCCTTTTCCAAGGTGCTATTGAACTATTAGATCTCCCTACTAGCTGGGAATCTATTCCCTTTAGTTGCTCATTCTGGAGTTTTCTCCCTAAAGGTGTCCTAACTGACTCTATCCTAAGGGATTCAATATACTCCTAACTATGGGTCCAAGTAGCTCTATTTATAGCGTGGGAAACTTCTCTACACAGCCTCACTGTCTGTTTGTAGAGGGGTGCACTTGTAAGTATTCGTTGATTGAGTTCACTTAAGAGAACACAGACTCTTCAAAATTGAAACTCTTCAAATGGGGCTGAATCACACTCCTTATATAGTAATTTACATGTGGCTGTGCTACCTTCAGTTCCAAGGTGGCTGTGCCAAGATATGTCTCATATTGACTTACTCTATTAGAAAATAACTTGTAATGAGTTAAAAATAGCCTTTGGCTTGGCAATGACTCATGCTGTGCAGGTCACATGATTATTCTGCTAGTCCAGGGGTAGTGCTTTGACTAGTTCTCATTTGACTTACTTTGACTCATTATGACTCATGTTGTACAAGGTCACATGATCTGAATTAGATCATTCGCAATTGAGGTCACATGCTCCATTTGCTTCTCTGACACTTGGCTAAGTACTTAAGGATAAAAGAGATATTAAGAAAATGGTTTGCTATGTACTTGTAAATAATAATAAAAGTATGTTGGGAGAATTCATTTTGTTTCTCCATAACCTGTAAATGAACAAATAAGGAAAAATAGAGGTATATACTAGACACTATAGTCTATATGTCCCTCAATTAGCTAAGCATTTGAACTGTGGGAATAGGGTGAAAACTCAAATCTTGAATCAAATGTCTAACATTACATATACAATAACTATGTGTCTGCATCCAAACATTTTGGTGCAGGTCAGTGTCAAACTTAACTTCAGTGGTAGGGAGTGTCATATCTGTTTAGAGGAGATTTGAAAAGACATCATCAATAAAACAAAATTCAACAATATATGAAAGCAGGCAAAAGGTAGTAGAAGAATGGATAAGTCTAATATTTCCTGGTAAGGGATATTCTGAAATGACCATAGAAGATCTGGTAATCCTATTGTTTTGTGAATATCAGTACTTTATTTATTGCTTCTTTATACACTTCTCAATAATCGGTATATTATCTTGATGGGGTTTAGACATCAGCAAGAAGACATGTGATTTGAACAAGTCAAAATACATCTCCACAAAATAATGTGGGTTATCAATATATTTATTGGTAAAAATGCCTTTCTGTACACAGATTTGAGGTATATTACAAGAAAAATAAAGAACTTGTAATGAAGAGAAGGATAAACTGTTAAGCATCAAGAAGTTAACAAAACAAGAATAAAAATCTGAGTTATACACAAAATCTTCATATAAAAGTAATCATAAAGGAGATAGAGGTGAATGTTTGAGGAATTCAATGATGTCTGAGAACTGTCTATGATTTTCTTCTTTCTAAGCAGCTCTTTGATGTCTTCTTCATCCAAAACCTGTTTTGAGGTCTTCATATATTACCTTGCGCTTATCATTAGATATAGTGGATTTGATACATAAGTCTCTATATGCAATGTTGGACTTTATAAACAGGGTCACAACAGTAGAGAGAACAATAGTGGTCATCAAAGGAGTCATTCCATAAGGATTGATATGGTAGTTCTATTTGCTGAACAAACCCCATTCATCTACAATAACTGCTATGAATGGTAGCCAATTTAGCTCAAGAGAGCATTCAAGCTCAAGATGAGGAGTGTGGTTAGAAGGAAAGTGAGCATGATGAATAGTTTCAAATCCTTGAAAATGAACTTGAGAAGTAGGCATATTACAATATCTCTTGACTGGGAAAGCCCAGCTGATGCCTTCATATACAGAGCTGATTGTTTCACATTTATATATAAAACTATTAATTAAGATCAAAGATCTCAATTGGATCTCGCATGATCTAATCTGGAAAGGTAAGACCACATGATCGGCAGTGCACAACTCAGCTTCTGTCAAAGGAGCAAGTTTATCCATATGTACAAGAATCTTGAGGACGACCTCACCAGTTTCATCATTGGCTATATATGTGTTTCATGATCTCTTCTCAGTGATCCCTAGAATCCAAGGCTTCTGAAACTTTGCAAAGCACAGTTTCATGATCTCTCAAGAAGGAAGACCTTTCTCTTGGTCAGGGTCTGTAGGTAGCTCAAAGAGCTCCATATCCATGGGATTCATGAACTTGGCGTGAGTAAAGTTCTTCCTATCAGAGATCAAAGAGTTGGAGGGTATCTCAAGTGTCAAAGTAGGCATTTGAGGATAAGGAGGAAGTCAAGTTATTATACAAGGAAGGAGGTAATTCCAGAGTGAATAAAGAAGTAAAAGGTATAAAAGATCATTGTTCAGTAAGAAGTTTGAAAAAGGAAGTTCCTTCTGGTTCAGCAATTTCTATAATGAGTAGAGTCAATGGAGATTGGATAGGGTAAAAAGTTAACAGTTGGTTTAAAAGGAATTGGGATTGGCCATTCAGGGAGGTAATCTCAACTTGATCCAAAGGGAATATACCATGTCCTCATATAATCTGAAAAGTGCAAAAAGGATGTTCCAGATGTTCCTCTAAGGATATGTGTGATTCTTGTCACAAGATTTGTCTATCCAACTCATAGTGGTTGCAGTATTGTCCTTGCTTTAAAGCTCAAAAGCAGAGCAGACAAGGCAGGTAGAATGAAACACCAAGGTGTACCAGGTTATTGGACTATGCAGAAGTATAATGGAGTGCATGTAGAGGCAGGTAAAGAAAGAAGAGGGGAGTCTTGCTCTTCTGGAGTGGATTCTGACTCACATGGTTCTAAATAAAGAACAACGTTCAGAGTTACATAGTACAATGGAATTCAAGTTCCAAGATGAAGTTAAAACTCATCGCATTCATGACAAAGGATCAACCTTCTAGAAGTAGTAGCAAACTCTATGAGTTCATCTTCCTCTCTCTCAGGACAATAGATATCCCAATTACACAGGGGCAAGAAGGGATTATGATATTAGTGGGAGTTACTCACTGATTGGTTATGGATGATAACGAATAGTCTTCAGATGAGAGCAATAGTTGGGAAGGACTAATGCTCAAGTGGTTCTGAGTGAGAGGAGAAAGCAAAGAACTTGAATAACAAGATAACAAGCTTTTTAAAAATAGGCTTAAGGTCTGATCTTATATAGTGTTCTACACTACCCTTGAAATGTGATGGAGATAAAACATGTATCAAGTATGAAACATGTGAGAGAATGTAAAACATATAGTAAAACATGTATCATATTTTATGACATCATGAAACACCAGATAAGGGTGATGTCATAGTCTAGATCATGAGATAAGAAAGAACCTATCTATATGTAATGAGTAATATGGAATAGCATAAGAATAAGGTCATAGACCAATCTAGAATCTGGTATCAGAAAATGAAAATAAGATAAGAAATACCAGAATTCTCAATAGGTTCAATCTCTGTCCAAATATTATTTGGTCACATTTGTAATGTTCAGACTGCTAGGATGTTCAGACATTCAGAAAGATCAATTCCCAAATGCTCTTGCGTAACTCAGGGGTGGCTTTGTTCTGGTGGTGAAGATGTTCTCCTACATTTCATTCATGAATCCAACTCATCTAATGCTGGGTGACCATATTATGTGGTATGCTTTCTTGCTCATTTGCTATCCATATCATATTTCTGTTTTACTCTATAGTGTCATATCCACAATGGTATTGGTGAGATAATGGCCTTGGAAATAGTCCAAAAACATCCCCAACAGTGACACAAGCTGGTGTGTACTATTTAGTTGTTGCTATAAGTTCATCATGAATCCATTGTCATTCACAATTTTTTTTTCTAAAGCCATCTTAAATCAACCTCAAGCAGAGGCATTCATTCATGCAGAAGTAAAAACAGGCACTTGTGCACACCACATGAAACACCAAGGCCTACCTGAGGCTGAGATGGGTGTTTAACTAGTAAACCTGGTGGTCAGGCGCAGATGGGTCGATGGGAGAACTCCAAGAGGACAAGACTGGGGGGAAACCAGTCGCAGTCTCTTGGGGGTTTATATACTATCTAGGATTTGTACATGTTTGGTACTATACAGTATCTATATAAAGTAGATAGCAGTGCATATGAGTCATAGCGGAGTCATGACGAGTCATAAGGCAGTGCGCGGCTGCGGCATGAGTCATAAGGAATCATGGTAAGTCAGAGATAAGCAACATGAGGCATAGATAAGTATAGCCATAGGGCATGAGGCATAGGGCTGTGCGCATGAGTCGGCATGAGTCATAGATAAGAGGGTGACTCATAGATAAGCAATAAGAGATAAGAGATAAGAGACATGAGGCGTGGCTGTGTATGGCTGTACACAGGCCAGGCAAGAAGTGACGTGAGCGTGGGCACATGATGTGTGCACATGCTGTCACGTGGTGTCATGTGGTCGAAATAGTCACGTGTTCATGGTTGAACGAGTGGTAAGGAGTTCAAGTGTGATAGGGGCTATTTAGCGAAATGCTTTGTAGAAAGCCCGGAAAAATAAGGAGAAATATAGGATAAAATAGGGACAAATACCAGCAGTCGTAACACTACCCCCCTCCTAAAAGTCAACTTCCAGGTGACTAAAGGGGAGGTTGTCCAAAGATGTCTCCAAGGACGGAGGACCGAAGTCGGTAAAGGAGGCGAGGAACTCAGCTTGAGCTAAGCGAATGCAATGAGGGGCACTGGGGTGAGCACGATGAAAGAGTGTGATAGCGTCCTGCACTTTGGTTAAGTGACCCAATGGTTCCCAAGTACGATCTTCCTCAGTATATCCTTTCCAATGGACAAGGTATTCAAGGCGTTTACCCTTGAAGCGTGAATCAACTATGTGATCTACTTCATATTCTTCGTCTCACTCTTCTGTGACCAGCACAGGCCCAGGTTTAAAAGAGGGTTGACTGTCAAGGTGCTCTTTGTAGGGGCGGATATGAGAGACATTAACAACAGGATGGATTCTCATGGTCTTCGGTAAGCGCAGCTTAACCGCATTACTACCGATCAAGTCAATGATGGTATAAGGCCCAATCCAGCGTTCCGTTAGTTTTTTGGAAGCACGAGTTAATTTAAGATTGGTTGTTGAAAGCCAGACGTCATTTCCAATGGCGTATTCAGGGGCGTCAGAGCGGTGACGATCCGCCTGATCTTTCATATGAGCTTGTACTTTAGCGAGGTTTTCTTTTGTTTGAGTGAGTGTGTCTTGCATCTCAGATGCGAAGGTATCAGCAACCGGTGCTTTTACTTCATGCTGTTCAAAGTCCATTTTAGGAATGTAGGACCTGGTAATCTCAAAGGGAGACTTTTGTGTCATTGTTTGTTTCTTTGAGTTATATGAGAATTGTACCATGGGAAGCCAATCAGCCCATGAATCCTGTTTTTCGGCAGTGAATAGCCGTAGGTATTGTTGTAGATCACGGTTCATGCGTTCTGTCTGTCCATCAGTCTGTGGATGAAATGCAATGGACAACTTCGGTTGGATACCGAGTCATTTGCATAGGTTCTTCATGACTTGTGATGCGAATTGTGGTCCGTGATCAGAGACAATGAATTGTGGAATACCGTGGTTTTTCCATACATTATGCAAATATAAGCGAGCTGTATCCATAGCCGTGACCGTTTTGTTGCACGGAATGAATTCAACTTCTTTCGAGAATCGATCAATGATTACAAGAATAGAGTCGAAGCCGTTGGATAGGGAAAGATCTGTGGTAAAGTCCGCAGTGATATCTATCCAAGGCATATTAGGAATGTCTAATGGGATTAGTTTGCCTGCCGGGGCAATATTTGTACTTTTGAAGCGTGCACATCTCGCACAGCAAGATACATAGTCCTTGACTAGTGTTGGCAATCCAGGCCAAGTGTAGCTTCATTGAATAAGTTCTAATGTCTTGTCTACACTGGGATGTCCAGCAACTGGTGTGTCATGATGGAGTCTAAGGATTTCCATGCGAAGGTCCTGATCTTCGGGAATATAAATACGTCCGTGGGAATCCTTCCACAATGTGCCTTCATCAGCTTCAAGAACGATGTGATTAGCCTTTTGTAGCTTCATGATCTCCGACTCTTTAAGCAGGTGAGTGGCTTGTTTGATACGATCAAGTATTGCTTCTGAATCGGTAGTCACAGTAACAATTGTCGAGATGATACTCTCAGGTGAAATTACGATTACACCCCTGTTATCATCATCGATACTGATAGCATGATCTTCTCGTCGAGATAAGGCGTCAGCCTTCCCCATTGTTGCTCCTGGTTTATGGACCCATAGGCGGTCAAACCTACTCAGATAGAGAGCCCAGCGAGCTTGTCAATGATTAAGATCTTGTCATTTCATAAACCATTGTAGGTTGGCATGATCATTCCAAATTTCGAACTGATGGTGAGCTCCTTCAAGGTAGTGATGCCATTGTTCTAGGCTGCGGATAACTGAGAGCATTTCTTTATCTGCTACTGGGTAGTTTCGTTCTTCTTTAGACATGGAATGTGATGAGAATGCGACGGAATGCCATTTGCTGTCTTTTTCTATGGAGAGCACTGCTCCAGTGGTGTAGTCAGATGCATCCATTTCCAGACGGAATTTAGCATCATTATCTGCATATACTAGGATAGGGGCAGTGGTGAACGCTCGTTTGAGAGTGTCAAATGCCTTTTGACAAGTTTCATTCCAGATAAAAGGCTCGTCCTTCTTTGTTAGATCTGTCAGAGACCTAGCGACCTGCGCGTAGTCTTTGATAAATCTCCGGTAGAAGTTTGCTAAACCTAAGAAGCTTCTAACCCCTCGTACGTTTGTGGGTACCGGCCATTCCTGAACGGCTTGGACTTTCGAGTTGTCCATTTTGATACCATCACGAGAAACATACATGCCAAGGAATTCTACTTCCTGGACACTGAAGGTGCATTTTTCTGGTTTGGCAAAAAGGTCATTATCCTCTAAGCATTGTAGTACTTTTAGTACGACTTTTTCATGAATTTTGATGTCAAGAGAGTTCGTAAAGATCATGATGTCGTCAATGTAGACCTCTACTTCTGGCATATCAGCAAAGATTTCACTCATCATGGTTTGGAAGGTGGCGGGAGAATTGCAGAGCCTGAAGTACATGACAAGGGGTTCGAAACTTCCGCGATGACAAACGAATGCTGCTTTCCATTTGTCACCTTCTTTCATACGTACGTTGTTATATCCCCAACGTAAGTCTATTTTGGTGAACCATTTAGATCCCTGCAACTTGTCAACAAGTTGGGAGATGAGTGGAAGTGGATAGTTGTTTTTAACGGTGTACTCGTTGAGATAACGGTAATCTTGCACCATATGCTTTCGACCGTCTTTCTTTGGGACAAAGAATACAGGGGATGTTTGTGGCGATTTGGAGGGATGAATATATCCTTTCTTTAGTTGATCGTCCACAAAGTCTGTGACTTCTTGTTGTTCTGTGACAGAAAGGGGTATGATTTGTCCTTTCTTAGCCACGAAAGATTCTTTTAGGTCAATAGCATGGTCCCAAGGTTTTCTTAACGGCATCCGTTCAGAATCCTTCTTCATGAATGTTTTCAAGAAGGCATGATAGACTTTTGGTACTAAGTCTTCAGCTGAATCTTTCTTTGGTTGTTCGTTTCCTTCCATTTCTATCTTTCTTTGGTTGTTCGTTTCCTTCCGTTTCTATCTTTCTTTGGTTGCTCGTTTCCTTCCGTTTCTATCTTTATTGCATGGATGCAACAAAGAGCTTCTTATTCATTGTCATGAATTTGATCCATCCATGGCATAACGAGAAGGGAGGTACAATGCTCAGAGCAACATGTCATACGAACTTTTCCTGTTGTCCAATCTATATCAGGGTTGTGCTGCTTTAGCCACGTGTATCCGAGGATCATTTGATTCCTTCCAAGATCTGTAACTTCAGCTTTTAGTTGTTCTGCATGACCCTGATAGGTAGCAATTATGTCTGCACTGTGAGTAATGGAACCTGCAGAATTCCGTGTACCGTCAATGTTGTAAACTGGAATTGGACTTTCCAATTTTGTCAATGAAAGATGTAATTCACGTGCGAACTTAGTGTCTATATAAATAGTGTTAGCTCCAGAATCTAGGAGAGCGGTAGCCCGTCTAGTGGCTTCTTTTTGTTTTGCGGGAGCAATAGAGATTTCGAGATTAATCTCTCTGGGGTTAAGGGAATGTACCCGACATTCTTCAGACACTTCTGGGGTTTGCAAAGTGGAATTAAGCATTGGTTTATAGTCCCGACCAAGCTCTAGTCCTGCTAGAGGCCCCATTTGACTATGAGTCAAATCTGTATTATTATTTTGCAAGGGAGTAAGATAAGGGTCAGTAACAAGAGATGCAGTACCAGAATGAACACCCAGATCGTTCGCTCCGAATCTCCTTTTCCCTGATCATCATCCGATTCATCTTCGGATGGGACATAGTCTGGAAACTCTTCTTCTTCTTCTTCAAGAAGAGCTCGTAGGCGTCAAGCACGAGAACAGTCCTTGTGATGCTTTCCTTGATGCCATTTACACCAATCACATTTGGTTGATGCCTTTCGGCAGTCCTTGATTCGGTGATCTAGACCTCCACAGTTAAAACACCCTTGAGTCCCTCTGGACTTCGTGTTTTTAAACTTCCTGACTTTCTTGGATGAGGTGGCAGCAATAGATTCATCATCAGAGGATTCATTCTCTGAGTTAGATCCGTATTGAAGAGCATCGATATCCATTGCCATTGGATCTCGATATGATAATTTCCGAGGTAGGTTGGACCAGTTAGACGAGGACATGTGTCTGGACTTTCTCTGTCGAAGGAAGCCAATCAACTCTGTCCGTTGTCCTACTGCAGCAACCGAGTTAAGATAATCCTCGATGTTATCACCTCGTTCGTCATTACGAATGATTTCTTCTCGAATAGATGGGAGCATGTTTTGTTCTAGGATGTTGATCGCGTGTGTAACACCGATCTTTGACTCCTGGTAGTATCTGTGGAATAGATCTACGAAATCACAAGCTCTCATCTTTTCGGTTTGTTTCAGATTCCAAAGCTTTTCCAATGCCCAATCCGGTTTTGCGGTTGGTCGGAATTGCATCTGGATTTCTGCTTCTAGCTCTGTCCATGAGTACAGAGTTCCTTTCTCAAGATGTGGGTGAGCGAATATGAGTGCGCGTGGCCCAGTCATGCGAGAGAGTACAGCGACAACAGCGTCATATGACCTTGGTCGAATAGCATCAGAGTTCAGAGTGAGCCATGTTTTCATTTTTAACCACCAGTCTTCGAACTTTCCTAGTTCGCCTTTAAATTCACCGGGATCGGCAAATACCTCAACCTTCTTCGAAGGTCTAGGTACACCTGGTGCTGGTATGGCTGCTATCTGAGCGTTAGCCTGATTTAATTCGTGCTGTAGAGCTGCGGCTGTTTGTTGTAACCCTGCAGAATGACCTGTCATTAAGCCAAGCTGTGAGGCTACAAATGTGAAGCATTTGTCTTCTCCTTGTATAGCGTACAGATCCGCGAGGAACTGCATACTACTGAAGTGAACGGGATTGAACGCCATGATGTCTACTTTTTTTTGTTTTCTAAGGCGTCTTGCCTGTTTTCTGATAGAAGCGTATGCGACGGGAAGGAAGCCTGCCTTCTGTTTGTTTGATGCTGTAACGTGTTGTTGGAAGCGCCTCTTTTGTGCTTCTGACAACTTCTTGTGACGTTGGACTAGATCAAATTTCTTATTGGGGAAATTTGTCATCTGATCCTACTTCCCAGATTACTGCTCCGTTTTCCTGTTCATCAGGAGGAGTAATAAGACCTGGTGGATCTTCAGTTGGGGTGGAGGGAACTGTCTCCACTGGTGCGTTATATGCGTATCCGTTGATTTCCAGAAACTGATTCTGAAAGTGTTGAGAAAAGTAGCGACCTGCCACGTTGGTGAGTCGTGCCACTGAAAGGTTACGAAATAACCACTCAACCCAATCTAAAGAGTCAAAGTTTCCTGGTATAGGATCCCAAGGGTCGTCAATGTAATTTTGTCTGTTTTCAGGACCTGTATCCCAATTTGGGTTTGGTTCCCAATCTTCTTCTGCATCCCAGTCAGCGACGTTATCCCAACCACGAACTATTTGTGGTGCATCTGGGTCTTGGTTTGGACCAACAAGCCGATTTAACTCTAGGGCGTTACAGATGATAAAGGACCAACAAGTCAACTAAGCAACGACTTCTTTTCTGATTTCTATGGCAACCGGTGCCGATTTTGGAACTTGTCGAATAACGAGAAAGAGAATGAAGGTGAATATAAGAGTCAAGATGTAGGCAAGAAATAGGATGACAATGGTGAAAATCCACATCTGTTTTTGGGTTTTCTAATCTCTTTCACCTTCGGGATTCAAACGGAAAAGTCTGCGAATGATAAAGGCGGTTCTTTGCCTAAATCATCTGATCCTTTCACGATGAGAGATGACTTCTCGTGGTGCTTCGAAGTAAGATCCTTCTGTTTCAGAAGATCCTAGTTCATCTAACCTGTTCAGGTAGTTGTTTTGAACTTGAAGGTTGTACTCAGAGAGCACAAGGATACCACGAATAGCGTTGACCTGCACGAAACCAGTTTCATGCATGCACATAGCAAAGCAGTGACCCGAGAAGTGGAATCCACACAGCTTCCTGTGGACAATACCCCTTGATACCATAGGGAACGATAGCCCCTATCATGAGCTACATACTCCTATTTTTCCAGATTTTTCCACCTACTGGTTATTGAGATATTCATTAATCTCTCTAGTCAAATCCTTACACTTACACATTTGTACATAGCGAACTATTTCCTTGATTTCTCTTTATTTATCTGATTACTTAGCTAAGTGCCAGTGAGACGAAGTGATCATGTGACCATTAGCTACCATGTGACCTTGTCCCCATTAGTCTGTACAGCCCTGCACAGCATAGCCAGCCTCTTTGGCAGAGCATTCCAAATTTGGACTCCTTTGCTCAAAGTGCTTCCCCTTAGTATGCCTGGGTTTGACAGCTTGTGCCTGGCATTAGTAAGTCAATGTGCCTTAATTTATAAGCCACCAAGCCCTCTGATTGGCTAGCATAGCCTCCTGTATTTATGTATATAAAGGGGAGCATTCTGGCCTGCAGAGAGCATCTCATCTTCTACCTCAGATAATATCATCTGATAAGAGATCCCCTGGGAAGCCTAATAAGACCTAATAAGGCAAGGTACCCCAGAGTGAAGTAAATAGGGCTTTAGAACTACTACTAGGCTATTAGAACTTGTACCTAAATAAAGGACAAGTATCTAAGACTATCCTTTTGGGAGAAACCCCTTTTTGGGCAACAAAAGGCATCTGGTCCCTATTAGTAAGCAACCTAAGCGTCCTGTAGTACCAAATAAGGGCTACACTTCACCTCTCTAAGCCAAACTTGCTACCCCTTAGTTGAGACAATAAGATTGAGTTATAGTAACCCTTCTAAGTCCACTAAGTGTATCATCAAGTTAGCTACCAACCAGCGACTGAGCATCTTGCCATCACTAGGACAACCTACCTATAGGACTCCTACCACTATCTTGTCTAGACTTACTATCCTAAGGGATCAGCCTAAGTCTACACCTCCAACCTTTAGTTTAGCTCCTTAGTACACAAGAAGACCGAGTTTGCTATAACCGGCTGAGTGACTAAGCGACCTGACACGACCATCTGCTTACCTAAGCACCACTTCTGGACGCAATATTCCCAGGAGTTTCCTACACTGGATCCATTAGCATTAGGCGAGACCTAGGCCAAGTTGCTAAATCGCCCACCTCTCGTACTATCAAAGTACAACTTTCCACAGGTTACTAGGCAACCTATTGCCATTAACTTGAGCCCATTAGGTGTGTAATTCACCTAGAATCCCCTTTACTAACCAGACTTTAGGCTGAAACGATCTTTAACAACCAATCTGTAAACTTACGTGGAGGATTGGCGAACAAACCACGGCTCCTGGTACACTAAATTTCCCCCTTTTCTATTTGGACTATATCCATTACTCCTAACCCCGCCAAGGGTAGACTACTCATACCTCCCTTGAGCAAAGTGTTCTAGCCCGTGGAGATAAGACACGTTGTCTGGGGACCACCGATTTTTGGTTGGTTCTTCGTCGTCTTGTCTAGAAGGAAGACAACGGGACTGTTGTGTGCAATCTACAGGGATTACTTCATCGAGCACTTGGAGATGAGAGAGTTCGTCTCTGTAGCGTGCTTCGACTAGCAAAATGACTTGGTTCTGAAATGGTGTATACTCCATTTGAGGACCTTGTCCTTGTCTTTGTTCAAGAGTACCTCCTGGTGAGTTAAGGAGCGTACTTGTCCTTGCTAATGATGAAGGCGATGGCAGTCGCTCTTCTGTTACTGATGAGCCGCTAACTGATCGTCGATCAGCAGGCGTGTTAGCCGGCGTTGGTGGAAGTGTTTGATAACCGGGGAGACAAGCCCTGTCGTAAGGAGGGGCGGAGTCTTCTGTTATCTGTGGCGGTGAATGAATTTTGATCCTCTGCTCCGTCATCTCAATCTCCTCTGGAGACTCAACAAATGGGCTTGGAGCCGTGACTGCTTCCGGGGTAGCTGGTTGAGCTTGGGGGCACAACCAGTGCGAAGGTGAAATGAAGCGTTCGGGAATACTTTCGAACGAGGAAGAGGAAGAATCCGTTTGTGGTGACGGATTTGTGGGGCGGAGAATGAAAGCTCCTTCCCTTCTGATTGGCCTTCTTACTACAGGGATTCCGAAGGCGGTTCCTCTTCTAAGAGGGTGTGGTAATGGTGCCAGTTCTTCTTCTTCTGGAAGATTTGGAACTACCCGAAGAGGGTGATCAAATCCTTCTCTTAATACGAAGATACCTGCTTGCTGTCCAAATGGGACTAATGGTTGTGTTACCACAAAGAACCTCAAACTTCTATTAACTCCTCTAATCCTAACGATAACATGCAGGTACTCTAAGCGATCCGCGGGGGCAAAGAGTTCTGATCTGAGCACGTATCCCTGGAATAGGAGTGCGACCTCTATACCACCTACGAGGCATGTTATTAACGTGAGGAGGAAGAGCAATAGCCTCCTGCTCAATCCTATCGAGACCTCGTAAACGTTCCTCGACTCTGTCTCGTGCTCTAAGTACGCGGGCCCAATTCTGATCTGCTCGAAGTTGAGCGGCAGCCTGGTTATGAGCCAGTTCAACTGCATCGTCGAGTATTGCATTGACCTGTGACTGTAGGTCAACCTCACCAAGAACTGCACCAATCTCAGGAATAAGGGTATCCTCTGAGTCGCCAGTTTCGGTAACCAGGTGGATCTGGGGGTCCGCAAGGAGGATGTGGTTCCAATCTACTGGAATGGGGAGCAGAGTTGGCGAGTGAACCGGTGTCGCAGGTATGTATGCCAAACCTTCTCGGCGAGAGCTGGGGTAAGGGGAGTAACGAGCTGATGAAGCCTGACTACTGATTAAAGAAGTGAATGCCCCTCTGGGTGGTGACTGAGTCATGTAGGAAGAAAGGAAAGCACTCCGAGCTTCTACCAATATCCCTCTGACGGCTTCTGCGATAGCGTGGAACTGCACTTCATCCACGTGATACTGAATAGAGTCCTCGACCAGCGAGGGGATGTAGTCGTTTGGGTCGACTGAACCTTCCTTTATGGAGTGGTACTCTACCTGCTCCTGCAAGACGGAGAAGGTGGACGTTACTTGTCCGTTAGCTACTCTACCCTGACTATGAGGGCGGGCGTCTCTTGCCTCTTTGATGCTTTGTTCGACACCTCCTGAGGGAGACTCCTCGAACTTCACCTCCTGGTTCTGTAACTGTACAGATGGGGCTGGAGAGGGAAGCCTGACCACTGATAGGTCTTCTTCGTTCTTTACAACGATAGTCACTATGGTATCCGCCCGATCAGTAACATTTTAAGGCCCCTGCCTCGTCCACCTACTCCTCGTTATCCAAAGGGTGCTGCCTCCATTAACCTACGGTGGGGTATTATACTGTACCCAAGTCAACGGCGAAGGGTCTGACTGAAGGTCCTGCATACCAGACGGCGAACCTGGCTTTGCCTATCCCTACACTTTTCTACCGTTGGCTACACAGACGAACGGCTAGCTAGACCATGGGTTGTTAGTAGCAAGGCCTACCTGAGGCTGAGATGGGTGTTTAACTAGTAAACCTGGTGGTCAGGCGCAGATGGGTCGATGGGAGAACTCCAAGAGGACAAGACTGGGGGGAAACCAGTCGCAGTCTCTTGGGGGTTTATATACTATCTAGGATTTGTACATGTTTGGTACTATACAGTATCTATATAAAGTAGATAGCAGTGCATACGAGTCATAGCGGAGTCATGACGAGTCATAAGGCAGTGCGCAGCTGCGGCATGAGTCATAAGGAATCATGGTGAGTCAGAGATAAGCAACATGAGGCATAGATAAGTATAGCCATAGGGCATGAGGCATAGGGCTGTGCGCATGAGTCGGCATGAGTCATAGATAAGAGGGTGACTCATAGATAAGCAATAAGAGATAAGAGATAAGAGACATGAGGCGTGGCTGTGTATGGCTGTACACAGGCCAGGCAAGAAGTGACGTGAGCGTGGGCACATGATGTGGGCACGTGCTGTCACATGGTGTCATGTGGTCGAAATAGTCATGTGTTCATGGTTGAACGAGTGGTAAGGAGTTCAAGTGTGATAGGGGCTATTTAGCGAAATGCTTTGTAGAAAGCCCGGAAAAATAAGGAGAAATATAGGATAAAATAGGGACAAATACCAGCGGTCGTAACACCACACTTGTCAGGTCACATGAGTGGCTCACTTATGCCAATAGTACATATATCAGAAGCACTGCTGATCTGCTGGTGGATGTGTCTGTGATGGACATTTTATTGCTATTGAGACATTTGTAAGTGATCCCATTATCACCTCATTGCCTTCCCAGGCACTTTCAAGTATATCACTGATATAGCACAGTGGTCCACACTTGCTGTCATTGGCTCTCCTTCATTGTTTCAGATCGATCTGTCACTGCTCTTGAACTCTCTGTCATTGTTCCAGATCAATCCTTTGCTTCTCTTACACTCAAGCCATCACAGCCCTTCATCTTCAGGCTTCTCTCCTATGTCCTCACCATTGCCACCTTCTATGCTTCTATGCCCTGCACCTTCAGGTTTCACTCCTACACTTCTGATACCTACTTCTTTTCCATCCCAAGCCAACTCGGAGGTCTTAACTTCTTGATCTCAAATTGGCACATCCAATTCCTCAAGAAACCCCTGCTATGTGTCCCACCTGAAGCCATTCTTGACCAACCACATTGCAGTCACACATCAGCATGATGAGTTGAAGCATCAAAAGGAAGTGGAACAAGCTCAGCATCTCAAGCAGGCAATAGAACACATCATTGCCTTCAATTTCCTTCAAGTAGGTTGTGTTGTTGAATCAGTGACACTCAGTTTTGATCATTGTGGCTATCAACTAGGATGATGTCAAGCCCACATCTGTGAACTTTCAAGGCTTTAGTTTTCTATACTTCAAGCTCATGAAAGCAGCCCTTGTCAAGCTGGAGCTTGCTCATACTAATGAGGAGCTTCTCCCACCAGTGCACTACTTCAATTCTGAGCTTGATTATTGGATTAGGATGAAGGTGGATAGCACAATCATCATCATCTCCCCTGAGCAACAACTGTTCTTCAAAGCAGTGAATATCAAGTCCTTTCCTAGCTTTGACCACCTGTATGGTCACACTGCTGTCTCTTTGCAAGATGTACCAAACTTTTACACAATGCTGACCCAAGAGCACCAACAATTCTAATACAAGTTGGTTGAAAGAGAGATGTCCTGCCCACTCCCTCAGTGTCAGTCTCACACATAGCCCTAGCCTTATAAAGTAATTGACCTATCTGGATGCTTCAATGTCAAAGACAGTGCATCTACAGTTGTTGGTGATCTTATTCCCTAATGCTACTCTCACAAGTCCAAAACACCCACTGGCAAGATCAACACTGCAAAGTATCCATTATAGCTTCCAGATGCTGAGGAACTTCATGTGCTGATGGTGAGTTATAGACTTGTAACATCTACTAACTGTTGACCAATGTAACAGGGATATCATCTGACGAAGATGACACACTGCCAACTATCCATCCTGTCCAGGAAGCATGTGCATGCATAGTTCCAGGCATCTCTCCACATGCTACCAAGTTCCCATTGAGTTTCTATGTGGTTGATGTTCACCAATCTTTCTCTTTCAAGTAACAGGGTGACTTTATATTAGAAATCCAGTTTCAGCAATTCTTCAACATACCATTCAAGTCATCAACATTTTATGATCATAAGGCATGGTGGTTGCAAACGCCAAGAAATGCACGAGACTGTGCTGTTGCAGCTGTGTATGAGGATGACAGTCAGTACACCAAGTTCATGGCTGTGTATGCAATCAAAAATGCAGCCCTAAAAGCAGCCTGGAGAAAAATGCACATAGCAACAAATAGGTGAAACTAGCTACATACTCTTATGTGTTGGCAACATCACCTCTGTGGTGTTGTCATATTTTTGCTTTTATAGTTTTGTAATTTCACCATGGTTTTCATCAGTAGCATCACATCTATTTCATTGTTGTGTCTCATTTTCATAGTTCTATATTCTTACCATAGTCTGGCCTATTTGGTCTTGTGATAATGGATATCATTGCAATCATGCATGAGTGTAATGTCAAATTGCAGCAGACATGTTATTCTTTGACAAACTGATAGTATGGTATAGACAAAGGGGTATCCTACAAATCGATAAAAGAATAAAAAGGCCAGTTGCCAGGGGAATGCCTCTGGTTTTTCAACTTCTGCTTTGTGGTGCAGTTTTGGCATAAAATCAGTTGGTTCAAAAAAAAGTTATACTTGTCCACAAGCATCTCCCAACAAATGACATGATACCCCCCCAACCAAACATTGGTCTATTCTGTAATAGATGAGTTGAAGAACCAACTCTTACCATTAACACTCAAAAGTTCTAGAAATGTAGTAGAGTTACAGTGTTTTTGACAGAATATATGGCTTTGCTTATACTTTGACTTGAAGTGAAAAACATCAACTGAAAGACCAATATCCTCGAAGAAAGGATCTCTTTTGATGTGCTGAGCAAGACTATAGTTATTGTCAAAGATTATATGATTGGGTTTGAGAATTTCAATGTGAAAGATGTACCTGAGAAATTCCTGAAATGTAGCAGTGAATAAGTGCAGGGTGCCATGATCATCACAATGTACTGCAATACTGGCTACCCTCTTAGTGCTGAACATGGTGTCATGGCCTAAAATGATTTCACATGGTACAACAATGAGCTGCTCATTGTAAATACGAGAGGAAGTGAATTTAGCATGAATCTTTGGATGTTGGGGATTGGATGCACCTGCTGGTACTTCAATATCTGCCTGTTCATCATCATTATTCTTGAAAAACAATTCTTTGCTGTTCTCAATGGATGTGAGTTGAGTGAGAGCATGACCATGGGGTGAATGAGCAAGCTGATGTATATCCCAAGCTCATTGCAAACATCCATGGAGCTGGAACTATAATTGACCATGCTCACAGTGAATGCACTCAGCCTCCTGGTGTTAAGAATTATCACATGTAAGCTGATCATGGACTGCTGGCTGGCCACACCCAATGACAACACATATGCCTTCAAGGTGAATATGAATATGGCAGAAATGGTCTTTATCTCCACTGAGCAGGACCTTGCAGTTGTAGGCACTGCAGCATGGATGACCAATGTAGATGCCATCAGTTATGACAGCAAAGCACTTTTAATCAACTACATGACAGACATTTAAATGGGCAAGATGCAGGCCAAGTGGATCCCTAGTGCACTTACCTTGGCCATTGGGACCATAATACCACCATGTACACCAGTCACAAAAGTGAGATTGCGTGCTTGAATCAGTTTTGTAAAGTGAGTGTGTTGGATGCCAGTATGGCTAATAGTGAGCACCTCCCCACAATCCAAAGTATTCTCCAGAAGTGAAAGGAGAATGAATGAATCCCAGACATAATCGGAGGAGACTGTGAAGTTGGCAGGCCATCCTGGAGGAGCAACCTTCAACTGTAAAAGGGAATGATTGTAACTATTGGCACAAGACAATGCAGACACCCTAAGAGATATGGCCATTATAATGCACAATACATGTAGCGACATAGCTTATCAAGTGTCCATTAATAACATCCACATCTCAATCACTTGCCTTTCAACAAATTGATGCTCACCAACCTGCAGAACATCAAAAATTCCAGCATAGTAGATCCATTGGCTGTTTTCAACCTTGAAATTGTGGTGGTAGTTAATACCACAGGCTAGAATTGCAATTAGGGTTATGCTATTAGCCATTACTGTTACAATCAGTATATTCCCATACCCCTATGTTCATTGGACTTAACGTTTTCCACACATAACAACAGACAATCTTATCTTTATCTTATCTCATTCTCACTCGCCCCTATCTCGTGCATCATAGTCGTCTCACCTCTTCACTCTGTTTCATGCACGAGACTTCTTATCTTCTCCATTTCACATCTTTGTTTCAGATCTATGTTTCACCTTTTTACAGAAGCATTTGATCACACTTCTCTTCCATTCCTTGATACAGTACACATGTTTCACATTGTTTTCATTCTGCCACACTACGTGTTGGCCTCATGTATTTCACTTCCATTTTACCCTATGTCCTTTCTCCTTTTGGTTCCCAGATCATTAGATACAGTCACAACATGTACATACCTCCAGTAGGTACTTAAGGCTCGATGCCAGTGCCAGAAAACTCTAGTCTAGTTCTCTTGGTGTTTTCCCTTAAAGCACTATAAGAAGGACTCTCTTGGCCTGACAAGCCTCACCTCTATTCGTCCTCCAGTCCAAGTACTTTTGGCAACCTAAGGGAGCTGACGCTCTAGGGTTGTTTCAATTACAGAGAGTGCAACAACTTCAAAACAATTGTACCTTCACATTTGAGGTGAATGGAGTACACTGGGATGGTGTCATGAGCAAGTGTGTAAAGGACACACTGTCATTGTTCCACATGCAACATATGGAGATATTTCAAGACACATTGACAGGTGGACGTCAAACAAAAATGCTATGGAGGATAGAATGTATGCAAAGCTAAGAAATGATGAATAAGAGGAAACACATTGCTAGACAGTCAATGTACTAAAGCCCAAGAGCAACTCATGGTCATTAAAAACACTTGGTGGAGCTCAGAGCAAATCACCAGCTGTGATGGGGTCTGGGGAGTGTAAGGCATGCCAAAGAACATCCTTGAATACATTCCAACAGTCTTGCACTGTGGGAAGTGGGATTCTACATGCCAATGTGATAAAGTGCTCCACAGATGGTGGGAGAACAGCAGGGGCCACAGCAAGAACATGTTCAGACAGTTGGATCAAAGAGAGGTCGTCCTTGATAGATGAAGCGATGGCGAAGAACAGAAGGAGTTGATTGAGACGAATGCCCTGGAGGGATGGGTTGCTGATGACAAGGGAGGCAAGCTGTGCAAGGTCCATAGAAGACATCAATGAATGAGATGACAAACTGGCAGCACACTGCAGAGCAGTTGAGTGCTGAGAGCTTGCAGCTGACTATGTTTGCACTTGTTTGTGAGAGATGTCATGTGGGATTCAGATTGAGTTTGGACAATGCACAAACTCAGACATGTTCAGAAATGCCATTTCCCAGGTGTCCTCCAGTGGCTCGGCCATCACGTGCATGTAGAACGGTCCCAATCGCTCCTCGGATGTGAGACCGATTTGAGCTCACACGGATTGCGTGGGAACCCCAGGTATAGGGAGGAACAGCCCCATCCAGCACGGGATCGTGAGAAACAAACACATTCATAGGATCGCCTCGACCACTCCAGCAGCGAGCCTGTGACCAGTCATGTCCGTCCCGAGCGATGTCAAGCTTGTGCTGTGTTTCAACGAGAGCAGCAAAGTCGCGTTGTCCATCCCGCTTGCTCAATCCAAAACCTTTGCTGTCAAACCTCTAAAGTGGCTGAGGTACCTCGGGTTCATCATCTACGGACGACAAGGCTACATCTCCAAGTCCATGAACGGCCCAGAGCTTGATTACTCAGAGGAAATAGAGGCCCTTTCCTACTACTTCATATCAGACGGCAAGCCGGACTCCCATACACTAAGATCCTCCCCAACTTTGTTGACCTTTTCAGGTGAACCTCGCTTTGTCGATGTCGATGCAATGGACAATAAAACATCGAGTACATCGGATATCTCGATTGCGGCGGCGGGTTTCAGAAGTGCATTGATCGAGCGTGATGGGACCTGCGTGTTTAGTGGCGCTCCCGTGTACCCCTTTTGCCAAGCATGCCATTTAATCCCCCATTCAAAGGGGGACGACGTGCGTTTTCATGGATCTTACATCAATTCGTAGCAAACTTTGACCCTTCATTCAAGTACATGTCAAGCCTCTTCGATCACCGACGTGAAATGTATGGTCCCATGGACCCGTTGGATGGCATTAATGACCCTCGAAATGGGATCCTACTTAACAATATGATCCATGTCTCATTTGACACAGGTGGGATAGCTTTTTTGATGGTCTGTGATCTGTTGTCATTCCTGTCTATTCCATGCAACTCAAGTGTCCAGTAGACACCTAATTTTGCTTTGACCGTCGATGATATTCCTTATTACCAACCTCCAAGTGCAGGGAGTCCGGCAAATCGCCTTACATTACAGCATATTCAACCGTCTCCATTTGGCCCTTCCCAGTCCTATTCCAGCCCTCACAACTCCGATGCACGGCAACCACAAGACCTCAGCCAGTGGCCGCTTGCTATCATTGCCGATCTCTCTTACGCCTCAACAGTGCTGCGGGCATGGGGGATAAAAGATTTCATCGAATATGTCCGGGAGAAGTCAATACATCACTATTATGAAGATGGTGACGACGGTCACGATGTATCAAGAGGTCCGACTACGCCTCATCAGCCAACCACTCGTGCCGAGCGATATGAGAGATGGAGTTCAAGCAAGAGACGAGCTCTCAACCCAGCGGATCAGTCGCCTGTCGGAGGTATGGATATGTATGATGTGCTTTTGAGCCTGCCATTGGTGCTAGCAGAGGGAGAGGGCAAAAGAAGGCTACCTGACAGTGATACTGCAGTTGCCACCGACGACGGAAATAAGGTTCAGGCGTGGTTGCAATCAATGCAAGAGTCCATTTCGTAGCACTTCTTAACACCTTGTTTGCGTTAGGCAGTGCAATTCCTGTGCCGGGAAGTACAAGTCAAGGGATGAACACGGTCGGTGGAAGGCTGTTTTACAACGTAATACAGACCCGCGAGAACACAGACATGGAAGGTCAAACGGAAGCACGCAATGCTACAATTTTTTTAACAGGGACGTTAATGAGGCTATCTTACAATACGACGAGGCCAGAATTAAAAAATCGGTGTGAAAATAGACTCGCAAAGTAAAACGAAATTAAGCCTGGCTTGATTCAGTATCTGTCTTCTTATCTTTGCCTTTCTCCGTGGCGTGATCATCGGAAAGTTTGAGTCTCTTCGTCGCAGGGCCGGGTGAGTTTGATTTTGGAGGTGAGTGAATAGTGAGTTTGATTGGACCGCGGCGGGGATCAGTGCTGCGATACGCAGCCAGAGTCAATACCTTTTTTGAGAACACGGATCTGTTCGATGTTTGTACGAAACGTGTTGTGTGGGGGTTTTTCTTTCCCAGGAAGGTGCGATGAATCGTGAAGTGGATTTCAAGTAAAGCGTTTCGGATGGCGTTGTTCACATTTGCGGGTTCGATGAACGTGTCACCTGCGTCTCCTTCGTATGCGCGCAGAGGTACTGCACGGTAATACGGTTTGATGGCGTCGAGCATCTCACATCAGGAAAACCTCAACTCATTTAACGTTTTTGACACCAACTTAAATCTTCTTCAAGTTAGTCATCTGTAAACAGTCAAGTTCATCTAACACCAGATCCTGAGAGCTTGTCGCAATATATAGGGAAAGAGGTACTATGCCTTGTGCTTTCTGGTGAAACCACAGTGACATCGTGCTACCATTTTGGCTTGCGAAGGTCGTTCTTTTTATGAAGCGTCTTCTTCCCCTTGGCCCCTCTAACACCTTGCAACTCATCGAACTTCTTTTTCGCATATCTCCGCGCTTCTGCGTCGTCGACGAGCTCGTCCACCAAAGTCCGTTTCCGATGTGAACGTGGAAGATTATCGGTGCTTGCGGTACCGAAAGGCGTGGCAGTCGGGAGGATCGTCCCAATCTGACCGAAAAGGAAGGTCAGTCGAGCAAGCGAAAGGACAAGCGAGTCTGAACACGTACCGCAAAGTGTTTTGGCAGGCCCTTTGTGCCCTTGCCTTCGCCATCGTCTTTCCGGTAGAATCGTTTGGGGTCTAGCTGATTCCGTAGGCGGAGTGCTTCGACTTCACGAGATAACCGGGGCAAGTCCGCTTCTGCCGGCGCTGGGAGGTCGAACCAGCTTGGACCGGTCGTTTTGGTCCTTAGCTACTTGCAGGGATTATAAACAAGATTGGTGGGATGGTAGATATGACGTACCGCCTTTCTCTGCTTCTTCGTCAACTGTTTCCAATCTGCGTTTGGGTCCTCGGGTGGTACTGGCGCAGACGTCGAAGAGGACGCAGCCTCGGCGTGTGCGACATCTGGATCGCGCACCGACGTCGGGGCTTGGTGACGGCCCTCGCCAAACTCAAAGTACGGCGGGGGGAGTACGCCAGGATCGAGAGGTGGCAACAATCTACAACCCATCGCGGGTCAGACGTGAACGAACAAGTATACCCCCTTCACACGTACTCTTCCTCTTTCTGCTCCTCCTCCCCATCGCTAATCTTGATGATGTCTTGCTCTCCAAACCCATCCATCCCTCTCTCTTCCCGCAACATGTTCACCCGCCGAGCTTCTTCGCGTGCATGCTGTCTCGCCTTGTCGAGCAGCGACTGGAGGTATTCCGGCGTGACTTCTTCTTCCATGTCAGAATCAGACGTGCTGTCTGCGTCGGACGTCGACGAACTCTCGTCTGAACTCGAGGCGCTCTGATTTTCCTCGTCCAACGCGCTGGTCGACATGCGGGCACGCGTCGGCAAAGTTGTCGTATTGAAGTTTTCGAAAGCGTTTACGTAATCAACTGCCTCCTGCCCTGGACGGGTTTGTCGAATGCCTCGCCGCCGCCCCTCCCAAAGAGCCAAGCCCCACCCCAAGCCCCGACCCGTCGACCGAAAAGACGGACGACTCAAGCGATGGAATGCCCTCGAAGACATCGAGCTCGACGAGGAGGACCAGTGTGCGTCGCTTCGTTCCGCCCCGTTCGGAACCGTCTTTTGTTGGCTGACATGAGATTTCGTCGTGGTGGTTAGTTCATGCGTCGAGGGACAAGATCTCTTTTGACCACGCGAACGAGGTGGACGAGGATGGACACGAGGAGGAGGTGTTTGCGTTGCAAGGTGTCTCGTCCGACTCGGACGATGATGACGATGACGCCGAGTATCTGCACGAGGTGCCAGACGACGAACGAGAGGGCGATGGCATGCAGGTCGACTCTGACGCAGACTCCGAACCCACCCCGTCCAAATCCAAACGAAAGCCCTCCAAAGCCACACGCGACAACAAAAAAGCGTTCTCGACAAAGCACGCGTCCGACTCGGAATCGGAGGAGGACACGTGGGGACGTAGCAAGGGTGCATACTATGCTTCCAATGCTGCGCAACTCGACTCGGAGGACGAGGAGGCCAACGAACTTGAGGAGCAGGAGGCACTCAGGTTACAGGCCAAGGCGTGCGAGGCAATGTGTGACGAGGACTTTGGACTCGGAGATGTCATGGAAAGCGACGTCGAGCCGCCCGAGGCAATGTATACTTGTTATCTTGTTGTGCATACAGCTGCTCAGCGCGGGCATCTAGGGAACACCAGGCGTTGCCGAATCCACCTCTGACAAAGGTCCCGCAAGACAAACAGTCTACCCTGCGCACTCTCGAAAAAGAATCCCCCGAAACGCTGGCACTTGCCAGAGACTGGGACGACACGGCCCACAGCCTCGTCGAGACAAAAGCCCGGGTCGATGCGTAAGTCCCCTCTTTCCCTCACACCCGCGCCAACCCCTAGTTACATTCTGCAGACTCGAAAACACAGACGCCGATAGCCTCGAACTCGGTCTACAGCACATGTACTACCGTGCGTGCCCTCCATCCCACCGACGCTGACCTTTGGCATGTTCACCGCTGTGTCCGAGTAGAAGCCCTGCTCACGTACGCCACGACGCTCGCTTTTTACCTCCATCTACGTGCCACGGAGAAATACGCGGCCCGTCCTGAACTTCTCCGCCGGCATCCCATCCTCAAGCGTCTTCTCACACTG